>CM038355.1:10000-713942 GCA_021464625.1 Proterorhinus semilunaris | reverse complement strand
TTATTTTCACAACTCCATAGCATCCGGATTTTTTGATTCGAATTTTTCAAGAAAAAACCTTGAAGGGGGCGCCAGTGGGTCATTTATGGCCATAGTGGCTGCGTTTGCACATGGTTAGGTCCAGCTCGAGAAGGTGCACGTGCGCCGTATTGGGTCCGTTGCAATCCCACAAAGTCTGTGAAAGATATGAGACTTTGAATTTGGTGGAAAATGGCCTCTGAGTTGCGGCCTTGTCATGACCACGCCCAATAATATTTCCAAAATTGAAATGAGGATTTGGAAAGCCACATGGGTCTGGGACATTTTGGCCAAAAATTGAAGCTTTCGATTGAAAACCCGGGGATCAGGGGTCACAAGTTCAACAGGTACGATTTTGACGGTGCGAGGTTTGGGCCAAGATGGCCGACTTCCTGTAGAGTTTAGGCCGGGCTCATAATATATTTTTTTACATGTCCTGACGTGGTCTATGTCCCTGGCCAGTGTCACCTTTGTACGATGACATTTTTTGCCACCGGGCTCTCATTGACTCAATGTAAACTGCCTGTTTGAGGGGGCGCCACTGAGCCATCTTTTATTATTTTCTCTTGCCAACGCCACCCAAAATTAGACCTCCCGGAGCACTAATTCCTGATACCTGTTACTTGTGTATCGGTCCACGTTTGCTATGTGAATTCTTGCGTTTTCCCTTTTTTTTTACGATTTTAATTAGTCCCTCGCCGGGCACTTCGTGTCCGTTGCTCGGGCCTAATTAAAAAGAAAACAAAGCAAGATAGAGGCATGTTGTAATAGACTTTTTTGATCAGTGTGACATGGAGAATCAGGTTATAATTTTTGTTTTCACTTTCGTAAAAGTGTAATTTTGCAGGTATAGGTAGGGGGCGCTATTTTTTTGAAAATTGCACAATTATCCAGGCGAATCAGTACGATCCATAGAGGGGCTCATGTGATACACATATTAGTGCAATTGGAAATTGCATGCCCTTTTGAGTTGTCGTCAAAGAGGCGGGGTAAAAGCAGGATATTAATAATATAAAAACAAAGCGAGATAGAGGGGTGTTGTAATGGACCTTTTTGATCAGTGTGACATGGAGAATCGAGATATGAATTTTGTTTTCACTTTCGTAAAAGTGTAATTTTGCAAGTATAGGTAGGGGGCGCTATTTTTGTGAAAATTGCACAATTATCCTGGCTAATCAGTACGATCCATAGAGGGGCTTAGCTGATAGAAATTTTAGTGCAATTGGAACTTGCATGCCCTTTTGAGTTGTCGTCAAAGAGGCGGGGAAAAAGCATGATATTTGGCAGAGCCGTACAGACAAACCGTAACAGATATCTGAACAATAGAGCTGGATTATTGTAGCTCCATGTCTCTAGATTACACTCACCAAGTTGGATCTCATTTGGTCCAAAACCCTGGGAGTGACTTGACAAAATATCAGGGGAAGAAAATAAGGCTACAATTTTCAATCCAATATGGCCGACTTCCTGTTTGTCAGAGGGCGGAGCTATAATGATGTTTTAGGTTTGTCTTGATGTCCTCTATCACTGTACTCAAAGACATAGGTTTAGAGCAAAAAATGCATCATTCCTTTTGAATTGGGGTCGTGCTTGAGGGGGCGCCACTGAGGCATTGTTCAAGGTGTTGTCTTGAGGGTATCAAAATAGTTAATTTTACACCAACCATGAACCTTTGGTCAAATAAAAATTGAGTTTTCGTTAATGTTCAGGGGGTCAAAATTGAGGTCAAAGACGTAATAATAATAATAATAATAATAATAATAATAATAATAATGGAAACGGTTTTTTTTGCTATGTTTTGGCATTTTATTTCTCCCAAACGACATTACTCAGAGTGATGCCTCTTTGGTATGTTGATCCCCATGACGGGGAAGGCCTGTGTGATTATTTTCACAACTCCATAGCATCCGGATTTTTTGATTCGAATTTTTCAAGAAAAAACCTTGAAGGGGGGCGCCAGTGGGTCATTTATGGCCATAGTGGCTGCGTTTGCACATGGTTAGGTCCAGCTCGAGAAGGTGCACGTGCGCCGTATTGGGTCCGTTGCAATCCCACAAAGTCTGTGAAAGATATGAGACTTTGAATTTGGTGGAAAATGGCCTCTGAGTTGCGGCCTTGTCATGACCACGCCCAATAATATTTCCAAAATTGAAATGAGGATTTGGAAAGCCACATGGGTCTGGGACATTTTGGCCAAAAATTGAAGCTTTCGATTGAAAACCCGGGGATCAGGGGTCACAAGTTCAACAGGTACGATTTTGACGGTGCGAGGTTTGGGCCAAGATGGCCGACTTCCTGTAGAGTTTAGGCCGGGCTCATAATATATTTTTTTACATGTCCTGACGTGGTCTATGTCCCTGGCCAGTGTCACCTTTGTACGATGACATTTTTTGCCACCGGGCTCTCATTGACTCAATGTAAACTGCCTGTTTGAGGGGGCGCCACTGAGCCATCTTTTATTATTTTCTCTTGCCAACGCCACCCAAAATTAGACCTCCCGGAGCACTAATTCCTGATACCTGTTACTTGTGTATCGGTCCACGTTTGCTATGTGAATTCTTGCGTTTTCCCTTTTTTTTTACGATTTTAATTAGTCCCTCGCCGGGCACTTCGTGTCCGTTGCTCGGGCCTAATTAAAAAGAAAACAAAGCAAGATAGAGGCATGTTGTAATAGACTTTTTTGATCAGTGTGACATGGAGAATCAGGTTATAATTTTTGTTTTCACTTTCGTAAAAGTGTAATTTTGCAGGTATAGGTAGGGGGCGCTATTTTTTTGAAAATTGCACAATTATCCAGGCGAATCAGTACGATCCATAGAGGGGCTCATGTGATACACATATTAGTGCAATTGGAAATTGCATGCCCTTTTGAGTTGTCGTCAAAGAGGCGGGGTAAAAGCAGGATATTAATAATATAAAAACAAAGCGAGATAGAGGGGTGTTGTAATGGACCTTTTTGATCAGTGTGACATGGAGAATCGAGATATGAATTTTGTTTTCACTTTCGTAAAAGTGTAATTTTGCAAGTATAGGTAGGGGGCGCTATTTTTGTGAAAATTGCACAATTATCCTGGCTAATCAGTACGATCCATAGAGGGGCTTAGCTGATAGAAATTTTAGTGCAATTGGAACTTGCATGCCCTTTTGAGTTGTCGTCAAAGAGGCGGGGAAAAAGCATGATATTTGGCAGAGCCGTACAGACAAACCGTAACAGATATCTGAACAATAGAGCTGGATTATTGTAGCTCCATGTCTCTAGATTACACTCACCAAGTTGGATCTCATTTGGTCCAAAACCCTGGGAGTGACTTGACAAAATATCAGGGGAAGAAAATAAGGCTACAATTTTCAATCCAATATGGCCGACTTCCTGTTTGTCAGAGGGCGGAGCTATAATGATGTTTTAGGTTTGTCTTGATGTCCTCTATCACTGTACTCAAAGACATAGGTTTAGAGCAAAAAATGCATCATTCCTTTTGAATTGGGGTCGTGCTTGAGGGGGCGCCACTGAGGCATTGTTCAAGGTGTTGTCTTGAGGGTATCAAAATAGTTAATTTTACACCAACCATGAACCTTTGGTCAAATAAAATTGAGTTTTCGTTAATGTTCAGGGGGTCAAAATTGAGGTCAAAGACGTAATAATAATAATAATAATAATAATAATAATAATAATAATGGAAACGGTTTTTTTGCTATGTTTTGGCATTTTATTTCTCCCAAACGACATTACTCAGAGTGATGCCTCTTTGGTATGTTGATCCCCATGACGGGGAAGGCCTGTGTGATTATTTTCACAACTCCATAGCATCCGGATTTTTTGATTCGAATTTTTCAAGAAAAAACCTTGAAGGGGGCGCCAGTGGGTCATTTATGGCCATAGTGGCTGCGTTTGCACATGGTTAGGTCCAGCTCGAGAAGGTGCACGTGCGCCGTATTGGGTCCGTTGCAATCCCACAAAGTCTGTGAAAGATATGAGACTTTGAATTTGGTGGAAAATGGCCTCTGAGTTGCGGCCTTGTCATGACCACGCCCAATAATATTTCCAAAATTGAAATGAGGATTTGGAAAGCCACATGGGTCTGGGACATTTTGGCCAAAAATTGAAGCTTTCGATTGAAAACCCGGGGATCAGGGGTCACAAGTTCAACAGGTACGATTTTGACGGTGCGAGGTTTGGGCCAAGATGGCCGACTTCCTGTAGAGTTTAGGCCGGGCTCATAATATATTTTTTTACATGTCCTGACGTGGTCTATGTCCCTGGCCAGTGTCACCTTTGTACGATGACATTTTTTGCCACCGGGCTCTCATTGACTCAATGTAAACTGCCTGTTTGAGGGGGCGCCACTGAGCCATCTTTTATTATTTTCTCTTGCCAACGCCACCCAAAATTAGACCTCCCGGAGCACTAATTCCTGATACCTGTTACTTGTGTATCGGTCCACGTTTGCTATGTGAATTCTTGCGTTTTCCCTTTTTTTTTACGATTTTAATTAGTCCCTCGCCGGGCACTTCGTGTCCGTTGCTCGGGCCTAATTAAAAAGAAAACAAAGCAAGATAGAGGCATGTTGTAATAGACTTTTTTGATCAGTGTGACATGGAGAATCAGGTTATAATTTTTGTTTTCACTTTCGTAAAAGTGTAATTTTGCAGGTATAGGTAGGGGGCGCTATTTTTTTGAAAATTGCACAATTATCCAGGCGAATCAGTACGATCCATAGAGGGGCTCATGTGATACACATATTAGTGCAATTGGAAATTGCATGCCCTTTTGAGTTGTCGTCAAAGAGGCGGGGTAAAAGCAGGATATTAATAATATAAAAACAAAGCGAGATAGAGGGGTGTTGTAATGGACCTTTTTGATCAGTGTGACATGGAGAATCGAGATATGAATTTTGTTTTCACTTTCGTAAAAGTGTAATTTTGCAAGTATAGGTAGGGGGCGCTATTTTTGTGAAAATTGCACAATTATCCTGGCTAATCAGTACGATCCATAGAGGGGCTTAGCTGATAGAAATTTTAGTGCAATTGGAACTTGCATGCCCTTTTGAGTTGTCGTCAAAGAGGCGGGGAAAAAGCATGATATTTGGCAGAGCCGTACAGACAAACCGTAACAGATATCTGAACAATAGAGCTGGATTATTGTAGCTCCATGTCTCTAGATTACACTCACCAAGTTGGATCTCATTTGGTCCAAAACCCTGGGAGTGACTTGACAAAATATCAGGGGAAGAAAATAAGGCTACAATTTTCAATCCAATATGGCCGACTTCCTGTTTGTCAGAGGGCGGAGCTATAATGATGTTTTAGGTTTGTCTTGATGTCCTCTATCACTGTACTCAAAGACATAGGTTTAGAGCAAAAAATGCATCATTCCTTTTGAATTGGGGTCGTGCTTGAGGGGGCGCCACTGAGGCATTGTTCAAGGTGTTGTCTTGAGGGTATCAAAATAGTTAATTTTACACCAACCATGAACCTTTGGTCAAATAAAATTGAGTTTTCGTTAATGTTCAGGGGGTCAAAATTGAGGTCAAAGACGTAATAATAATAATAATAATAATAATAATAATAATAATAATGGAAACGGTTTTTTTTGCTATGTTTTGGCATTTTATTTCTCCCAAACGACATTACTCAGAGTGATGCCTCTTTGGTATGTTGATCCCCATGACGGGGAAGGCCTGTGTGATTATTTTCACAACTCCATAGCATCCGGATTTTTTGATTCGAATTTTTCAAGAAAAAACCTTGAAGGGGGCGCCAGTGGGTCATTTATGGCCATAGTGGCTGCGTTTGCACATGGTTAGGTCCAGCTCGAGAAGGTGCACGTGCGCCGTATTGGGTCCGTTGCAATCCCACAAAGTCTGTGAAAGATATGAGACTTTGAATTTGGTGGAAAATGGCCTCTGAGTTGCGGCCTTGTCATGACCACGCCCAATAATATTTCCAAAATTGAAATGAGGATTTGGAAAGCCACATGGGTCTGGGACATTTTGGCCAAAAATTGAAGCTTTCGATTGAAAACCCGGGGATCAGGGGTCACAAGTTCAACAGGTACGATTTTGACGGTGCGAGGTTTGGGCCAAGATGGCCGACTTCCTGTAGAGTTTAGGCCGGGCTCATAATATATTTTTTTACATGTCCTGACGTGGTCTATGTCCCTGGCCAGTGTCACCTTTGTACGATGACATTTTTTGCCACCGGGCTCTCATTGACTCAATGTAAACTGCCTGTTTGAGGGGGCGCCACTGAGCCATCTTTTATTATTTTCTCTTGCCAACGCCACCCAAAATTAGACCTCCCGGAGCACTAATTCCTGATACCTGTTACTTGTGTATCGGTCCACGTTTGCTATGTGAATTCTTGCGTTTTCCCTTTTTTTTTACGATTTTAATTAGTCCCTCGCCGGGCACTTCGTGTCCGTTGCTCGGGCCTAATTAAAAAGAAAACAAAGCAAGATAGAGGCATGTTGTAATAGACTTTTTTGATCAGTGTGACATGGAGAATCAGGTTATAATTTTTGTTTTCACTTTCGTAAAAGTGTAATTTTGCAGGTATAGGTAGGGGGCGCTATTTTTTTGAAAATTGCACAATTATCCAGGCGAATCAGTACGATCCATAGAGGGGCTCATGTGATACACATATTAGTGCAATTGGAAATTGCATGCCCTTTTGAGTTGTCGTCAAAGAGGCGGGGTAAAAGCAGGATATTAATAATATAAAAACAAAGCGAGATAGAGGGGTGTTGTAATGGACCTTTTTGATCAGTGTGACATGGAGAATCGAGATATGAATTTTGTTTTCACTTTCGTAAAAGTGTAATTTTGCAAGTATAGGTAGGGGGCGCTATTTTTGTGAAAATTGCACAATTATCCTGGCTAATCAGTACGATCCATAGAGGGGCTTAGCTGATA
Source organism: Proterorhinus semilunaris (assembly GCA_021464625.1). Classification (NCBI taxonomy): domain Eukaryota; kingdom Metazoa; phylum Chordata; class Actinopteri; order Gobiiformes; family Gobiidae; genus Proterorhinus; species Proterorhinus semilunaris. The sequence goes on along the minus strand of CM038355.1, from coordinate 707,013 downwards.
GAAATTTTAGTGCAATTGGAACTTGCATGCCCTTTTGAGTTGTCGTCAAAGAGGCGGGGAAAAAGCATGATATTTGGCAGAGCCGTACAGACAAACCGTAACAGATATCTGAACAATAGAGCTGGATTATTGTAGCTCCATGTCTCTAGATTACACTCACCAAGTTGGATCTCATTTGGTCCAAAACCCTGGGAGTGACTTGACAAAATATCAGGGGAAGAAAATAAGGCTACAATTTTCAATCCAATATGGCCGACTTCCTGTTTGTCAGAGGGCGGAGCTATAATGATGTTTTAGGTTTGTCTTGATGTCCTCTATCACTGTACTCAAAGACATAGGTTTAGAGCAAAAAATGCATCATTCCTTTTGAATTGGGGTCGTGCTTGAGGGGGCGCCACTGAGGCATTGTTCAAGGTGTTGTCTTGAGGGTATCAAAATAGTTAATTTTACACCAACCATGAACCTTTGGTCAAATAAAATTGAGTTTTCGTTAATGTTCAGGGGGTCAAAATTGAGGTCAAAGACGTAATAATAATAATAATAATAATAATAATAATAATAATAATGGAAACGGTTTTTTTGCTATGTTTTGGCATTTTATTTCTCCCAAACGACATTACTCAGAGTGATGCCTCTTTGGTATGTTGATCCCCATGACGGGGAAGGCCTGTGTGATTATTTTCACAACTCCATAGCATCCGGATTTTTTGATTCGAATTTTTCAAGAAAAAACCTTGAAGGGGGCGCCAGTGGGTCATTTATGGCCATAGTGGCTGCGTTTGCACATGGTTAGGTCCAGCTCGAGAAGGTGCACGTGCGCCGTATTGGGTCCGTTGCAATCCCACAAAGTCTGTGAAAGATATGAGACTTTGAATTTGGTGGAAAATGGCCTCTGAGTTGCGGCCTTGTCATGACCACGCCCAATAATATTTCCAAAATTGAAATGAGGATTTGGAAAGCCACATGGGTCTGGGACATTTTGGCCAAAAATTGAAGCTTTCGATTGAAAACCCGGGGATCAGGGGTCACAAGTTCAACAGGTACGATTTTGACGGTGCGAGGTTTGGGCCAAGATGGCCGACTTCCTGTAGAGTTTAGGCCGGGCTCATAATATATTTTTTTACATGTCCTGACGTGGTCTATGTCCCTGGCCAGTGTCACCTTTGTACGATGACATTTTTTGCCACCGGGCTCTCATTGACTCAATGTAAACTGCCTGTTTGAGGGGGCGCCACTGAGCCATCTTTTATTATTTTCTCTTGCCAACGCCACCCAAAATTAGACCTCCCGGAGCACTAATTCCTGATACCTGTTACTTGTGTATCGGTCCACGTTTGCTATGTGAATTCTTGCGTTTTCCCTTTTTTTTTACGATTTTAATTAGTCCCTCGCCGGGCACTTCGTGTCCGTTGCTCGGGCCTAATTAAAAAGAAAACAAAGCAAGATAGAGGCATGTTGTAATAGACTTTTTTGATCAGTGTGACATGGAGAATCAGGTTATAATTTTTGTTTTCACTTTCGTAAAAGTGTAATTTTGCAGGTATAGGTAGGGGGCGCTATTTTTTTGAAAATTGCACAATTATCCAGGCGAATCAGTACGATCCATAGAGGGGCTCATGTGATACACATATTAGTGCAATTGGAAATTGCATGCCCTTTTGAGTTGTCGTCAAAGAGGCGGGGTAAAAGCAGGATATTAATAATATAAAAACAAAGCGAGATAGAGGGGTGTTGTAATGGACCTTTTTGATCAGTGTGACATGGAGAATCGAGATATGAATTTTGTTTTCACTTTCGTAAAAGTGTAATTTTGCAAGTATAGGTAGGGGGCGCTATTTTTGTGAAAATTGCACAATTATCCTGGCTAATCAGTACGATCCATAGAGGGGCTTAGCTGATAGAAATTTTAGTGCAATTGGAACTTGCATGCCCTTTTGAGTTGTCGTCAAAGAGGCGGGGAAAAAGCATGATATTTGGCAGAGCCGTACAGACAAACCGTAACAGATATCTGAACAATAGAGCTGGATTATTGTAGCTCCATGTCTCTAGATTACACTCACCAAGTTGGATCTCATTTGGTCCAAAACCCTGGGAGTGACTTGACAAAATATCAGGGGAAGAAAATAAGGCTACAATTTTCAATCCAATATGGCCGACTTCCTGTTTGTCAGAGGGCGGAGCTATAATGATGTTTTAGGTTTGTCTTGATGTCCTCTATCACTGTACTCAAAGACATAGGTTTAGAGCAAAAAATGCATCATTCCTTTTGAATTGGGGTCGTGCTTGAGGGGGCGCCACTGAGGCATTGTTCAAGGTGTTGTCTTGAGGGTATCAAAATAGTTAATTTTACACCAACCATGAACCTTTGGTCAAATAAAATTGAGTTTTCGTTAATGTTCAGGGGGTCAAAATTGAGGTCAAAGACGTAATAATAATAATAATAATAATAATAATAATAATAATAATGGAAACGGTTTTTTTGCTATGTTTTGGCATTTTATTTCTCCCAAACGACATTACTCAGAGTGATGCCTCTTTGGTATGTTGATCCCCATGACGGGGAAGGCCTGTGTGATTATTTTCACAACTCCATAGCATCCGGATTTTTTGATTCGAATTTTTCAAGAAAAAACCTTGAAGGGGGCGCCAGTGGGTCATTTATGGCCATAGTGGCTGCGTTTGCACATGGTTAGGTCCAGCTCGAGAAGGTGCACGTGCGCCGTATTGGGTCCGTTGCAATCCCACAAAGTCTGTGAAAGATATGAGACTTTGAATTTGGTGGAAAATGGCCTCTGAGTTGCGGCCTTGTCATGACCACGCCCAATAATATTTCCAAAATTGAAATGAGGATTTGGAAAGCCACATGGGTCTGGGACATTTTGGCCAAAAATTGAAGCTTTCGATTGAAAACCCGGGGATCAGGGGTCACAAGTTCAACAGGTACGATTTTGACGGTGCGAGGTTTGGGCCAAGATGGCCGACTTCCTGTAGAGTTTAGGCCGGGCTCATAATATATTTTTTTACATGTCCTGACGTGGTCTATGTCCCTGGCCAGTGTCACCTTTGTACGATGACATTTTTTGCCACCGGGCTCTCATTGACTCAATGTAAACTGCCTGTTTGAGGGGGCGCCACTGAGCCATCTTTTATTATTTTCTCTTGCCAACGCCACCCAAAATTAGACCTCCCGGAGCACTAATTCCTGATACCTGTTACTTGTGTATCGGTCCACGTTTGCTATGTGAATTCTTGCGTTTTCCCTTTTTTTTTACGATTTTAATTAGTCCCTCGCCGGGCACTTCGTGTCCGTTGCTCGGGCCTAATTAAAAAGAAAACAAAGCAAGATAGAGGCATGTTGTAATAGACTTTTTTGATCAGTGTGACATGGAGAATCAGGTTATAATTTTTGTTTTCACTTTCGTAAAAGTGTAATTTTGCAGGTATAGGTAGGGGGCGCTATTTTTTTGAAAATTGCACAATTATCCAGGCGAATCAGTACGATCCATAGAGGGGCTCATGTGATACACATATTAGTGCAATTGGAAATTGCATGCCCTTTTGAGTTGTCGTCAAAGAGGCGGGGTAAAAGCAGGATATTAATAATATAAAAACAAAGCGAGATAGAGGGGTGTTGTAATGGACCTTTTTGATCAGTGTGACATGGAGAATCGAGATATGAATTTTGTTTTCACTTTCGTAAAAGTGTAATTTTGCAAGTATAGGTAGGGGGCGCTATTTTTGTGAAAATTGCACAATTATCCTGGCTAATCAGTACGATCCATAGAGGGGCTTAGCTGATAGAAATTTTAGTGCAATTGGAACTTGCATGCCCTTTTGAGTTGTCGTCAAAGAGGCGGGGAAAAAGCATGATATTTGGCAGAGCCGTACAGACAAACCGTAACAGATATCTGAACAATAGAGCTGGATTATTGTAGCTCCATGTCTCTAGATTACACTCACCAAGTTGGATCTCATTTGGTCCAAAACCCTGGGAGTGACTTGACAAAATATCAGGGGAAGAAAATAAGGCTACAATTTTCAATCCAATATGGCCGACTTCCTGTTTGTCAGAGGGCGGAGCTATAATGATGTTTTAGGTTTGTCTTGATGTCCTCTATCACTGTACTCAAAGACATAGGTTTAGAGCAAAAAATGCATCATTCCTTTTGAATTGGGGTCGTGCTTGAGGGGGCGCCACTGAGGCATTGTTCAAGGTGTTGTCTTGAGGGTATCAAAATAGTTAATTTTACACCAACCATGAACCTTTGGTCAAATAAAATTGAGTTTTCGTTAATGTTCAGGGGGTCAAAATTGAGGTCAAAGACGTAATAATAATAATAATAATAATAATAATAATAATAATAATGGAAACGGTTTTTTTGCTATGTTTTGGCATTTTATTTCTCCCAAACGACATTACTCAGAGTGATGCCTCTTTGGTATGTTGATCCCCATGACGGGGAAGGCCTGTGTGATTATTTTCACAACTCCATAGCATCCGGATTTTTTGATTCGAATTTTTCAAGAAAAAACCTTGAAGGGGGCGCCAGTGGGTCATTTATGGCCATAGTGGCTGCGTTTGCACATGGTTAGGTCCAGCTCGAGAAGGTGCACGTGCGCCGTATTGGGTCCGTTGCAATCCCACAAAGTCTGTGAAAGATATGAGACTTTGAATTTGGTGGAAAATGGCCTCTGAGTTGCGGCCTTGTCATGACCACGCCCAATAATATTTCCAAAATTGAAATGAGGATTTGGAAAGCCACATGGGTCTGGGACATTTTGGCCAAAAATTGAAGCTTTCGATTGAAAACCCGGGGATCAGGGGTCACAAGTTCAACAGGTACGATTTTGACGGTGCGAGGTTTGGGCCAAGATGGCCGACTTCCTGTAGAGTTTAGGCCGGGCTCATAATATATTTTTTTACATGTCCTGACGTGGTCTATGTCCCTGGCCAGTGTCACCTTTGTACGATGACATTTTTTGCCACCGGGCTCTCATTGACTCAATGTAAACTGCCTGTTTGAGGGGGCGCCACTGAGCCATCTTTTATTATTTTCTCTTGCCAACGCCACCCAAAATTAGACCTCCCGGAGCACTAATTCCTGATACCTGTTACTTGTGTATCGGTCCACGTTTGCTATGTGAATTCTTGCGTTTTCCCTTTTTTTTTACGATTTTAATTAGTCCCTCGCCGGGCACTTCGTGTCCGTTGCTCGGGCCTAATTAAAAAGAAAACAAAGCAAGATAGAGGCATGTTGTAATAGACTTTTTTGATCAGTGTGACATGGAGAATCAGGTTATAATTTTTGTTTTCACTTTCGTAAAAGTGTAATTTTGCAGGTATAGGTAGGGGGCGCTATTTTTTTGAAAATTGCACAATTATCCAGGCGAATCAGTACGATCCATAGAGGGGCTCATGTGATACACATATTAGTGCAATTGGAAATTGCATGCCCTTTTGAGTTGTCGTCAAAGAGGCGGGGTAAAAGCAGGATATTAATAATATAAAAACAAAGCGAGATAGAGGGGTGTTGTAATGGACCTTTTTGATCAGTGTGACATGGAGAATCGAGATATGAATTTTGTTTTCACTTTCGTAAAAGTGTAATTTTGCAAGTATAGGTAGGGGGCGCTATTTTTGTGAAAATTGCACAATTATCCTGGCTAATCAGTACGATCCATAGAGGGGCTTAGCTGATAGAAATTTTAGTGCAATTGGAACTTGCATGCCCTTTTGAGTTGTCGTCAAAGAGGCGGGGAAAAAGCATGATATTTGGCAGAGCCGTACAGACAAACCGTAACAGATATCTGAACAATAGAGCTGGATTATTGTAGCTCCATGTCTCTAGATTACACTCACCAAGTTGGATCTCATTTGGTCCAAAACCCTGGGAGTGACTTGACAAAATATCAGGGGAAGAAAATAAGGCTACAATTTTCAATCCAATATGGCCGACTTCCTGTTTGTCAGAGGGCGGAGCTATAATGATGTTTTAGGTTTGTCTTGATGTCCTCTATCACTGTACTCAAAGACATAGGTTTAGAGCAAAAAATGCATCATTCCTTTTGAATTGGGGTCGTGCTTGAGGGGGCGCCACTGAGGCATTGTTCAAGGTGTTGTCTTGAGGGTATCAAAATAGTTAATTTTACACCAACCATGAACCTTTGGTCAAATAAAATTGAGTTTTCGTTAATGTTCAGGGGGTCAAAATTGAGGTCAAAGACGTAATAATAATAATAATAATAATAATAATAATAATAATAATGGAAACGGTTTTTTTGCTATGTTTTGGCATTTTATTTCTCCCAAACGACATTACTCAGAGTGATGCCTCTTTGGTATGTTGATCCCCATGACGGGGAAGGCCTGTGTGATTATTTTCACAACTCCATACCATCCGGATTTTTTGATTCGAATTTTTCAAGAAAAAACCTTGAAGGGGGCGCCAGTGGGTCATTTATGGCCATAGTGGCTGCGTTTGCACATGGTTAGGTCCAGCTCGAGAAGGTGCACGTGCGCCGTATTGGGTCCGTTGCAATCCCACAAAGTCTGTGAAAGATATGAGACTTTGAATTTGGTGGAAAATGGCCTCTGAGTTGCGGCCTTGTCATGACCACGCCCAATAATATTTCCAAAATTGAAATGAGGATTTGGAAAGCCACATGGGTCTGGGACATTTTGGCCAAAAATTGAAGCTTTCGATTGAAAACCCGGGGATCAGGGGTCACAAGTTCAACAGGTACGATTTTGACGGTGCGAGGTTTGGGCCAAGATGGCCGACTTCCTGTAGAGTTTAGGCCGGGCTCATAATATATTTTTTTACATGTCCTGACGTGGTCTATGTCCCTGGCCAGTGTCACCTTTGTACGATGACATTTTTTGCCACCGGGCTCTCATTGACTCAATGTAAACTGCCTGTTTGAGGGGGCGCCACTGAGCCATCTTTTATTATTTTCTCTTGCCAACGCCACCCAAAATTAGACCTCCCGGAGCACTAATTCCTGATACCTGTTACTTGTGTATCGGTCCACGTTTGCTATGTGAATTCTTGCGTTTTCCCTTTTTTTTTACGATTTTAATTAGTCCCTCGCCGGGCACTTCGTGTCCGTTGCTCGGGCCTAATAATGGAAACGGTTTTTTTGCTATGTTTTGGCATTTTATTTCTCCCAAACGACATTACTCAGAGTGATGCCTCTTTGGTATGTTGATCCCCATGACGGGGAAGGCCTGTGTGATTATTTTCACAACTCCATACCATCCGGATTTTTTGATTCGAATTTTTCAAGAAAAAACCTTGAAGGGGGCGCCAGTGGGTCATTTATGGCCATAGTGGCTGCGTTTGCACATGGTTAGGTCCAGCTCGAGAAGGTGCACGTGCGCCGTATTGGGTCCGTTGCAATCCCACAAAGTCTGTGAAAGATATGAGACTTTGAATTTGGTGGAAAATGGCCTCTGAGTTGCGGCCTTGTCATGACCACGCCCAATAATATTTCCAAAATTGAAATGAGGATTTGGAAAGCCACATGGGTCTGGGACATTTTGGCCAAAAATTGAAGCTTTCGATTGAAAACCCGGGGATCAGGGGTCACAAGTTCAACAGGTACGATTTTGACGGTGCGAGGTTTGGGCCAAGATGGCCGACTTCCTGTAGAGTTTAGGCCGGGCTCATAATATATTTTTTTACATGTCCTGACGTGGTCTATGTCCCTGGCCAGTGTCACCTTTGTACGATGACATTTTTTGCCACCGGGCTCTCATTGACTCAATGTAAACTGCCTGTTTGAGGGGGCGCCACTGAGCCATCTTTTATTATTTTCTCTTGCCAACGCCACCCAAAATTAGACCTCCCGGAGCACTAATTCCTGATACCTGTTACTTGTGTATCGGTCCACGTTTGCTATGTGAATTCTTGCGTTTTCCCTTTTTTTTTACGATTTTAATTAGTCCCTCGCCGGGCACTTCGTGTCCGTTGCTCGGGCCTAATAATAATAATAATAATAATAATAATAATAATAATAATAATAATAATATGGCTTTCACTTGTATTGCGCTTTACAACATCATGTGACATCATGGCAAGGCAAAGCAAGGCAACTTTATTTATACCACGCATTTCGTACACAAGGCAACTCAATGCCATGAAGGATGTCAGTCGGTGGAGCAACAGGTGGCTTCCTTCCTCCAGAGCGTGGGGATAGAGATGGACCTGGAGCACATCGAGGCATGTCACCCACTGCCCACAAAGAACGAGAGACCACCAGAGGTCATCATGAGGTTCACAAATCGGAAAAAGAAAATAGCACTTCTGACACAAGGACGAAAACTGAAAGGCACAAATGTTTTCATAAATGAACACTTGACAAAGAAAAATGCTGACATCGCAAGGATCGCACGACAACTTAAAAAACTAGGCGAGATTCAACCACCCTGGGTAACTAACTGTAAGATCTTCATCAAACTAAATGGTTCGCCGGAGGAAGCAAAAGTCTTGGTGGTGAAGAAGATGGAAGATCTTGAGAAGTATTGACAGCACCTGGTATTGATGTAGCTTGTGACTCTTTACACCATCACAATGCTGAACACACCAAGAACCCGGACTATACCAAGCATTGATATGGACATGTTACAGAAGATCCTACAACAACAACAAATGGAACTGGAAACCAGTGAGTATCATGAGAGCACCACAGCAGAGACAGATACTGAGATAGACCCTGATAATAATTTTCTCTCTTTGATTGTTAAAAACTGTAATTATTTTACCCAAGAACAATATGAAAACAGTGTAAAATCAAAAGATAATCTGTCAATAATACATTTCAATAATCGAAGCATGTACACTAACTTTAAGGCTATCAAAGATTACTTGAAACACTTCGCTCATCCATTTAGCATTATTGCAATCACTGAAACCTGGTTCAGCGATGATAAAGGTATTGATTTTTGATGGCTATGAATTGAGATATTCAAACAGAATAAACAAAATAGGAGGGGGGTTGTTTTGGACATTCATAAATCTGTGGTGATGTTAACATTGATTTGTTAAATCCAACCAAGGTAAAAACCATTGATGACTTCAATGACAACGTGTAAAGCTTGTCTCTGTATCCAACTATAACAAAACCGAGCAGAATAACGTCACACAGTGCCACAGTCATTGACAACATTTTTACTAACAACATGGGGAATCAAATCACAGGTGGCCTATTTATATGTGATATCACTGACCACTTACCTGTTTTTACTTATTTGACAGCAATCTCAGGAAAACGAAAGATGCTATGGTCAAAATCTCTAAACGAATAATGACTGAGGAAACGATCCGTGCCCTAAACAGTAGTTTGGCTCTTCAATGATTGGACTTCAGTTTACAGAGAACCAAATGTGGAAAGAGCTTATTGTAACTTTTTAGATATCTTCAATTCCTTGCATAATAAACACTGCCCTGTGAAATAATATTTTATAATGGAAAAACCTAAAAATAGCCCTTGGATTTCGAAAGGAATAATTAATGCCTTTAAAAAGAAAAAAAAATCTTTAAAAATTGTTTATCAAAATAAAAACAAAAGAAGTGGAGCAAAGATATAAGAAGTACAAAAATAAATTAACTGATATTATAAGAACAAGCAAATGGTTACGTTTGCTTGTTCTTATAATATTCGGTAATTTATTTTTATTTTTGTTTTCATTTTATTATAAAAAAAAACTATATGAAAATAAAAACAATATAAAAGGAACTTGGGATGCTTTGAATAGCCTAATCAAACAAGGCTCTTCAAAGTTAACATATCCCGATTACTTTATTGATGAAAATGGTAAAGATTATTATATGAATAATTATAGTAAATAAGTTCAACAATTTTTTTGTTAATGTTGACCCTGGGTTGCTGCTGATATTCCAGAGAATGGATGCGGATGTGTAAAAGTAAGTTCTCCACTGACTGTCATTATATCAACATGACATTAGTTAAAAAAGTTACACTGAAATATTGTAAAACCCCTAACTTATATCTGTAACTTCTCATTCCAGACTGGCTTCTTTCCAAGTAAAATAAAAATCGCTAAAGTAATTCCACTCTTCAAAAATGAAAACCCGCGTTTGCAAACTACAGACCAATCTCTCTTTTGCCTCAGTTCTCAAAAAATTTAGAGAAGCTTTTCAATTCTCAACTTGAAACATTTCTTGAAAAACATTGTATAATTAATGAAGGTCAGTATGGTTTTAGTATGGTCTTTTTCCAAAAGAACTACCTCAATGGCAATAACTGAAGCTATTGAAGAAATTACTAATGCACTGGAGCACAAAAAGTATGCAGTTGGCATCTTTATTGATCTAAAAAAAAGCCTTCAATACGATTATTCACTCAATCCTACTAAATAAGATGGAAAGATATGGAATTAGTGGGCTGGCTGGGGATTGGTTAAAAAGTTATTTAACAGGGAGAGTACAGTTTGTAAAAATGGGTCAGTATTTATCAGATACTCTTGGTGTTGCTTGTGATGTCCCCCAGGGGTCAGTATTGGGGCCAAAACTGTTAATGTGTATATACATGATATTTTTAACACATCCAAAGTTCTGAAACTCATACTATTTGCAGACGACACTAATATATTCTACTGTAGTGATGATTATAATGACCTCGTAAATACAGTAAACTAAATATAATAAAAAAGTGGATGGACACAAATAAATTATCCTTGAATATAATCAAAACTAAGATAATGATGTTTGGTAATCGCAATACAATGTCTGAACAGAAAATACATATTGATGGTACCCAGGTTGAAATCATAAGTGAGACTAATTTTTGGGCGTAATAATTGATAGTAAATTGTCATGGAAACCCCATGTCATCAAAACAAAAATCTCCAAAAGCCTCTCAATTATAAATAAAGCAAAACTATACCTTGATGAAAATGCACTCCGTACTCTATACTGCACCTTGGTACTCCCATACCTTACATAGTGTGTTGAAGTGTGGGGAAATACTTACAAGAACATAATTAATCCTCTGATCATATTACAGAAAAGAGCAGTGCGGATCCTTCACAAGGTTTGTTTTCTAGACCATACTCATAATCCGTTTACGCAGTCAAAGTTGTTGTCAAAGTCCCTTTCAGGTAGAAATGGATCGTCATGTTTACATACTGTATTCCTTTTTTGCACAAATGACTATATTTTGTCTACCTTGTACTTTCTGTGCCATTGCCTGAAATAAATGAATAAATGAAAATAAAATGAATGATGTCAAGCTGTGAGACCTGATTGTCTGGAGCTTGGAGTTTGCATGTTCTCCCCGTGTCTCTGTAGGTTTCCTCTGGGTACTCCACTTTCTCCTATACCTCCAAAAACATGCTGGTCAGGTTAGCTCACAGTGGCGCGTGCAAAGTCGCAGCGGCTCAGGACTAACCCAACATCTGATCTACGCAATTTCAACGTACAATTGTATGATGACAATAAAAAAGGAAAAATCTCATTGGGAGCTATTGACCAAATATCTCCAAAACAGTCCATCCTCTTCACAAACTCTCTTTAAACCAGAGCCAGAGAGTAATGTCATAGTGATTATGTTTTCTGTAAGTTTTTGTCTCTATGAGCTTAATGCCTCTGTACATTGTCCCTTAAAAAAAGTCTTTCTCTGTATTTCATCACTCTGTTTCAGCCGGAGAACCTGTTGCTGGCCTCCAAGTCCAAAGGCGCCGCCGTGAAACTGGCCGACTTCGGTTTGGCCATAGAGGTGGAGGGAGACCAGCAGGCGTGGTTTGGTGAGCATGGCATTGTGGGAGGGGGAGTTTATACACTTTAGTCATCTGCTGCTAGTCTCAGCTAGCCTGGTTTTACCATACCCTCATACTCATTTCGTACACAGGGTCTGGATCTTCACAATTGAGCTCCACTTTCAGGTGGGAGGGGTGAACTCCGTTTTCAGGTGGGAGGGGTGAACTCCTTTTAAAGTTTTCGCTAGCATTTGGTCGTGACGTATGTAATGTGCCCGAGTGAGTGAAGCAAGCTATCATAACTCTTGGGGGCAGCCTTGAGGCTTCAATTTCAATTTCTGGATATTTGGGAACCGAGCCAGAATGGATTTAAGAGCTTCCTTTAGTTTTGTATCTGCCGCCATTGCTAAACTACAACCAGCAAATCCGGCGCAAATGCTTGAGGTCACTCATCTGATCCAAATTCCTGGGCTCGGGAACGGCATTTCCAACCACAGCTGCTGTGTTGTCATAAAGCTTTTCCTCCTCTTTTCAGGCGCTGTTCACTTGAGTCTTTATGATGTAGTAATAGTGGTTATGTTGCTCCAAATTCAGATGATCTGTCCTTTTTGTTTTGGACTCCACTGCCTCCTCACACCGGTCTAAACAGCTGATGCACACAACATGTTATCCACACCGCTCTTCCGCACCTGCTGCCACGTGTAGTTTCAGAAATGACTAATAACGGAAATCAAACAGTTGTCTTTTGGTGATTTATTATAAGAGGTAGAAAATGATAATTTGTGAATAGCAAATGAATAAATTATAAAACATATGTAAACATATGAATGAGACTGACAGACAATGTCAGAGGCTGCTCTGACTCCATAGCGACGTGAAAACAGGGAGCGATCTCGCTCTCTCCTTGTGCAGCTGAGTTTTTTGCCTTTCTCTGCGAACTGCATTTGTGGTTTCTGTGTTCCACATTGTTTTTCTGGATACTTTTGTACGTCTTTGCCATGTTTTTGTGGAGGTTTGGTGGATTTGTTTACTTTGAGAGTCTAAAATGGTCCTGAAGAAAGCGGCTTTTTAAAGGTAAACAAAATGCTAGCTTATCAGCTAAACCCATTTGAGACCTACACATTTCTTCTTCTGAGACACTGAAGAGGCTCTGAAGAGGGGCTACAGGAAACAAAACAGGACAAACGAGAGATGGTAAAAGACTGTTGTGAAGGAGGGAGGAAGAGGAAGGAGGAGGTGGAGCTAAGCAGTGCAGGACACCACGCTCTGAAACAGGGACAAACCCAGGAGGCGTGGCACCATTTCAGAGGATCAGAGGAGACAGAGGGCAGCCATCCAGGTTTCTTCCGAGTGCTACAGTTTCCCCGACCTCCAAGGTCATGCGGGTCAGGTCGACACACAGTGGCAGCGCGGCTCAGCCACAGCAGCTCAGGACTAACACCTGAACACTATTTCGTTGTACGCTTGTACAATGACAATAAAGCACTTACTTACTTACTTACTTATGTGTGATCACACCAGAATCAAGTCTGGTGTTTCTAACCATTTCACTCCCAGTCATAGTCAAACCAGCAGATAGACACACAGTAAGATTAGCAACATTCCTAAGGAAACAATAAAACACAAGAAGGACAGATTTACGGGTGTGTTCTGTTTCTGAAGAGGTGAACCAGACCGGACAGGTCATCAAAAGGTTTCAGATAGGAGAAATTGGGGGGTCCAGGTCAGTAGTTTAGTGTGTTTAAGTTCACCTAGACCATTATATTCAAAACACAATGATAATTATTCAATAAGATTATGCAGATGATACATTTGCAATCACACACGCCCAGTCATTTTTGGCATGTGGGCGTGCATCACACATTGACAATACACAGTAATCCCCCGCACCCATCACGGGATCAGCGTTAGGTGTGTATGCACCTTTAGGCTGTGAATAAAGTCATGCAAGTAGCACACTTCGCTTCTCATTTTTCTGGTCATTCAGTGATTTGATGATTGTCAGAACTTTTTCTCCCTGAGTAAGATCTGTGACATCGACGGAGAGCTGCATGATGCATTTAAGTTCTTGTAACTGGCTGCAACACTCTCACGGCCCACATTTGGTTTTCACAAGCAAGGGGAGCTGATGTGAAGCCAGGAGCTCAAGTTGGAGGCCTCTGAAAAATTGGCACTTCCTATTTTTGTAGCTTTAAGGCTCCATGAACTTCAAAACATTACTCTTCTAGAGATAGACTATTCCAGATGTCACTGTTAACCAGCCCATCCTTGTATTTGGTCCATGATACAAGGACCAAAAAGCAGATGAGGCTCTCTTTATGATAGCTGCATAAAGTATCACATGTGCAAATCTTGTTGATGTGATACTCATCTCCGATTTGAACCTTTGACACATGTTTTTAGCAGTATGTGATCCTTTGGAACAGGTGTCATTGCAGCTTCAGATTGTCACGTTCAGTATCGAGCCAGTGTGCTGCTCTAAAACGCCCCTCATCTTACTGTTATACAAAATGTCAGCAGTCCCGGAGATGCTGGCCAGTTCAATTTGAGCTTTCTTTGCATGACCAGCCCATCAGGTTTTGAGGTAATGGTTCGCCTACAACTTGCTCTCTAAAATGGAAATGAACGTTTCTATCTTTAGATATTGACAATGGAAGATTGCCGTTCATGATAAGATCCAACAATATTGAGCGTGTGATTGCTTTTTTGCTAAAGATAACCACTGCTTTAGTGTGGAACCGTGTGCCGGCTCTGCTCTGGCCTTGACGTACTCTTCATACCTAAAAGAGAAGAACAGCACCTGTCAGTTCATGTAATAGACACATTTAAAAAAAAAATGTCGACTGAACTAGGGAAATGATTACTATCATATTAAATGACATTTATATCAAGTAGAGCCAAACGATGATTTTAGGTCTATAACAATGGAGATGGTAAGATAAAATCAATTTAAGCAAACATTGATTTTCACATTTTCACAAAACCACCACACCAAAAGTTTGGCAGGAGTTTATGATCTTGTGAGAACACCACTCAGTGCAAGTACTACAAAATGGGAATTATCACCCACTCACACATGTTCAAACCCATTTTCCCTTTTCCTTCCTGTTGCCTATGACATTTGTAAAAACATTTGGCCTCTGCATTAGTACTGTTCCAGTCACAGAACCATTTATGGATGCAGCATCTGAGCTTTTATAGAGTGGAAGGAATTGTACAAGCATGTTTATTGAATGGGTTGAAAGATGGTTTATGGACAATATCTGAGTGGTTAGCTCTGCTGCCTCACAGCAAGAAGGTCCCAGGTACAATTCCCGGCCTCGGCATGCAGTTCTGTGTGGAGTTATTAAGTTTCCCTCAGTTTCCCTCCCGAACCTCTCTTACGGGTTACACCAGTGAAGGATGGGTCAAATGCAGAAGACAAATTTTGTTTTACAGTAATAGTAGTAGTAGTATAATGTAAAACAAATGAAAGCCCCTAAACATTCATCTTTAAAAGGAGAACAAGTTTTCACAATGTTTGATTTGTGGTGTGTAACTATCACTTTATACACTTACAGAATATGATTCCAATCCAATCCCGCTGTTGTTCTATGTCAAATTGTTGTCGTTGTTATCTTATTTATTTTAATATTCTTTATGCATGCCCCTATAGCCCTACAGTTTAAAGTTTTATCTAAACTCTGTGTTATGTTTTATGTTAAATGTTGCACATTTTCACCTAGATAAATTCCTAGTTTGTGAACCTAACAATGGCAAAATCTGATTCTGGTTCATTTAAACACGTTTTCGTGTGCTGGTGGATTTCAATATGTTTCATGCACAGGTTTCGCGGGAACCCCTGGATACCTGTCTCCGGAGGTGCTGAGGAAAGACCCGTACGGCAAAGCTGTCGACCTCTGGGCATGTGGTACGTCAAATTTGATCGTCACCAAGTACAGTCACCTCGTAAAATATTTCACTTACTAGGCCTAGTACAACTAGGTAGGTAGTAGATCTAGGTCAAATCAGGACCAATTCAGGTCTAAAGTAGAACTAAATTGGATTGAATGATGCATTAACTGAACCAAAAAAAAGCCCTGACCTAAATGCTCAGTTTGCTTAAGGTGCAGAGGCCATGCATTCCATAGTGTTGGACCAACAGCTGAAAAAGGGCGCTCACCTCTCTTTTCCCTCTTGGTCTTTGGGACGAGTTAAACGTGTTCTGCTGTCCTGAGGGCGCGAGCAGGAGTGTAAAGCTACAGCAGGTCGTACAGATACTGAGGGGCAAGAGCATGGAAGCATTAAAACTGGGGTAACTGACATTTTGTGGTTGTAGTGTTTATTTTTGCCATCACAGGGTGTGCTGTAAACACAACAAAATAACGGATCTTGTCGCATTGTCTTTAACTAAATTTTTATTGCGCGATGGAAAATAGAAGTAGAATCCAAATTTGTGCAATTTAATTTTGGGGGTGGTCCCCCCTGCTTCACTTTGCCACCGCTCAAAGTGGTACACGGGCATGAAACCTGCATATAATGACTTCGCTTGAACGACTAGAAATGTTTTGTCCACCTTATGGTCTCTCATAAGGAACTTAATGTCTCTCATAACAGGCCCGGGTAGAACCATGAGGCCGTCCTTCTGTGGACCCACCACCTGCAGGAGGAGCCATAGGGGCTGGTGCAGCTCCAACAGCGGCCTCCTCTGGAATTGGGCACCTCTAGCTTATTTCTTATGTCTATGTTCTAGGTGTGATCCTCTACATTTTGTTGGTGGGATACCCTCCGTTTTGGGATGAAGACCAGCACAGACTGTACCAGCAGATCAAGGCTGGAGCTTATGACGTGAGTCTGATTTAATAAAACATCTATTACAAGCCATGTAGACCCATCAGAGCCGAAGCCTCTCCTCACGTCCAAACAGATACACTATAACAGAAGCACTGCTCAGGCTGTTTGGGGGCCATAATGGCGCTGCAGTCAGCACTCTCACCTAATAGCCACAGGGTCAGATTCAGATTCAGTTTATTTGCCATTTGCAGTATAAAACCACATTGGAAAAAAGGTCCAATTAGCTCAAAGTGCACTGTCAAACATTCATTCATTCACAAGCCACATAGTTAAACAAGTTAAAAAAGGTGACAATACAGCTTAAGAATACAAATTGTGAAACGCAATTAAAAGGTAGAACGTAATGGTAATGGCAATGAAGCCTGGTCAAAGTGTACCATTCAAAGACATCACAGCTTGTGGAAAGAAGCTTTGACTGTAGCGCCATTTATCACATTTAATAGCACAGAAGAGAGAAGTTCAAACAGGTCCCTGGCAGGATGCAGCGGGTCCTTAATGATGGATAATGCCCGAGACATAAGTCTTTGTTTGTAAATGTCTGCAAGGACAGAAAGTGTCATGGTTTGGTGGTGGAGTGACGAAAAATGAAACCCAAAATGCAGGACTGCAACAAAACTGGTGAAGTTTGATAAATGTCAAAAAACAAAATAACAAAATCCAGAGAAACAAACCGGGGCTGACGTAGACAATGACACAACAAAAGACAAGGGAAACACAGGGGTATAAATACATGAGGAAACGGGGCACAGGTGAAACACATCAGGGCGGGGCAGGCAATAAACACAAGGGAAGCAAAGAAAAAATCACAAGGACAAAACACACATTTCAAAATAAAACACAGGTGCAACGCAATCATGGGTGTACAAAGTATACAGCAAAGGGCTTAAAATAGTATTGCCTGTGGAAAGGCAAAACTCAGTGAGTTTATCAGAGACACAGTCATTAACGTGGCCTACAGGTTAAAAAACAACCAATTGCAAATGGCATCACACAGTCCCAGAGACTTCAGTTTCTGAATGAGCCTTGAAGGAACAAGGAGTCAAAAGCAGAGCTATAGTCAATAAAAAGCATCCTGGCTAGGATTTGTGCTAATCCAAATGTTCATACACAGAGTTCAAAGCAAAATAAATGGCGTCTTCCACACTCCTGTTCTATCTATATGCGAACTGAAGCGGATCCACAGACACAGGGATCTGGGCCTTAATATAGTCCAGTACAAGGCGCTCAAAAGTTTTCATAAGAACTGAAGTGAAGGCCACAGGTAGTCATATAAACATGTGATAGGTGTCTTCTTAGGCATTGGGATAATAGTTGATTGTTTAAAGTTGAACAGTGTAGCACCTGAGAGACATGTTGAAAAGGTCAGTTAAAACAAAAGCAAGTTGTTTTAAGCACAGCTTTAGAACACGTGGGTCTCTGGTTTAATCCAGGTGGTCTTCCTCTGAACCCACCAGTTTCACTACCACTTTAAACATATCTCAGATTTTCCTTGTAAAAAAGAAACAAATAGCCTAAATAAGTTAGAGTTGTAACTGGGTCAATTACAGGCCTAGGTGTTCCCTTTGTGTTTGGGTCTATTGGTCACAGTCCTCACAGTGTCTCTGAGTGTTAGAGAAGTAACAATGGTGTCCGAGAGGATAGATGAAAAATGGGCAGGAGTCTGGATGTCTTAGGCAGGAGAAGTTTATTTACCATCGGTGTGGGACCCGGAGACATGAACTCAAGACATTGCGCTAGTCCTACCATACAAGTCTGTCCATGCTTCCACACAAGAAGGAATGTAGTGCAAGGTAACAAAAGTAAAGAACAATAATAAAGAAACAACAGCAAAAGAATGTACTACAACACTCACAATATCTATATCCAGTCAATTACAAAACATCTCACCGGCTATTATAACACAGACCAAACTTACAAGGCACTATTTTAAATCATCCAGAAATAAGCAGAAGGGAGTAGATACAAAACACAACAACAGCTGTTTCATTTCTTGTACAATGTCTAGTACAGAGCAAGTAACAAATGATGATCATTAATATATTTCTTACAAATTGTTACCAATGCCAAACATTGGTACATTACTAACATCACTAATGTAACATTACCGGAAGTCACTATTTTAATGTTATAAAGGCACGTTACTATGCAGCAGTATATATTATACTTCGTGATCTTGCTACTGCCCAGTTGTCATTACCATCCTCAGTATAATATCAATGTGTGTACAATTTCCTCTTTTTTTCATGTATAATGTATTATGAAAGCCTTACATAGTGTAATGCATTAAACAGCATTAATACTTATTATACTCAGAGATCTTACTACTTTCCAGCTGTCATTACCATCCTCAATATAATTTTGAGTTTAATTAATTATTATTATTATTATTATTATTATTATTATTATTAATTGAATTATGTATGAAGTATGATGTAGCCCTGCACAGTGTGGTGAATCAAAAAGCCAGGGTGTAGAGCGGGCCAGTTGAAGAGGGAAATAAGCTCCCCACCAACAAACCCCCACCCAGCTGTCCCAACAGCTGATTTTATAGATGATGTTCCTATGCTGAGTGGTGCATTAAAAGACAAGGTTTTGAGCCCGTTGGGAGGATTCCTCTCAACAGATCCATAACCTGCCAACCCCAATTCTCAATTTGTAGATTTGAGCGATAGAATGACAACCGTTCCAAGCAGCAACACTCTTCCTTGATTATAGAGGAAAAAATACACATCATCGATCCCACTGCTCCCCCTAATGGCAACGCATTTCTTCCTCTCTACATAGTTTAAAAGTCTTTTGTTTGTATTTATATTGGAACAGAATATAATGAAAATGCCGTTACAGATATAACATATGTACAAGTTGTCTAACTCTAACTTGTCATGTAGCCTATTTAGAGTGTTATCTTTACTGAACATTCTGCACCTTTCTTCAGACCAATTTCCTGACAAGGACAACACATTTTCTACTGCTAGTATTTACTGGTACATCTCTAGTTTTTGATATTTCACTGTACTTGAAGGTTTACAGTGACTTTACTTGTGAAATGGTGTTGTTTCCTGTAGTTTTATGTATTAAACTTAATCTTGTTTTGTAGTTCCCATCTCCGGAATGGGACACAGTGACTCCAGAAGCTAAAGATCTGATCAATAAGATGTTGACCATAAATCCCTCCAAACGTATTACAGCAGCCGAGGCTCTGAAGCATCCCTGGATCTCTGTGAGTGGCCCTTCTAACCTTTGACCCCTTACCTCTGACTCCTTTGACACAGATCTATCGCTGCGCTCATTTGGGGGGGACATGAGGACATTTGATATTGTTGTTGCAGAAAGATGTGTGTATTGAAATGAATAATAAGTGTAGCAGGGTTTATGCGTTTGTCCGTACCCAGATACGTGCGTGTGTAAACCAGGTTACGTACGCTCACTTCTCATTACAAATACATTTACACATGCACACATCTTTCCCCAACAATACTAGCTCTGTACTCCTCCTGGGCTGAAAGTTATATCTCATTGAAAATCTACATAGACTAAAAGTTCTAAAATAAAAGTTCATATAAATTATAGCAGCTAAGCAGCCAGTGATAACTCAAGAACATAAAACAGTTTGAAATTGAAGATTTATACAAAACTTTGTAAATAAAAAAGTTATTAAAACCTTTTGACACATTTTCAAATTTCTATTTGTCTGTCCGTTTCAGCACCGCTCGACTGTTGCGTCCTGCATGCACCGGCAGGAGACTGTGGAGTGTTTGAAGAAGTTCAATGCTCGAAGGAAACTCAAGGTTTGGTCTCTGTCTTTACGTCGCTCTTTCTTTCTGGTGAAGCAGGTTTATTTCTTAAATGTATTTATCATTGTTGCTCCTCATTGTCATGTACTCAGTAGTAACACCCTCATCATGGGACACATACAGGTTTTCTCACCTGGTCTCCTTCTCCCCAGGGAGCCATCCTGACCACCATGTTAGCCACAAGGAACTTCTCCGGTGAGTGGATTCAAGGTTTCATTCTACCACTTCGGGTGCTTTTGTTTCATTAATTTGTGTTGTTTGATCATTTAGCAGAGTGTCCGACCTCGCACTGAACAAACCCTAAAGAGATCACATAGAAACCGGGATGTTACTGTGACATTTCTTCACAATATGAGTTTTTAGCCAATGGCATACTAATGCTTATGGACCGCTTAACCCCCACCTCAACCGAGCACATTTTCTCCAGTTTGGCTTTACCTAAATCTAAAAAAAAACAGAAAAAGAAATAAAAAAGTGGATGAACATGCTACAAAAGAGTGACAAAAAAGTTACTAAAATGTTTGACGAAAACGCAACAAAACAGTGACAAATAGCAACAAGTAACAAGCCACAAAAAGAGAGGAATATGTGGCACAAATATGATGAAAACATAATAGAAAAAAGCAATGAAAAGAAATGGCAAAACATTTATGACAACGCGTCAAGAATGGGAGGATAAAGATTTGTGGGCCTTAGCTTTCAAATGAGGCGTTACCTATAGGCTGTAAGTTCCAGTCAAGAAGCTTTTAGACTTGGAACTGGAGAAAATCCACTAAGTTATGGCGGGGGAGGTTAATACCGTATTACGTAACAAGCACCCCTAACATTATTATTATTATTATATATTATAAAGTGCGTAGGTTCATCCCATGGACTGCAGACATTCTGATTGGTCCATTGTAGTTATGCTGCGTTCTGATTGGTCCATTGTTCCCCCACAGGGACACTTGTGGTTTCACTGGACCGTCATAGAATGGATTGATCAAGTCTCTGCTGTTTTGTTTTTTGGGATTACATTTCCAGATTCCTTACACATTTTAGACAGACCAGAATGAACTGCTAAACTAATAAGAAAGAACCCCACGCATTTAACGTCTTAACCCCCACCTTCACCGCGCACATTGTCTCCAGTTTGGCTTCATCCATCCATCCATCTTCTTGCCGGGTGGTGGGGGCAGCTGTTGGAGCTGCACCAGCCCCTATAGCGCCCCCTGCAGGTGGTGGGTCCACAGAAGGCAGTTTGGCTTTACAAAAATCTAAAAGCTTCTTGGACAAAAGATTGACAACGGATACAAGGATGAAAACGCAACAAAAATGTGACAAAAGAGCAACAAAAACACGACAAAAAAGTAATGACAAGCAACAAAAAAGCCACAAAAATGTGACAAAAACGTGCCAACAACACAACAAAAACAGTTACCGTCGGTTTTAATTAGGCCTTACACTGTTGCTCTCCAGTTGAGAAGCTTTTCAATTTGGGTAAAGCTGAAGTGGAGAAAATGCAGTTGGTTAAGAAATGTTTGTAGGGCTCTGAAACACAGGATTAGTATTTGGTCGTCAGCAAAGGTTGTTGTGCGTCCTAAATACTCGGAGCAGATTGTTGGTCCGATGGGTAGAGCTGTTTGAACCCAGGGCCGTCCCGTGTGTAAATAGAGAATGACTGAAGCTGCTGTCGGTTTATCTTTAGGTCTGACGGAGAAATGTGAGGCCTGAGAGTCTCAAGTGGAGCCTGATTTAGACCACACTGATTCACAGAACCCGACTTGGACTAAACATGTGCGACAGGATTATAGGGGGCTGATTATAGAAGGGCTAAAGAGGGGCTAGAGAGACTTTGGGGCCAGGATCCAAACTTAGACCGGCCCAGGGACCACAGTAGGACTTTGCACTCCGGGAAGGGCAAAGACTGAAGTTACACGAGGACTGCAGAGGACTAAAACCAGACTAAAAGTGGTCCTGCCCTGGACTAAACCAGCTCTCTCCGTGTTTTTTTCTTCTGTGGGTCACGCTTCTGGAGTGTAGCTCCTCTGGATGGACTTTTGCTGTAATTTGTTTAATTTCTGACAACCTTTTTACCATTTTGAACGCACAGTAACTCATGTAACCTGGGACAACACTATTCCACGAACAAACTTCACACAGCTTGTTTTTGCTTTTGGTGTCATACGTCGTAGTTGGACCTTTAAGGAACTTAAGTGTCTGAGTGTGTTTGATCCATTGTGGCACCAAATGTCAGTATGTTGTACATTGTTATTTCATAATGTCCGTTGGACTGTCAGCTGTCTAACTGTCATTATGAAGGTCCTGTTTTAGTTCAGTTTTAGTTTTCAATATTGTGTTCCTATTTTGTGCATATTTTGGATGTTTTTGTCCATATTTTGTCAATTTTATTTCATTTTAGTGCCTATTTTTTCCAATTTTTGCCTGTATTTTACCCATAATTCTGCTCATACTCTGTGATAATGGCGTGGCTCCTGTTTTCGGCCTTTTTCCCCTTCTTTCTGATCCTGGTGTTTCTTGCGCTGATTGTGCTGCATTCAGGAGGAAAGAGTGGAGGAAAGAAAAACGACGGCGTCAAGGTAAACTATGATAACGTTTCTTATTTACTGTGATTTACATTTGGCTCGGAGGGGATTTGTTGATCTAGTTTTTATAAATCACTGACTGCTTTATTCTCGGGTTGGTTAGTTTTCTCTTTCTTTGCACCGTTAGATCCATTGGAATACTTGTATCTATGAGGCTGTGTTGGGACCTCCCTCATATTTGTGCGGGTACATCTCACCTGCGTTCACAGGACCTGTTTATAATATAATATAATATATTATAAATATAATCCGTGCCTAAAGTCCGCACTGAGCCGGGCAGAAAGGCTTTTAACTTTGCCGCACCATCTGCATGGAATCTGCGTCAGGATGAACTGCAGCTTAAAGAATCGGTGTCTTGTGCTCAACTTAAATGTATCTTAAAGGACATTGCAAAACAGAAATGGTTTGGTCAGTGTTTTAACTGAAAGGATGATGCTATAATGTGTGTTGATATGAATATGTATCAACACACATTGATATTTATTTATTTCTGTGTTGCTGCCTTTTGCCCAGGGCACTCTTGTCAAAGAGATTTTTTATCTCAATTAGATTTGTTCCTTGGTAAAAAAAAAGTTTTAATGAATGAAAAATATTTATCGTCATGTACAAAAAAATTAATGAAAATACTTTAAACAACATGATTAATTTGATGATTAATTTGACACAGATTTTCGGATAAAAAAAAATAAAAAAATAAAAACTTGAACTGTATGGTCAAGTGGAGACAAGATCCAATAAAATATTTTGAGTTTAAACTTTTTGAAGAGCCACACAACAGACTTACCTCAAAGAACGAGTCTGCTCCACTGTCCTGGTTTTGTTCTAGTCCTTGTTTAGTCCTGCTTTTTCTCTGCTTTTATTTTAGCCAGCTGAATCTGCCCTAGGCAAACCTACCTCAATAACTAAAAGTCAGTGTGGGTCAGAGCGACAAACAGAGCTTGTGTGCAGAGCAGGAAAACATGCTTGGTACATGTGTCAGCTCACGTGGACTCACATACTGCCAGGCTACCATCAGCGTACGTCCTCCATAGAGCGCGTCTGACAGTGATGTCACAGGGACTTTTCCCAGGACAGTTTTCAATACCGTAGTGTATGAACAAAGAAAACATGTTGATGAGCGAATGTTGGTACAAAACAAATCTGGAAGCAATAATCAGAGGACGAGGAGAGCGGGCGCTTTTGGGAAAATATATTATTATTTCTCCCAATTTCCAATACAAAATTAATTATTATTTTTTTATAATAAGCTGACTAAAACTTGACTTGAACCTTTTTAGTTTCTGTCTGACTAAAACATGACTAAAACTATCATGTAGAAATGACTAAAATGTGACTAAAAGCATTTTCGTCCAAAAGACTAAAACTAAAAGGCCTGCCAAAAACAACACTGCTTACTATTACTCAGGGAGGTCATAATTACACATTTTTCACAATAATTGTGAGAGAAAATATAGTGATTTTTTGGTTATTAATGATTATCAACCTAACGACAGGAAGCAACTAATAGTTTTAGTTTTTGTATTTAAAACACTTTGTTAATACTTGAAATTAAAATAAATACTTTTGCATTTAGGCAAGGCATGGTAACTTTATTTATACTGCACATTTCGTACACAAGGCAACTCAATGCGCCGACAGTGTCTCTCAAAAGTACGAATACACCTTGAACTTTTGCACATTTTGTCATGTTTACAACCATAAACAGAAGGATTTAATTTAGAATTTTTTTTACTTAAAGTTCACACACAAGTAACAGACAACTGTGAAGTGAAAGCAAAATGATACATGATTCTGTTATTTTTCAAAAAATAGAAAAGTGAAAAGTGGGGAGTGCATAAGTATTCATACAGCATGACTGAATACTTTGTGGAACCCCCTTTTGCTGCAATAACAGCAGCAAGTCTTCTGGGGTTTGACTCTACAAGGTTTGCACATGTAGAGACTGACATTTTAGCCCATTCCTCTTTACAAAACAACTCAAGCTCTGTCACATTAGAAGGAGAGCGTTTGTGATCAGCAGTTTTCAGGTCTTTCCACAGATTTTCAATAGGATTTAGGTCAGGACTTTGACTGGGCCATTCTAACACATTAATATGTTTGTTTTTAAACCATTCCATTGTAGATGTAGCTTTGTGTTTAGGGTCATTGTCCTGCTGGAAGGTGAATCTCCGCCCCAGTCTCAATTCTCTTGCTGACTCCAGCAGGTTTTCCTCCAAAATGTCTCTGTATTTGGCTCCATCCATCTTCCCAATTATTCTTACAATCTTCCCAGTCCCCGCTGAGGAAAAGCAGCCCCATAGCATGATGCTCCCCCCACCATATTTGACACTGGGGATGGTGCACTCAGGACGGTGAGCAGTGTTAGGTTTGCTCCATACATAACGTTTTGCATTTGGGCCAAAAAGTAAAATTTTTGTCTCATCTGACCAAAGCACCTTCTTCCACATGGTAGCTGTGTCCTCCATATGACTTCTAGCAAACTTCAAACGGGATTTCTTATGGCCTCCTTTCAATAATGGCTTTCTTCTGGCCACTCGTCCATGAAGGCCAGATTTGTGTAGAGTACGACTTATAGTTGTCCCGTGTACAGATTCCCCCAGCTCAGCGGCAGGACGTCCCAGCTCCTCCAGAGTTATCTTGGGACACTTGGTTGCATTTCTGACCAGTGCTCTCCTTGTTCGGTCTGTTAGTTTAGGTGGACGCCCGTGTCTTGGTAAGTTCACAGTGGTGCTATACTCTTTCCATTTCTGAATGATGGATTGAACAGTGCTCCGTGAGATGTTCAAATCTAGGGAAATCTTTGTATAACTTAACGCTGCTTTAAACTTCTCCACAGCTTTATCCCTGACCTCTCTGGTGAGCTCCTTGGCCTTCATTATGTTGTTTAGTGACCAATACACTCTGACCATAGCTCTGAGGCCCTCACAGAACAGCTGGAATTATACTGAGAGTAGATTACACACAGGTGGCCTCTATTTAATGGTTAGGGCAAGATGTGAACTTTCTGCAGTCATTAGGAATGTTAGAAAGGCAATTCAATGCACTTTTCTATCATTTTGCTTTCACTTCACAGTTGTCTGTTACTTGTGTGTGAACTTTCAGTAAAACATTCTTAATAAAATCTTTACGTTTAGGATTGGAAACGTGACAAAATGTGTAAGGTGTATTAGTACATCGCAAGCCACTGTATATTTTCCCCTTTTCTATGTCAGAGGAATTTATTTTATCCAAACATCCATCCATCCATTTTCTTCCGCTTTATCCGGGGCCGGGTCGCGGGGGCAGCAGTCTCAGCAGAGATGCCCAGACTTCCCGATCCACGCACACCTCCTCCAGCTGTTCTGGGGGGACCCCGAGGCGACACCAGGCCAGCTCGGAGCACCCACCAGCGTGTCCTGGGCCTTCCATGAGGCCCCCTTCCAATAGGACATGCCTGGAGCTCCTCCCGAGGGAGGCGACCAGGAGGCATCCGAATTTATTTTAGTTTCATTAATTTCTTTGACATTTATTTTTATGCGTAAGATCATGTCAATAACACCACATGGTACAGCCCCGCACCGCTGTTAGGTTCCTGTCTGTCAATCAAAGCACACGTTGTTCTCCGCAATAACACGGACTGAACACATGTCACATCAATCAGAAAGTTAAAGTCTCTCTTCACAGACAGCAGAGTCACTCTCTAACCGAAGACAGTCAGATGTGGACAGTAGTTGGTCTGATAGAAGTGACTAAATTGGCTGCAGGCTGTTTGTTTTGAAGGTAGTTTATCACAGGGCCCCGTCAAGTCTGTCAACCGCCCTGATTATTTTTGTCTTCTTTTTTTTTTCGGAACATGTGCAAAACTGTGCACAAACCATTTTAGAATGGGAGCCTTTTTCTGATGTGAACTGACAAATTCTCAGCACGATGTTACACAGCTCTCTGGAGGTGTGTGGGGATCAGGGAGGGCTGTTTGAAATGCTTGACATCGCTAGTTCCCGCCCGGTACTAAAGACTGCAATGCTCCCACTTTTGTAAGATATGTCAGTTTTTATATTGTTCATAATGACATTGATATTGAATGTGTATTGCAGGAGTCGTCTGAGAGCACCAACACCACCATTGAGGACGAGGACACGAGAGGTACTGCACTTTACGCTTACAGAGCCCTCTTTGATTAGAAACACCTTACAAGCCCAGTATCCTGGTGTAAAATGAAACAGACTTTCAGATGACATTACTTCCTATGCATTACAAGGGAAGCTGAGCTCACTCAAAAAAAGGTATTAAGATATTAATAATATCATGATAAATCCACTAGTGTGTTAACTGTGTGAGAAGGTCAGTTGTTTCAGTGTGGTCTCTGAGCGGCTGAAGCTCGATGGGAATTTCCATTGCTGCTCACTTGTTAGAATGCAGTAGTGATCTTTTGAACGACTCTTCACTGTGAACGATGGGAGCCGAGTCCCTGTAGAGAGCCATCCAGTTTTTTTTTATTCCTCTTCAGGGGAGGGGCTGTAGTTGTGAATGCTTGTTTTGCGAAACAAAAGTCACTGCTGGAGTGGTGCAGAGAGGAGTGTAGGATTCTTTCTGTTCGCTCAGCTCCACTCCACTCTTGGCCGCCTCTGAACGGCAGCAAAAGCGAATTCTTTCACTTTCATACGTTTTTTTCTCCCCTCCTGCGTGAGGGAACAAACATGTTACATGAATGAGAAGCTTAATCAGGTCATGGGATTGTTTCAACCCAGTCTCTTTAGAAAAACGTACCCCAGGTACGCTTGTACAATATGGAATTACGTACCAGTGATACGTAATTTTGCAAAACTACATTGGTTATTTACGTTTTACAAATTCATTCAAATAACACATAGCGTTCACGCGGAAGCCTGCGGAGCTTGCCGAGTGTTTTCTGAAGTTCTCTGACAACTTTTCTCTGCAAAAATAATTTTACTAAAGCCTTGTTTTTACCTTTCCCTGTAAACAAAAAAAATACTATCTGTATATCCAATGTGAAGAAATGTAAAAATAATTGTATTTAAATTGTGGATGCAAAAATGAGCAAAGTCCAGCACCTTGTCCTCTGTCAGTAAAGCTCGGGTGTATAATGCCACATGTGTCAGACTGTTTCTGCAGGTGACAGTAGCACAGTATAATGTAGCCTAAACAAACCCATCACATTTAATTACAAACCTCTCATTGTGCATGAACCTTTTGGGGTATGCCAGTGTGATCACTTACGGCAGGGGTGTCAAACGTACGGCCCGCGGGCCAGAACCGGCCCGCCAGTGGGTTCAGTCCGGCCCACGGGATAAATATGCATTATTAAAAAAATATTTATATATATATATTTTTTTTAAGGGGCGCCTTGTAACGTATGGAGGATTGAAAGTGCCACAATTAAATAAATAAATACACCAATAAATAATTAAATAAATGTGTCATTAATTAAATAAATGTGTCATTAATTAATTAAATTACCAATGATTCTGTGTAAAAAAATATATATAATTATTTATCTATTTAATTAATTATTTCATGGTCCTGTGTTGCAGTGTTTCATGAATTAATTTTATCTGTCAAACTCGCACATCAAAGTTTGAGGGGTGGGTCCTAACACCTGATTGGTCATCCTGCTCATCGAGTCAAGGCAAATCAACTCCAGAATAATGGATTGATGCAGACTAGTGAACATACTCCGATACGCTGGGTGGCGCTATTCTCCCTTACATAGGTTTGAATACTCAAGCAAAAACAACTAAACACAAGCCTCGATCACTCCATCAAGGGATGTCAAGAAATAACTTTTTTAAAATTAATATCTGCTGTTTCCGCTGTTTCTCAATAATCGTAAAGAGCACTCACTCATCCGCCCGGTAGGTGGCGGTAAATGCGCCTAGATTGGTAGCTATCCGCCATTTGAATTAGAATGTACCTTTGCCTCAATGCCCTGCAATGCCCCCACTGCACCAATGCTCCACCCCTAGTCTCAATGCACCACTTCCTAGTCTCAATGTACCACTTCCTAGTCTCAATGTCCCACACCCAAACAGCTGTTTTCTTAGAATTGTTCAGTGTATTAAGAATTTCCCTCCTAGTCTAAAGAAGGTAAAGACATGGCATGTCATGACTGTATTTTTTAAGGGTAAAAAGCAATTTCACTGAATCACATCATGTCCATCACATTTGATTTTGAACATGTTTACTTCAAATCTGGTGACATGACTGGTTATTTTATGACACAAACCAATCACATTTCTACCTAAAGAAAAACAAAGTCAATAAAATGTCATTTCTGCTCTCATCTGTATTTGGTTAAATCAGTGCATCCTGAAGTCATCTCTGATGGCACATTAGACGAACGTGTAATGTGGATTTAATGTTTTTCATTCAACAGTTTTCAATATGTACATTTGCTAGCTGGGTAACATAGCCAACTGGTTATCTAGCTTTAAATTATAAATTAAATAATGTACATATATGGCAAAACACAACGGTAGCTCAAAAACATGTTCACTTATACACTAATGTCTTTAGTGTAACTAGGCAACCACACTTACGTGGTTCTTCACGCTGGCGGATCATGTTATACAGACAAACTCTCTTGTCGTTGTACACTTATTTTGCACTTTTTACGTTTATCTCAAAATGTTGATAAACCACATAAATGTGACGCATTAAAACGCGTACATGTCATTAATATGTGGAGCCCTGTCTTACGGTATCTTTTAACGTAAAAGTCTCCGATATAACAGCTGTTTAATTGCGGGGCATTAAGACCATTCGGCCGGGACATTGAGACCACTCACTCGGGACATTGAGACCACTCGCTCGGGACATTGAGACCACTCGCTCGGGACATTCAGACCAATGGATGCGGTACATTGCGACCGGGGCATTGAGGCAACGGCACATTCCGACTAGCACCCCTGTAGAGTACTTCTTCTAAAATTTCGGTCACTCTACGGTCAATGCCTTGGTCAGAAAGTGCGGAAATAACTCCAAGAACTTCAATAAATTCCTCCGCTTTATTCTGTATATGCTCGGGGTCTGCAGGTCCTGCTTCCACATACTCAGCAAGGTCTAAAATATCTCGCACCAACTCCATCAGCGTAGCCGCCATGTTTCCAAAAAACACTTCAGGCCAAAGCAATGGATTAGACAAGATTTGAGTTAACCAGGCTTTAGCCCGCCCACAACTTTTGATGGGCGAGTTTGACAGATAAAATTAATTCATGAAACACTGCAACACAGGACCATGAAATAATTAATTAAATAGATAAATAATTATATATATTTTTTTACACAGAATCATTGGTAATTTAATTAATTAATGACACATTTATTTAATTAATGACACATTTATTTAATTATTTAATGGTGCATTTATTTATTTAATTCCATGTTTAATTAATTAATGAAACACTCAATTAATTAATGAAACATTTAATTAATTAATGACACATTTATTAAATTATTTAATTGTGTATTTATTTATTTAATTGTGGCACTTTCAATCCTCCATAGTAACGGCTGCCCTGGTGCGTTTAGTGCATGTGCGCAAACGCACCGAGTAAAATTCCTAGTTGTGAACCTGTTCATAACAATGGCAATAAAAACCTATTCTGATTCTGATTCTATTAAAGCAGAATAAACTTCATTTTCTTTAAAATTTGCAGTTCTTATATTGTCCGCTAGGGGCGCTGTGTTTGAGTCAGTTCTATTGCTTTACCTGCTTTTTCTGTTGACTCTGGCACCCTCTTCAGTGAAATGTCTTTGTCAAAAAAGAGAAAAGTGGACCTCTTCCTATATGTATACAGTGATCCTTGTTGAATGTTTTTACATTATTTTATTGATTGATATAATTGATAAATGTTGACATCTCTTTTGCAAGAAAAAAATAAGACTTGAAAAGAGGACGATTCACTCTAATGAATACTATGTAGCACTTTGAGAAAAGTGTAAGCTGTTGTTATTATTATTCATTTATTGGAAAAATGTTTTATTTTCCTGTTTACATTATATGTGGCCCGCGACCTGGCGTGGCAGCTGAATTTCGGCCCACGACCCAAAATGAGTTTGACACCCCTGACTTACGGTGATAGCAGCAGAGCAACCCAGGACTAAGGAACTTAGTTACACGTTACAACTAAGGAAGATTGTAATTCATCATTTAAGTTCCTTTCCTGAGTTTTCATCTCTATTCTATTGGATAAATCTTTTAACCTTCACCTGGTAAAGTCATTGACTTATTAGCTCAGTCTAACCCAATACAAAAGGTTTATTGTATCAATAGCTTGTCTATTCTGTGAGCTGTATCATTACACATGCATTCAATTTGGGGAATACAAATTCGTACTTTTTTGTGGTGCAATGTGGGCAATACCTTTTCCTATAATGTGCTGTTCTTGGTTTGTTAGTGGGTGAAATGTGAGAAATGTTTGCTCTGTGATATGTTGTTTTTGATGCACAGAAATAATCTCTTCTGTTTGGAGACAATAAAGATTAATCTAATCTAATGAGCCTATAATGCCTATTTGCACACCCTGAGTGTTTCTAAGAGCTGAATGTAACAATGACATTTCTCCATTGTGAGATTAATAAAGGCTTATCTTATTTTATCTTATATAACCCATCTCTTGGTATATGTTCAATATTCCTTCATGTAAGTGTTGGAGCAAAGAGCAGATCAGGTCATACTTTCGACGACTGGATGTAGGCAGATAATCAGTTTTGATTGGTCATGGGCTCATTAGATTAGCTTCATCTTTATTGTCTCCAAACAGAAGAGATTATTTATGTGGAAAACTCAGGAAAAGGAACTTAAATGATGAATAACAATCTTCCTTAGTTGTAACTTGTAACTAAGTTCCTTAGTCCTGGGTTGCTCTGCTGCTATCACCATAAGTGATCACACTGGCATACCCCAAAAGGTTCATGCACAATGAGAGGTTTGTAATTAAATGTGATGGGTTTGTTTAGGCTACATTATACTGTGCTACTGTCACCTGCAGAAACAGTCTGACACATGTGGCATTATACACCCGAGCTTTATTGACAGAGGACAAGGTGCTGGACTTTGCTCATTTTTGCATCCATAATTTAAATACAATTATTTTTACATTTCTTTACATTGGATATATCTAGTATATATATAGTATTTTGTTTAGAGGCTTTTTTTAAACTTTATATTATATTTTCAAATGTATATTTTATATTGATAATGTCCAAACATAAGCATGAACTGTTATAAATTGCATTTGTATTATGAAGACATGTGCTTCACACCCACATCCATAGCAGAGTCTCTTCAGGCTGAAGCATCAGATGTTTTTAACCTTAAATGGCTGACCGAGGCAAACCTAAGGACATTGATATCATCGTGGACGCTTGGCATCACTTTCACCCAAAGGACTATTACGGAAGAAGCGGGAAGATGCGGGACGACCCTCCACGGGACTCCAGCGGGCTGTGCCGCTAAGCTAGCCCGAAGAGGAGGCACTTTCCCCGCTACAAGCTCCGCAAAGACCCGGCAGGAGTTTATCGGATCATACACTCAAACAAGAGCATGGCAGAGCGTGAGCTGCACGTTTGTGGGACTGGTAATGGAGTACTCGTCCCACGAAGACAGGGAAAGGTAAAAACAAGGCTTTAGTCAAATTCTTTTTGCAGAGAAATGTTGTCGGCAAACATCGGCTCCGTAGGCTTCTGTGTGAGATGAGAGGACTGATGATGTCATCAACACGAGACGTGTGTAGCTGAACGCCGTTTGGAATGGCCGACTAAAAACATGATTAAACTATGATCTCCTAACTATTTGCCTCTGCTGTGGATAATACAGTTTACTGGAAACGTCCATCATCATTTCTGACTGCTGTACATCACAAACAGACTTTTATTGAAGCAAAGAGACTGCTCTCAGTTGCGGGGCCTGTTTGGTGCACACTCGTTATGCCTGGAGACGCGCTTACAATGGATGACATCCAAAACACAGTAAGCAAACAAATGGACGCACTTTTCCAAGATAATGATTTCATACGGAAAATCACGCAGACACTGGTGGACTCCCTCATTGAACCGATTAAAAAGGCTCTTACGGAATCCATCACGGACTCTGTTAGAAACTCCCTTAAGTATGAGCTGCAAATTATGGCTGACTCAATGAAGGAACTAAAGGACAAGTATAATGACATCGAGGACTCGCTAGATGAACAGGAACAGTATTCGAGGCGGAACTGTCTTATTCTTTTTGGTGTCCCGGAAAATGATAATGAAAACGTAAACAAAGTCGTCATGAATGTCCTGAAAAACAATCTCAACATAGCGGTGCAACCTGGTGATGTTGACAGGACCCATCGCCTCGGTCCTAAATCCTCCACGCGGGTCAAACCACCGGGGATTATCATCAAATTTGCCCACTATAACCTCAGAGACAAAGTCTACAGGGCGAAAAAACAACTGAAGGGTGTAACTCCAAAGATGCACATCCTGGAAAGCTTAACAGCTAAACGTGCAAAACTATTGGATGATTTGCGCAAAAGCTACAAGGACAAGCTGGCTGCAAGCTGGACACAGGATGGTCGCCTTTACCTACTTACAACTGCAAACCAACGCCACGTGATAAACAAACTATCTGACGCTAATAAGCTACGGATTCGTTGACATTGGATAAAGTACCTAAATCTGTGAGTACTAACCATGGATCATGTGACCCATATTTTTTAGAAACAGTCAAAGTCGGCCTGATCCTCCAAAGGGATTTTTTGTTTGCCTTCGCATATCTTGTTTTGACTCCTCTTTCCATCCATCTTTTCTTTCTGTCTCTTTTGTTTGGTGAATTTCATTTGCTTAGGTTAGTTTAGGTTAAAATTTAGGCCTTAGTCTTACCAAATGCTTACCGGTAATCTCAGTATGGTACCACTAATTGCTACACACATTGGTTCCTTAATATGTATCACTCATAATGAATGGCTTTTAATGACATAGCTAATGATACCAATGATGAAGTACTGAAACAGCACTCCTTCGAAACGATTGATTGCCAACAAATCACACCAGAAAATTTTAAACATACTACAAATAAAAATAAGCATCCCTTATCTCTCCTACATCTAAATACGAGAAGCCTAAACAAGCACCACGATGATCTGATATCCCTGCTGACTAGCCTGGACTACAAGTTTGATTTCATAGGATGCAGTGAAACATGGCTCAATGAAAAGACTTGCCTAGATACCCTAAATCTCAAGGGTTATGTACTGTATAATAAAAACAGGGCTGGTAGATCTGGTGGTGGCGTGTGCTTATATGTAAACAAACTCCACTCTGTGACTGTTCGCAATGATTTGTCCATAAAGGATGCTCACTCGGATTCCCTATTTGTTGAAATTAAAGTCAAGAATGGGAAAAACATAATAGTAGGAGTGATTTATCGTCCCCCAGACTTCGAGGTAAACCAATTCTTAACTAATTTGGATGAGTTGCTAAATATAATAAATCAATCCTGTAAACCTTGCTTTATTCTAGGGGACTTTAATATAAATCTAGCCACGGAAAGTATTAGGAAAAATGATTTCTTAAATTGCCTGTCCTCCTCATCCTTCTTCCCAACAATCAATATATATACACGCATAAAAGATGCATCCAAATCAATCATTGATAATATCATCACAAATATTCACAATACTAGACTTAACTCAGGTGTAATTATATCAGACATTACTGACCATTTTCCCGTTACACTTCTTGCTGACCTGGAAATAAATCGAAATGACTCTGTAATAGAAACTAAAATAAAAGTTTTCAGTGAAAATAACTTGCGTAAATTATCCGAATATCTAAGAAACCATTCATGGAATTCTGTCTATTACTGCAAATGTCCAGATGGAGCATATAATGCTCTGATTCATGAAATAACGGAAAGCATAAATCTATGTATACCTGAAAAAATTCTAAAAAGAAAAGTAGAGGATGGAAAAAAATGGCTTACACAAGGAATCTTGAAATCAATAAAAAAGAAAAATACTTTGTACCGCCATTTCAAAAATGGAGAAACTGAAGCAAATAAAATTAAATATATTACATATAAGAATAAATTGACAAAAATAATACGTAAAAGCAAACAAATGTACTATTCTGAGCAGTTAAAGGCTTCTCGTGGCGATCAGAAGCAGTGCTGGAAAGTACTTAACGAGGTCCTCAACCGGGGTCAAAAAACAAATACATTACCTGACACCATAATGAATGTAGCCAATGGCTCCACTGACAACAATCTTGCTGACTGTTTCAATGAGTATTTTAACTCAATAGGTGAAACCCTATCCAATAATATAAGTCCAAAAGAGGGAGCCAATTACAAACAGTATTTACATGGCAACTATCCGGGCTCTTTCTATCTCTCACCAACTGACAAATATGAAGTCACTAACTTAATTTTGGCCATGAAAAGCTCCAACACAGCTGGTGCCGACAATATAAGCAGCAACATCATAAAATTCATAATTCATGAAATTGTTGACCCTCTAGTTTACTGCCTTAACCTCTCCCTTCAATGTGGAGTGGTACCAAGAATGACAAAAATTTCCAAAATTCTCCCAATATTCAAATCTGGTGACAAAAATGATGTTCAAAACTATCGACCGATCTCAATTTTACCAACACTATCTAAAATATTCGAAAAAGTTGTCTACAAGAGGTTAATTGACTACTTAAATAAACACAATATTCTCACAACATCACAATATGGTTTCAGAGAAAAGAGCACCACTTGCATGGCAATCCTGGATCTGGTAGAAAAAATCAACGATGCTATCGATAAAGGCGAGTGTGGCATAGGTGTTTTCCTTGACTTATCGAAAGCGTTCGATACTATTGATTTTAACATACTCCTTGGCAAATTGCAACATTATGGTGTCAGAGGTTTAGCACTCAGTTGGTTCAGCAGCTACTTCAATGAAAGGGAGCAATATGTGCACACCAATAATCAGAATTCACACCGTAAAACCATTAAATGTGGGGTCCCACAGGGCTCAGTCCTAGGCCCGCTACTATTTATTATTTATGTAAACGACTTTCCAAATTCATCGCAAATCCTCCATAAAGTAATGTTTGCCGATGATACAAACCTATTTTTATCCCACAACGACCCAATACTTCTACAAAACACTATAAATGATGAATTAAGAAAAGTAGACACCTGGTTCAATTGTAATAAATTATCATTAAACATAAATAAAACCAAATTTATTGTATTTCGGTCTAATAGAAACAGGAAAAATCTTGAAAATCTACATATCTCAATAAATAGTATAAATATTGAAAGACTAAACAGTATTACATTTCTTGGAATTCAAATTGACGAGCACCTGAATTTCAAAAAACATATTGACCATCTTGTAAAACAATTATCCAAATATGTCGGCTTATTTTATAAATTGAGACATTTTCTTCCCCTTGAGGCCCTTTTGATCTTGTACCGATCCCTTTTTGAACCCCATCTAAATTACTGCAACGTGATCTGGTGCAACACATTCCCCAGCTATCTTTTGAAATTACAAGCCCTTCAAAAGAAAGCTATTCGAGCCATCTCTTGGGCCAAGTTTAATAGCCCCACCGATCACTTATTTTATAAATATAAGCTTCTGAAACTCACCGAGTGCAACTTTTTTCAAAATGCATGTATAATGTCTAATGTAGTGTTTAGACCTAAGGACAGACTGGCTCAGCTCATCCCAATCTCTACACCTGCTCATAATCACAATACAAGACGTAAAACCCTCTTACAAGGAAAAATTAGAAAACTCAAGTGCACAAGCTTCAGTGTGGCGTGTAAAGGCCCACAAGTTTGGAATGAGCTGAATATTAACATTAAAACCGTTACATCTCTGGCTATTTTTAAAAAGAAACTAAAAATTGAGCTTCTAGAAAATTACAATAAACCCTAGTTGATGACCTCTAACAAGACTTATGTAATTTATGTCTGATGGTAGTATGGACTAATGTGTGTAAGCAAAAAATAAATAATTCAAAAATAACATTAAAATAAAAAAATACGTACCTTTTTAAAGTAAAATTCATGCAGCTAGTAAATGTAAGGTAAGACAGTTTTAAATTAGAGTAGGTAAGGTTAGTTGGTAGGTAATAGGTATCTTGGGTAATATGTATCCCAGGTTACTAATGTATATCTGTGTTTTTAATATTGTGTATTGTCTTGGGCCCCATACATAAGCTAAATGTTGCTTCAAGGGTGTCCCGTTTATGAATATGCACTATCATCTATGAATGAATGTTAAAATGCTTTTACCGTATATTTGTAATAAACTAAACTGAACTGAACTGAACTGAACTGAACGCGCTAAGTGTTATTTGAATTCATTTGTAAAATATAACCAACGTAATTTTGCAAAAATACGTATTACTGGTACGTATTTCCCGTACCTGGGGTACGTTTTTCTGAAGAGACTGGGTTGGATTGTTTTTAGTGATAACAAACTCCATAGAGGGAATTATCAATGTTATATTGTGTGAAATAGTGACATTTTCGTATTTAGTTTCTTAAAAAAAAGCATAATAACTCAAAAGAGCCTTTTGAACGGCTCTTTAAAGTGAATGGCTCTCTTTAAAGAGCCACATGTCCATCCATCCATTTTCTTCACTTGTCCGTTGCCGGGTCGTGGGGGCAGCTGTTGGAGCTGCACCAGCCCCTATGGCTCCTCCTGCAGGTGGTGGGTCCACAGAAGGACGGCCTCATGGTTCTAACCGGGCCTGTTGGTCTCTCATAAGGGGCTTCTGAACCGCTCTTTGTCTGACCCGTCTCCTAGGACCTGTTTGCCCTGGGAGACCCTACCAGGGGCACGAAGCCCCCGACAACAGAGCTCCAGGATCATTCAGGCTCAAACCCCTCCACCACGTTAAGGTGGCGGTTCCAGGAGGGGAGAGCCATTAGTCCCATCACTAAAATGCAGCCTCTGATTGGCCGACTCTTAATTGCTCAGAGGCTCGGCATCAATGCAAAGGACGTGTCGTAACACCTACCAGCTGAATGCTGATTAGCTGCGTCCGCCTCCTGCTCCTGATGCTCCTGCTGTGTCTGTGAGAGCAGCATTAGCATTACCTGCCGTCACTGAAATTGAAGCTGTTGAGACCAACATGACAGGGATGGCCTTTATTTCAGCCATGAAAGACATATTTTTTTTTAAACTTTCAAAATAAGGTGAGGTTTTGGAGCGCAGGGAGGGCAGGGAGTTCAGCTTCCTGATGGCCTAGTGCATGAAACTGTTCTTCAGTTGCCAGAGCTGGCCCGTGGATTTTGCAGTCTCCTCCCTGAAGGCATTACTTTGAAGAGACTGTGTGATTTTGATGGCTTTGTGGGTGAGACAGGTGGAGTACATGTCCTTAATGGTGGAAAGAGGGGCTCCACAGATCTTCTCTGCAGATCTCGATGCGCTCAAGGCTCCTTTGGCAGGAGGCAATGCTGGCGCCGTGCCACACAGTGATGGAGCTGGTCAGGATGCTCTCTATAGTCCCTCTGTAGAAGAACCACACAGTGATGGAGCTGGTCAGGATGCTCTCTATAGTCCCTCTGTAGAAGAACCACACAGTGATGGAGCTGGTCAGGATGCTCTCTATAATCCATCTGTAGAAGAACCACACAGTGATGGAGCTGGTCAGGATGCTCTCTATAGTCCCTCTGTAGAAGTTGCACATAATGGAGGCTGGGACTCTGGCTGAAGTTCTCTGTGATGTGCACACCCAGGAACTTAGTGCTGGTCACCTTCTTGTGGACTCTTCGAAAGTCCACAACAATCTCTTTTGTCTTCTCCACATTTAGAGAGAGGTTGTTCTGTGTGCACCACATGGCCAGACTGCTCACCTCACTCCTGTAGTTTGACTCGTCTCTGTTGTTGATGAGACCCACCACTGTTGTGTCGTCTGCAAACTTGATGAAGAGGTTTGAGTCGTACTTTGGAGCGCAGTCATGGGTCAGCAGAGTGAACAGGAGGGGGCTCAGCACACAGCCTTGGGGAGCCCCCGTGTTCAGTGGGATGGTTCTGGAGGACTTTCCGCCGACACGTACAGCCTGTGGTCTCCCCGTCAGAAAGTCCAGCAGCCAGTTGCACAGTGATGTGTTGATCTCCAGGTGGAGCAGTTTGTGTATTAGCTGCTGTGGGATTATAGTGTTGAATGCTGAGCTAAAGTCTAAAAACAGCATTCTAACGTAAGAGTCCTTTGTTTCAAGGTGAGTGAGGGCTGAATGAAGTGCAGTGGAGATGGCATCTTCAGTTGAGCGATTGGACCGGTAAGCAAACTGGTATGGGTCCAGGGTGGGAGGGAGAACAGACTTGATGTGTTCCATGACGAGCACTTCATAAGAATTGGAGTGAGTGCTACTGGGCGGTAGTCATTAAAGCAGGAGGGTGGGGACTTCTTTGGCACCGGAATGATGGTGGCCGCTTTGAAGCACGTTGGGACTACAGCCTGCTGCAGAGATGTGTTAAAAATGTCTGTGAAGACTTCAGTGAGTTCATCAGCGCAACCTTTCAGTACATGACCTGGTATGTTGTCTGGACCCGGTGCTTTGTGTACGTTGATCCTGCTCAGAGATCTTCTCACACTCTCTGGAGATAGCTTCAGCACTTGGTCTTCAGGAGGTGGTGTTGACTTTTGTGCCGGGGTTCTGTTGAGTGCCTCGTAGCGAGCAAAGAATTAATTTAGAGCGTTCAACAGAGAGGTGTCACTGTCACAAGTTTGTGGAGGAGGTTTATAGTCTGTGATGGTCTTTATCCCCTCCCACAGACTCCGAGTGTCTCTGCTGTCTCTGAAGTGATCAGTTATCTTTTTGGAGTACTGCTTCTTGGCTTTTTTGATGCCGCGGGACAGGTTGGCCCTAGCTGTCCGCAGTTTCTCCTTGTCACCAGATTTGAAGGCAGCAGAGATTTAGTAATACAAAATCAGCTGAACTCCACAAAAACACGGCATAGATGTCCAAAAACATCTTGTAAAACAATGTGGATCACAAAAACTGCAAATGCAGTTTGCAGAAAAGGGTAGAAATGTTGCCTTGTCAAGAGGGAGAGAAGCTGCAGCTTGTTTATGCGCCGCCATGGTAACAAAATCGTTAAGAGGCTTATGGAGAGTAAAAAGTGTCTGGTGTTAGCTCCTTCTGCTTAAGCTGCTATTAGCCATATATAGCTACATCATGACACAACAGCTCAGAGTTAGCCTTAATGTGGGCCTGGCTTCTTTGTCTAGTCCTAGTTTGGACCTGGTTTAAATCTAGTTTAGTCCCAGATTGTCTTTGTTTAGTCAAAGTTTTGTTTTGTTTCAGTTTAAACCTTGTTTTGGACTTTGTTTAGTTGCTTATATTGAAATAGCCTACTTTCCCCCTAAATATTAGGCCTACTTCAATTATTGAATTTTAACATTTTGATTATAACAATGAGTCAAAAGTCTATATAAAAACCTTTATGCACACAAAAGGCAGTGTGTAAAAATGTAGTGTTTAATGTTAGTGCAGGTTTATGAACTTCCTGTTTGCAAGACCACCATCCTGCCAAAGGAGCCTCCAGCGCATCGTGAGAGCAGCGGAGAAGATCTGTGGAGCTCCTCTCCCCTCCATTAAGGACATGTACTCTGCCCGTCTCACCCGCAAAGCCGTCAGAATCACCAGGGACCCTACGCACCCGTCACACAGTCTCTTCAGAGTAATGCCTTCTGGGAGGAGACTGCGGAATCTACAGGCCAGGTCCAGTCGACTGAAGAACAGTTTCATACACAAGGCCATCGGGAAGCTCCCTGCCCTCCCTCCCACCCCTCTTCCCCCACCCCCCGCTTCACAATCAAGGATGAGAGAAATATAATTTCGAATCAGTCACATGGTTATACAACAATCTTGAATCTTGAATCTTGAATATAGGCCTTTATTGTTATATAACTGTTTATTTGGGGTGTGAAAAAATGATTGTGTTAGTGATGTGATAAAGTGAGATTTTGGAGTTTATCACCAATAAATGATTTTTATTTTATTTTACGTTACTTCTCCTAATTATTAATTTATTAATTACAACTGGCCCCTGCCCCCATTATAACCAACAACGTGCTTTTTATCTGCAGTTGTAAACAGAGCATCAGGCTGTGCTTCCTTAAGTCAATTTCATTCATGAATACTGTATGCTTTTTTGTTTGTTTTAAAGCTCGTAAACAGGACATCATCCGAGTCACGGAGCAGCTCATTGAGGCCATCAGCAACGGAGACTTCGAAAGCTACTCGTCAGTTTAATTTCAAACAGTTCTGAAATAATATTATGTATGATGGTACATTGAGGCTTAACGTTTATGAAGTTTTGAAACAACCTTTAAAATGTTCACTGGGCTTGTTCAATCTATTTACTTCATTTCACACTTTTCATCATAAGCCTTAGCCCAGTGTAGTCATCTGTAGCATGCTAACCTAGCCTTTAGCCACTGGGCTGGATTCGAGCTTAAACACTGGAGTTAGACCCTGGCGTAGACCATGGGTGTATTTTTTAGGATCCTTAGGACATGTCAGTGAGGAAAGAGGAAGTTAGCCCCAAAACAACAGTTATTGTCCAGGCAAGAGCTCCTTCCAAGACAAACGTGCCGATTCCGAAATTCAGATGGCCTCATCAATCTACACACAATACCCCATAATGACAATGTGAAAAAGTGTTTTTAGAATGTTTTGCAAACTGATTAAAAATAAAACTATTGCATGTACATAAGTATACACTCAAAACTTCCACTGACTGTCCCTGAGATGTTTCTACAAACTGAAAAGACTGGAAAGACATACACTTGTCTATAAGGTCCCACAGCTGACACAGCTGGGGGGAAAGTCAGGTGAGGGGAGGGTGGGGGAGCAGAGCAGGGTTCACTACTCCACCTACTCACCTCAGCAAAGTCAAAAAGACATCACTTAGGGCAACTTTAAGAAAGACACTATTTACTCATTCTTGTGATTTTAATAAAAATCGGATCACATGTATTGACCAATTTAGGCAGAAATATACCGCAAGAAATTTTAAAGGGCTCACATACTTTTTCCTCCCACTGTAGTTTCTGCTCTGAAAGGCACTGTCAAGTTATAGAAACAGCCTGGCTCGGTTGTAAAATATCGGCCATTAAAGAGGGGGTATTATGCTTTTTTCAATCACATAGCACCAGTCTATAGCATACTACAATGATGACGTAACCTTCTGTTGGTCTGTGTATGCAGTAAACTAAAATAACTGCCTTGAATAAAATTGCTCTCTCAAAATGGCCGTACTGAACGTCTTGAAATAGGCCTCTGTCTCTTTAAGAAGCTTTCCGACACGCCCCCTTCAGCACACTACTGTGGCATTTAAACAACAACACTGTGCGGGGGGGCTCTGCTGAGCTGAGGAGCAGTGGTTGGGGGCTTGGCTGGTGACGAAAGGTCCAGAGGCGTCTCCAGGAGGTGGGGGCGTTCCTAGGAGGACTGAGGCATAGCTACACCTAAAATGGCCGCCGTCTAAGTTTTTACTGATTACTCAAAAGCCAAGGCAACACTCCAGGCATGTGTTTAATGAGGGAATGACATAATAACATGATATAAAG
Organism: Proterorhinus semilunaris; assembly: GCA_021464625.1. Taxonomy (NCBI): domain Eukaryota; kingdom Metazoa; phylum Chordata; class Actinopteri; order Gobiiformes; family Gobiidae; genus Proterorhinus; species Proterorhinus semilunaris. Next base: position 664,510 of record CM038355.1, on the reverse strand, counting down.
CTTGAAAAAGTCGATTTTACATAATACCCCCCCTTTAACAAAAATTACCAGCCATTAAAAAAAAGAATGAATATTGTGTCATATTATCAACAACAATGTAGCCTACTATTAGTATAGATATTAAAGCACTCATATAGCGCTCTAATATGAGTGACTGGGTCTAAAAACACTTGCCTCTTTCTTTTTAAAAAACGGGAGAAAAACACAAACACAGCTCCAAATCCAGACATGAAGTTGTGCGAGTGGAGGCGATGGAGAGTGGCAGGTGTCTGCACAATAACTCAGACAGGACCTTATCGTTTTAGGATACCCTTTCAGCGCTTTAACGTGGCTTCAGGAGTAAAACAAGTGAATTATTCATTCACTGCTGAAATAGGGACAGAGCGTGGCTTAAATTAATCAAAAGACAGCCTAGAGCAATTCACCACTGACCCAGCTCTGCCTTACTCTGAGCGGCTCCGATCACTCATAAACTCCACAGACAGTGGCCCTCATGTATCAACATTGCGTAAACAAATGGTGTATGCGTAGGTGTATTTCCGATATACACCAGAGTGCGCGTGACATTTATGAACCTGTGTTTCCGCTCAGATCTTATCGTACACAAGAGCAGCTGATGGTAAACGCCACGGAGAAATCCCAGCGTCATTTGAATGAAACGCCCAAAAATATTCACGTATGAGGAGGCCTCACCCATGGGTTTTACGGCACGCACACAAAACACGGCGAAAAAGAACATTTCTCCAACCAGGAAAGGGCTGAAGCAAGAAGCTTATGAGCGCCCACCCCCAAACTCAATGCAATACATTGTTTTATTTCACAATAATACAATAGGACATAGTACGAAATGAACAAAACAACAACAAAGAACAGCAGCAAAAAATGGATACATGACTGAAACTCTGTACTCTATACTTTCCCAAAAGGGAGTAATGCTAATTACGAAGTATATGAACCGTATAGCATTTACACATACACGCAGTGTACATGAAATAACTTTATCCTCTTGCAAATTGCATTCATCCTATAGGAAATTACATTATCAATCATATATTTAGCGGCATCATATTGATATTAATCTCAAAAGAGAACTTGTTACATTTCAAAGCGGCTTAATTAACACAGACCAAACTTATAAACCCTTCCTTGAACTGTTTATATAATCAACAGAAACGAAGTACAATTACAACAACGGTCTAGTTTCATGTACGATGTACAGAGCAAGTAACACTTTAACTGTGCTTTTATAAAACAGCCTGAAGGTGCAGATCAAAGCTTTTTTAGAAATATTAAACCGTTTTTTAATATTTAGACTTGTCTCAAAAACACTTTGTCTTGTGGCCTTTTTGGCCAACGTACTTTATATTTACTGGAGATTTTATTTTTAATAAATTTGCAAAACAAATTCACATTGTTATTATGGGGTATTGTGTGTAGATTGTTGAGAAAAAAACATCTATTTTGGAAAGAGGCTGTAACATAACATAATGTGGACAAAGGATGCACTGTAGCGTGAGTTCTATGTGTGAATGACAGAGTAATGAATGTGATATCTGTTTATCTAATGTGCAATACTAATCCACTGCATGGTTCTGTTTCAGTAAAATGTGTGACCCTGCAGTAACTGCCTTTGAACCCGAAGCTCTGGGGAATCTAGTCGAAGGACTCGACTTCCACCGATTTTACTTTGAAAACTGTGAGTATGACTCTGGCCTGATTTAGTCCTGGTCCAGTCCTGGTTTAGTCCTGGTCCAGTCCTGGTTAATCCTGGTCCAGTCCTGGTTCAGTACTCTGTTCTGTTCTCAGTGTGGTCCAAGAACTCAAAGCCGGTTCACACGACTATCCTGAACCCTCACATCCATCTGGTTGGCGATGAGGCGGCGTGTATCGCTTACATCAGAGTCACGCAGTTCATCGACGCCAACGGCTCACCACGAACCGTCCAATCAGAGGAGAGTAGGGTGTGGCACCGCCGTGATGGCAAGTGGCAGATAGTTCATTTCCACCGGTCTGGGTCTGCCAACACACTCGGCAAGTGAGTAACCAACACACTCTGCAAGTGAGCACCCAACACACTCTGCAAATGAGCACCCAACACACTCGGCAAGTGAGTAACCAACACTCTCTGCAAGTGAGCACCCAACACACTCTGCAAATGAGCACCCAACACACTCGGCAAGTGAGTAACCAACACTCTCTGCAAGTGAGCACCCAACACACTCTGCAAATGAGCACCCAACACACTCGGCAAGTGAGTAACCAACACTCTCTGCAAGTGAGCACCCAACACACTCTGCAAATGAGCACCCAACACACTCGGCAAGTGAGTAACCAACACTCTGCAAGTGAGCACCCAACACACTCTGCAAGTGAGCACCTAACACACTCGGCAAGTGAGTAACCAACACTCTCTGCAAGTGAGCACCCAACACACTCTGCAAGTGAGCACCTAACACACTCGGCAAGTGAGTAACCAACACTCTCTGCAAGTGAGCACCTAACACACTCTGCAAGTGAGCACCTAACACACTCAGGAAATGAGTAACCAACACTCTCTGCAAGTGAGCACCTAACACTCTGCAAGTGAGCACCTAACACTCTGCAAGTGAGCACCTAACACACTCTGCAAGTGAGCACCTAACACACTCAGGAAATGAGTAACCAACACTCTCTGCAAGTGAGCACCTAACACTCTGCAAGTGAGCACCTAACACACTCAGGAAATGAGTAACCAACACTCTCTGCAAGTGAGCATCTAACACACTCTGCAAGTGAGCACCTAACACACTCGGCAAGTGAGTAACCAACACTCTCTGCAAGTGAGCACCCAACACTCTCTGCAAGTGAGCACCTAACACACTCTGCAAGTGAGCACCTAACACACTCAGGAAATGAGTAACCAACACTCTCTGCAAGTGAGCACCTAACACTCTGCAAATGAGCACCTAACACACTCTGCAAGTGAGCACCTAACACACTCAGGAAATGAGTAACCAACACTCTCTGCAAGTGAGCACCTAACACACTCTGCAAGTGAGCACCCAGCACAATCTGCAAATGAGCACCTAACACACTCTGCAAGTGAGCACCTAACACACTCAGGAAATGAGTAACCAACACTCTCTGCAAGTGAGCACCTAACACTCTGCAAATGAGCACCTAACACACTCTGCAAATGAGCACCTAACACACTCTGCAAGTGAGCACCTAACACACTCTGCAAGTGAGCACCTAACACACTCTGCAAGTGAGCACCCAGCACAATCTGCAAGTGAGCACCCAACAGTGAAAATACAACACGCCAACACCCTCTGCTATTTTTAGCACCGCAGCAACAGCACCCAAAAAGCTCCTCCTGAGGTCCCAGGAAATTCTTTCCTCACTTCTCAATCTCTTCCTACACTTAACCCTTTCATCGCTTCACCACAGCCACGAGGCCATGAGGTGTATGTGGTTCCTCCTTATTGAAACACCTGTGCAACGAAGGAGAGCAAGCGATGGTGGGCGGGCAGGGTTTTGGTTGCTTGCTATATTTATATTTGCATTTCTAACCAACAAAGTACAGATGCAGATGAAGCCCTAGGAGGCTGCCTGGGTCGCCTATGTCTTGTTGACACGTCTCATGTAAATCTTGGTAGTTTGGAAGCTAACTTTGTATCCGTTTCTGAGTCAAACTTCTACATGAGCGTGTTTTCAGGCCGTTTTATGGCCGGCATTAATATTGTTTGTTACTGTTTGTTTTGTTCACAGTTAACTTCCGAATAAGGGCACGCTGCTGTAACATCAGCTTTGATCGACAACAGGCTCTGCGTCTGACATCATCGTTGAATGGGATGGACCTGTCTCTTCCACCAATCAGCTTCCTCCTGCTTCAGCCCCTTAGTTTTATTTGAGGAAGTGGTTTTGGACTGGCCATGGCTCGCTCTGGGACAAACTCATCAAAGGCATTATATCTAATATAAATATATAGAAAATAATGAAAATGTTTAATACAAAGTTCTTTAACAAAAAGCTCAGTCTGCTCCAGATCCAGCCGTGAGTCAGTCTTTAGTTTCTTACAATTCAGAGATATTGACTGAATGTTTACAATGGCTGAGAGGAAACGCAGAAATCAATCACTTTTTAGACATTTTCTATATACATATTCACTGTTACAGCACACACATATATATATATATATATATATATATATATATATATAAAATTAAAGCTATTCACATAGTTATGACATAGAAAGAAACATGATGTTAACTGTCAGTCAATAAAAATCACCGCTGTCTTCTTTTTGCCGAGCAGAAAGTCTTCTTGACGTTGTTTGTAATTGTACGCAGTCCACTGGACTTGGACTGGTCTTGGTGCGCTCTATGTGGGTCTTGGTTTAGAGCTAATTTATTCTCAGTTTTGACATGGTTTTGTACTGGTTGTGACCCGGTTTAGACCTTACAGTAGTCTAGTCCTGTCATAGTCCTGGCTTTGTGAAGGTTGAACCACTGCCTAAAGCTTGTACACCTGCCTTTAAATGCATGTATTTTCAAATTGGGTCCATATTGACTTTGTACAGTGAGCTAGTTTAGACCGTAGATGTTTTGATGTCTTCTGCGTGTCCTCTCAGCCACCTTTGTACATCCTTTTTGAAAGTTTTTGAGTGAGACGAGAGTGTTTCACCTTTTTGCTTCTTCCACGGAGTCTCTCCAAGGCGCTCTCTGAAAACAAACTGTGATCTTCCAAAAACACCACACCTCTCCAACTTAAGTTGACGTCAACAACGGAGACAAACATCGCAAAAAGACACTGTCGACCGATACCAACTCTGAATAGACGCTAGTGACAACAACAACACTGAAGAAAAGCTAACGACAAACATCGCCAATGAAGAGGTGAGTAACTAGGGGCTAATCACAAGATGAGCCGAACAGGTCTGCTCATGATCTTCCCATTGTATTTTGCCTTGTGCTGTCACACTCACAGGGACAGAGTGTTACCAATGTTTTTTAATAGGTTGCTTTCACGTTCTAGAATGTGATGATGTCATAATGTCAGGTGGAGAGCAGGTACCAATACAAATACAAATCTCCAAACAAAAAATTACCAAATGTTGCACATAATCATGATTTGAAAGTGACTGGATTTACAAACTGACATATTATTGTTATGGCTTAAAGCTTTCTACCGGCCAACATCAAGCTCATGTTTTTGAATAATTGTCAGAACTTTTGGACACCTTTCAAAAGAAAATAATTGGTCAAATAATTTGTTTATACGCGCTGACTGAGGAGACAGTTGAACTTTTAAACAGTTTCTATTTCACGTGGATTGTATTGCATTGGATTGATTGTCTAATGACAGAGATATTAGACAAAAACTAAGACAAAAAGTCTACAGTTCGACCATTACTATGGTATCCACAATAGATTTCTCAGCTGCCGTCCACCTCAGTTTTTTATTATAAGCTGTTTAGAAAGTTGTGATGTCACGTGAACGCAACCTATTGGACTGTATACAGACATATATTAGTATTAGCCCCAGTGTTTATTTATTGCAGGGATGGTTTCAGTACATTGACAGAATATTTGAATATTTGAGTTAAGCTTTTGGAACATGCAAAGAGGAATACCAAAGCTGTTACATGAATGTAAAATTACTAAGGGCAACAGTTAAGATTAAGTCAAAGCCATGTTGAGTTTAATTCCCAAAAGTTAAGTTCATTATTGTTCAGATTTGGTTTAGACCTTGTCCCTATGACCTGTTCCTTTTGGACTCTTAAGACTCATTTTAGTGTAGAAGATGTTTTTTTTTTTACTGTTCCTCAAAGACAATCAATGCAGAGACATTCATTTTGTTTATTCAATTTGTATTATTATTATTATTATTATTATTTTATTATTAAATTACAATCATAAAACAACTCCTGGCTAAGTTTAAACTATAAAGATCTTTGTTACAGGTAAATTGTGCCAATCTCATAATTGGTGTTTGCCCAAGTATGGTTGCCACAGATTTTCATATAGGTAAAGACAACATAGTTAGCCTCTCAGTTGTTCATGTGATTAGACACTCAGATGCTAGCATGGTTAACCTTTTGGGTCTTAGCAAGGTTAACCTCTCAGGTGTTAGCATGGTGGCCTCTCGGATGTTAGCATGGTTAGCGTCCCGGATTTTAGTGCACCTAGCCTCTTGGGTGTTAGCAAGGTTGGCCTCTCGGGTTTTAGCGTGGTTTGCCTCTCAGATGTTAATGTACTTAACCTCTTGGGTATTAGCATGGTGGCCTCTTGGGTGTTAGCAGTGTTAGCCTCTCTGGTGTTGGGTATTAGCATGGTGGACTCTCGGATGTTAGCAGTGTTAGTGTGGTTTGACTCTTGGGTGTTTGCGTAATTAGCCTTTCGGGTGTTAGCTCGGTTAACTGGTGAGGCACCCCCATAGTAATAATGACATCAGCTCCCCCCCCCCCCCCACCCATGCTTGAACTTCCTGGAGCCCTTTCTTTGTTTCTTCTTCGTGGGTGGATATTTTTGTACAGATTATGCATGACTTGTGATTGGTGTTCGCTCGGGGCGGCTGCGAGGCAGGCTAACCACTTTGCCAATGCGAATGGTTTGTGCAATATGCTACCGTCAAACATTCATTAACAAATATTTTTTCCACAAAAATTGTAATCTGATGATGTCATATTCTCAATGGAGCAGGGGCCAATTTAACTATAACAGAGCGGCTTGGGAAAAAAGTGTTCACTTGGAGCCTATTATGTTAGACAAGTCCATTACCCGCCAAAAAATAAATATGGCTGAGTAAAATTTTAAATTGTCTTTTTTTTTTTTACCTACTTTGAAATGCTTTATATTTCAACACATAAAGCATGTGTATATATGACCTCATTATAACCTTTCAAATAAAGCAGGTAATGAAGAAAAGGTTTTTGGGTGCAGATCAAGTAAGTTGGAACGAAAATTATGGTATGAAGTTAACTCCAACAAAAAAATAATAACTGAAATATTACTATCAGGGGTCTGACACTTGTCCAATATACCTCACAGGAATCATCAGGAAATGCAAAATGGCACCCATATTTTTGGGGGGCAGACTTTCTGAAACAAAAAAAAGTCAAAAAAGAAACATCTTTGCCAAATTTGGTGCTTGTATCACCATTGTTTGTCAGCAATAAACTAGTCATTTATAAATCTGTTCAACTTTCAGTTTTCAGGGCTGTGAAAAAACTAAACAAAAATCTGGCCTTTGTTCTATGGTGCAAGCAACAGTGGTATACTTAGCCTTGTGTCGTCCTAATTTTTTCATGGGGCTGCATAAATAATTAGAAGCTCTCAGCAGAACTAGTATACTAGTTTTTGCATGTGACATATTACATCACATATGACTAAAGGCCTATTCATACTTCACAAGACGTAAGAACTTTGTTCTTGCACCCCGAGTGCAACTGTTTTGGACTGGAGTCTCCCGGCCAGTCTATAGCCTGAGCAGGGGGAAGTCTTGGGGAAAATGTGGTACGTTTTCACGCACGCGGTCACTCCTCCATTGTGTGGAAAGTTGAGCCTCTACATTGTCCTCAGCCAGCAAAAGCATAGTGCAAATGGATGTTCAATGCCAAATGTTCTCTCTCTATTAGAGACGCAGTGATAGAGAAGAATAGATATATTTGACCAGTTAAAAGCACATTCTACCAGAAGATTCTGACCTGCTCCAACTCAGTGTTAAAATATTGAGTCTTTGTTTTGATGTCACGTAAACCCCTCCGTGTACAGACCAATGACGCTGCAGTGTTGTGTGTGGGAAATTGGTTTGTGTTCACAGCCGCCTCTGTGCGATGGTATCTTTACATTTGTATCAACTGAATGTACTTTTTAAACGCTGAACAGTGATTTGTATCTGAGCTTTTGTCGTGGCTCACTCGCCTTATCTTTATTATCTTTATTATTGTTATTATTATTACAATATATTTACAAGTGTAATTTCCTGGATATGAGCTGCTCTCTGTGTATTACCCTCTGGTTTTCACGCTACGTCACATCTCCACCTCAGAGGATCGTTTTCACTTCTGTTTCTGTGACCTATTCATGGGTTTCAGTCAGGGACTTTTTTTTCCTGTTATCGATGCCATTTTGAGGATAGAATATTTTGTTTCAGTGAAGGGGTCACATAATGGTATATATCAGCTCAAGTGCTGGTGTTTTGGTCACCTTTCCATGGCATGGAATTTGCTCAACGCGCTTTACTAGAGCTTGATATGGCCAGTGTTTAACTCACAGTGGGAAAAGTAGTTTGTCCTTCAAAAGCTTAATAACATATGCGAGGCTGTGCACGATGTTGATATAGAGGAGATTGACTAAAGGGAATACAGCAAGCGATTGTTGAGGTCAGAGCTGCACACGCCACAGTGACACCCTAAGGCTACCGGCAAAATCCCTGGTGGATCGTTGTTGTGTGTGCAAGATCGCAGAATCGCCTCGACCAACGCTGTCCTTGGACTCGTTTGCAGAGCCACTGTGCTCCTCTGATCATGAGGAACTGTTTTTCCTTCTCAAACAGAAAGAGCAGCTCAGATCGCTTTAGATTAAAGGCTGATGATGAACCATTTCATTTTCTGATGGCAGATTATCCCAGCACATCCTGTCCAGGTGTCAGCTGAATGGACTTTTAACAGCCACCTTTTCTTTATCTTGAGGTGAGGCAGTAATTCCTAAAAACATCTCCTCAGTCACGCAGGGGTCGGCTGAAGCAGCAGTCATCTTTTCTGCTGTGATCCATATCCTGCTTCTTGTGTGTAGGGCCCTGACTAGAGGCCCCAGTCCAGTTATATCTTCCCCCATCACCTGTGACCCAAATTTCCACCAGTCTCCCACTGGATGTGGAGAGTTTTGGGTCACATAGGTCGGAGGTGGTCACTGGAACATACCTCTGTTCAGGCTTCACTATTGTGCAATCACGTACATAGTTTTTTCTGTTGGGTTTGGCTCCCTCAGCATTAGCCCCAAAAGGCTTTCGCACCTGGCTGTATATTTACTCACAGCTGGGGCAGTATTTGATGTCCACTCAGTGATGGGCCTACACACTGCTACTCTGAGAGCCCACTGTGAAGTGGACTAGCCGGTTAGAGTTGAGAGTAGCATGCAGAGAAGCATCATGCACGGAACACGCTCCACCAGTGACCCTGCACTACAGTCTGGGACACATTGCAGCAGCTCATTCCGATAAGTCTTGGACTGTGTGTAGTGGTTTCAGAGCTCTTTGCTTCTGCGCCTTTTCTTTCCGTACATAATACAATTTTGGAAGTACACGGTAAGTTTGAATCTAGAATATTCCATCCGAGCATTATTTATAGTCTTTAAAAAGCAACGCATTGAGCAAAGAAAGAATCCCAAACATCTTGATGATGTTCTTGTTAAAACGTGACACAGCTGAGTAAATGAAAACACATGTGACTTCCTTTGACCTCTCTGATTGGTCCAGTCCTGGACGTATTCCTGACCTCTGTGAAACCACTGCTGGGTTGTGATTGGTTTGTGCGTACCTCCGTGCTCCCTCTTTGGTCCGTATCTTGGAGTTCTCCGATTGGTCCATTTGAATACCAAAGTCCTCTGATTGGTGGAGATGTGTCCTGAGCACAGAGTGAAAGTGCGTTTGTCTTGTTTCTCGTGGATGGTTTGTTTTTGTATGTTTTTTTACTAGACTTTCTGAACTTTTTCGAGACTTGAACGTTTTCTGGGGCATATTTTTGATGTTTATATTCAAACTTGGATTATTCTGGTCCGAAACAGAGCCTTCGCTCCTCTTCAGTTTGCACATGCGAACGACGGGAAAAGATGATCTTAAACTTGAGAACACGTTTCTAGGATTTCCCTTCATTTGTCTATATTTCGGACTTCTTTTAAAATGTCGCTTCTATGCGCAGAAGCTGCAGTCCAAACTACAGCATGTGGAGATAGTAAGACCCCATGGAGACACAGGGGTATTCTTCTGCATCTATTAAATTGCTATTTCATAGATCCATTTAATTCACTGCCCTGGTACGAGGTGTGTGCGGATACTCAAATGGCTATAGTAGTTGTGTTAGTTTGAGAAACTATTGGTGTTGGTGTGTTCCTACCTATGTTAATGAACTTGTCTGAAATACTCCATATGTGGAGAGGACAGAACACACTTTGTGTAACTGTACACCATTTAGTCATGAGCGACTTCTCATTCGTCGTCATACATTTAAAACAATAAACAGAACACACAGAACAACTAATGTGACTTCTGATCGATATCAAACTTTCCCAGTCAATAGCAGCCCATATTCTGTATGCAATCTGATTATTGTTTTTGCCCTGGAGCGAAGGCTGCGTTTCAGTCACTGTTAAAGCAGACAACAGGAAACAGAGACGTTCAGTATTTTACTTCCAAAGCACTTCAGCATACCTTTTTACCAATTTTACGGTTAAAAACATTTTAGAAAGAACTAATGGCAATAACAAGTCAATTATGTTTTTTTATCAACTTTAAGCTATTTGGCCAAAACAAAATCTCAGTTCTCATGATTTCTTTTGGTTTTGTACAGCCCACTGTCACACTCTCACAGTGCGGTGAAGAAAGAGAGACGTGAACACAGCCTGTCAGTCGCTGAAGCCAAAGAGTCCTTTACAAATCTAACGAGCCGATATTCTTTACCCGCCAGTCCATTGTGCTTCATTCACAATGGACTGGAATGCTCATCTGAGATGGTGTAAATGTTCACGTACAGACCCAAATGTTCCATCCCACACTTGGCCTCCACTAGCCCGGTCCAGTCAGTCAGTGAAGTGAAAGTCTTAAAGCCCAGTGAAGGCTATCACTGTGCACTGATCATCGGAGTCAAGACTTTTTTCTTCAAAGGCACTATATACCTATTATATTCACCTTTCGAATAAAAAGTGCAGTATAGTGCATATTCACTATTGGGATGGACCATACAAAGCATCGGCAAATCATAATACTTTTTACTTTTTAGCTTTTACAAATTAATTAAAAAGAATGTTACCCTACACAAAGAAAATGAAGTCAAATATAGGGCCTTCAAGAATTGAATTAGGCCATAATAACCTTTACTCCCTGGGACCTGCTCCTCCTCAATGGGACCGGGGTCTCTGCGGTTCCTCACGTCTCTGTTTCCTGGCTCTGCTGAAGCTGATGATTGTACAGAGCTGTAACTGTTGTGCACGTGCTGCATGAGAACCGTGTGACGTGGACTTCACTTTTGTAGTTTTTTGGTCAATTCCTCGTTGCATCCTGTCAATCTGTAAATAAACTGCAGTGGAACAAAGATGTCTTCAGACTGGTTCTTCCTCACCTGCCCCCTCCTCTTCCTCACCTCCCTCTCTCCTCTTTCTCACCTCCCTCTCTCCTCTTTCTCACCATCCCCTCTCCTCTTCCTCACCTCCCCTTCCTCTCTTCCTCACCTCCCTCTCTCCTCTTTCTCACCATCCCCTCTCCTCTTCCTCCCTCCTCTTTCTCACCTCCCCTTCTCCTCTTCCTCACCTCCCTCTCTCCTCTTCCTCACCGCCCTCTCTCCTCTTCTTCCTCTCTCCTCTTCCTTACCTGCTTCTCTTCTTTCTCCTCGGCTCTCCTTTTCCTCTGGTCTTTAAGAAGCCTTATAATTGGCGTGATGCGCTGTTGGACATGGCTCCTTGGCTCGTCTCTGAGTCTCCTAAAGTGTGTGAGGATGATTCTTATTCCAGTCCAGGCCCAGATTTTTCTTGAGTCTATTTTTATATTTTTCCGGAGGGATTTACTGCAGCTGTCACTCACTTTCTGCCCTGCTTCCTCCTTCCTTCCTCCTTCCTTCCTTAATTCTTCATTCTCTTCATGCAGATGTTACTGTGTTCATCTCACAAGAGGAAACAAAATGCACAAAAGGTTTCAATCAATAAACAGCAAATGATGTTTATTTACACACAGTGGAAACGCAATAAGACGGCAGGACAAGGACTCGCCCGTTGCTATCCACTTCAACCAATTGGGGCACGATGTGTCACGCCCCCACCTGGAGGAGAAGACCATGATCGTGTGCTGAAACAACAATGAACCTTTATTGAATGTAATGCTGTAAATAATAGTTGGGAGAAGTGTGCTCCGCCTTTGGTGACATGTCTCATGTGTTCCATGCGTTTTTTCCTAAATACTAATGAAACTCATGATGGTTTTATATATAAAAAATATCAAAATGATTATGTAATAATGTTGAAATCATGACAAAGTTTTGATTCAGAATTTTTGCTATAATCTCATGCTATATATGATATACTTTATAGGGAGATCACCCACAACCTATACCTGATTGGTTGTGATTTGTTCGGGGCAGTGCGTAAGGTTCTAAAATACCTGACAGAGGGCGCATAAGATGCGTGCGTGTGTAATCAGATGTGTGCGTGCGTAATAAGATGCGTGCGTGTGTAATCAGATGTTTGCGTGTGTAATAAGTTGTGTGCGTGTGTAATAAGATGCGTGCGTGTGTAATAAGATGTGTGCGTGTGTAATCAGATGTGTGTGTGTGTGTGCGTGTAATAAGATGTGTGTGTGTGTAATAAGATGCGTGCGTGTGTAATCAGATCTGTGCGTGTGTAATAAGTTGTGTGCGTGTGTAATAAGATGTGTGCGTGTGTAATCAGATGTGTGCGGGTGTAATAAGATGCGTGCGTGTGTAATCAGATGTGTGTGTGTGTGTAATAAGATGTGTGCGTGTGTAATAAGATGCGTACGTGTGTAATCAGATGCGTGCGTGTGTAATCAGATGTGTGCGTGTGTAATCAGATGTGTGCGTGTGTAATCAGATGTGTGCGTGTGTAATCAGATGTGTGCGTGTGTAATCAGATGTGTGCGTGTGTAATCAGATGTGTGCGTGTGTAATCAGATGTGTGCGTGTGTAATCAGATGTGTGCGTGTGTAATCAGATGTGTGCGTGTGTAATCAGATGTGTGCGTGTGTAATAAGATGCGTGCGTGTGTAATCAGATGTGTGCGTGTGTAATAAGATGCGTGCGTGTGTAATAAGATGCGTGCGTGTGTAATAAGATGCGTGCGTGCGTGCGTAATGAGATGCGTGCGTGTGTAATAAGATGCGTGCGTGCGTAATAAGATGCGTGCGTGCGTAATAAGATGCGTGCGTGTGTAATCAGATGCGTGCGTGCGTAATAAGATGCGTGCGTGCGTAATAAGATGCGTGCGTGTGTAATCAGATGCGTGCGTGCGTAATAAGATGCGTGCGTGCGTAATAAGATGCGTGCGTGTGTAATAAGATGCGTGCGTGCGTAATAAGATGCGTGCGTGCGTAATAAGATGCGTGCGTGCGTAATAAGATGCGTGCGTGCGTAATCAGATGCGTGCGTGCGTAATCAGATGTGTGCGTGTGTAATCAGATGTGTGCGTGTGTAATAAGATGCGTGCGTGTGTAATCAGATGTGTGCGTGTGTAATAAGATGCGTGCGTGTGTGCAAATTTCCCTGCTCTAAGACGCTGTTCCTTTAAGGAATCGCTCCTGGCGTCACTGCTGCCTCCCAATGACATGCGCACTGCGGCCACAGGTGGTCAGTTCGCAGAGGGAGCGGTAGGAGTGACACGGCATGCCTCAGACTTTTGTGTATTTTACTGAATTGTGTGCGTTAATGCATCTGTGACCACACGCACACACACACACACATATCTATTTACTCGTGCCTAGACATCCCAGCTACCTACCATTACCCAGATACACCCTGCTACAACCCACCTGTACTGTACCTTGATTGTGGACATTTATTAAAGACAAAGTTAAACCTCTGGATCCGCTGCAGTCTTTCTGACCGAAGACTTAGGCCAGACTAGTATAAACCCAGTAAACATCAAACAATATTTCACAAGTGGTCCTTCGAGCCGGATTTATACGAGCTGCGCCATGGCAACATCCAGAGATTTCTTCGATGAGCAGCTTCCTCTAAGTCCCCGTCCCAGCAGAGTGCGCCGCATTCCCGGACATCTGGAGGACTTTGAGCTCAGCTACCCATTAACACGTCTTCAGCCGTCCACAGGAATGCCAGTATTACCACCGCAACCAAATTATGTTGTGCCATTGAGTCCAGACAGATGGTCTACATCTTCTGCACCTGCCTACCAATATGCAGGGAATACAGCGGACAGCATGCAGCATTTAGAGGCACGCTGGCAGGCCATAAGCCAACAAATGAGAGAGTTGGAAACTGATATGGGTAATGTCCGATTGACCTCTTATCCACAGAGTGCCTTTGCCCGACCTCAATATCCTTACAGCTTCGGGAGAGAGCAGCAGCGGTTCAACAGTCTCCCTCAGTTAGAGAGAATCAACCCAGAAGTAAGATCTCCACTTCGCTGTCCGGAACAGGTTATTCAGCTCCAACCTCAGATTCTGTCTACACCACGAGTACAGAATCCACCTCCTGTACCCCCAGCATCCCCCTTGCAGCTCCAGCCTCCTGCACCTTTACAGCAGCAGCCACCTCCAGCAGTGGGTCTGGTTTCAGCACCATGGACAGCTCCGGTTCCCCCTGCAGTGCTTACAGCTCCACTCCCTGTAGCAGTTCAAGCTCAGCCTCAGGATAACTGGTCAACGCCTCCTGTAGGGTATGCTAGAGCGGCTCTGCTGCCACCCCTGTATGCACCTTCAGGCGCATCCACGCAGCCTGCAGTTGTCCCTACTGACACTATGAACAGTGGACCCTGGTACACTCAGTCCTATACTGTACAAGCCACTTCTCAGCCTGTGCCACCGAGAGTATGCCCCTCTACATATACCTCCTATGCAGTTCAGCCCCCTGCGGCACCTGTCAGCCAACCTCCTCAGCTTTCTGCCAGTGTTAACGTACCTAACATGATGGAGATGGCTATTGCATCATCATTTGGCATCCCCAAACCAAAGCTGTCCATTTTCAGCTCCGGTAAAGAGAGTGACTTCCTCATGCTGAAGAAAGGTTTAGACAGTGTGCTCGCACCCCACAGCCATCTAACAGAAGATTACAAATATCAAATTCTTCTTGACCATTTGAGATTCCCCGCAGCAGTCCAGATTGCAAAAAGGTATATTAACAGTACCACTCCGTACACCTGTGCCATGACTGCCCTTCAGTTGAGATATGGCCAGCCCCGACAGCTGGTGCAGGGAGAACTCAAAGCAATCCTGAATGCTCCCCCAGTGAGATCAGGTGATTACCAGGGCATTGAGGATTTTGCGGCTGCAGTGGGCACTCTGGTTGGCATGCTTAGTACTATGCAAGGCCCTTCATCAGCAGAGCTGTGCTGTGGATCACATGTGGATACCTTGCTCACCAAGTTACCTCCCAACTTTAGAGACTCATTTGCTGAGCATTGCTTTAACAAGGGAATCATACAGAGCGGCAGTGAAAAGACCTACACTCTACCAGACTTAGCTGAGTGGCTTGAACGTAAAGTACAAACTCTGCAAGTGTCACGCCGGCTTGGAACAAACTCCACTGAGTCTAGCAACGCAGACAACAGGGAGAGAAGGAATGGTAAACAATTCAAACCCAAGTCCACTGCAGTGCTACTTGGAAGTAACCAGAGTGCTGAGCCCCCTGTTACACACTCGGCTCCTCCTCCATTCCAAACCAAGAAGCGGGAAAGATTCAAACCCTACTGTCCATACTGCAATAATCAGGAGCACTATTTAAATGCATGTGCCGATTTCACTAAGCTCACGAGCGAATCCAAAGCAGGTTGGATCAAGGAGAAAGGGAAATGCTGGAAATGTGGTAGAGGACATACGCCAGACAACTGCACACTCAAGAAGCCCTGCTCCACATGTGGCGAACAACACCTCCTTGTACTACATGAAGTAGCTCTCACTGAGAATATACTGACTATGAGTACATCCCCCAGTGTAGTTTACATTGATCAGGCCACCCACTCAGGCAAAGTGATGTTAAAGGTTGTCCCTGTCCGTTTACATAACGGGAAGAAATACATAGACACATACGCTGTATTGGATGACGGCTCTGAGCGTACTATCATCCTGCCAGCAGCTGTCCGCCAGCTGGGCCTCTCCGGAAAACAGGAAGTCTTATCCTTAAGAACTATTCGACAGGAAATAGTACAATTAAAGGGAGCCACTGTGTCATTTAAAGTGTCAACACAAACAAAGAAGGTGTTGAAATACAACATTGACAATGCTTTCACAGCTTCTGAGTTGAATCTTGCTGAGCAGTCCTGTTCAGCCGAGCGCCTGCAAAGAGGTTACAACTACTTAAAGGGCCTCAATTTGCCATCCTTCCACAGCGTCAAGCCCATGGTCCTCATTGGGTCAGACTACCCGCATCTAATCACGCCTAAGCAGTCTGTGAGAAGTGGTCCCATTGGTGGTCCTGTGGCTGTGTGCACCGCCTTGGGATGGGCTGTGCAGGGACCAGCCAACTTTCTACAACAGCCTTCGCGTGAAAGAAGTTGCCTCCATTTATCTGTTTTATCCCCCTCAGAAGAGCTGCATCAGCACGTGGAGAGACTCTGGCAAATTGACACACTGCCATTTCGCTCCCCCAAAGAGGCCACACGCTCTGGAGAAGACAAGGCGGCCCTAGAACAACTGGAGCAGAAAAGCGTTAGGGCTACAGTAGATGGTGTGAGTCGCTATGCTGTCCCACTCCTGCGTAGAAAGAATTCTCCACTCCTACACGCTGCACCCTACGCTGGTATACCTCTTCTCAGAGCCACCGAGCGTCGTCTCACACACAATCCAGAACAGCTGTCAGTTTACAATGAGGAAATGCACAAACTGGTTAAGGCCGGTTACGCTGTAAACATTAGCGCAGAAGAGGTCGAAAGGTCAGAGGAGTCATGGTTTTTGCCACACCATCTTGTATTCCACAATGGCAAACCCAGAGTTGTATTCAACTGCTCCTTTGTGCACCAGCAAGCCTGCCTCAATAGTAACCTCCTTCCTGGTCCCACACTCGGCTCCTCTCTTCTCGCAGTGCTCCTGAGATTCCGAGAATACACTGATGCCTCAGAGAGGGCCTACGGTGCCGTTGCTTACCTACGGGCGGAGCATAACACCACCACAGCAGTACAGGTATCATTCATTTTGGCCCGGTCGCGTGTCGCACCGAAGAAGCAGCTGTCCATTCCCCGACTAGAGCTGTGTGGTGCCTTGGCTGGGGCACAGTTGGCCAAGGTCCTGCAAACAGAGCTGACACTGCCCATAAGAAGTGTGACACTGTGGACTGATTCTACTACCGTCCTCCATTGGATCCAGTCAGAGTCCCAACAATACAAGGTGTTTGTGGGGACACGCATTGCTGAGATACAGGAGCTAGTGGGAGCAGACCCCTGGCGATACGTACCTACAGCGGAGAACCCCGCCGACGATATCACTCGTGGCAAACAGCTCAGAGACTTGTCCAAACCCAATCGCTGGACGTGTGGGCCTAACTTCCTTTTGTGTATTTTACTGAATTGTGTGCGTTAATGCATCTGTGACCACACGCACACACACACACACATATCTATTTACTCGTGCCTAGACATCCCAGCTACCTACCATTACCCAGATACACCCTGCTACAACCCACCTGTACTGTACCTTGATTGTGGACATTTATTAAAGACAAAGTTAAACCTCTGGATCCGCTGCAGTCTTTCTGACCGAAGACTTAGGCCAGACTAGTATAAACCCAGTAAACATAATCAGATGTGTGCGCGTGTAATCAGATGTGTGCGTGTGTAATAAGATGTGTGCGTGTGTAATCAGATGTGTGCGTGTGTAATCAGATGTGTGTGTGTGTGCGTGTGTAATCAGATGTGTGCGTGTGTAATAAGATGTGTGCGTGTGTAATCAGATGTGTGTGTGTGTGCGTGTGTAATCAGATGTGTGCGTGTGTAATCAGATGTGTGCGCGTGTAATAAGATGCGTGCGTGTGTAATCAGATGTGTGCGTGTGTAATCAGATGTGTGCGCGTGTAATCAGATGCGTGCGTGTGTAATCAGATGTGTGCGTGTGTAATCAGATGTGTGCGTGTGTAATCAGATGCGTGCGTGTGTAATCAGATGCGTGCGTGTGTAATCAGATGTGTGCGTGTGTAATCAGATGTGTGTGTGTGTGTAATAAGATGTGTGCGTGTGTAATCAGATGCGTGCGTGTGTAATCAGATGTGTGCGTGTGTAATCAGATGTGTGCGTGTGTAATAAGATGTGTGCGTGTGTAATCAGATGTGTGCGTGTGTAATCAGATGTGTGCGTGTGTAATCAGATGTGTGCGTGTGTAATAAGATGTGTGCGTGTGTAATCAGATGTGTGCGTGTGTAATAAGATGCGTACGTGTGTAATCAGATGTGTGCGTGTGTAATCAGATGTGTGCGTGTGTAATCAGATGTGTGCGTGTGTAATAAGATGCGTGCGTGTGTAATCAGATGTGTGCGTGTGTAATCAGATGCGTGCGTGTGTAATCAGATGTGTGCGTGCGTAATAAGATGTAAACAAAGTACCGTGCTACTACGGAGCTGCTGATTCCGACACTTTCTGTGAACTTTATCGCGGAGCAAGAGGGACTCGTGTAAAAACATTTGGAGTTCCAGCCAAAAGAACTCATCACGGAGAGAATAACAACATTAATGCGACTGCAGGTTTGT
This sequence comes from Proterorhinus semilunaris, assembly GCA_021464625.1. Lineage (NCBI taxonomy): Eukaryota > Metazoa > Chordata > Actinopteri > Gobiiformes > Gobiidae > Proterorhinus > Proterorhinus semilunaris. The sequence goes on along the minus strand of CM038355.1, from coordinate 645,900 downwards.
CCAACATGAGAACGAAACAAAACCACCGCCCAGTCAGTGCATCAAAGCTAATCAGCGCTACTGTTAGCGAGAGGAACCCGAGCACTTTAGCCACTGTCCAAATACAAGCGTGATAGTCCTGAGAACATTACTCAGGGCTTAGGACTATGTTACTGTCCAAATACAAGCGCGATAGTCCTGAGAACATTACTCAGGGCTTAGGACTATGTTACTGTCCAAACACAAGCGCGATAGTCCTGAGAACATTACTCAGTGCTTAGGACTATGTTACTGTCCAAATACAAGCGCGAGAGTCCTGAGAACATTACTCAGGGCTTAGGACTATGTTACTGTCCAAATACAAGCGCGATAGTCCTGAGAACATTACTCAGTGCTTAGGACTATGTTACTGTCCAAACACAAGCGCGATAGTCCTGAGAACATTACTCAGTGCTTAGGACTATGTTACTGTCCAAATACAAGCGCGATAGTCCTGAGAACATTACTCAGTGCTTAGGACTATGTTACTGTCCAAATACAAGCGCGATAGTCCTGAGAACATTACTCAGGGCTTAGGACTATGTTACTGTCCAAATACAAGCGCGATAGTCCTGAGAACATTACTCAGGGCTTAGGACTATGTTACTGTCCAAATACAAGCGCGATAGTCCTGAGAACATTACTCAGGGCTTAGGACTATGTTACTGTCCAAATACAAGCGGGATAGTCCTGAGAACATTACTCAGTGCTTAGGACTATGTTACTGTCCAAATACAAGCGCATAGTCCTGAGAACATTACTCGGGGCTTAGGACTATGTTACTGTCCAAATACAAGCGCGATAGTCCTGAGAACATTACTCAGTGCTTAGGACTATGTTACTGTCCAAATACAAGCGCGATAGTCCTGAGAACATTACTCAGTGCTTAGGACTATGTTACTGTCCAAATACAAGCGCGATAGTCCTGAGAACATTACTCAGTGCTTAGGACTATGTTACTGTTCAAATACAAGCGCGATAGTCCTGAGAACATTACTCAGGGCTTAGGACTATGTTACTGTTCAAATACAAGCGTGATAGTCCTGAGAACATTACTCAGGGCTTAGGACTATGTTACTGTCCAAATACAAGCGCGATAGTCCTGAGAACATTACTCAGGGCTTAGGACTATGTTACTGTCCAAACACAAGCGCGATAGTCCTGAGAACATTACTCAGGGCTTAGGACTATGTTACTGTCCAAACACAAGCGCGAGAGTCCTGAGAACATTACTCAGTGCTTAGGACTATGTTACTGTCCAAATACAAGCGCGATAGTCCTGAGAACATTACTCAGTGCTTAAGACTATGTTACTGTCCAAATACAAGCGCGATAGTCCTGAGAACATTACTCAGTGCTTAGGACTATGTTACTGTCCAAATACAAGCGCGATAGTCCTGAGAACATTACTCAGTGCTTAGGACTATGTTACTGTCCAAATACAAGCGCGATAGTCCTGAGAACATTACTCAGTGCTTAGGACTATGTTACTGTCCAAATACAAGCGCGATAGTCCTGAGAACATTACTCAGGGCTTAGGACTATGTTACTGTCCAAATACAAGCGCGATAGTCCTGAGAACATTACTCAGGGCTTAGGACTATGTTACTGTCCAAATACAAGCGCGATAGTCCTGAGAACATTACTCAGGGCTTAGGACTATGTTACTGTCCAAATACAAGCGCGATAGTCCTGAGAACATTACTCAGGGCTTAGGACTATGTTACTGTCCAAATACAAGCGCGAGAGTCCTGAGAACATTACTCAGTGCTTAGGACTATGTTACTGTCCAAATACAAGCGGGATAGTCCTGAGAACATTACTCAGGGCTTAGGACTATGTTACTGTCCAAATACAAGCGCGATAGTCCTGAGAACATTACTCAGGGCTTAGGACTATGTTACTGTCCAAACACAAGCGCGATAGTCCTGAGAACATTACTCAGTGCTTAGGACTATGTTACTGTCCAAATACAAGCGCGAGAGTCCTGAGAACATTACTCAGGGCTTAGGACTATGTTACTGTCCAAATACAAGCGCGATAGTCCTGAGAACATTACTCAGTGCTTAGGACTATGTTACTGTCCAAACACAAGCGCGATAGTCCTGAGAACATTACTCAGTGCTTAGGACTATGTTACTGTCCAAATACAAGCGCGATAGTCCTGAGAACATTACTCAGTGCTTAGGACTATGTTACTGTCCAAATACAAGCGCGATAGTCCTGAGAACATTACTCAGGGCTTAGGACTATGTTACTGTCCAAATACAAGCGCGATAGTCCTGAGAACATTACTCAGGGCTTAGGACTATGTTACTGTCCAAATACAAGCGCGATAGTCCTGAGAACATTACTCAGGGCTTAGGACTATGTTACTGTCCAAATACAAGCGGGATAGTCCTGAGAACATTACTCAGTGCTTAGGACTATGTTACTGTCCAAATACAAGCGCATAGTCCTGAGAACATTACTCGGGGCTTAGGACTATGTTACTGTCCAAATACAAGCGCGATAGTCCTGAGAACATTACTCAGTGCTTAGGACTATGTTACTGTCCAAATACAAGCGCGATAGTCCTGAGAACATTACTCAGTGCTTAGGACTATGTTACTGTCCAAATACAAGCGCGATAGTCCTGAGAACATTACTCAGTGCTTAGGACTATGTTACTGTTCAAATACAAGCGCGATAGTCCTGAGAACATTACTCAGTGCTTAGGACTATGTCACTGTCCAAATACAAGCGTGATAGTCCTGAGAACATTACTCAGGGCTTAGGACTATGTTACTGTTCAAATACAAGCGCGATAGTCCTGAGAACATTACTCAGTGCTTAGGACTATGTCACTGTCCAAATACAAGCGCGATAGTCCTGAGAACATTACTCAGGGCTTAGGACTATGTTACTGTCCAAACACAAGCGTGATAGTCCTGAGAACATTACTCAGGGCTTAGGACTATGTTACTGTCCAAATACAAGCGCGAGAGTCCTGAGAACATTACTCAGTGCTTAGGACTATGTTACTGTCCAAATACAAGCGCGATAGTCCTGAGAACATTACTCAGTGCTTAAGACTATGTTACTGTCCAAATACAAGCGCGATAGTCCTGAGAACATTACTCAGTGCTTAGGACTATGTTACTGTCCAAATACAAGCGCGATAGTCCTGAGAACATTACTCAGTGCTTAGGACTATGTTACTGTCCAAATACAAGCGCGATAGTCCTGAGAACATTACTCAGTGCTTAGGACTATGTTACTGTCCAAATACAAGCGCGATAGTCCTGAGAACATTACTCAGGGCTTAGGACTATGTTACTGTCCAAATACAAGCGCGATAGTCCTGAGAACATTACTCAGGGCTTAGGACTATGTTACTGTCCAAATACAAGCGCGATAGTCCTGAGAACATTACTCAGGGCTTAGGACTATGTTACTGTCCAAATACAAGCGCGATAGTCCTGAGAACATTACTCAGGGCTTAGGACTATGTTACTGTCCAAATACAAGCGCGAGAGTCCTGAGAACATTACTCAGTGCTTAGGACTATGTTACTGTCCAAATACAAGCGGGATAGTCCTGAGAACATTACTCAGGGCTTAGGACTATGTTACTGTCCAAATACAAGCGCGATAGTCCTGAGAACATTACTCAGGGCTTAGGATTATGTTACTGTCCAAATACAAGCGCGATAGTCCTGAGAACATTACTCAGTGCTTAGGACTATGTTACTGTCCAAATACAAGCGCGATAGTCCTGAGAACATTACTCAGGGCTTAGGATTATGTTACTGTCCAAATACAAGCGCGATGGTCCTGAGAACATTACTCAGGGCTTAGGACTATGTTACTGTCCAAATACAAGCGCGAGAGTCCTGAGAACATTACTCAGTGCTTAGGACTATGTTACTGTCCAAATACAAGCGCGAGAGTCCTGAGAACATTACTCAGGGCTTAGGACTATGTTACTGTCCAAATACAAGCGCGAGAGTCCTGAGAACATTACTCAGTGCTTAGGACTATGTTACTGTCCAAATACAAGCGTGATAGTCCTGAGAACATTACTCAGTGCTTAGGACTATGTTACTGTCCAAATACAAGCGCGATAGTCCTGAGAACATTACTCAGGGCTTAGGACTATGTTACTGTCCAAATACAAGCGCGAGAGTCCTGAGAACATTACTCAGGGCTTAGGACTATGTTACTGTCCAAATACAAGCGCGATGGTCCTGAGAACATTACTCAGGGCTTAGGACTATGTTACTGTCCAAATACAAGCGCGATAGTCCTGAGAACATTACTCAGGGCTTAGGACTATGTTACTGTCCAAATAAAAGCGCGAGAGTCCTGAGAACATTACTCAGTGCTTAGGACTATGTTACTGTCCAAATACAAGCGCGATAGTCCTGAGAACATTACTCAGGGCTTAGGACTATGTTACTGTCCAAATACAAGCGCGAGAGTCCTGAGAACATTACTCAGGGCTTAGGACTATGTTACTGTCCAAATACAAGCGCGATAGTCCTGAGAACATTACTCAGGGCTTAGGACTATGTTACTGTCCAAATACAAGCGGGATAGTCCTGAGAACATTACTCAGGGCTTAGGACTATGTTACTGTCCAAATACAAGCGCGATAGTCCTGAGAACATTACTCAGGGCTTAGGACTATGTTACTGTCCAAATACAAGCGCGAGAGTCCTGAGAACATTACTCAGTGCTTAGGACTATGTTACTGTCCAAATACAAGTGTGATAGTCCTGAGAACATTACTCAGGGCTTAGGACTATGTTACTGTCCAAATACAAGCGCGAGAGTCCTGAGAACATTACTCAGTGCTTAGGACTATGTTACTGTCCAAATACAAGCGCGATAGTCCTGAGAACATTACTCAGTGCTTAGGACTATGTTACTGTCCAAATACAAGCGCGAGAGTCTTGAGAACATTACTCAGGGCTTAGGACTATGTTACTGTCCAAATACAAGCGCGAGAGTCCTGAGAACATTACTCAGGGCTTAGGACTATGTTACTGTCCAAATACAAGCGCGGTAGTCCTGAGAACATTACTCAGTGCTTAGGACTATGTTACTGTCCAAATACAAGCGCGATAGTCATGAGAACATTACTCAGGGCTTAGGACTATGTTACTGTCCAAATACAAGCGCGATAGTCCTGAGAACATTACTCAGGGCTTAGGACTATGTTACTGTCCAAATACAAGCGCGAGAGTCCTGAGAACATTACTCAGTGCTTAGGACTATGTTACTGTCCAAATACAAGCGCGAGAGTCCTGAGAACATTACTCAGGGCTTAGGACTATGTTACTGTCCAAATACAAGCGTGATGGTCCTGAGAACATTACTCAGGGCTTAGGACTATGTTACTGTCCAAACACAAGCGCGAGAGTCCTGAGAACATTACTCAGGGCTTAGGACTATGTTACTGTCCAAATACAAGCGCGATAGTCCTGAGAACATTACTCAGGGCTTAGGACTATGTTACTGTCCAAATACAAGCGCGATAGTCCTGAGAACATTACTCAGTGCTTAGGACTATGTTACTGTCCAAATACAAGCGCGATAGTCCTGAGAACATTACTCAGGGCTTAGGACTATGTTACTGTCCAAATACAAGCGCGATGGTCCTGAGAACATTACTCAGCGCTTAGGACTATGTTACTGTCCAAATACAAGCGCGATGGTCCTGAGAACATTACTCAGGGCTTAGGACTATGTTACTGTCCAAATACAAGCGCGATGGTCCTGAGAACATTACTCAGGGCTTAGGACTATGTTACTGTCCAAATACAAGCGCGATAGTCCTGAGAACATTACTCAGGGCTTAGGACTATGTTACTGTCCAAATACAAGCGCGATGGTCCTGAGAACATTACTCAGGGCTTAGGACTATGTTACTGTCCAAATACAAGCGGGATAGTCCTGAGAACATTACTCAGGGCTTAGGACTATGTTACTGTCCAAATACAAGCGCGGTAGTCCTGAGAACATTACTCAGTGCTTAGGACTATGTTACTGTCCAAATACAAGCGCGATAGTCATGAGAACATTACTCAGGGCTTAGGACTATGTTACTGTCCAAATACAAGCGCGATAGTCCTGAGAACATTACTCAGGGCTTAGGACTATGTTACTGTCCAAATACAAGCGCGAGAGTCCTGAGAACATTACTCAGTGCTTAGGACTATGTTACTGTCCAAATACAAGCGCGAGAGTCCTGAGAACATTACTCAGGGCTTAGGACTATGTTACTGTCCAAATACAAGCGTGATGGTCCTGAGAACATTACTCAGGGCTTAGGACTATGTTACTGTCCAAACACAAGCGCGAGAGTCCTGAGAACATTACTCAGGGCTTAGGACTATGTTACTGTCCAAATACAAGCGCGATAGTCCTGAGAACATTACTCAGGGCTTAGGACTATGTTACTGTCCAAATACAAGCGCGATAGTCCTGAGAACATTACTCAGTGCTTAGGACTATGTTACTGTCCAAATACAAGCGCGATAGTCCTGAGAACATTACTCAGGGCTTAGGACTATGTTACTGTCCAAATACAAGCGCGATAGTCCTGAGAACATTACTCAGGGCTTAGGACTATGTTACTGTCCAAATACAAGCGCGAGAGTCCTGAGAACATTACTCAGTGCTTAGGACTATGTTACTGTCCAAATACAAGTGTGATAGTCCTGAGAACATTACTCAGGGCTTAGGACTATGTTACTGTCCAAATACAAGCGCGAGAGTCCTGAGAACATTACTCAGTGCTTAGGACTATGTTACTGTCCAAATACAAGCGCGATAGTCCTGAGAACATTACTCAGTGCTTAGGACTATGTTACTGTCCAAATACAAGCGCGAGAGTCTTGAGAACATTACTCAGGGCTTAGGACTATGTTACTGTCCAAATACAAGCGCGAGAGTCCTGAGAACATTACTCAGGGCTTAGGACTATGTTACTGTCCAAATACAAGCGCGGTAGTCCTGAGAACATTACTCAGTGCTTAGGACTATGTTACTGTCCAAATACAAGCGCGATAGTCATGAGAACATTACTCAGGGCTTAGGACTATGTTACTGTCCAAATACAAGCGCGATAGTCCTGAGAACATTACTCAGGGCTTAGGACTATGTTACTGTCCAAATACAAGCGCGAGAGTCCTGAGAACATTACTCAGTGCTTAGGACTATGTTACTGTCCAAATACAAGCGCGAGAGTCCTGAGAACATTACTCAGGGCTTAGGACTATGTTACTGTCCAAATACAAGCGTGATGGTCCTGAGAACATTACTCAGGGCTTAGGACTATGTTACTGTCCAAACACAAGCGCGAGAGTCCTGAGAACATTACTCAGGGCTTAGGACTATGTTACTGTCCAAATACAAGCGCGATAGTCCTGAGAACATTACTCAGGGCTTAGGACTATGTTACTGTCCAAATACAAGCGCGATAGTCCTGAGAACATTACTCAGTGCTTAGGACTATGTTACTGTCCAAATACAAGCGCGATAGTCCTGAGAACATTACTCAGGGCTTAGGACTATGTTACTGTCCAAATACAAGCGCGATGGTCCTGAGAACATTACTCAGCGCTTAGGACTATGTTACTGTCCAAATACAAGCGCGATGGTCCTGAGAACATTACTCAGGGCTTAGGACTATGTTACTGTCCAAATACAAGCGCGATGGTCCTGAGAACATTACTCAGGGCTTAGGACTATGTTACTGTCCAAATACAAGCGCGATAGTCCTGAGAACATTACTCAGGGCTTAGGACTATGTTACTGTCCAAATACAAGCGCGATGGTCCTGAGAACATTACTCAGGGCTTAGGACTATGTTACTGTCCAAATACAAGCGGGATAGTCCTGAGAACATTACTCAGGGCTTAGGACTATGTTACTGTCCAAATACAAGCGCGGTAGTCCTGAGAACATTACTCAGTGCTTAGGACTATGTTACTGTCCAAATACAAGCGCGATAGTCATGAGAACATTACTCAGGGCTTAGGACTATGTTACTGTCCAAATACAAGCGCGATAGTCCTGAGAACATTACTCAGGGCTTAGGACTATGTTACTGTCCAAATACAAGCGCGAGAGTCCTGAGAACATTACTCAGTGCTTAGGACTATGTTACTGTCCAAATACAAGCGCGAGAGTCCTGAGAACATTACTCAGGGCTTAGGACTATGTTACTGTCCAAATACAAGCGTGATGGTCCTGAGAACATTACTCAGGGCTTAGGACTATGTTACTGTCCAAACACAAGCGCGAGAGTCCTGAGAACATTACTCAGGGCTTAGGACTATGTTACTGTCCAAATACAAGCGCGATAGTCCTGAGAACATTACTCAGGGCTTAGGACTATGTTACTGTCCAAATACAAGCGCGATAGTCCTGAGAACATTACTCAGTGCTTAGGACTATGTTACTGTCCAAATACAAGCGCGATAGTCCTGAGAACATTACTCAGGGCTTAGGACTATGTTACTGTCCAAATACAAGCGCGATGGTCCTGAGAACATTACTCAGCGCTTAGGACTATGTTACTGTCCAAATACAAGCGCGATGGTCCTGAGAACATTACTCAGGGCTTAGGACTATGTTACTGTCCAAATACAAGCGCGATGGTCCTGAGAACATTACTCAGGGCTTAGGACTATGTTACTGTCCAAATACAAGCGCGATAGTCCTGAGAACATTACTCAGGGCTTAGGACTATGTTACTGTCCAAATACAAGCGCGATGGTCCTGAGAACATTACTCAGGGCTTAGGACTATGTTACTGTCCAAATACAAGCGGGATAGTCCTGAGAACATTACTCAGGGCTTAGGACTATGTTACAGAGAAATGCTGCAGCGGTTTGACAAACAGTCAACAAGTTTCCCAAAAAAGCTGCTTCACTCCGACAGCCGTGTGTACAGGAGGTTATATTTTAAAAGAAAGGGAAAAAGAACACAACATATGGCTACTCTACTTTAGCAGTAATACAGTATGATCTGAATCCATACATTTAATATATTGTTTTTGTGAGGAAATATTTAACCAGAATAATGCCGATGAAATATCAATATTATTGTTATTGGGATATTTTTAAAGATGATACTGTATATTGACTATTTGTTGTAAATGTTGTGACAGGCCTAGTTCAAACACAGAACCTGGTGAGAGTGTCAGTTATGTTAAAGGTTGAGAAGCACAGATGGATACAGTGTACTAGAATATGTCGACCCTTCTAGTTTGCACTTTGTTTGGTATAAGGTGTTAATATTGAATGTCAGAAGTTCAATACATTTCAATTAAATAGTTGCTTACAGTTTTCTTTTTATTGCCTACACTATTTGCTGCAGTATGGGCTCATTGGGCTGTCTTTACTAGTATTTGATGCCATCTAGTGGGCTAATACAGTGATAGCAATATTGACTCTAGTAAAAGTGTGAGCATTCTTAACTCATTGTCATGCAAAGTAAGGGTGGCTGGGCGGTAATAATTAATAGCTATAACTAAATTATGTGAGTCTTTCTTTTGATCTTCCTCCGCAATCCAGATATTTTTATATATTCTTTTTCACCAATATAACTATGCACAGTACAACTATTATGACTGTTTATTGTAGAGTTATTTTGGACAATGTTGACTGACATCTTTTCTCACATTTCCAGCTCATAGAGTGTGGCCTCTAAATCGACATACACCTACATTTTATCAGACGGGCCTGCTACACTGTAATCCCGAACAAGCTGATTGGACTTAAAAGTTATGATGTAATCTGTTTTAACAAAACTTTTAAGTTAATACACTGAAAAATGTAAAGTTCAGTTTGGCTTAAAACTATGAAGAGTTTTTAAGCTAAGTTTTCAGTTTAAAGTTTTCAGTTTATCTAGGCAAGCATTTTTTAAGTTAAATTGAACTTATGATTTATACATTTATCTTAGCTTAAAAACTCAATTGCTGTTTTGATTTTTAAGTTGTTATACACTTAAAACTCTCAAGTTCAAACTTAACTTAAAAAACGTTTACCAAGAAAAACTGAAGACTTTAAAGTTCAACTTGGCTTAAAACTCTTCATAGTTTTAAGCCAAATTGAACTTTAAAGCTTTCAGTTTATTAACATAAAAGTTTTGTTGAAACAGATTACAACATAACGCAATCAGCTTATTTTAAGTAATACCTATCTGAGCTTAAAGATCACTCAAAAATGTGTTTCACAAAGACATTTTATTTTGTAAACCGCTTTTCTTCAACAGTTAACATTTAACAACTTTTACGACCACAAACGGCTTTAAATAAACTGTAATTAAAATCAATTGCCAAGTGTGGCTGGTTTCTAAAGTGCAAAGTGTCCATTGTTGGTTATGTGCATGTGCAGTGTGCACTAATGTTATTTTTCTAACATGCAAGTGGAGCTGACTTAATGTAATGACTTTACTTGTGGACACTTCTATGCTCATAAATAACTATAAAACACCATACAAAAAAACAACTGCCACCGTCAATGTATCATAACTACTGTAGCCGTGTCGCACAACGAGAAAATGTACATCCTACAAACACAAGCAAGTCACTGTCCTCAAAATGCAACTAAAAGCACATTTTCATCAACTTGAACTACAATATGGTTACCCTGAATGAATTTAAGAAACCTCAAGTTTAGTTTCCAAAAGAATACAAAAACTAAGCAACAAGATAATAGCTATATTCAGGTCAAAATAATTTGTTTTACCACTGTTTCTCCAGGCATGCAGGCATGCAGGACCGCAATGATTTTTTTTTATAAACACTTACATTTCTACATGCATTATGTTTAAGTAACTACCTGTGATAAAATGAGTCGGAAATACTATATTTTGGAAAGTATGCAATACAATGTTTATGAACAAGTACAACATTTTTCAATGGATATTTGGATTTCAAAGTCTAATCTAATAGGACACACGTTTCTCACAAAATAAGTGAAACAAATAATGATTCATGTGAAACACAATGCTAACAGTGTTGCCTAAAGAGCTGTAACAAATAGCTTGGGTTGGATTTCCTTATTTACACAGTGGCAAAGGGCTTAATCGCTCGTTTAAAAAAAAAAATGCTTGGTAGCTCCTGGCAATGAGTACATGAATACATGAACTGGATCAATAATACATACATGTGCTTATAACGGATTAACGGAAAAAATTTGGTGCTTGTTTTAACAATCGGTGAATATGACTGCATATTAAAAGGACATCCAAATAATGGTTAGAGAAACACTGGACTCAGATTAACGAAAAAAATCAAATAAAGCACTAGTACAAAAGTACTTAAATTGCAAAATCATTACATCAAAACTTGCAAATAAACTTATAAAACAAGTGCAAGGTCATTCTGCAGGTGATGCAGACATGGCTTCAATGGTTTACCATCCTCTAGCCCCAAAAGCAACTTTTGGGTGAACGTAAAAAAATGTGACCCGCCCTGGAATCCAAAGACACAAGTCGCCAGGCCGCGTCTCGAGATAAACGTAAACAAAGATATTTTTTTGAAAATTGGTGATTTTCACTTTTTTGCAGAATCGTTCAGTTGACGTTATGAAGAAGCCTCTCCATGTTTAAGCTAGCAGTATTAGTATATTTAAAAGCGTAAACTTTTAGGTTTAAACCGACTTGTTTTGGGGTTCATTTCATAGCGTGTAGTAGGGCGTGACTTTGTCTGTGCGTTTTTACATACTGGATCTGTTCCCTTTGTCCTTGGCCCCGCCCTACAGCGTGGCTACTTATGCCCGGTGTTCTGTCAGATCACAACATTCAACCAAGATGGATAACGCAAAGACAGTAGCAGACGAGCTGAACCGTGGACGTTACAGCGAACATGTTTGGAAGTACTTCTTCTTCAAGCTGGATGGTTTTGAACAAGCGCTCACTGATTCGAGGAAGAATGTTTCGGAGTCGCGTCAGACGAGTTGGACCGTAAGATAACAGAGGCTATATCGATAGTAACATTTGACGAGGATAAAGACAAAGAAATGGAGAAAATACGCAACTTTGACTGTAAATGCTCCACGAGGAGAAAAGAGAACTCTCAACACGGGAGACTGTCTCTACGTGGCGACTGCTAAGGAGCTTGGTATGTGTAAACATTTATTTAGACGTTAGTGCAGTATTAATGCAGTATTAGCAATTACAATACAATTAATCATAAGCAATATCTGTTTTTAGGTGAGCGTGCAGTTTGTAAAACCAGCTTCAAAGCTCTGTGGAACCAACTTCTCCCACACATCAAAAGTTGCCGGCCGCGCACAGATCTCCGCTGGCAGTGCCAAAGCAATAACGAGCAGCTGATACGAACTGCAAACCTCCCAGATGATAGAAAGTCAGAAGCTGTAAAGAGGCAACAAGATCATCTTTCCCTTGTGCAGAAAGAGAGGGCTGTGTACAACGACATGACTGCTGCCTGTATAAAGATCTGTTCTGGCTCTGACCTGTCTTTTGGACCGTCCCTACCAGCAAGCAAGAAGATTAGGATGCATTACAGTTTTGATTTTGCCCAGCAGGTAATATTTCACACACATTCACCTTACTTTATTAATGTCCCTTAAATGGCGATTTATGCATGAGAATAAGACACCTGATAGTAGCGCAAAATAATGCAGAATAGCATGAAAAGACACTTTTCATTTAATCTAATCCAAGTTCCCTCTCTACCCTCTCCTACAGTTACACTTTCCCTCAAACCCTCTCCAGCCAGGACCAATGTACTTCCTGACCCCACGGAAATGTGGCCTCTTTGGTGTTTCCTGTGAAGGGCTGCAGAAACAGGTGAATTACCTGATTGATGAAGGCATGTCATCTACTAAAGGAAGGAATGAAGTAATCTGCTACATGCATCATTTCTTCAGCAACTTTGGAGTTGGAGAAACAGAGGTGGACCTTCATTGTGACAACTGCAGTGGGCAGAACAAGAACAACTTCATGCTCTGGTACCTTGCCTGGCGTGTTGGACACAAGCTTCATGATAAAATTGAAATCAACTTCCTTATTGCTGGCCTCACTGTTTTGCCCTGACTGTGGCTTTGGACTGATCAAGCCTACATGAAGACAAGAGTCAACACTTTGGCAGAGATCGCTGAGGTACTTTCACTTTACTTTACTTTACTTGACTGACTTCAGTGCTGTTTTCTGATTTGCTTCAATGAAACATTTAACTCAAGATATATTTTTCTTCTTCCTGTCTCTTTCTTTTGTCATCAGGTTGTGGAAAACAGCTCTCCTGTGAGTCACCTCAATATACCACAGCTTGTTGGAACAGCAGAGGGCAAAGTTTTAGTCCAGATCTACGACTGGCAGCAGCATTTAACTCGCCATTTCCATAGACTCCCACAGATCAAGAGTTATCAGCACTTCAGGTACTTGTATTCAAACTTTCACATTGTGTACATTATTAAAGCATAGCAACTACATACATTATGACAGTTTTATATGATAAAATACTTTGCCATGTTTTAAGTGTCTTATGTGCTTATTCTGTCACAGCTTTGACGCCAAGAGACCAGGTTTAGTTATTGCAAAAACTCACTGTGATGCGCAACCTGTCGAATATCTACTGTTGCGCGACAGAGCAGATCTTCCCCCTTTGGACGGTCTTCCTGTCCTGGCCCCACCTGGACTAAACATGGACAGACAGACCTATCTGTATGAAAAAATCAGGCCATTCTGTGCTGACGAGGCTAGAGACGTCACATGCCCAGCACCAAGAGTCACAACACAGAAGAGGATGCGAATGTGATCTCATTGGACTAAAAGTGGTCAGGACTTTGTGGAGGAGGAGAGTTCAGTTCTGTTTAAAACACCTGCAATGTAACTTGTTCTAAACAGATTGAAGCAAAATAAACTTGTGCATTATTTTGACATGATTTTTTGATTTTTTTTATGTTTTCATGAAGTGCAAATGACACTGTGCATACTATGTGGTGCAGATTTGGAGGAAAATATTGTTTAAGAACAGATGGTGTTGAATGTAAAAAAACAGTAAGGTTAAAGCATTGAATAATAAAAACTTGAAGGAATAAAAATCAACCTCCATTCAGGCGACAGTACAAACCTCATGCAGCAAATGTGATGTTGTAAATATTAGGTATTGATCCTTTATTACAGAAATATTGAATCACTCAATTGGCTTTTTTCTATGGCTTAAAGTAAAGTTTTAACTCAAAGTATTCACATTATGTGTAAATTATGCATTTTTTGGGGGGATGATGTGTAGAAACAGTGTACTGAATCAGAGCACTGCAATAACATTAAAATACCCAAACACCAGATCTCTTCTGTTGTTTTTTAAATATATTGTAAACTTATCTTGTCATTCTGGTATGAAAACCGCTCTCTAAGCAATGTTTGAGTGATTTGCCTTATTGATTGATATACTTTTTATTTCCCCTAGTTTATTGATTATCATTAGCAAAAAACGACAATGGCAATAAAATCGATTCTGATTCATACTCATACTGTATATAATATATCACTGTTTTTTATTTGAACATAAAAGTTAGATGTTGAACACGTTCTCATGCCAGTGACAGTTTATCAATTGATATTAAAAAATTAAAAAGAACAATAAAAACCTTCTGCTGTGAGGTGAGATCAATAAATGAAACCAACAATAAAACAGATACACATAATGAACCGCACATCTTGTGCACACTGTAATTAAACCAAAAATAAATAATGTCTCTATTGCTGCTGTTAACTTTCCCAAAACTGAATGGAAATTGCAAGAGCCATTATTATTATTTTTTACCAGTTTACAGACACCTCTAGACACCATGCTTTGGCCAACTTGGAGCGGTAACTTCCCATTTTATACACCAAACTCCACTTCCAAGAACATGCTTTCTTGTGAGGTGATGTTCCTCTCTTGCGAGGAGACATGGTTTCGTTGAGACAGGGATGGGTGGTTACAAGTGCTTCTGCAGCGTTAGCTATTTCTTTGTCACTGGGGTAGGGTTTGTAACTCCAGATTACATTCGCCATACTCTCCAGGATGCTACTTTTTTGAGCTTTGGACAGCTTGACTCTTTTCCCTGACTGTTGATATGCAATATTTCCTTCTTTCAAAATATGCTCCACATAAAATGAAAACTTAGGTACATCAAACTGGCTTAGAGGCAGTATGTCAGTATCGGCACTAGAACATGAGCTGTTACCTTCATATTCTGATTTTCTCACTTGCAACGTCCCCTTTTCTGGTAAATCCTGAATGTCAATCAAACAACAGAGCAGTTCATCAAAATCTGGATCTTCGTAGTGCAGGGTAAACTCAAAGTCCAATCTTGATGAAAATGTTGTTTTCAGTATATGGATGAGATCATCTACTGAATTTAGGCGTTCAGTCAGTGTTAACTTGACAGGGACGTCTGGACCAAGGAAAACTCTGAGCTCAAATTTTGAAGACGACATGGTCAAAAAACGAAACAGTGAATAGCATACAAGTACAAATGCAATGACCAGGGAGTAGGGCTACACGATTAATTGAATTGAAACTCTCGGGGCTCTAGGGGAGTTTTTTCTTGATCCACCACCTAAGTTATAGACATGTTCTTCAATCAGAATTAGCAAGCCTTTGGCTGCTGCCAATCAGAAGTGTCTGCAGAAGAATCAAGTTTGTGCAGTGGTGGAGAACAAACTCTGCATGTGTCTCGCGCAGTCCGAACTGCAAACTATTGTGTTTTTCTCAACCAGAAGGACAGGTTGTGTCATAGAATTATTCGTTTGGGGAGTGGGTTGTGAGTCAGAAAAAGCCAATTGCCTCCATAGCATTGTATTGAACTGCATCTAAATGCAACATCTTAACAGTAAGTTTTTGACCTAAATATGAGGCGAATTTTCATAAAACAGCTTGTGATTTGGAGAATGCATGCAGCTGAATAGGAGAGTGAGTATGAGAACACCACATTTATTAGAGAATTATTAACACATAAAATGCCTCTTTGCCTCTTGTAGATTTGTATGTTATTGAGCATGAAGCTGAAATGTAATAACTGAGTAACAAGATGCTTAACAGTTTTAGACATTTATCTGTAGCTCAATGCTCAATTGCATGAAAAATAAGGGAGGAAACTTGGAGGACATCCAAAAAGGGCACAACTCCGAGGAACAAGACACACACATGAGCGACAATGATCCGACAAAGGCCAGAGAGAACACAGGGGAATATATACACGCACAAGGGAAATAGGGAACAGGTGTAACACATTCGGGCGGGGCAGGTAATCAACAGGAGGAAGGGAAAGCAGGATGACACAGACACAGACTAAGACTATCAAAATGAACACAGGACAGAGACACAGACCAGGACAGGGGAGAAACAAACCAAAACCCAGGACAAAACCAACAACCAAAAACCCACATCATAACATGATCATTGCAAAGAAATTCAATGTTACTGTTAACCAGCAGAATCTGCTCAACTTTGCTGAAACTTGGCAATCCTCCTTCATGGCCTATAGACACAAACATCCCAACAACATACTGTGTACCCTCAACTGTAATGTGTGGGGTCACATAAATGTGTTCTGCATCGGTTACCCGTATTATTGTTGTGCCTCCTCAGGTAGCTGCGACACTGGTGTAGATGTGACAGTTAACGTTTGTTGGTGTGGCTTAAAGAATGCAGAAGAACTGAGATCAGAACACTGGTACGGGATGACTCCATTTTCTTGTTCAGGTAGTCCAGAGTGAAATATTTAAGCCGAATCATTTTAGCAACACATAGAATCGGAATCAGAATCAGAATAGATTTTATTTGCCATTGTTTGAGAACAGGTTCACAAGCTAGGGATTTTTCTTGATGCGGACGTGCAACATAAAACATATAACACAGAATTGAGATCAAATTAAGCTATAAAACTTTAAACAATAAGGCTTTAGGGGGCATGCATAAGGAATATTAATAAATAAGATACAAAATAAAAAGTAAAATATAGTAAGATGATAACAATAGACTTCGAACAACAGTGGGATTATATTTACAGATGAGTATGAGTAAAACGTAAAGTGATAAGTGACAGCAGCAGGTCTAAGTGTGGACACACCAACAGCAACAGAGCAGAAACATCCATGAGTCTGTGACTGAGCTACAGAGACTTGTTTTTGTTCATGAGTCTGATGGCGGAGGGGAAAAACTGTTCAAGTGGTGGGAGGTATGGGTCTGGATAGACCGTAGCCTCCTGCCTGAGGGGAGAGGGGTGAATAGTCCGTGTCCAGGGTGAGAAGGGTCAGCTGTGATCCGACCCACACGCCTCCGGGTCCTGGAGGTGAACAGGTCCTGGAGAGATGGGAGCTTACAGCCAATCACCTTCTCTGCAGCACGCACAATGCGCTGCAGTCGGTGCTTGTCCCGTTCTGTAGCGCCGAGGAACCACACGGTGATGGAGGAGGTGAGGATGAACCACACGGTGATGGAGGAGGTGAGGATGGACCACACGGTGATGGAGGAGGTGAGGATGGACCACACGGTGATGGAGGAGGTGAGGATGGACCACACGGTGATGGAGGAGGTGAGGATGAACCACACGGTGATGGAGGAGGTGAGGATGGACCACACGGTGATGGAGGAGGTGAGGATGGACCACACGGTGATGGAGGAGGTGAGGATGAACCACACGGTGATGGAGGAGGTGAGGATGGACCACACGGTGATGGAGGAGGTGAGGATGAACCACACGGGGATGGAGGAGGTGAGGATGAACCACACGGGGATGGAGGAGGTGAGGATGGACCACACGGTGATGGAGGAGGTGAGGATGGACCACACGGTGATGGAGGAGGTGAGGATGGACCACACTGTGATGGAGGAGGTGAGGATGAACCACACGGTGATGGAGGAGGTGAGGATGAACCACACGGTGATGGAGGAGGTGAGGATGGACCACACGGGGATGGAGGAGGTGAGGATGGACCACACGGGGATGGAGGAGGTGAGGATGGACTCGATGCAGAGCCAACTCTACAGGCACTATACCCTCCAAGAGATCGTGCAGGGCATCAGGTGGGAAGCCAGTGATTGGGTGGAAATAATCCAATGATTCACGCAGGATACAGTCACCCTTCACACCAAAATGAATTGGATTGCCTTGAATGACACTCTCTACATCACAGTCATGAATGTTTTTTGTTCTCAGACTAAATTCACCATGTATTGCATCAAGGGACTGGATCTGGTTGCGCGTTGCTTTGCAGAACTGACAAATATATCCTGTTCTGAAACACTGGGTAAATCCTGCCAAAGAATGAGCAGCCAGATTATCTGATAGAATGCACGAAACAGTGCCTCGAACAGTTCTTCCCAGTTGCTCAATGAACACCCCATCAGTTTCAAGAACATGAAGGTCTCTTAATAGAGGACCCAAAGCCTTTTGAAAGCCACACTGCTTAACATCTGGAACTTTACAAAGCGCAGCAGGCTGGATCACATGTGCAATCTGCAAATACCCAGTACACTTTTCCTAGATGTTCCGAGCGGATTTGCAATTTTCAAGTCATCAAGGAACAATATTAGTGGGAGCGTGAACTCTGGAGCACATAACAAACGATTTTCCTGAGAATACGTCTTTATACGTGTTGTAAAAGCCCTCCTGTGAAACTCGAGTTTCCTTGATGCGACTAACTATCTGTATGCTGACACATTTCTTGGATCATGTCAAGTATGGGAATGTAAACGGCACTGTGTCCTGGCTCTAACACATATGACACTGGCTTCACCACTGGGAAATTTCTCTCAATGTGAGTTTTGCTTCGTTTGGCTGATGACAAGTCCTCTTTCTCATTTGAGGCACAGAGAAAAGCATTACTGTCAAGTATAGCACCCGCCAAGTCATCCACAAAAGCTTCTGAAAATGCCACACAATGCTTTTTCAATACGTCTTTCAGTGTCTTTTATAACAGACTGAGACAAAAGCAAAACCTCTCTCAGGTCTCCAATAATTTCTTGGCATGCTCGGTCAGAAACAGTCTGCATCTTCCGAATTTTTTTTGCCAAATTTGTATGGAACTCTGACCTCACCACGTCAACATTATAAGAACCATCTTCCAAATAGCTCGGAGCATTATCTAACTCATGCAATGAATGGGCTTCCAAGTGAGCAGGAGCCACGTCACTACTTGATGGAACACTGCCACCATCCAAGACACACCTGCCAGTGTGAACTCTACTACACATTAGTTTTGTAACTACAGTTTGGAAATGGACATGTAACGGTCTCTTTCTTCTTCAAGTGACTTCTTAAGTGACTAAAATAAACCTCTTCATTGCAACGCTGACTGAATGCACACAGAGAACAGGTAAAATGAGTTGCTTGCACTTCAGCGACATCTGCATGAGTACGCGATAGATGAATTTTCAGGGCATTTGTAGACTTAAATGTACAAAGGCAATTGTCAAAAAGGCATGGCAGTGAAGTTTCAGTTGCGTATGAGCTGTGTGTGAAACGATAATGATCGAATAATGTTGATTTGTCCTTTGAAATGTGATTACAGAGTTTACATTTCCAAGCCATTTCACTGACTCAGATGTTGTCCAAAAAGGGTAGGAATCTCTTTTGAATGACTATGCACAATGGTCTGCTGAACTATTTCCTGTAAAACAAAAAGAGAGAAAGAATGAAAAAAATAATAAACAAGTCCAAACAAAAAGGTTAATCACAAAATGGTGATTAAAGAATAAAAGTTCATGATGAATTAAGTGGTAATTCAACATTTATTAAGTCTAAATAAGAGCACACAAATTGCGTCTGCTTCTCTGTGACTGCTCTTTGCCTTTTAGAGACGGCTCTCGGAGTCCATGGGTTGTGCTTACTTTTGTTTCCCACATGATTTTACAATGTCCAAAATGTTTGTTTGTTTTTTATCTTGAATGCAGCAGAATGCTAAAGCTTAAAGGGACTAGATGCAAGTTGGTAATTTTATACTCACTACTGGCACCTCAGGTCTTATGTGTAACTGCAGTTTCTATATTAATCTCATGCATGACGGCACTTCGGACCCGAATTAACACCTTTCTGAGTGACAGGATTTTAGAGGCAGTTGTGGTGAACAGGTTTAGGCTCATTTTACACTTTAGGACATTGCTGGAACATGTAGGGGGAGGAAAATACTTAATTTTAACATTTTTAAACTCTGTATAGTTCCTTTAAATGCTTTTCTCCAACTCTTACAGCTTTGCTTCATTTTAATGTCTTTACAAAGCTGACTTTACAGGAATTGGAATCAGAATTGACAGTGTCACAGGCTCGCAGACTAGGATATTTCTTTGGCGCAAACGTGCAACATGAAACATACAATTTGGTAGTTACATAGTAAATTATAAAAATTTCAAACTTTGTAAGGGCATGCATAAACATAGATTAAGATAAAATATGATAAAATAACAATTTGACACAGAACAACAGTGTGATCCCCTTCATTTTTTTAAATGAGATATGGACTTTGACCATATCGTATATATCGATATAGTCCACATTTGCGCTGTAATACTTGCTTTAGGCACGATGCTGAGCGGAGCTCTGCACTGCTCCCAGCGCCCCGGCCCCGCCCCTCCTCAGACACTCTTCAACAAACATGAAGAAAGCAACAATGTCTGTAAAGCGTGCGGAGGAGAGCCCCTTGGTTGGTAAAACAAAAACCAGTGGATCAATCATTTGGAGATATGGTGGCGCCGTGCACTGCGCCATGTGCTTTTGTTTACGTGCGCTGCGCCATGTGCTTTTGTTTACGTGCGCTGCGCCATGTGCTTTTGTTTACTTCTCAGTCTAATTAAGGTTTGCGGTAGATCGTGGATGTACTGCGAAAATATCAGCGGTTGTAATGCTGCCACCGCGAAGGACTATTGCTTTTTCCCCGTTAGCATTGCGTTAGCCGCAACGCTAATCACTCCATTCCCTCGCTGATACCCGCTCTGATGATGAGCAGAGATGATGAGCCTGTGCTGCTTGTAAAGAGTAAAGAGTCGTTTGTGGCTCAGTTTAGGAGCTTATGTTTGGGAATGCTTTGGATAAAGATAAGAACTTATCTCAAAACCACTGACTAAAACACAGTTAAATCCAGAGCAAATATCAAGAAAGGACAACTAAATGAGATAGAAACTCCAGGTGCTACAGGATGAAGTGGTGGGCCAGATTGAGACGTGTCCAGGGGGGGGTCGATGTAATGTGCTTTAAGGATACGAGTTTGTGCATGCCTTGGCATTTTTGTTGCCAGCTCAGACAAGCTCTTACACAAATGTAGTTTTAGCTAATTTTTACAAAACTTTCTCTTAAACATCGGGGTTCCCATTCGTTATTAACGTCGCTTTCACCTGGAAATATACTTTCACTTGTGCTAACCGGCAGCGTGGACTTAAAGCACTTTGCTTTACAGATTGCTTTATAAATAAAGTTTGATTGATTGATTGATGGTGTCCTTGAGATGGGGCAGGACCAAGCGCTCAAAAGACTTCATGACCACAGACGTCAGCGCCACTGGCCTACAGTCATTACATCCTGTGATCCGTGATTTCTTGGGGAACAGTGTTGTCCACATAAAAACCCTATGGCTATGTTCAGTCTGAGGGTGGGTACTGAACTCCAGTCTGAACGACACAGATCCCATGTTTTAAATGTGACCCAGATCATTTGGATATGCCCTTAATCTAAACCTTCATGTCATCAAATGCATTGGTTGTGCATTGAAGTGGATGGAAGGAAAACCACACGTGCACTTGTTATGAATGAAGTTTACGTTAGTGAAGCCGCTCTGCACTGCCCCCTGCTGGACTCCAGAGCTAAACTCTAGCATTGTCAGATCTGCAGCTCTGTTTCTATCCATGTTTTCTCTTGCAATGCGTGGTGCCCTCTGCTACCCATGTGTGACGTATTAATGACGTATCAGAGGAGATCACGTACAGGCTGCATTGAATAGTAATACGAATGATCTTGCAAAAAAATTAATCAATAAAGGGTTAATGATTAATGTATGGCACATGTAGAGACATGAACAACTTAAGAAATTCCTAAAAAACAGTATACCTGGGAGTATTGTCATTTTCTGAACTCTACCTGTTTATTGTTTCAAATTCTTATTTACAATGTTGACCAGGAAGCACTGAAAAGCACTTCAAAATGTACAATAATAATAATAATAATAATAATGGCTTACACTTGTATTGCACTGTTCAAGCTTTTGTTAAAGCTTCTCTCAGCAACTCGTAAATGTTTGAAGCAGCAGACCGAATTTAGCGTTAGCTGCTTACACAGTCAGAGTTTAGCATTAGCGGCTAACACAGTCAGAGTTTAGCAGTATGACAGAAGTTTACAAAACAAACCTTTACAAAAGAAAGACATGTTTAATAATCCAATATCTACAGGGAGCCATCAGGTCTTTATCCTCTATGATTAAAAAAGCAGGCACCGGGAGGCTGTGAAGTGATCAAGGGTTGCGGAAAAAAAAGGTCTGCACTGTAAACTTTGTTCTAAATGGAAGTATTATGTTCTCATTTTGTCTCTCATAGTTGAGTTATACCTATGATGAAAATTACAGGCCTCTCTCATCTTTTTAAGTGGGAGAACTTGCCCAATTTTTGGCTGACTAAATACTTTTCCCCACTGTATTATTCATTCACTTCATACTCTGTGGTGGTAAATACTATTGTAGCACCATCAGCCCCTCCGACAAACACAGGCAAACAAAGTTCTCATTCATCCTGGCTTATTGTACATCTTTTTAGTGGGAGTGGAAACTAGTGGAAACCTACACAGACACGGGAAAACATGCAAACGCCCGTGAATTGAACCTGGGTCCTTCTCGTTGTGAAGAATGAGCGCTAGACTCATGTTAGTTTGTGAAGAATGTGTGAGTCCAGCGTCGGAGTTGGTCTGAGTCTGTTTTTACAGTGCACTTCCTGTCTGAGGACCTGATGGAAAACAGATGTGGCTCTGTCTCAGACCGAGCTCCAGATCCGGACCTAGACCTGATCCACACACACTCCTACTTAGTCCTGTTTAGCTCTCGTTTAATACTGGTTAAGTCCTGGTTTAGACCCGGTTTAGTCCTGGTTTAGACCTGGTTCAGTCCTGGTTTAGACCTGGTTCAGTCCTGGTTTAGACCGGTTTTGTCCTGGTTGGATGCCAGTAGCTGCAGTGGGAGGAGTGAGGTCCTGGGGGAGGGTCTCTGAGTCTGAGCTCAGTCCATCACAGAGAGACCTGAGACAGGCTGGGTCCAGAATTGGACCAGGACCGAACCAGGACTAGACCGGGTCCAGACCAGGACTAAAGCAGGACTAAACCCAGACTTCACCAGAATTAAACCCGGTCTATCGGAGGATGATAAGGAGGTTTGTGTGTTTTGTATTTACTATTTCATGGAAACAAAGGTCACATGACTAACGTGTCCAATCAGAGTGCTGCGGTCTGCTGTCAGGAATGTGATTTGTGTTTGTGCCGCTGCAGACCAGAGCTGAGCCATCAGTACTGAACCTTTTTGTGTTGGTTACAAATTGCATTCTTTATTCCTTTTGAACATTATATATATTTTCTTTGGTACAATAAATCAGTTTGAGTTACAATGAAGCACCTTTCCAAAAGGGATTCTCTCTACCAGACCTTAAAATGTCCGATCTTTCTATCCAGGTGGAAAAAAGACCATCATTCCACATCAGAGTCCTGTACGTGTAGAAAGAAAATGCTGTGGTAAAACCTCCTTACTGGCTCTGCTTGACCACCCCCGTGGATTTAAGAAAGGAAATGTTAATAACAGTTTTGTCATTAGACACCATTAAAATCTGGAAACAATTTTAAGCACCGTGGTTTTCTCAGTTTGAAGGGAAAAGGGTTGTCCAATTATTGTAGATTTATAATTATCTTCAAGGGAGATTCCTGACATTTCCAGGACAATTATAAGATGTATATGGTGTTCATGGGAACGTCATGAGGAAGATGACCTCAGCATGGAAATATCGGATGATGACTGAAGATTTGAACTTGAACATGAAACAAGGGACAAAGGAGAAGGTATCCGGGCAGGACTCACAGCTAAGCCACACATGCCTTCTATCTCTACTAGTGATCTGGCTAATGGACGTTCACTGGAGAATAAAACAGATTAAGCTCTTCCCAGAAGATGGTGAAAGACTGATGTGGAGTGGAGGGAGCTGCGAAGGAAGAAGAGGAAGGAGGAGGAGGCAGAGCTGACCAGTGCAAGACACCATGCTCTGAAACAGGAACAAACCCTGTCTGAAGGCCAGCCAGCCAGGTTTCCTCCAGGTGCTACAGTTTCCCCAACCTCCAAAAACATGCTGGTCAGGTTGGCCCACAGTGGTGGCGCGGCTCAGTCGCAGCGGCTCAGGACTAACACCTGAACAAAAATGTTTTTGTTTAAAAAAATTACTTACTTACTTACTTTACGTATGTTCAGTAAAAGCCTGACAGAATTGTATTTAGTTTTACATTTTCAAATAGACTACACCATTCCGAATGTTTCACCAAGATGTATCCAATGTACGTCTTGACTGCAACATGGAACGTAGAGAAAATTCTTTTTCAAGAGCCTTTGAGAGAAGTCTGGAGCCTTTTCAGCTATTCTCGGGGATCACCAATAAACACACAACCATGCACTCTGAAGGGGTCCCCATTCCAGCCACTAACAATCTAAATACAGACAAATACAGCCCATAATCATCACGTATCAGACCAAACACAACACACAACACACCAGACACAGCGCACGAGGGGGGGGGGGGCTCCTTTTGACAGCTCAAAATAAAAGCAAACCCATCTTATTACTAATAGAAAAGTAAGATTGTATATCCTGTTGCTTAAAAATCAGCACATTTAAATGAATGTCATTTTGCTACAGTGGAGTAATGATTTACACCGGGGTATTTAAAAAGAAAAAGTTATATCAATATTTACTTTTCACACAAAAAGTGTCAAAATGACACTTTTTGTGTCATTTTGGATCTAATGAAGATCCCTTTGATGCACTCAAATGATGGATTTCTCCTTCCACTTCTTAAACCACATTGTAATAGACGAAGAAACGAGAAGACAAGACAGTAGGAACCCTGAAGCCTGTGGAGGGAGACAAAGGGTTTCGTTGGCTACAGAACTTATTATCAGGGTGGCACAGCGGTTAGTGCTTCACAGCTAGATGGTCCCGGGTTCAATCCCCTTTGATAATTTGTTTTTCCATGTCAATGTTGTTTTTATCTGATTTTATTCACCCGTTGTAGCACTTTGAGGTTTCTTTGAAATGCAAAGTGCAATATATATACAATGTATGATTATTATTATTATTAAAGGATTCTGTGCTGCCTTTAACCAAGTGAACGTTTATGGTATTAGTAAACCGTCAAAGACGTTAAGGCTGTAATTAGTGGTGATGAAGAAGAGATTAAGCTGGCTAAAAGGGAGCTAACAATTGTGCTCAGAAAGAGTAAAAGGAGGTGTACAGACTAACTTGAGAACATCATTGACAATTGTAATACTAAATGTCAATAGGCCAGTATGAAACTATCACAGGACATAAACATAAGTCCTGTTTACAGGTTAACATGAATGTGAATGAAATGAATGAATATTTCACTTGATTTGATGAATTTGACACAAAACATTGTTTTCAATTGTTACTTCGAATGGGCTCAGCTGTCGCCCTGGTGGATGTCGACGAATGATGAGGATGTGTTGTCCTCGCAGGGCCATCCTCTACAGTGTTTTGACTGAACTGAAAGGCTAATAAAATAATATTCAATATTCTTCTTCTGCAGTGATTGGCTGATGGCCATGGACCCTTTGTGACATCACACAGGTGAGTTCAGACTCAGCTCAGGCCTCAAGATTAAAGTAGGACTAAAGCAGGACAAGCCAGGATAAAGATGTATTTGATGAAGCTGCAAGCAACAGTTTTACTGAATGAAAAAGAGGCACTTCTTCAATTAAATAAATAATACAATGTTATTTTGGTCTTGCTTTGGCCCTGTTTAGTCCTGTTTTAGCCCTGCTTTGGCCCTGTTTAGTCCTGTTTAGCCCTGCTTTAGTCTTGTTTAGTCCTGCTTTAGTCTTGTTTAGTCCTGCTTTAGTCTTGTTTAGCCCTGCTTTAGTCTTGTTTAGTCCTGCTTTAGTCTTGTTTAGTCCTTCTTTAGTCTTGTTTAGTCCTGTTTTAGCCCTGTTTAGCCCTGTTTTAGCCCTGTTTTAGTCCTGGTTTAGGTCTGGTTTAGCCCTGTTTTAGCCCTGTTTAGTCCTGTTTTAGCCCTGTTTAGTCCTGTTTTAGCCCTGTTTAGCCCTGTTTTAGCCCTGTTTAGTCCTGTTTTAGACCTGTTTTAGTCTTGTTTAGGCCTGTTTTAGACCTGTTTAGCCCTGTTTAAGTCTTGTTTAGTCCTGTTTTAGCCCTGTTTAGTCCTGTTTTAGCCCTATTTAGTCCTATTTTAGTCTTGTTTAGCCCTGCTTTAGTCTTGTTTAGTCCTGTTTTAGCCCTGTTTAGCCCTGCTTTAGTCTTGTTTAGTCCTGCTTTAGTCTTGTTTAGTCCTGCTTTAGTCTTGTTTAGTCCTGCTTTAGTCTTGTTTAGTCCTGCTTTAGTCTTGTTTAGTCCTGTTTAGCCCTGTTTAGTCCTGTTTTAGTCTTGTTTAGCCCTGCCTTAGTCTTGTTTAGTCCTGTTTAGCCCTGTTTAGCCCTGTTTTAGTCTTGTTTAGTCCCGGGCCTTAGTGCAGTGTGAGTGAAGCGTTTGGTCTGATCCAGGGCAGTGTGAGTGAAGCGTTTGGTCTGATCCAGGGCGGTGTGAGTGAAGCGTTTGGTCTGATCCAGGGCAGTGTGAGTGAAGCGTTTGGTCTGATCCAGGGCAGTGTGAGTGAAGCGTTTGGTCTGATCCAGGGCGGTGTGAGTGAAGCGTTTGGTCTGATCCAAGGCAGTGTGAGTGAAGCGTTTGGTCTGATCCAGGGCAGTGTGACTGAAGCGTTTGGTCTGATCCAAGGCAGTGTGAGTGAAGCGTTTGGTCTGATCCAGGGCAGTGTGAGTGAAGCGTTTGGTCTGATCCAGGGCGGTGTGAGTGAAGCGTTTGGTCTGATCCAAGGCAGTGTGAGTGAAGCGTTTGGTCTGATCCAGGGCAGTGTGACTGAAGCGTTTGGTCTGATCCAGGGCAGTGTGAGTGAAGCGTTTGGTCTGATCCAGGGCAGTGTGAGTGAAGCGTTTGGTCTGATCCAGGGCGGTGTGAGTGAAGCGTTTGGTCTGATCCAGGGCAGTGTGACTGAAGCGTTTGGTCTGATCCAGGGCAGTGTGAGTGAAGCGTTTGGTCTGATCCAGGGCGGTGTGAGTGAAGCGTTTGGTCTGATCCAGGGCGGTGTGAGTGAAGCGTTTGGTCTGATCCAGGGCGGTGTGAGTGAAGCGTTTGGTCTGATCCAGGGCGGTGTGAGTGAAGCGTTTGGTCTGATCCAGGGCAGTGTGACTGAAGCGTTTGGTCTGATCCAGGGCGGTGTGACTGAAGCGTTTGGTCTGATCCAGGGCGGTGTGACTGAAGCGTTTGGTCTGATCCAGGGCAGTGTGACTGAAGCGTTTGGTCTGATCCAGGGCAGTGTGAGTGAAGCGTTTGGTCTGATCCAGGGCAGTGTGACTGAAGCGTTTGGTCTGATCCAGGGCAGTGTGAGTGAAGCGTTTGGTCTGATCCAGGGCAGTGTGACTGAAGCGTTTGGTCTGATCCAGGGCAGTGTGACTGAAGCGTTTGGTCTGATCCAGGGCAGTGTGACTGAAGCGTTTGGTCTGATCCAGGGCAGTGTGACTGAAGCGTTTGGTCTGATCCAGGGCAGTGTGAGTGAAGCGTTTGGTCTGATCCAGGGCAGTGTGACTGAAGCGTTTGGTCTGATCCAGGGCAGTGTGACTGAAGCGTTTGGTCTGATCCAGGGCAGTGTGAGTGAAGCGTTTGGTCTGATCCAGGGCGGTGTGACTGAAGCGTTTGGTCTGATCCAGGGCGGTGTGAGTGAAGCGTTTGGTCTGATCCAGGGCGGTGTGAGTGAAGCGTTTGGTCTGATCCAGGGCGGTGTGAGTGAAGCGTTTGGTCTGATCCAGGGCGGTGTGAGTGAAGCGTTTGGTCTGATCCAGGGCAGTGTGAGTGAAGCGTTTGGTCTGATCCAGGGCAGTGAGATGTTTTTGTGGTTTTCACATTCCTCTCACACTGAACCAGCTCTGCTCTGATTGGCTCTTCTCTCAGAGTAGGGCTGTGATTGGGGCATTTGAATGGCCCTGCGCTCTGATTGGCTGAGAATGAGGAATGCAGAGATGTCTGTTTAAGTCATCAGTCTTACAGAAGACGCAGGACTCACTACTACTACAAACACTGCTACACCATTATCGCCTCTGCTACTTTGCCACACAGTTTTGATTTTAAGCAGATATCAGAGGCAAATCTATGTGTTTTAAAGAAAAATCATTGACTGTCAAGAAAGCGGATGGAAATGATTCCATAGTACAATCCAAGTGTTTACGGTACAGTTCATGTACTTTTTTTTTTTTTTATTGTAGAATTTAATGAACACACGTGAAATTATGTTTCAAACAAAGAAAGTTAAAACAGATTCTTCCAAATATCAGCCTTTTGCTTTGACAATTTTTCTCAGTAAGCTTCACGATGTTGTCACAGAAATGGTTTGGACTTCACAGACCGTTAGACCATTTCAGCGACAAGGACCTTATGAAGCTCATGGAGGAAATGCCAAAAATAAAGGGATTTTAAAATATAAGGATTTGAGTTATGTCACCCTTTTTTGTTTCCTACATAATCCCCTGTGTTCATTCAAAAAGGCAAAACAACACAGGTTTAGCAGGGAAGTGGGGAAAGCTAAATCTGTGTATTCGAACCATCTCCAGCAGCAGTTCAGTTGGCAGCAGTATGGCGAGGCCTTAGGGCCATTACTAACTATAAGCCCAAGGCCCCCAGGCTCTGAACGACCTGTCCCTCACCAAGAGCCTGAATACACATTACTGTGTCACAAGCGCCCATCAGCCTTTCATACCTCCACCCCTGCTCCCCCCATCATCTCCTCCACCATCAACGTCCCCAACACCTCCTCCTCCCCACTCACTGCTGAAGTCACTCCATCAAAGACCAACACTGACTTGGAGGAGAGTCAGTTGAAAACATAAATAGAAATACAACAACATAAACACACTCACATAGTATAAGTTGGTCTTATTAATTTGATTTAGTGTGGTACAAAAG
Organism: Proterorhinus semilunaris; assembly: GCA_021464625.1. Taxonomy (NCBI): domain Eukaryota; kingdom Metazoa; phylum Chordata; class Actinopteri; order Gobiiformes; family Gobiidae; genus Proterorhinus; species Proterorhinus semilunaris. Next base: position 616,660 of record CM038355.1, on the reverse strand, counting down.
AGTTTTTATAGCGGTTGTGTATCTTAGTATGATCCCCTATTGACCTAGGGTCCAAAATCATTTCCTTTGTTTTGTTTACATTGACTACTGGATAATATTCATCACACCATTGTATGAAGCCGTCCATTCCACAGCTGTGGCTGCTGATGTCCAAGCGGCTGGTGAGCAGACTTAGCACAACGGTGTCATCTGAAAACTGAATTATGTATTGATTTGGCTGTGAGCTGGTACAGTTGTTAGTATACAGTGTAAATAGAAGTGATGAGCGAAGTGATGAGCGTATTAAACGCAGAGCTAAAGTCTATAAATACCAGTCTAGCTTATGCGCGTGTATTCTCCAGATGTTTTCAAATTAAATGAGTCACTATGGAAATTGCATAGCAGGTGCTTTGATTCTTTGAATATGCAAATTGACATGGATCTAACTGTTGTTCTATTTCGTCTCTGAGCTTTTTCATTATAATTTTCTCCATTCCCTTTGCTTCATTTGAAGTTACCGCGATAGGCCTGTAGTCATTGTTTTCTGATGGACATGTCTTGGCACCGGGATTATCAAAGATTTTTTCAAAATTTCTGGCACTGTATCTTGATCTAAAGATAGCGGGAACAGATTCTGACAGACAGGAGACAGTTCCTCAGCGCATGTTGTCAACAAAAAAACTGACATCCTGTCAGGGCCTGTTGCTTTGTTATTTGGAAGCCTCTTTAATACAAACACAACAGAGTCCCAATCAATTAATACCCTGTTCAGGCATGACATGCACTCTCCTCTACAGTCTCACAACAGTTTTTGAAAATTTCCATTTGAAATCTCATAAAAAAAATAATTTAGCTCATTAGCTTCATCTTTTTCATTATGCGCCAATATTGCTTTCATTTCCGATTTCATAGTTATAATTTTTCTAATTGTGTCCCAGTTTCTTTGTATCCGCATTCCGTAGTTTCTCCTCAGCACGATCTTTCTCCTGTGGCTTCCTTGAGTTGTTTTTTGAGTTCTTTTTGTGCGGCCTTCTCAGCCACTGTGTCATTTGCATTAAAGGCTGCCTTCTTCTTGCAGATGGAGTTCTTCATTGTGATAGTCCTTTGTGGTATTATTGGATCTACACAGAAGGAAAGTTAGTCAGTAACAACCTCTGTAGCTGTTTTGATATCTGCCCCTTGACGGAAGAAATCCCAGTTGGTACATAGAAAGCATCCTTTCAGTTCTTCTATGGCATCTCTGGACCATCTATGTACAACATCATGAAGGCCAAGGAGCACACCAGAGAGGTCATGGATAAAGCTGTGGAGAAGTTTAAAGCAGTGTTATACAAAGATTTCCCAAGATTTCAACATCTCACAGAGCACTGTTCAATCCATCATTCGGGAAATGGAAAGAGTATAGCACCACTGTGAACTTACCAAGACACGGGCGTCGGGCGTCCACCTAAACTAACAGACTGAAAAAAGAGAGCACTGGTCAGAAATGTAACCAAGTGCCCCAAGATAACTTGGGGCACTTGCTGCGACGTACTGCCGCTGAGCTGGGGGAATCTGTACATGGGACAACTATAAGTCGTACTCTACACAAATCTGGCCTTCATGGACGAGTGGCAAGAAGAAAGCCATTATTGAATGGAGGCCATAAGAAATCCCGTTTGAAGTTTGCTAGAAGTCATATGGAGGACACAGCTACCATGTGGAAGAAGGTGCTTTGGTCAGATGAGACAAAAATTGAACTTTTTGGCCCAAATACAAAACGTTATGTATGGAGCAAACCTAACACTGCTCATCGTCCTGAGTGCACCCAGTGTCAAATATGGTGGGGGGAGCATCATGCTGTGGGGCTGCTTTTCCTCAGCGGGGACTGGGAAGATTGTAAGAATAGTTGGGAAGATGGATGGAGCCAAATACAGAGACATTTTGGAGGAAAACCTGCTGGAGTCAGCAAGAGAATTGAGGCTGGGGCGGAGATTCACCTTCCAGCAGGACAATGACCCTAAACACAAACATCTACAATGGAATGGTTTCAAAACAAACATATTAATGTGTTATGCTGCGTTTACACATAAGCACGATGCGTTACGAATGGCATTTTCCCGTCATTCGTGACGTTCGTGACGTGACTTAACGCATCTCAATGGGATTCTTAACAGAACGCATCAGTTCGTGACATTCGTGACGTTCGTGGAGAAAGTTTTTGTCTGTCAAAAAATCTTCCACGAATGTCACGAATCACCCTCTGTTCGTGGAGTTCGCAACGGAGCGTATCCTTTCGTGATGCGTAGTGGCGCTTCGTAATTCAGCGTGAGAGCATTCGTGGAGCAGAATCACTGTTTTCACGCTCAAAATTGACAGAAAAACACGCTACGCCGAAAGTAAATGTTGGTACCTGCAGTAGCTAGCAATGCTAAGGAAAAGTGTCAAAAAGTCGGCCAATCCGCGCTCCAAGCCACGGACAGCACCTGCCGCTCCGCGGGGTGCTGAAAGTGTTCCTCCGACTCTTCCTCCTGCGGTCGTACCTGATGTTCGGGAGTTGGAGCCAGACGAGCCCAATGACTCAGGGGAAAGCACGGCCTCTGCTCCGCCTCCAACCCGGCGGCAGAAGAGGTGTTCCAGGCATGTCCCACTGCCTCGTGGAAGGCCCAGGGCACGCTGGTGGGACTATGTCTCCGAGCTGGCCTGGTGTCGTCTCGGGGTCCCCCCAGAACAGCTGGAGGAGGTGTGCGTGGATCGGGAAGTCTGGGCATCTCTGCTGAGACTGCTGCCCCCGCAACCCGGCCACGGATAAAGTGGAAGAAAATGGATGGGTGGATCACACACGCCAACACCCCCTTACACCACATCAAACAAATTAAGACTTCCCAGGAGAGAGGGGGGCAGAGGTCAGGAGATCACTTCTCCCTTCCTCCCAAGGCAGGAGTTATTTCCCCTCGTAAACCAAAAGTTACTTATCCCTGTTTTCGATCAACCACATCCTGGAGTTTCTCTAAACATACAGGTCATGTTTTTCCTCTAAAGTGACACCTGGACAGGAAATTACTTTTAGCATACATTTAAGTTCAATAGTTAAATCTTGCATTTCAAACAATACACAGATTCATTTTATAACAGTATACAAATGTAACACATACGATAACTTTATTTACAAATGTTCTAACACTTTTACATATATACAGATGCCTCCAGTAAGCTTCATCGAGCTAGCTCTCCTATCGGAGCGTATTATTGAAAAAACATCGATTTGTGCTAGGCCTTTGGGTATGTCACTGTAGAACCATGTTTCTGTAAATACAAGTAGACTCGACTCATGGTACTCATAGCAGACCTTAGCCTTTGTCCGTAGTTCATCCAACTTTATCCTCAGCGACTGGGCATTGCAGAGTAGTAGCGGCAGTGGTTGTTTAGCTGCTCTTTGCATTCGTTGTCTCACTGGGCCTTTTTTCTCTCGAATCCTAGTCCTCCCAGTATGATGTTCCAGTTCAGGCTGCCTCAGTGGTTCTTTAGGCATAGTTTAGCAGAGTTGATGATGGTGGTATAATCTAGAGACCTGCACAGGAATGGATTTCAATCCCGTTCCCGCCAGTGTCCTCTTGTATCCGCCCAGGGGAATCTCCCGAGTTTTTTTAAAGGCCAGCAGCGAGTGCGCACCATTACGCAGAGCGTCAGGTGCCAAATGCTAACACATTGGAGCGCACTGCGTAACGGCAGTTCAAAGGCTTTTCTCAAACCGTGCAGCGTCTTAAACACTTTATCAAACATTAAATGCAACACGTAGGTCAGTGTTGTAACAGAGGCAAACGTGGCTCTTTCTTGCAGGTTAACAGTGAGTTGGCGACGGAACGCTTACCTTCCCAGAGTGGAGTTCTGACGATGGTTTGTCTTTTTCCGCTGCTGCTCTCGTAACAAAGTTTAGAGCAGTCTGTTTGTCACAGTCCATAGAGTCGTCTGTGTTGCTGCAGGAGGTAAAAACCTGTGTTTTCCTCGACGGAGCATCACCTCGCTATAGAAATGTGATGAACCTGCATTTCAAAGCGTGACTCATGAATGTAATCTGCTCTATTGCACTATGGTTTGTCCACACTTAGATCCGCTGCTATTACACCTGCACATCTGTGTTGTTCTATGTCAAATTGTTGTTGTCTTATCATATTTAACTTTATTATTTGTATTTTTTTATTTGTTTTAATCTTCTTTACGCATTCCCGTATAGCTTTATAGTTTTAAAGTTTTTATAGCTCATTTTTTATCTAAATGTTGTGTTATATGTTTTATGTTACATGATTGTACCCTTGGGGCACATCAATCTCTTGGAGATAGAAGCTGTGCGGACGGTGCTCCTGCATTTCTCCGGTCAGCTGGCGGGTCACCATGTCATAGTGCGGTCGGACAACCCAGGGATAGTGAAAGAAGTCTGGCGCTGGTTCAGAGAACCAGTGGCCGACTTTTTTGCCAGTGCAGAGAACGCACAGTGCCCACTTTGGTTCTCGCTCAGGTGGGGAGACGCCCCCCCCCCCGAAACTTTGGCCCATTGGCCGTAGCCTCCTGTATGCGTTTCTGCCTGTTCGCCTCATGCCTCCTTTACTGCACAGAGTGAGGACAGAGGGATTACTCATTATAGTGGTGGTCAGTCCGAGCGCCAGATGGTACCCGAAACTGGTGGGAATGGTAAGGGACTCACCCTGTGGTTGTCATGGATTCACCCAGGGACTGTCAGAATCAGAATCAGAATCAGAATTCGTTTATTGCCAAGGTTTGTGAACAAGGTTTACAAACTAGGAATTTTACTTGGTGCAAACGTGCGACATAGAACATATAACACAGAATTAAGATAAAAAATAAGCTAAGAACGTTAAACTATAAGGCTATAAGGGCATGCATAAAATAAAAAATATTAAATAAATAGATAAAATAAAGTGACATATGTTAAGACAACAACAATTTGACAATGAACAACAGCGGGATTGTATTTACAGATGTGTAGCATATAAAGTGGTATTAAGTGTTACAAAGTGACAGCAGCGGGTCTAAGTGTGGACACACCGCACACTGCAAGTGCAGATACATCCATGAGTCTGTGACTGAGCTACAGAGACTTGTTTTTGTTCATGAGTCTGATGGCGGAGGGGAAAAAACTGTTCAGGTGGCGGGAGGTATGGGTCTGGATAGACCGTAGTCTCCTGCCTGAGGGGAGAGGGGTGAATAGTCCGTGTCCAGGGTGAGAAGGGTCAGCTGTGATCCGACCCACACGCCTCCGGGTCCTGGAGGTGAACAGGTCCTGGAGAGATGGGAGCTCACAGCCAATCACCTTCTCTGCAGCGCGCACAATGCGCTGCAGTTGGTGCTTGTCCTGTTCTGTAGCGCCGGGGAACCACACGGTGATGGAGGAGGTGAGGATGGACTCGATGATGGCCGTGTAGAACTGCACCAGCATCTTGGTTGGCAGCTTGAGTTTCCTCAGCTGCCGCAGGAAGAACATCCTCTGCTGGGCCTTCTTGATGAGGGACCTGATGGTTGGCTCCCATTTGAGGTCCTGGATGATGGTGGTGCCCAGGAAACGGAAGGAGTCCACGATGGAAATGGGGGTGGAAGAGTCTGTCAGGGCGAGGGGGGACGGTGGGGCTGTGTCTTTCCTAAAGTCCACGATCATCTCCACTGTCTTCTGGGCGTTCAGCTCCAGGTTGTTGTGGCTGCACCAGGACGCCAGCCGTTCCACCTCTCTCCTGTAGGCGGACTCATCACCGTCCGAGATGAGCCCGATGAGGGTGGTGTCGTCCGCAAACTTGATCAGTTTAACGGTCTGGTGGCTGGAGGTGCAGCAGTTTGTGTACAGGGAGAAGAGCCAGGGGGAAAGTACACAGCCCTGAGGAGTTCCAGTGTTTGTAGTCCGAGTGTCCGAGACGATCTTCCCCAGCCGCACGTGCTGTCTCCGGTCCGTCAGGAAGTCGGTGATCCACCTGCAGAGGGAGTCGGGCACGCTGAGCTGGTAGAGCTTGTCTCGTAGCAGTCCAGGGAGGATGGTGTTGAAGGCAGAGCTGAAGTCCACAAACAGGATCCTGGCGTAGGTTCCTGGTGAGTCCAGATGCTCCAGGGTGAAGTGGAGGGCCAGATTGACTGCGTCGTCCACAGACCTGTTGGCTCTGTAGGCGAACTGCAGCGGGTCCAGGAGGGGGGCGGTGATGTCCTTGAGGTGGGGCAGGACCAAGCGCTCAAAAGTCTTCATGACCACAGACGTCAGTGCCACCGGCCTGTAGTCATTAAGTCCTGTGATCCGTGGTTTCTTAGGGACAGGGACGATGGTGGACGATTTGAAGCAGGACGGCACGCGGCATGACTCCAGGGAGGTGTTGAAAATGTCTGTGAAGACGGGTGTCTCAGGGTGGAGGGGGAGACACCATCCGGCCCAGGGGGCCTTCCGCGGGTTCAGCTTCAGGAATTGCCGACGCACTTCCTCTTCTTGGATGGAGAGAGCAGGGGGGGATGTGGAGACCTTTGATGAAGTGCCGGGGTCGTTAATGGTAGAGGTGATGATGGGGGGAGCAGGGGCAGCTGGAGTGTCTAGAGAGGTGTCAAAGGCTGATGGGCGTTCGTGGCGGCAGTAATGTGTATTCAGACTCTGGGCGAGGCACAGGTCGTTCAGAGCCCTGGGGGCTTTGGGCTTGTAATTGGTGATAGCCCTAAGACCCCGCCACACTGCTCCAGAGTCATTGGAGGAGAATTGATGTTGGAGACGGGCTGAGTATGCAGCTTTAGCTTTCTCCACCTCCCTGCTAAAGCTGTACCTTGCCTCCCTGTAATGGTCTCTGTCGCCATTTTGGTGGGCCGTCTCTTTCTCCTTTCGTAGGTGTCGGAGTTTGGGGGTGAACCAGGGCTTGTCATTGTTGAAACAAACCCTAGTGCGCGTTGGTATGATGCGCTCCTCATTGAACTGGATGTATGAGGTCACAGTGTCCGTATATTCATCCAGGTTGTTACCAGCCTTTAACGCTTCCCAGTCTGTAGTCTCCAAACATGAGCGCAGCTCCTCCACAGCCTCAGTGGTGAACTTCTTTATTGTGCTCACTACAGGTTTAGCGAGTTTCAGTCTTTGTCTGTATGAAGGGATTAAGTGGACCATCACGTGATCTGAAAGTCCGAGTGCAGCGCGGGGGACAGCGTGGTATGCGTTGCGTATTGTGGTGTAACAGTGATCCAGCGTGTCTGTATTTGGGTAATTCCTGGCTCAGGTTCCCCTTGTTAAAGTCACCAAGCACAATAACAAGAGAGTCCGGGAAGGTCCGCTCCGTGTGTAGAATCTGCTCCGCGAGCGCGCGCTGAGCTTCGAGTATGTCCGTGCCCGGCGGTAGATAAGCAGCCACCAGAATGAATGAAACTATTTCCCGCGGTGAATAAAAAGGCTTACAGTTAATGATGAGATATTCCCGAGCAGGAGAGCTTGGTTAGGTTTGGGCATACAGCGCTCATATGCGTTTTTTCGAGGAATGGTGCTCAGAAAAGGTGCTTGATCCTACTTCCTGTCCGATACAGGGAGTGCTGGAATTCCTACCATTCCTCTTGGACAGATGGCGAGCTGCCGCCACTCTGGGAGTGTTTGTGGCGGACATGTGGGGTTTGGCCACCTCATTACTAGGAGCCATCCCCTGGCGTTTTTTGTGGGGTGCCCGAAGGCTGAGACCGCCCGTGCGGTGCACTTTGCCCTCATGGGACCTTCAGGTGGTGTTGGGAGGCTTGTCTGGCCCCCCTTTTGAGCCCTTGGACAGGTGGGACCTTAGTTGCCTGTCGTTTAAGACTGCGCTCCTCTTGGCTCTGATCTCTGCCAAGGGGGCGGGTGACCTGACTGTCTGTGCAGTGTGCATTCATCCTGCATGTCCTTCATTGAGGATGGGGTCTGCTGGAGATGTGGCCTAATATGGCTTTTCAGTCTAAGATTGTTACTTCCTCTTTCAGGTCTAGGGTTATCAGAGTTAGACCCTTCTTTCCTCCCCCACATGCGTCTGTGGAGGGCGAGAGGCTGCACCTGTTGTGTCTGATTAGGGCCCTGCGTTGCTATTTGGACCGCACTGCAATGTTCAGGCGATTGGACAAACTATTTGTGGTTTTTGGGGCCAAGTGCAAGGGTGTTCCACTCTCCACCCAGCAGTTGGCCCATTGGGTCTGTCATGCCATTTGTATGGAATATGAGGCTCGGGGCCTTGACCTAGGGTTGTCAGGGCCCATTCCACGCGAGGGGTGGCTGCCTCTACAGCGTTGTTTAGAGGTGTGTCGGTCGTGGATGTTTGCTTGGAGGCCTCTTGGTCATCCTCCTCAACCTCTTACTTGATGGACGTCGCTTCTGGTTCTGTCGCTCATTCAGTCTTGAGCGGCGAAAGTGTTTAGATTGGTGATTGGCTGCCCAGCGCAGGTGTTCTGTGAGTATAGGCGTAGCCCTCTACCTGCACGCCCAGCCGTCCCATCCTTCTCCTATGGCAGAGTTTCAAAGGAGACAAGTGTTTATACCCACGCAGCATCCTGACAAAGGAACAAAGAAATACAGAAATTATCATTCTGCTACTACCAGCTAGTACTACTGTTACTTCTGCTACTACTACAACTACAAAGGAGCCTTTTAGGCCTAAGACATGCATACTTTCCACTTCCTTCTACAAATCTGCAAAACAGAAAAAATGGCAAGAAGAGTGAACACACACAAAGCTGTAGTTGAATATATGGCAGTTTCAGATTCAGAGTTAATACCTTCCTCTGAATCAAATACTAGTGAGGAGAGTACTGAAAGTGGAAATGAAGACATATAGCATGATCCAGCAGAGGTGTTAGATGGGGTTGACTCTATCAGTACCTCCAATGTATATGTCTATGGGATTAGTCTGCGATTGAAGATTACGGGGCAATAGTCTGGGTAAAACAGACTCCTGGTTATGACAGTGTAATGTCTAGAAACCCTATCCTTCTGAAGAGCATTCAAGAGAAGTTCAACTCTAAAAGTTTGTAGTCCTAACAACATAGATACATTTGGATACAGAATATATGCAGAGAGTGAAAGCAGCACACGGTACAACGTCCCAGCACTCATGCTGTGATAAAGCCATGTTATAGCGCAGTATCTGAATGACATCACCACTGATAACACACCCCTCAAAAGTCCTGGATGCTTCATACAAACAATGGCCATGAGTACTTTACCACTGATTACAACCACAACATTCCTGCAGAGCTCTTCTCAAAGATCACTTTTAAATGTTTTCTCTCACAACTAAACATTTCCTGTTTAAAAAGTATGGATTTGTATTTTATTAAACAAGGAAAGTCCCACTGAGATTAAGAATCTCTTTTATGGGGGAGACCTGGCCCCATAGTTGATTGCAGATTTTGTCCGAATATAATGAGATACGCACGTCAGTCGAGCACAGTCCTATTGTGCGTGACCTGATGGTTCTGAGGGCATTAGGGATTCAGCTTTTTGCAGAGGTTGGTGATGTGTAGCTGAAACGTGTTAAGAAATATTCAACGCCTTTTATCTTCACGGAGACCCCACCCAAACTGCGCTTTTGAGGCGAGGAGCTGAAGGAATGATGGATATTCAAATGTTTTCTGGCCTGTGAGTTAATAGTTATAGAGACATGAAGAGAATCCCAGGACTGACGTGGCAGCTGCAGTCTAATGAGACGAGTTGTTTCCAGACGTTGCTTTTTACGCTGCTTTTCAGCACTTCCACCACAACCCAATAAAATCTCACAACACAAGACCCACTTTTGGGAGCAGAGCCAGGGTTCTAATCTACACCACAATTTTTTTCTCACCAGGTTTCTCACCAGGTTTCCATGGAGACCATGTGGACAGGAAGTCTGCTGCTGCACTTTCTGTGGAGTGAGTTCTAATTAGTTTGTCTCAATTCTCCCCCTTAGCCCTCCGCTTAGCCCCTCCCCTCGGTGGTGTGCGTTCACGAGAGCCGAAGGGGTGTCCCCATTCTATTTTGTGGTGAGGGGTAGGGGTGAGGGAGAGGGCCACATAGCCCTTCAAGCGAGGGTTTTTCAGATGCACACTTCAGACGAAGGGGTAGGAGGAGTTTGACAAAACACGGAAATAAGCTGCGAAATGAATTCACAAATATCAATAAGCACTCTTAGCACATTTATAAAGCTGCAGAACGCTTCGTGCGTGACTTTATTCGCTTTGTGCAACAATTAGAACAGTCCATTGCTTTAAACGTGTCAGTTCTATGTTCTACGCTGTATTGCCCGACTTTGGAGTTTCTTTCCAAACTTTCGATAAGTCGCCATTGACATGACACACGGGGTTCAGTGCCTCGCTGCTGCGCCCGCTGTCTCCCCGCTGTCTCCCCGCTGTCTCCCCGCTGTCTCCCCGCTGTCTCTCCGCTGTCTCCCCGCGTTCTCCCCGCTGTCTCCCCACTGTCTCCCCGCTGTCTCCCCGCTGTCTCTCCGCTGTCTCCCCACGTTCTCCCCGCTGTCTCTCCGCTGTCTCTCCGCTGTCTCCCCGCGTTCTCCCCGCTGTCTCTCCGCTGTCTCCCCGCTGTCTCCCCGCTGTCTCCCCGCTGTCTCCCGCTGTCTTCCCCGCTGTATCCCCGCGGTCTCCCCGCCGTCTCCCGCCGTCTTCCCCGCTGTATCCCCGCTGTCTTCCCTGCGGTCTCCCCGCGGTCTCCCCGCCGTCTTCCCGCCGTCTCCCCGCCGTCTCCCGCTGTCTTCCCCGCTGTATCCCCGCGGTCTCCCCGCCGTCTCCCCGCCGTCTCCCCGCCGTCTCCCGCTGTCTTCCCCGCTGTATCCCCGCGGTCTCCCAGCTGTCTCCCAGCTGTCGCCCCGCTGTCTCCCCGCTGTCTCCCCACTGTCTCCCCGCTGTCTCCTGCTGTCTTCCCCACTGTATCCCCGCTGTCTCCCCGCTGTCTTCCCGCTGTCTCCCCGCTGTCGCCCCGCTGTCCCCCCGCTGTCTCCCGCTGTCTTCCCCACTGTCTCCCCGCCATCTCCCCGCTGTCTCCCAGCTGTCGCCCCGCTGTCTCCCCGCTGTCTCCCCACTGTCTCCCCGCTGTCTCCCGCTGTCTTCCCCACTGTATCCCCGCTGTCTCCCCGCTGTCTTCCAGCTGTCTTCCCCACTGTATCCCCGCTGTCGCCCCGCTGTCCCCCCGCTGTCTCCCGCTGTCTTTCCCACTGTCTCCCCGCCATCTCCCCGCTGTCTCCCAGCTGTCGCCCCGCTGTCTCCCCGCTGTCTCCCCACTGTCTCCCCGCTGTCTCCCAGCTGTCTGCCCGCTGTCTCCCAGCTGTCTCCCAGCTGTCTCCCCGCTGTCTCCCCGCTGTCTCCCCACTGTCTCCCCGCTGTCTCCCCGCTGTCTGTCCCTGGCCTGAGCGTACCTCGGCCGACTCCGCTCAGGCCCGGTGTAAAGATTTTAAACTACTCCCCATTTCAGGCCACGCCCCAGTAATTTGAAATCAATTTCAAGTTACCCCCGGGGGTAGGTCGCGATTTCAAGATACCCCACCTTCAGATTACCCCCCTCTCAACTATTTTCTTACCTTAGCCCTAACCTTAAGGATAGTGGGGTTTATAAACTAACCCTAACCTTAGCCCTAAGTAGTGGATAGTGGATGTATTTATTTATATATATTATTTGCAAGTTTGGAGCAGAAAACCGCAGATGAAAAGTTACGAGAGTTGTATTATTAGCTATTCACATCTGGCCATTTTTTATTTAACGCGGCCGTGCCAAACAATAGATATTGTAATTGGCGGGGGGGTAATTTGAAATCAAGGGGGGTATCGCGGATCGGCTGACCTCTCGCAGTGGCGAGTTACTGATGAACTGGTTCAGTAGAAACAGTACAGGCTTGCTTTTGTACATTTTCTTTCATATAATGTGTTATAATTTATAACAAATATATACAAATAAGATTTCATTTCAAACTCACATAACCTTAATCATCCGTGTTAGTTGTAAAATGCAGTCAAATGGAGGGCTGTCTCATTTCTTAGGGCGGTCTTCACAAACCAGGGCAGGGGGAAGGGGTAGAACAGAGAATTCTCAGGCGTCTCTCTGTTCTGATTGGTCCCTCTGTGTCACAGGTCTGTTCCTGTTCTCTCCAGACGGGGGCATTCTGTCCCTGGAGCTTCTGCCATCTACGCCCAGGGTGGTCCTGCAACGCAACACGAGCTACAGTGTGGTCAGTGAACGCACCACACACACACAGCGTTGCACTGTTCATTTAGACCTTTTGTTTTTTTATTCAGACCCACATCCTCTCAGACATTCTCATTGCAGGATTTAAAGTTCATCGTCAGAATAAACAAATAAACTAAACTAAACTAAATAAACTAAAGAATCCTCATTTCCATTAGTGCCTGCAACCGTCCATATTTCATATATCATCAAGACTGCGCTCCTCTTGGCTCTGCTCTCTGCCAAGGGGGCGGGTGTTTGAGGGTTATTCCGCTGATCAGTCAGTAAAGTAAAGTCAGTTTATTAACGGATCCAACATGGCAGCAGCAGATGTGACGCCATCTTTCGATCACGCTTTAAACCGTGTTCTAAATAGTTTAGCTCGAAGGTTTACAGCGTGTACATCACACGTCACCTGATACGATAATACGATTGGTTATGGCTACGAGCAGACGCATGAGAGAAATTCAGCACAATAAACGGCTCTGGACAATCGTAAACCACACCTCTCCTACCAGAAATAAATTGGTGGTCCCCAGACTAAATATCACTTGTGATATTTAGTCTGGCGATAGCCAGGCTAGGTCTGAGGGACGGATGGCGCAGATTTGTAACCTCAATTCAGTCCTGCTGCCCCAGGGCAGCTTTTCACATGCAACTTGGAAAGTTGTGAGCATGGATAATGGACTGGTCAATGGGCAGCACCATTGAGTATGGAGGCCTCAGTTTAGCCACCGTTTTTGTCTGTTGATGTTTGTCATCATTGAGCAGCTTCTCAGTCTATGGCCCTTGACAGTGGCGTGCACATTTTGAGGGGCAGGTGCTCAACCAAGATAAAAGGGCAACCCCCCCAGGAAAAAAAATAATAGACCACTGATTAATACAGCAATATAAAACAAATTACAACGATGTGGACTTAATAATAAACTAGATTGTCCTACATCGTCCTCTAAAGACTAACACACACACACACACACACACACACACACTCACTCTTATGATTAGCACAAATACAAATAAATAATGCAAAGGTACAATAGCCTACATTTAAAACATCTGGTTTGTCCAAGTCTTTGTCCATATCAAATATATCTTAAATAACAATAATCCACTGGGCTGTTCATGTTCCCTTGCTCAGCCCCACGCCCAGCCCTGACTGAGTCTGAGTAATGGAGCCCATTTTAAGACCATTTTATAGCGCGACAAACAGAACCGCTAAAGTGACGGACTTCTTCCCGCTGACTTTGTCCGGACGGTCTCGACACGCGGCGCTGACGTCCTTGTGTTTACATTCTTAATAATCCGGTCATGTTGCGCTGGTTCGTACATGGAAGTTATCAAATTCACTCAGTTTACTTTACTCCCACGTCTTTCAGAGATGGGCTGTACCATCTTCTCAAAAGGGGAAACTGCACAGTTGCCCTTCTGTGATCAGGCCACACATCAGCGCACTGCCGCTCGAGAGCCAGAGAAGGAAGCGCAATTTCAAGTTGTTGAACATTAAAACTGTATTTTCAGCACACGTTGGCTTAGTAGGGCAAATAACTAAGAACAATAAAATAAATAAGAGGATTTTTTTTGGTAGAAAAAAACTGGTCATGAGAAGGGCACTTAAAGGGCACAGGGCAAAGGGGCAGGTGCTTGAGCACCACCTTGGCTCTATCGGTGCACGTGCCTGGGCCCTTGAGGAAAATAAAAATGACTTATACAACTATTTAGACAACTATAAAACATCTTACCCTGCCCCCTCAGGTGTGCTCGGGCTGGAGTGATGTCACCTGGGCGTTGCCTGGGGATGATATGGAGGGCGTGTCTGTGGAAGAGCTTGGCTCCTCCTCCATACTGCGCCTCTCTAACGCCACCTGGAGGCAATCAGGCAGATACACCTGTTCAGAGATGGACTCGGACCAGACCAAGACCCTGGACCTGTTTGTACCCGGTACAGGTGAGGGTTCACAAGTCCTTAATTGTTTCCTGTGTCATTTGTCCACACTATTCCCTCTGGTGCACTACATGTACACTGATCACATAATGGGGTGTGCCTCTGTGCAAAAATGTGGATTTAATGTCATTTTCTGTCAGGTATTCACACTGTCATGATGTCCTGATGGCAAAGGCAGAAACACGTTCTGGTTTTGAATGTGGTCGTGTTGTTGAGCTGCATAAGTCATACGTTGACTGTATATATTGATACCCTAGACCTGGGGGTAAAACAATGTATGTCTCAGTCATCCTGGTAGTTGATACAAAAATAAATAACTGTAACTCAAAACAACTGGACTTACTTAAAATGGAAGTCAATTGTCTGGTTTGAGATGATGTTCACAAAATGGCAAAACTAATCTACACTGTGTTTCTCTGTTCTGATTGGCTGTTTAACAGATCCCTCAGAGTGGTTTGTGCCCGCCGCGGTTGCCGTGGTGATGCGCAGGACTCGGAGTGCTGTAGTCCCGTGTGTGGTCTCAGATCCAGGCCTCAGGGTGGAGCTGTGGGAACGCTCCGGATCCCTCAGGGTGGCAGTCAGTCCGGTCCAGTTCGAACCAGCCCTAGGTTTCACCGCAGAACTCAACGACTCGTCATACATCTGCAGCGCCCAGCGCGGCCAACAGGAGGCACTGTCACAGGTCTACTACGTCTTCAGCACTGTTGGTACGTCAGGTTTCACACCAGGTTAAGTGCACTTTCAGTCTCAGTTAAGTCTCCAACCCATAGTACAGGGGTCCTTTCTGTGTGGAGTTTAATTGTTCCTCTTGAATCTGTGAAGGAATCCACTGTAAAACAACTTGATATTTGGGGGGGGGGGGGGGGGGGGGGGGGTTATGAGGGGTTAGCATGGCGCCTTTACTTTCACAGCGGCCTCTACAAGGCTCCAGGATCAATTGTTGTGTACGTTTTCGAGTGAGAAGCAAAATCTATCAGAAACTGTAAAAACAATCCATGGAACGTGTCATATATTCAGATTCAGATTCAGAAAACTTTATTGATCCCTCAAGGGAAATTGATTTGCTGCAACCTCCGACAGATGTTTGCACAAACACATCCCAACACTCACTGTGTGTCACTTCCAACAATACAGATAATAGCAGATAATTAAAAGAAAAGGACACATTTCAAAAGGGTCGATGTCACTTAGTAAACACACTCCCTTCAGAATTCAACAGTTCAGTGACAGAGGGACAAAAGAGTTGGCAAAACCATTTGTTTTCCGAAAGGGTACATAAAAACGACGTCCAGAAGTTATGAGCAAAAACTCAGAGGACAGAGCCTGTCTTTAGCGCCTGCTCCTTCCACAGAGACTGTAGGTCTCTTTGTTTAACTCCAATAATTTGAGAGCAGATTTTGATCATGTTTTGCAATTTTTTTTTACTTTTCACAGACAAACCCGAAAGTATTGTTTACATTGACATCTCTTTGCGACACCTGCTTTACGGCAGCACCTGTGTTACTGTGCTTGTCTCATCCCGCGTCTGTCAGTCAGTTTTACACCAGTCTTGTAGCCTGTTCATGTTTTAATCCACCCGCGAACTTTCCCTGTGACAAGCCGACAGAATGGCCGGACTGCAACAGCGGTTTGAGCGGTACAGAATCGCCACGAAATTGTATAAAGACGATGGTACAGTGCAGGTGAGCTGTCCATCTATGCCATGGGCGCTGAGGCCGAGAACATGTTCAAGTCATTCGCGTTTGCTGAGGACGAAGACAAGGATGACATAAAGATTGTTCGATGACTACTTTTTCCCGCGGAGGAACGTGATCCACGAGAGAGCATGTTTTCACTAGCGTGTGCAGCGGCCGGGGAGCCGGAGAGTTTTATCCGTGCGCTCTACAAACTGTCCGAGCATTGTGACGAGCACATGCGCGACCGGATCGTGGTCGGGATCCAGGATAAAGAAACCAGGCAAGTCAAATGCATGTAGAAAATGGGGAGAGGCTGAGAGAAAGTGCGGGAAATGTGGCAAATCGCAGCATAGGGGTGATGAAAAGTGCCCAGCTCCAAAGGCTACATGTCATAACTGTCATAAGATGGGGCACTGGGCCAGAGTGTGTCGTAGCGGCAGGTCAGTTAATGAAGTCAAAGAAACAGAGAAATGTGAGCAGGCCTGGGCTCAGTGTGCAATGCAAACGGAAAAAGTGAAGCATAGACTGTGATGCTCCAAGTTGAGTCTGTCCCGGTCGAGTTCAAGATTGACACGGGGGCTGATGTCAATGTTATAAATGAAGACACATTCCACACTCTCACCAAGGAAAGGGTGCTACAGCCGTCCGATTTGCCTTTCGACAGCCCAGGAGGAGAACTGTTGTGTCTCTTCTCTGTGACTGTAGGCTACAAAGGCAAAGACTACATGTCCAAAATGTATGTAGTGCGCGGACACAAAATCAACAATCTGCTGAGCCGTACCCTGTCAGTTGAGAAGGGTAGATGAGATCTCAACCAATGCCAACGAGCTGCAACCTTATGGGCAGCAGGGCACTCTAAAGGCTGAACCAGCTAAGAGAAGATGCAGTGCCTTATGCTGTGCACACTGCATGCCGCATACCTTTCCCTATGCTACAAAAGGTGAAAGACAAACTGGTTAGAATGGAGCAAAATGGTGTTATCGAACCAACTGAATGGTGTGCTGCGATGGTCCCGGTTCTGAAGAACCATTCAGGCAGGGCCCGGATCTGTATGGACTTGACAAAGCTAAACAATTCTGGGAAACGAGAACACTACATCCTTCCAACCTCCGACGAGATAACCTCCAAACTGAGCGGTGCCAAGGTTTTCTCATCCCTCGACGCTGCCAGCGGATTCTGGCAGATCAGCCCGCATCCGGACAGTTGTAAGCTAACAACGTTCATAACACCGTTTGGCAGGTATTGCTTTAAGAGGTTACCTTTCGGCATCACAAGTGCACCTGAAATATTCCAACGCAAAATGGAAACCAGTCGCCTACTGCTCCCGACGCCTGTCTGAGGCCGATACACGTTACGCCCAGATCGAGAAAGAGTGTTTGGCCAGTGTGTGGGCTTGTGAAAAGTTCGACAAGTATCTGTGTGGCTTGGATCAGTTAGAGACTGACCACAGACCACTAGTACCCCTTGTGAATAACCAAAGCTTGGACAACGTACCCCTGAGATGTCAGGGTCTACTTATGCGGCTCATGAGGTACAAACCAGAGGCTGTCTACGTGCCAGCTAAAACTATTGTTGTTGCAGATGCCTTGTCACATAGTCCACGTTCACACACCAGCGATCTAACAGACACACACAGTGAGGTCGAATGTTACATAGCCACTGTGGTGCAGGGCATCCCAGCCTCTCCAAGCCGAATAGACAGTATTAAAGCAGCAACCGGGATTGACCCTGAACTACAGACTGTCATTAGATTCATAAGAAATGGCTGGCCTGAATATAAAGACAAAGTGCTACAGGACATCCGAGCGTACGTGAAAGTAAATAATGAACTGTCAGAGACTAATGGACTAGTCGTACGCGGCTGCAGAATCGTCATCCCTAAGTCGGAAAGGGCTGAGATTCTAAAGAAAATACATGCCGGACACCAAGGACTCACAACATGCAGAGATAGAGCAAACTCATCTGTTTGGTGGCCGGGCCTCTCTGCTGCGCTCAAAGACACTGTAACACAATGTGTTAGTGTCGGATTACTACTCACGTTACCTGGAAATTCTTCACCTACCGTCCACCACGAGCTTTCAAGTAATTCAGATACTGAGGGTGAAGTTTGCCCGATTTGGCATTCCTGACGAGGTGGTAAGTGACAACGGACCTCAGTTTTCCTGTGCTGAGTTCCTGAGTTCCGGGAGTTTGCAATTAAGATGGACATCAAACACATCACGTCCAGTCCTCATCATCCCCAAGGCAATGGCCATGCGGAGAGAGCAGTGCAAACCGCAATGAAAATCCTTAAGCAGGGGATCCGCACATCGCGCACATGTGCTACAGGTCAACGCCTTGTGCCTCTACAGGAGTCAGTCCCGCTAAGCTCCTCATGGGGAGAAAGATCCGCACAACTCTTCCCACTCTGGAGAAAAATCTTCAGCCAAAGTGGCCCAACAAAAAGACTGTTATGCAAAAGGACGCCACAGAGAAGGCTAAGCAAGCTTTCTACTTCAACCATCCTGTTCATGCATCCGTTCCCAATTTCGTCCTGAACTCCTCCTGCGGCCCTATACGTAAACCAGGAAACGCTGTCTTTACCTTCTGCACCTTGCCTCCGGGGTGCAGCTCAACCCTCCCCCAAGAGAAAAAAAAAATTCCATAGAGCCTCGCTACTGCAGTCGTTTTGACTATGGAGGCAGAGAGACAGTGGAATTGTTATGATAAGAAGCCACGGAAGCTAAGGAAAGCAAAACGTTGAGTAATCCCGTTTTTTAATTAAGTAACATGATGCAGCATGACCAATGCTATAATTAGTTTAATTTGTCCTTTAACTAAAACTGAGCAGGACTTTTTTGCTGGCATTTGTTTGTGTTGTATTTTTTTTTCCGCATCTGTATTTTAATTTTATTATATTCAAATTGTGTATTTTATATATATGTATTTTTGTGTACAGCACTTTGGGCAGCAATGTTGTTTTAAATGTGCTTTATAAATAAACTTGACCTTGACCTTAATGAATTTGGACTATAACGCCAAAATAATACCATGCAACATAACCAGGCAAGGCAGGTACCTTTAACTGACAGAGGGTCAGTTAAAGGTATATAGTTAAAGGTTCCACTAAGGCCTTCACCCTCCAGGCCTTCTCCAGCTCTTCTCTGAGCCCCTGGTAACTCTCTAGTTTCTCGTGTTCCTTTTTCCTGATGTAGAAGTCACTTGGTATTGCTATGTCAACCACAACGGCTTTGCTCTGCTCTCTGTCCACCACCACAATGTCCAGTTGGTTCATTACCATTCTGTCCGTCTGTATCTGGAAGTCCCACAGGATCTTGGATCGGTCTTTCTCTAACACCTTTGGAGGTGTTTCCCACTTTGACCTTGGGGTTTCCAGCCCATGCTCTGCACAGATGTACACTATGCCAGCCACTTGGTTATGGCGCTCCATTTACAGGTGCTTGTCATATAATTAGAATATCATGAAAAAGTGCATTAATTTCTGTTAAACTAAACTAAACTGTCAAACTAATATATAATAGACTCATGACATGCACAGTGTATGCACAGTGTAGAGCATATGTATAGCCTTTAGAAAAAATGTAAAGGGAAGCACATCGATGTAGTTCATACATCCAGACAGAGATTCTCACATAGTTACAACATAGAGTAAAGGCTAACACGTTTCGGCCTACACCTTTGTTACCGGCGCCAGCCCTAGGGGAAGCTGGGCGGTGGCACACGCTGTGGACAGACGCAGAGGAGACGTTGTTAGTCAGGCCACAGCTCGTTTACTTCTGAAGCTGCGCCCGCGCGAGCCTCTCTAATCCCCGTAACAGCACTACTGCACCATCTACTGGTCAGGATGTGTAAGACCCAAAACAAAACAGACAATAGCGAAATATACAACAAAATAGAGGGGGGTTTAAAATATTAAACTTTAGATATAACGTATTTCAATCTACTACACTCTCCGCTGCTTTAAGAGATAACTCTGGTCCCTGATACTAATGTCTTACGTCAAGGTCATACACAGTTAAAGAATGTCATATATCATGGTCCATTAATAGTCTTCTTGTTTCTCAGTTTTACAACTAGCATGTCCATACTGGTGCTGGGTAATAGTACATGTCAGATAGGCCATTGTATAAGGTGAACAAGCAAACATCATGTTTGCTCCGGGCTTCCATGTTTGGTAAGATGGTTGTCTGAACTGATTGTAAGTGAACTTTTTCCTTGGTTTCACTGATCTGGTTGATCTCCTTACCATTGTAAGATCGTCATGTCCATTTGAATCCGACACATTAGCACACTGTTCATCAGGAGTATCAGTTTCCAAATCATTGTTTTCAACGGGAACAGTTTCAAATTCACTTTATTTATCCGTTAGGAACTTCATTTGCAGAGGAAGTGCCAGTACGGGCCCGATAAAAACAGTACATCCACAAACATACAACACAATTAACATGTGCAATAATAAATACATTAAAAACAAAAACAATATAGTGGCCTGTGATCGACCAGGTCCACACAGTCATTTGTTCAGCAGGCGGATGGAGGTAGGGAGGAAAGTGGAGGTCGCCCTATTTGTCCTCAGAGGGAGGGACCTGAACCTGCGCCCTGATGGCAACAGGGCGTAGTGAGAGTTTCATCAACAATGTTGATGAAACCGTCCAGTCCTTGGACGGTCTGTGATCTTGGCCCGTCTACTGAGGGACTCCTTCGGCCCTGGGTCTCTATAGCCTGTCCGTCCATGGGAGTGGATCTCTCCTTCTGTGGTTCTCCTCAAGGTTTCTCGTTTCTCCCACTGGGTTTTTGAGTTTTTCCTTGCCGGGCTGGAGAGTCTAAGGACAGGGGACACCCGAGCTGCTCGTCGCCACCCACTGCTCGTCGCCACCCACTGCTGACGCTTATTTGGACATTATGTTTGCCTGGATATTTGATTCACCGGAACTTTACATTGTCTTATTTACTGTTCTGTTTTATTGCCTTAATGTTTGTTACAGCCCTATGAGGCAACTCCTGTTGTGATATTGGGCTATACAAAACCATTGATTGATTGATTGATTGAATGTCCAAATTTGTCTCATTCGGTGTAACGTCCGCTGGTGGAACTGTGACAACAGGCGCTGGCCATGGTGCTGAATGACGTTCGACAGCTGGCATTGACATGTTTGGGTTTTGTACTACAACTTGTGGTGGTGCACTTTGTTTTAGCACTCGAACTGGTTGAGTACAGGATGGTATTCAGGGGCTATAGCTCTGAGTTCACGAGCTGATTGAGGTTTTGTTTCTGAGTCACAGGTACACGAGGCCAGTGATATGTGTATTCCTCTTCCTCATCAGAGTGTTCTGACTCTGGCTCAGCAGCTTCCTGAATTTGTCTTTGTTCTATTCTCTGGGTTTTTGTCTTGTTTGGTTTACGTTTTGACTTTTTTCTTTTTCCAGTGGTAGGTCATTGACAGGCAATAGAAGATTTCTGTGCAAAACTCATAACTTGTGATCTCCTGTCTCTGCTTGAATTCAATAAACAGGTCCACTTCCAATCTTTTTAATAAATCTGTGGATAGACTTTTCCCAATAAACCCTTAGTTTTCCAGGTCGTCCGCGTTCTGGCAGATTTCTGACTAGTACTCGGTCTCCAGGTTGTAAAGGAATGCCTTAAGTGTGTCAGTCATAGTACTTTTTTCCTTTAGCTGAGCTTTTCTGGCTGTTTTCTGACGCTATTTTATATGCTTCCTGCATTCGAGTAGCCCATTTTTCAGCATAAAAATGCATAAAAAGGTTATGTCAAAAAGCAGGTCCACTGGTAATCTAGGCATTCTACCGTACAGGAGAAAGAATGGTAAGTACCCAGTTGATTCGTGTCGAGTACAATTGTACGCGTGTAGGATGTGTGGTACATGGTCTTTCCACAGTGTTTTCTTTTTTTCCTGCAGAGTGCATAACATTTGTAAAAGAGTTCTGTTCAGTCTTTCAATGGGATTCCCCTGCGGATGATAGGGTGTTGTTCGAGAGTGAGTTTTTCAGGGTATCCAAACCTTGGAATTGACTTACATTTAGTTGGATAAGCTTGCACAAAACACATGAAATGGTCTACCAGGACTAATATGTATTGTTGAAAATAGCGTATTCTTTAGTGCTGGATGAAAGGATGGAGACTCGGTATATTATAATCCAAAATCATTACTTTATTTCCTATTACAAGCTAACAGTCCATCTGTTGAGCTGACTCCATGTTGACCGGACAGACCCCAGGGGGAGAAGCGAGGAGAAGGGCGGAACGCTTCTCAAGCAGGACCATATATAGTAGGTGTGTCTTCCCCCCCAACCAATCAGCTCTCTTGGATCGTCACTTCTTCTTCTGCGCAATCTGACTCCTCATTTGAACACACTGCCCCCCAGTGGATCAACCATACATACAAGCAGAAACTAAAATGTCCGCCAGATTCAAATGTATCTCAAAGCACAGTTTACAGATCAACACAGTTATATATATAATCACTAAAACCTAATATGACAAATATGTATATAAATAATTCCACAGTATTCATAACTACCCTTACTCGGTTCGAGATGAAGGTAGTCAACTGATAGAAGTTCAAATGGAGCACAGTGGTGATTGACCCCATTGGAGCTTTTTCTGGAACACACGGGTGTTTTTGCTTTAAACAAGTGCATTGGCGGATGACATAATCTTCAATTGTTCTCTGCATGAAGGGCCAATAAAAGCGTTCTCTTGCTAAGTGAATGACTTTGTCGGCACCTACATGTCCCATATCATCATGCAAGCGTTTCAAAACGGTCTTTCTCTGGATGACACGTGTAGCACGCCTTCCCTGAAGTTCTGGACACCTCAAACACTAGATGCACTCTTCACCAGGCAATTGTTACCGGCGCCAGCCCGAGGGGAAGCTGGGCGGTGGCACACACTGTGGACAGACCTGTTGGTCAGGTCACAGCTCGTTTACTTCTGAAGCTGCGCCCGCGCGAGCCTCTCTATTCCCCACAGCAGCAGCACTACTGCACCATCTACTGGTCAGGTGTTAAAATATTAAACTTTAGATATAGCATTTTTCAACCTACTACACCTTCCTCAGAGCGTTTAAAATTAAATTTAAAATTTAAGCGAGTTTGTGGGGCAACAGTCATTATTCTGTTGCAAACAAACATATAATTTCAAACACATGTTGATCAGTAAATACCTGTAAATGGCATAAACTTAAATAATAGTAACAGTAGCTTACCACCACCAAGTATAGAGTGAATGAATAATGCAATGTACGCTTTACATTGCATTATTCATTCTTTGAGTGTCCAGAAAAGCACTATATAAAACCAATGCCTTATTATTATCAAACATGTACTGTCACCAACAAAGGAAACAAATACATAAAGTAGCTCACCTGTCCTCTCTCCTGGTCTCGCAGGTACTGACCAGTTGCAGGTGGAGCTCTGGTCTTCAGCTCTGGTCCTGATGGAGGGTGATCCTCTGATGGTGAACTGCACAGTGTCCGAGTCCGAGTCCGTGTTCTTCTCCTGGGACTATCCCCGAAAACTTCGCTCTGATACTCAGGTCATTAGACGCACACACACAACTGTACACACAGAAGTGTAAGAGTGTGGTATTGATTATGTTACTTTTATGTTTCAGGAGATTGAACCTCTGACAGAGTTTTTGCCCAATCAAATTCGCTCCTTCATTAACATCTCAGACACCACTCTCCAGGACTCAGGTAGGCTACAATTATTAAGTATTTTCTTTTGTTTGACTCCAGCAGGCTATTGTTTGCCATGGCCTGCTCATATCGAGGGCCACAGGCCTGGAATGGGGGGAATTACCCAATCAAGGTGCAGTAATCGGGTACTGCATGGACTGGACCAAAAGGTTTTAGAGTAGGATGACCATATGTCCCAAAGAATTCGGGACAGCCCCGAAATCGAGGCTCCCATCCCGAAACCGACCCAAATTCTCCCGAAAAATATTTTTAGAATGTTGAAAGTGCTGTGTGCGCTCTTAAAATGGAAGAGGGGCTTGATAGAAGAATGTTCTAAAGTAGAGTTCCCAAACCTTTTTCCTGCTTGGGACCGGGGGCAGCGTGCTTAGAAACACGTGCGTAGTTGGGTCACATTTTTTAAATGCTATGATCAAAGCATGTACTTGTAGTTGTGATGAGCTGAGGGGAGAGAGATGCTCTGTGGCGCTGGTCCCAGATAGTGCTGCGCGAAACACATTGAGCAGCGCGACGCTGCGCTGATTCTGTCTGTAATAAGATTAACTCAAGTCCAAAGGATTTCTAGGGCGACTTTCTATCAGGAGTTTCATTATTCTATTGATGAGCTTATTGGCTTGTGGACAGGCCAAAGATAAATAGGACAAAATGGTTGTTTATACATTATTTCCGATTTCTCTGCAGTCTGCAGCCTTTCTCTGCCGTTTCTTTTTGTAACGTATTCAATTAGTTTGATTTGCAGCTGTGCATAATGTGCTTACTGTAAGTGTAAATGTGGCATATGATTAAAAACATATGTCGTATTTGTTTTTAATATGCCACATCTTAATGGTCCATGTTTCTGAACCATACATGTTTAGGGCCAATAAAGAAGTTTCTACTACTGCTATTAGTACCACTACTGCTACTACTATTACTACTACTACAGCTGTTACTGCTGCTGCAAGGGAAGACTTTTTATGGATCTGTTATCATTGCAGACAGGTTTGTGTGTAAATGGATGAAAGTATTACTCAATAGGTAGCATTCACCTTCTAGATGATGTCATAATCTCAGATGGAGGGGTATACATTTACGGCTGAATGACTGCCAGTCAGCAGTGCTGAATGCACTGAATCTTCTCTTTGTGCATTCGCAGTTCGAGTTCAAATTAGTTTAGTTTAGTTTATTTGTTTATTTGAGCAGTTAAAATTCTGCTCAAAAGCAGTGGGCCAAAGCAAAAGCTTATGAGCGCCCACCCCCGAAATCATTACACTAAAAAATTATAATTTCACAATAGTACAAAGGAACATAATTAAAAAGTACAAGGTACAAGACCCAAGGAACACAGCATGCACACATACACACAACGTACCTGTTGATTTGATTTGATTTGATTTAACTTTACCTATTGTAATTACAAGAGCGGAAGACAAATCTACTTTGTGTAACTTTGTGTTTCCTTAGGAGTATACGTGTGCTTCGTGGAGGAGTCGCTGCAGAGGCAGAAGGTGCAGAAGAGCCTCAACATCTCTGTCCTCTGTGAGTCTGATCAAAAGTCATCTCATTAATCTTTTTTTTATATATATATATATATATATATATATATATTTTAACTTTTTATTACATTTTAATAGAATTACAAGAATGAAAACATAAAAAGAAAAGAAAAGGAAAAAGTTATATTCGAAATCTAATATATACGGTTTATTTACGGTTTACAAATACAGTAGGTGTTAAGGTGGGTGGGGTTGGGGGGGAGAGTAAAATAAAAATACAATTATTCGGGTTGCGTTTTTTATTGTTTCCGTTCTGCCTTGGTTTGCGGAGTTTCTGTATATGTATGTGAATGTGTATGCAATGCAGGGGTGCATAGGTGCTATGTCGAGTGTGGTCAAATGAGTCTATATGTAAGTGTAATATATAAAAATAAAGAAAGAAAGAAAGAAAGAAAGAAAAAATAAAAAATTATAATAATAATAATTTATTTATATATATTTATCCATATTATACACTTCATCGTCACTATCACTATCATCATCGTCATTGCTACAATCATTACCCATTGCTAATTTTATCTTGCTAAGTTTTGGTGAAAAATAATAATAGTAGAATAAATGACAATAATAATAAATAAAATATTAACAAAAACAAATAAACAAATAATAATAATAATAAAAAGCAGAGCGTGTTGCGAGACGGGCTCACTCAACAGGCCCTGCTTGTCCTCTTGTCAGTCCTATACTGTGAGGTGCATTAAAAAAACAAGAAATTTGTGGGGCCGATGAGGTGGGAGATACCCCACATCGGGCCCACTTCTTGTCTGCCCTGTTGCTCTCTAGATTATGTATATTTGATTTATTTATTTATTTTATAAATATAATATTATATATATATTATTTTTCTTTCCTTCTTTCCTCTCTTTTCCAGTACCTGATCGTAATCTCGGATATATTGTGTATAGTTTGTTCAGATATCCAATTTAAGTGAGAGAGAAAATGTAATTAATAATAATTATAATAACAATAATCACAATAATAACAACAACAATAATAACAACAACAGCGACGTGAGGAAGTAACAAATAAATAAATATCTAGAAATAAATGATCCTAAATACATATATAAATAGTAATAATAACTGATTTTAACTTATCTATTTGGAGAGGGTGTGCGAGAGTGTATGTATGCGTGCATGTGTGTGCAGGTGTGTATGTACGTCTGTTTATATGTGAAGGATTATAAGAATGTGAGTGGCACTTTTTGTCTCTTTGGTATATTAATTTGTGGTTGGGTGTTGGGGATTAAATTGATGTTGAGAAATTGTTGGGGTTGATGTCAAAATGGCTAATGAATGGTGACCAGGAGTATGTAAAGGAAGTCATGTCATCATCATGGCGAGCTGCTATTTGAGAGGATGTTATGTATTGAGTAAGAGAATAAGAAGAAGTAAGAGTAAGAGTAAGAGTAAGAGAATATTAAATAAATTAGATACAAAATAAAAGGCAATAAAAAAAATATGGTAAGACGACAACAATGGACATAGAACAACAGCGGGATTGTATTTACAGATGTGTAGGTATGTAAAGTGATAGCAGCTGATCTAAGTGTGGAAACACCGCACAGTGCAACAGAGCACATCCATGAGTCTTGTTTTTTGTTCATGAGTCTGATGGCGGAGGGGAAAAAACTGTTCAAGTGGCGGGAGGTATGGGTCTTGATACATTGTAGCCTCCTGCCTGAGGGGAGAGGGGTGAATAGTCCGTGTCCAGGGTGAGAAGGGTCAGCTGTGATCCGACCCACACGCCCCCGGGTCCTGGAGGTGAACAGGTCCTGGAGAGATGGGAGCTTACAGCCAATCACCTTCTCTGCAGCACGCACAATGTGCTGCAGTCGGTGCTTGTCCCGTTCTGTAGCGCCGGGGAACCACACGGTGATGGAGGAGGTGAGGATGGACTCGATGATGGCCGTGTAGAACTGCACCAGCATCTTGGTCGGCAGCTTAAGTTTCTTCAGCTGCTGCAGGAAGAACATCCTCTACTGGGCCTTCTTAATGAGGGAGCAGATGGTCGGCTCCCATTTGAGGCCGGTGCAGAGGAAACAGAAGGAGTCCACGATGGAAATGGGGGTGGGAGAGTCTGTCAGGGCGAGGAGGAACGGTGGGGCTGTGTGTTTCCTGAAGTCCACGATCATCTCCACTGTCTTCTGGGCGTTCAGCTCCAGGTTGTTCTGGCTGCACCAGGACGCCAGCCGGTCCACCTCTCTTCTGTAGGTGGACTCATCACCGTCCGAGATGAGCCCAATGAATGAGGGTGGTGGCATCCGCAAACGAAGAGCCAGGGGGAAAGTACACAGCCCTGAGGAGTTCCAGTGTTTGTAGTCCGAGTGTCCAAGACGATCTTCCCCAGCTGCACGTGCTGTCTCCGGTCCGTCAGGAAGTCAGTGATCCACCTGCAGAGGGAGTCGGGCACGCTGAGCTGGTAGAGCTTGTCTCGTAGCAGTCCAGACAAGACAAGATCCTGGCATAGGTTCCTGTGGTGTCCAGATGCTCCAGGATAAAGTGGAAGGCCAGATTCACTGCGTCGTCCACAGACCTGTTGACTCTGTAGGCGAACTGCAGCAGGTCCAGGAGGGGGGCAGTGATGTCCTTGAAGTGGGGCAGGATCAAACATTCAAAAGACTTCATGACCACATGACGTCAGCGCCACCGGCCGGGA
Source organism: Proterorhinus semilunaris (assembly GCA_021464625.1). Taxonomy (NCBI): domain Eukaryota; kingdom Metazoa; phylum Chordata; class Actinopteri; order Gobiiformes; family Gobiidae; genus Proterorhinus; species Proterorhinus semilunaris. The sequence goes on along the minus strand of CM038355.1, from coordinate 588,995 downwards.
GTCATTAAGTCCTGTGGTTCTTGGTTTCTTGGGAACAGGGACGATGGTGGACGTTTTGAAGCAGGATGGAACGTGGCATGACTCCAGGGAGGTGTTGAAAATGTCTGTAAAGACAAAAGCCAGCTGATCCGCGCAGTGTTTCAGGGTGGGGGAGACACCATCAGGCCCAGGGACCTTCCGCGGATTCAGTCCTGGAAATTGCCGGGGCACATCCCCCCACAGATTTGAAAGAGCACGGGGGGGGTCAGTGTTGGCCTTTGATGAAGTGGACCGGGGGGAGGGGGTGCTGGGGTCATTGATGGTGGAGGTGACGATGGGGGGAGCAGGGGTGGCTGGAGTGTCTAGAGAGGGGTGAAAGGCTGATGGGCGCTCGTGACGGCAGTAATGTGTATTAAGGTCCTGAGCTAGGGTCAAGTCGTTCAGAGCCCGGGTTGCCTTGGGTTTGTAGTTGGTGATGTTTCGGAGACCAAACCATACTATTGCAGAGTCATTGGAACTGAACTGCTGCTGGAGACGGTTTGAGTACATAGATTTAGCGTTCCCCACTTCCTTGCTAAAACTGTACTTTGCCTCTCTGTAGTGGGTCCGGTTCCCACTCTTCTACACGGCGGCCTTCTCCTTGCACAGCTATCGGAGTTTAGGTGTGAACCAAGTGTAACACTTGTGATATGGTAAATTGTGTAAATGCTAGATCAAAGATTCTGTTCGTCTCTCAGGAGAAACAGCTAGTGCTTAAATGAAGTACGAAACACGGGTGTGCGTGCCACCAGGTAAACTTTAGTGTTGGCTAGCCGATATGTACAGGTTTATACAGTATATTTACAATATTTACATCCGTGCACAGGCGGGTTGAAAGAAAGAAAAAGAAATAAACGATCCACGACTGAAAAGTTTAGTCCACACGCGAGTACGTAACGCAATTGTTCATATTCAGGGAGGGAGGTGGTGGGACAGTAACAACGAACAACAGCAGGGACAAGAGAGTGGCCGTAAGGCCTCCTACCGCACCGTCAGAAGGATCAGCAGTCAAAAGGAATTTGGGAAATCCAGAAGGCTCCCACAGGCTGGATTGCCTCAAGAGTCAATGGCAAAACTGGCCTGTATAACAACATGCATGTATCAGTACACAATAACAATGCCTAGTACAGCTTTAAATACAACCATGGCAGTGTGGTAATCTCTGATAAATGCATATCAATATCAATGCATCTTAACACACATTTAACACCAATGACAGTATAAAAATTACTCAAAGGCATTTCAATAAATAGATAGACCGGTCAAAACATGGCCGAGGAAAGCTAGTGGAAGCTAACCCCACTGGCATGGTACATGTACAAAATTAATCATAGTAGCTACTTTAGCACTTGGCAGTAACCGGAGTTAATGCCAAAACACATAAATTACGGCACACAGTCAAAACATATGTAGATGCGCAACTGTTAAGATAAAAACAACAATGAATGGCTACATTCAACAAGCAGGACAACACTCACCGATCCCATTCAAAACAAAGCACACGGTCACGATTAAGTATCGCTGTAGAACCACCTGGTTGAGGAGCACAACATGTCAAACCCATTCATAGAAAGTACGCGATTTAGCCATGTAGATTGGCGTTTTACCTGCAGCCGCACCCGAGCCCCGCTTGTCCCACGCACCTAGCTGGCAGCCGGCGGCTACTGTGTATATTGGCTAGAGCGTAACCGGACTTCCAGGGGCGCGCAAAGGCTCATGGGAAATGTAGTTCATACGGCAACTGCAGCGAATGCATTATTATTATTAGCTGGGTTACATCCTCCCCCCTTAGAACATGCACGTCTCGTGACATGCTAGGACAGTGACGGCAAGCTAACCAAGCCGAGGAGTAAGGTTTGCGACCGTAGCCCGTCGCAAAACGTCAGTATACGCTTCCGAAAGATTGTGGAATAACGTTTGGACAACTGAGATCAAAGGATTACCTAACACAGAATAATGAAGGCGATCAGGTTGAACCCGTTGACGACCCGTGCGGCGTAATACCACATCGTCAACAAGGGTAGATCTGGGACAGCGACAGGTCGTACAGGGATCTCAGTACTTGCAACTTGTTCTCTGGACTTAAAGGACTTTGCTGGACAAAATGAGACAACCAGCGGCCAGTCTCCATCGTCCGAGAGGTCCGAGACCATCGGCTGCTGAGAGGCTTTGCTGCGGGTCCGAGGTCTCTGTACTGGAGTAGATGGTAGAATCACACTGCGTGTAGTAGCTGGGAGAAACCCACAGGGAAGAAGCAGATCCCTGTGAAGGGTACGGGTTGGCCCGTCTTTGGTGTCAGGCCTCACAGTATAGACAGGAAGATCTCCAGCACACGCAACAACCACGTAAGCTTGAGGTTCCCACTTGTCCGCCAGTTTGTGTTTACCTCGAATCTTGACGTTACGGACGAGGACCCGGTCTCCAACATCCAGCTTACAGGGCTTCACACGTCGATCGAAGCGGTTCTTGTTTCGCTCTGCAGACTTGAGTGCATTCCGAGATGCCAGTTGGTAGCACTCTTCAAGACGAGATCTCAACTCCTTAACATACTCCGTGTGTGTAATTGTGGAATTCTCGCGGACAGGCAAGCCAAAAGCTAAATCAACAGGAAGTCGTGGCGATCTTCCAAACATGAGTTCGTAAGGCGTGAACCCAGTCACCTCGTTACGTGTGCAGTTGTAGGCGTGCACGAGGGGCTTCACGTAGTCCCGCCATTTAGACTTTTGCTTGTGTTCAAGGGTTCCGAGCATGCCGAGTAACGTCCGATTAAAACGTTCAACAGGATTCCCACGCGGATGATATGGTGTGGTGTGCGATTTCGTCATTCCTGTGACTTCACAGAGCTCCCGAATCAGCTTCGACTCGAAGTCAGGACCCTGGTCAGTATGTAGGCGTTCTGGAACACCAAAGTTCACGATAAAATCACTCCACAAGAACTTTGCGACTGTCCGTGCCTTCTGATTTGGAGTGGGAATCGCACCTGCAAACTTGGTGAAATGATCAATTAGAACCAAAACATCTTTGGTATTGCTGTGATCAGGCTCAATCGATAAAAAATCCATGCATAACAATTCGAGAGGCCGAGATGTTTTGATATTTACGAGAGGAGCAGCTCTTTCCGGTGCAGCTTTTCGGCGCACACATCTGTCACAAGTTCGAATGTTCATCTCCACATCAGCAGCCATTTTGGGCCAGAAGAAACGCTGACGGACCAGGTCCAACGTTCTCTCCACACCCATGTGACCCATTTGGTTATGAAGGCTTGTGAGAACAAGATGACGAAATCCCGGAGGCAGCACAAGCTGTAACTTGGAATGACCGTCCTCAATCCTTCTCCTGTAGAGGACTCCATCTTCCAACTCCAGCTTGTTAAGTTCCCTGAGTAAAAATGGCCTGGTAACCCATGCAGATCTTCAGAGGAGTAGCTGTCAGGAATGGCATTAACATGCACCGAGAGACACTCTGCCAGAGTAACCTGAGGATGGGCGGCCTCGAGAGCGGGTCCCCGCAACAGACAGGTTTCACAGATGGCATTCACAATCTCCACAGACAGTTCCTCTTCATCTTCCGATCTAGCAACTCTCTGTTCGAGAAATTGTTGGATGAGCTCCTGCTCCTTCAGCGAAAAGTCGACTTCGGGACTCTGTGTATGCAGTCGTCTGGATAACCCATCAGCATCATGATTATGACGACCCGCCCGGTACTGAAGTTTGAAAGAGTAGGCAGATAGAGCAGCAAGCCAGCGATGGCTGGTGGCGTCCAATCGTGCGGAGGTAAGTATGTAGGTCAAGGGGTTACTGTCAGTAACAACAGTAAAATTGGCCCCATAGAGGTAATCGTGGAATTTCTCAACCACGCTCCACTTCAGCGCCAAAAATTCCAGCTTGTGGGCAGGATAACGAGACTCACTATGGGACAATCCGCGACCTGCATACGCGATTACCCGAAACTTTCCTTCCTGCTCCTGGTATAAAGCAGCTCCCAACCCGTTCGTGCTTGCGTCTGTATGAAGGATATAGAGCTGTTTAGGGTTAGCAAACCCAAGGACAGGAGCAGACGTCAGCTTGTCAATTAACAGTTCGAACGCTGTTTGGCATTCTGCAGTCCATCGATCTCCGAAAGGCTCTTTGGCGAATAGGTAAGGAATAGGTGGCCTCCGCACCTTGGTGGACTTCCGAACCGTAGCGTATCCCTTGGTGAGGTCATTCAGGGGCCTAGTGAAAGACGCATAGTCTCTAATAAACCGACAATAGTATCCGGCAAACCCCAAGAAAGACCGCAACTCCTTCAAGGTGGTAGGAATCGGCCAGGATTTCAAGGCATCCATCTTTCCAGGATCGGTTTCCACCCCCTTTTCAGAGACGATGTGGCTGAGGTACTTCACAGAGGTCTGGAAGAACAGACACTTTTCTGGCGACAGCTTGAGGCTGTAGTCCTTCAACCGTGTCAGTACCCGCAATAGTCGCTGCTCGTGCTCTTCCAGGGTATCTGAAAAGATGATGATGTCGTTGATAAACACAAGGACTTCTTTGAGATTTAGGTCACCCAGACAGCGCTCCATCAATCTCTGGAATGTACTAGGTGCGTTTGTTACTCCTTGTGGCATCCGATTGAATTCCCAGAACCCCACTGGGGTCACAAATGCTGTCTTCAACTTGTCTTCCTCGTTCATGGCAATCTGATAGTAACCAGATTTTAAATCCAAGACCGTGAACCACTTTGAACCCGTGAGCGCAGAAAAAGATTCTTCCAGATTTGGGAGTGCATAAGCATCTTTCACGGTCTGAAGATTCAGCTTCCGATAGTCTATACACAGCCGGACATCACCGTTCTTTTTCCGAACAACCACAATGGGTGAGGAAAAAGGTGATTGGGATTCCCTTATTACTCCTGCTTCCAAGAGGTCACGAAGATGGTTACGGACCGCCTCGATATCCTGATGATGTATCGGTCGAGCGCGATGCTTGAACGGCGTACCATCATGTAGGTTGATAGGATGATGAACCTTGTCTGTGCAGCCGAAATCCATGTTGCGAAAGTCATGTTGCGAAAAGACCTCAGGTATTTGACGGAGTTTACTTATGATGCGTTCTTTCCACTCAGAAGGTATTGGTGAATTGCCAAAGTTGAACGGTGGTGAAGCTTTCCCCTGAGCAGGGGTTACTGTGGCTTGCTGTGACAAAATAGTGGCAGCTTCGCCAACATTTGCAATTACGGCGTGCGCAGGAATCAGCACATCTCGCTCCGACTCGTTGGTCACTACAACAGGAACTTTGTATGGCGCACGCTGAGGGATGGAAGCAAGGCCACTTTGGACGCACAACCCTCCTGGCAACGGGGACGTTGGATGCTCAATGAGTGCCCATTGTATAGTAGGTGGGGTCTTAATATCGGCAGCACCCTCCAAAACAACCGTGTGTCCCGCCGGAATCATACGAGATGTTTTGCCACTCAGCCTAATAACTCCAATACTGCCATCTTGACTATACTGGTGGCGTAATGCCAAGAGCTTCAGCACAGCCCTATAGCCCTAAGAAACTGGCAGGAAGGTCGGACAGTCAGGTTGAAAATATTGGGAATACAATGGTTCCAGAGTGTTCATTCCTATTAGGACTGAAGCTGGACTCGAATCAGGAACAACTAGAGCGAGTGTGGGAATAGTAACCTCTGAACCCAAAAAGTCCTTGGGGAACGTCACTGCAACTTCCACATAGCCCAAGTAAGGCACAGTTTGTCCTGCAGCTCCTTCCACATGGAGTAGATCTTCAAGTGGCTTGACAGGCTGCTCTGACAGATTATTATTGTAGAATGAGACGGGTATTGTTGTGACTTGAGAGCCTGTATCCAGTAGGCAAGAACACTCTCGTGCAGCTATCTTCACCAGTGCAGTACACTTTGAGCCCACAAGGCCATGAGGTAGTCGAGACGAAGGCCATCGTGAGGTGTTTGATTGAATCACTTCTGCACATTGGACAGTTTCTTTTGAGGGACATTTTTGGTCCACACCAGCCCCTGGTCGCCCCGTACCAGGAACTGATTCTAGTTTAACTTCTTGCCTGAGGAAAAGTTGCTCTTGGATTGGACTGGTCTGTTGTATTGTTTTTTCTTGTGGGCCACTAGAGCAGGATTTGGCTCATTAGTGCACTGTGGATGAATATGGCCGTCTTCTCCACAACAAAAACAATATCCAGCTCGGGGTTTGCAGTGGAATTGCAGGCGGTCAACAGAGACAGTTGTCTTTGGACATCCGCTAGCTGCTGAGCTAACTTCTGCGTGGCAGACGTGAGTGCGGCAATGGCTCCCCCCTCATCGTTCTCAGTGTGGGCAAACTGAGCATGGGCAGCCACCTTCTGCTTCGCTGATCCAAGGTACTGTTTCATACGAAGACTTTTAGCAGCTTCACGGTCTTCCTCGGTCCGCAACAGTAGAAGCAGCTCTGCGAAGGATGATGGATTGACCTTCTTCTGTTTCAGTTGCAGTTCTGAAATCAGAGTATTGTCCCAGCAGCCGCGACAAAACTGACTGAGCAAATGTCTATTCATTTCCGCTTCCACAACACCTCCTCGTTTCACAGCCAGATTGAGTGAACATTGCAGACGTTGCAAATAGACGGATGGAAGTTCCCCCGAGTTTTGGAAAGTGTCCATGAACTTTGCGAACAACTCTTCCCCATCCTGCACTGTCCCATAGGCAGAGTCCAAGATCTGTAAATAAACAGGAGGCAATGTATCAGGACTCAGATGCCGGACTAGATCCACAGCTGGTGGAAGCAGGCTGTCCACATTCCTCCGTGAACGATGCACCCTCAACCAGTACGGCATTTGGTAATTTAATATCCAACTCTTCAAACACTTCCATTTTATGTAATTCACTTTTTTTTCCTTTGCATCACACACTTTAAGCACAGTTCAGATTTTCTCCTGGCTGGCTTGCCACTTATATGTAACACTTGTGATATGGTAAATTGTGTAAATGCTAGATCAAAGATTCTGTTCGTCTCTCAGGAGAAACAGCTAGTGCTTAAATGAAGTACGAAACACGGGTGTGCGTGCCACCAGGTAAACTTTAGTGTTGGCTAGCCGATATGTACAGGTTTATACAGTATATTTACAATATTTACATCCGTGCACAGGCGGGTTGAAAGAAAGAAAAAGAAATAAACGATCCACGACTGAAAAGTTTAGTCCACACGCGAGTACGTAACGCAATTGTTCATATTCATTGCGTGACACCGTCACGCGAGGGAGGTGGTGGGACAGTAACAACGAACAACAGCAGGGACAAGAGAGTGGCCGTAAGGCCTCCTACCGCACCGTCAGAAGGATCAGCAGTCAAAAGGAACTTGGGAAATCCAGAAGGCTCCTACAGGCTGGATTGCCTCAAGAGTCAATGGCAAAACTGGCCTGTATAACAACATGCATGTATCAGTACACAATAACAATGCCTAGTACAGCTTTAAATACAACCATGGCAGTGTGGTAATCTCTGATAAATGCATATCAATATCAATGCATCTAAACACACATTTAACACCAATGACAGTATAAAAATTACTCAAAGGCATTTCAATAAATAGATAGACCGGTCAAAACATGGCCGAGGAAAGCTAGTGGAAGCTAACCCCACTGGCATGGTACATGTACAAAATTAATCATAGTAGCTACTTTAGCACTTGGCAGTAACCGGAGTTAATGCCAAAACACATAAATTACGGCACACAATCAAAACATATGTAGATGCGCAACTGTTAAGATAAAAACAACAATGAATGGCTACATTCAACAAGCAGGACAACACTCACCGATCCCATTCAAAACAAAGCACACGGTCACGATTAAGTGTCGCTGTAGAACCACCTGGTTGAGGAGCACAACATGTCAAACCCATTCATAGAAAGTACGCGATTTAGCCATGTAGATTGGCGTTTTACCTGCAGCCGCACCTGAGCCCCGCTTGTCCCACGCACTTAGCTGGCAGCCGGCGGCTACTGTGTATATTGGCTAGAGCGTAACCGGACTTCCGGGGGCGCGCAAAGGCTCATGGGAAATGTAGTTCATACGGCAACTGCAGCGAATGCATTATTATTATTAGCTGGGTTACACAAGGCATGTTATTATTGTTATCATTATTGTTATTATTGTGTTGGAATGATGCGTGTCTCACCATGGCGGCGCATAAACAAGCTGCGGCTTCTCTCTCTCTTGACAAAGCGGCGTTTCTACCCTCTTCTGCAAACTGCTTTTGCAGTTTTTGTGTTTCACATTGTTTTACAAGATCTTTGCTAGCAATGAACAGAGGATGTGTTTTAAAAGTAAACACACAGTTAGCATCCGAGCTAAAGGCATTTAAGCAGCATTTGAGACCTACAAATCCAGAGATATCATCTTCAGAAGCGCTGACAGGTCACCGAGGGCCCCCCGCACCTGCAGCGCAGTGGAGGCGTCACAAGAGGGGCTACAGGAAGCAAAAAAGGGGCAAACGAACGAGGAGGTATCCAAGCAAGAGCTAAACCACACAGGCCTTCTATCCCTACTATTGTTCTGGCTAACGTACGTTTACTGGACAATAAGATGGATTATATTCGTCTGCTACGCTCCTCTCGGAAGATGGTGAAAGACAGTTGTGTTTTTATATTCACTGAGACTTTGCTCAATGGTAATATACCGGACAGTGCAATCCAGCTTGAGGGGCTTTCCTGCTGCAGAGCGGACAGAGTGATCTCCGAGGGAGGTGGTCTCTGTGTCTACACCAATGACGCCTGGTGCCGTGACGTTGCCGTGGTCTGCAGACACTGCTCACCCCTCGTGGAGTTTATTATCATTAAAGGTATACAGGAGGATTTTCCCGAATTTTAGGAAAGAACCGCCCTCTCCACATTTTGAAAAAAATGCACATGCGCAACGCTCTACCTGCTCCCGAGAGGGAACGCCTTCTAAAACGTGTGCGAGAGACATGCACGAGCCCAGTTCTCCTCGTGCACGCTCTGTTTACAAGTCACTGTCGGCATCGCTCACACAAGCTCACTTTCCAAGAAGATTTGCACTTTTTCCACAATGTCAGACTCCCCACCGGTAAGTGAAAATCTATTACAACCATCAAAATTTGTTTTAAAGAATATGTATAAAGCCAATCGTAATCAGGGATTGTGAATACAAAATGTTTCGTGTCTATGTAGCGTTACGAGCATAAACAAGCTATCATTTAGCATCTAAATTGTTTTATTTCATTTATGTCCGTTTAGAGCTTTCAAGAGGACAGTCTTGTGGGATCAGATATGGACTACGAGCCCGTTCCCTGTGCATCCCGACCAAGATCCAGGAGGGGGGGTGCGCCTAGAGGCCGCGGGAGACGAGCTCAGAGCACAAGACCTCCAAGAGCTAGCACCAGCCAAGAGCAAGGAGAGAGAAGGGGAGGCAAGGGTCGGGCTAGAGCCCGTGGCCGTCTGCTAGCTGACCTGTCACGGGAGGACTTCAAAAGGGTTGAAGAACTTCATAAACAGAGGATTGCAACTGAGGAGGTATGTGTACACATATAACCGCTAACTTGTCATTTTTTTGTCGCAAAATACGTCACAGGCTAACTTACAAACTCTTATCAGTACAAAGCATTACTATTGTTATTGTAATATTACTGGTCCAGGGTGTCAGACAGACAGTGTGAGACGTGATCTTTCCTTTTGTTATTGTAATGCTCCCTCCTACATTGCGAGGCAGACAGTGAACAGTGAATACACTCAAAACTGGAGTGAATGTACTGCACTTTTCCCTTTTATTAGAAAATGTGTTCACATTTCGCCTGTTCAATGGTTTAGAAAGCTGTGTGTCAAAGGGCTAAATAGAACATTTTTTAAGTGTGATTTTGTTTTAACAGGCTAGGATAAAGAGACTGACATTAGAGGAGTGTCAACAACTTCTACAAAGATGCCTCAGTCGTGAACCGAGTCTCATCTTTGACCTCATGAGTCTCACCCCTGATCCCCCTCCACCAGGCCCTCCTAATCCACAGGCACCCAACTGGTGTGTCTGTGGAACCTGCAGAAATATGCCAACACTGCTGGAACAGAAATGCTGTCAACAACAACCACAAAACTGCACGTCACTGTTGCCACACATGGAGCTGTACATCTTGGAGGAAGGTGTGCTGAGACTGGCCAGGCGAATCTGGAATGACCTTAGGGCAGAGGTGGACATCCAGGAGACAGGAGAAAGTCACAGACAGTTCCGCTATGCTGCATATAGGAACTTTATTGTCTGGCAATATGGTGTTCTGGGACCAGGAGTTAGAATTGTTATAGCGTCATGTTGTGTGTGGAAAATTAGAGATCGTTTCCCGGATTCTAATGGTAATTATGTAGGCTTTATTCCGGCCAGAGTGTAAACCTTGTGTACTCAACGTAATTCTTTGTGCTTTATTCCAAGATACCTCATCAGGTAAACTTGCACCATAAAATAAGCTGGATCAATACATGTGTGTATTTTATGCTAACTTTTTGTTACATGTACTATTTTGATTGATGTTGATAAAGTTTCTTACAAAGCATATCTTTGTCCATGTACTTCCATCGAGTTTCCCATACTTCTCTAAAATATTTGTACGTGGCTTTAAAAAGTTCACAAAGGACAATGTATGTAGGCTTGTACAGTTGTGCTCCAAAGTTTACATATCCTGGCAGAATGTTTTTACTTTTTTTTTCCCACTCAGTGGTTGTGTGAAGCCACTTATGGTGAAACAGTGTTTGCTCTTTTTAAATAAAATGACCCTTTTCAAAAGTTTACACACCCCTGTTCCTAATAATGTGTATTTCCCCCTTAGCATCAATGACAGCTTGTAGTCTTGTGGTCATTGTGGAGAATTTTCTGTATAATCTAATGGTAAACCGGCCCATTCTTTATCATAAACATGTGCTGTATGTGATAACGGTTTAGAACTTACATATACAAATATCAACGCAATTTGAGATAGCCATATGCAGATTTTGTCTTTTATTTGCTCAAATGTATAAAATTATATGCTGTTCTTTTATACATGACATACATTCACCATAAAAATTATTGATTTGCGCATTATGTACAGGGGAAATGAAGCACACGTACGTCACTCCTTTTGAAGCACCACATCTACAGGTCATGTGTGAGATGGTTGACCTTTAAAAAAAAATATAAATAAAATAAGTTTACATATCAGGACTTTATCCTATGCAACAGCAGCATACACTGTAGAGCAGGGGTAGGCAACATCAGGCCAAGGGAGTCAAATCTGGCCCTCCTGCATAAAACATGTGGCCCCCAAGATCATTATGAAGAAATATTATTCAATAAATAGGAGACCAAATACCTGATAAAGCACTCAAAAATGTTGAAAATACTGTCAATATTTTCACATTTCCTTCCAAAGCACTCCTTTAGATCATAAATGATGTACAAAGCTAATATTTGTGCTTTATTTTGGACGAGAATTGTAATTTTCGGCCCTTGGCATTTGGGCAATGAAGAAAATTGTCCCTCAATGACAAACTTGCCTACCCCTGCTGTAGAGGATTGAATTCAACAAAATAAGGCACTTGACTCGAATACAACTCACCTAGCCCTCTGCGGGCTTTCTTTTCCTTCAATTCTTGTACTGTTGGGGCAGGGCCACCGGACAACAGCCCCAGCCTTCGTGGATCATGAAGTGCAAGAGGCTGCTTTCCTGCCATCCCCCTAGGAGCCGACAGTCTTGAATGGAGAATAACACTCTGTAGATCTGTAATGTACTTGTAGGTTTTTGGGTTCTTGATGGTGTACAGCCGCCACATCTTTGATCTTTTGTTAAAAATTCTGCCATACCTTGGAGGAGTAAACAAAAACATGTCAATATTGCCATTGCGTGTATAGTATAAATTATGGATTATAGATCAGTGATAACTTACTGATATGAGCCATCTGCATTTGTTCGTGCTCCTCGGTTTAGGTGGTAGTTATAATCCAGCCCTGCCAACAGGGTCCGAGCATAGTACACTGGTGGTTTGAAGCAGAAGCGCTTTGAGGCGTACATAAGTATGTGGTTATGGAAGGACTCCAGGTCTGAGGTTGATCTATAAAACAAAAATAAAGAAGCAAATAAGACAATGTGTGAACCTGGCATTTTCCAAATTTTGATAAAGCAAATTGGTGGTTTGGAATGCAATTGCACTACAAAAATGTCTACCTGAAAGAGAGATACTTGGGTATATTTTTCAACCAGCGTGCATCGTAAACGATCTTTTGGAGTCTTCCATGTGCTGCAGAGCCCTTTGGAATCCATTCTTTATTCCGGTCTTCCTCCAAAGGACCATGTCGACAGGCCCCAAAGTACCACTCATGTTTGCCAGTTACATGATGCAGAACTCCTGTCCAAAGATCCTGTAATCAAATGTTTTCACTCAGTAAATTATGCGTACTATTAAAAAAAAAAAAACATTTGACAAACACCCTTTATATATTAGTATACTCTAATTGTGTAGAAATATATACAGTAAATAAAAACTTACGTTGAAAGCTTCAAAGGTCTCTGCTTCCTTACAGCTGTACCAAAAATGATTGCAAATGTCTCTGTTCCAACTCAGAAGTAGTGCACAGTCCTTCTCATGTCCAGCCTAAAAAACAAATTTATTGAATTAGATTAACTGGTTCCTTGCCAAAAAAACAAAAAAAGGTCTCAATAACAGTAAACATACAGCCAGAATCTTTTTACTTAGGTTCTTTGCACCGTGCCAGATATCCAAACTGTGTTTCACACCACAGTCTTTGTATTGGCCATTGTCTGTCAAACATCACACAAGATTTTAGATCATTTCAGCGTGATGTCTTTTACCATTTGTCATAAGGCTACTTTAGACAAATGGAGAGCTTTCCCGTGTCTGCGCGGCGCGTGACCTGTGCCAAGGCTTCGCTAATCAGAGCCTACATTAGGATAAACTTCTCTCCTAATAACTACTCGGTCGATTATTCTCAAATCATAATCCAAAGCATACCACAACGATCCTCTTCTGAGTTCGTTTCCAGTTAGTGATTGGCCCGCTTTTAAACGACATTACTTAGTAAATGGATGCAGGAGCGGGTGTTCTACACGAGCTGCTACTCTGTTTGTTTGTTTGTTTGTTAGCAAAGGCTCCGAGCCATGAGGGAGGAGGGGCGGCGGGTACGCGATGATAAAGACGGTCACTCAGATAGATCTCATCTCATCCATTTTTATGTTTAAGAACTTTCATCGCAAAAATGACTGCTAGTACATTTAAAAATCTTGACATGCCTTTGTTTGGGGGCTGCGGTGAAGATTAGGAAATGTTAGCAGACCTGTGGCCATCGTAATAACTACTGACGATGCAAATTACAAACTAAATAAACTAATCTACCCTAGAAAGTTACAATATACAGTTACAATGTACACTTTTACTAGAAGTGATTTTAAATGGATTTCTCCAAATAGAATGCCAAACTTTACCTGTCGAGTAGAAACTTCGCGACTGAAGCGTCAGTGGGAAGCCCAACGTGTGCTTTCAGCGCACGCCATCGTGTGAAAGAATCTCCCAAAAACACTCTGGTCTTGTTTCTCTCTTCTGAAGCCTTTCTCTTCTTCTCATAAACCTCGAAGACACTTTTTCTCTTGCGACTCTCTGCCATTTTCAAAGCACCCGGTGAGAACTGCGAGCTACAGTGAAAAGCTGAAGGCGAAGCTCAACATATACACCTGAAAGTGCGCATGCGCAAAAAAACGAAAACTACCCAGGAACGAGCACGTACGACGTCCTTACGTAAACATATCACCAGAATGATTGACAATCAGGAGGACCAATAGTCTTGATGATCCACCCGGAAAAAGAACATCCTCCTCTACACCTTTAAGTGTCGACCTTTCTACCTGCCCAGGGAATTTACTGTTGTACTGCTTGTGGCTGTCTATATACCGCCCACCTCTAACCTCAAAAACAGGAAAGAGGCACTGAATGAACTTTTCCAGAGTGTCAGTGACCAACAGACAGCCCACCCGATGCCTTTCTCATCTTAGCTGGGGATTTTAACCATGCAGACCCAAAGAGCGTTTTCCCCAAAGTCTATCAACACATTGACTTTCCAACAAGGGGAAACAACATCCTGGATCTGGTTTACACCACCAAAAAAGGAGCGTACAAGGCACACCCCCTCCCCCATCTTGGTGCCTCGGACCACATAACTATTATGTTACTGCCAGCATACAGGCCACTGGTTAGAGTCACTAAACCGGTTCGGAAACAGATTCAAGTGTGGAGTAAAGACTCTTTAGAGAAACTTAAGGACTGCTTTCACACAACGGATTGGAATATGTTCAAGCAGGCTGCCATTCACAACAATATCACTGATCTCCAGGAGTATACAGAGACTGTCACTGCCTACATCACCAAGTGCACTGAGGATGTTACAGACTCTAAGACCATCATTATCAGGTCCAACCACAAACCTTGGATTACAAGTGAAGTCCTCAGGCTCATGAGGGTTCGGAATGCTGCCTTCAAATCTGGTGACAAGGAGAAACTGCGGACAGCTAGGGCCAACCTGTCCCGCAGCATCAAAAAAGCCAAGAAGCAGTACTCCAAAAAGATAACTGATCACTTCAGAGACAGCAGAGACACTCGGAGTCTGTGGGAGGGGATAAAGACCATCACAGACTATAAACCTCCTCGACAAACTTGTGCCAGTGACACCTCTCTGTTGAACGCTCTAAGTGAATTCTTTGCTCGCTACGAGGCACTCAACAGAACCCCGGCACAAAAGTCAACACCCCCTCCTGAAGACCAAGAGCTGAAGCCATCTCCAGAGAGTGTGAGAAGATCTCTGAGCAGGATCAACATACATAAAGCACCGGGTCCAGACAACATACCAGATCGTGTACTGAAAGGTTGCGCTGATGAACTCACTGAGGTCTTCACAGACATTTTTAACACATCTCTGCAGCAGGCTGTGGTCCCAACGTGCCTCAAAGCAACCACCATCATTCCGGGGCCAAAGAAGTCACCACCCTCCTGCTTTAATGACTACCGCCCAGTAGCACTCACTCCAATTCTTATGAAGTGCTTCGAACGGCTCGTCATGGAACATATCAAGTCTGTTCTCCCTCCCACCCTGGACCCATACCAGTTTGCTTACCGGTCCAATCGCTCAACTGAAGATGCCATCTCCACTGCGCTTCATTCAGCCCTCACTCACCTTGAAAAAAAGGACTCTTACGTTAGAATGCTGTTTTTAGACTTTAGCTCTGAAGATGCCATCTCCACTGCGCTTCATTCAGCCCTCACTCACCTTGAAACAAAGGACTCTTACGTTAGAATGCTGTTTTTAGACTTTAGCTCAGCATTCAACACTATAATCCCACAGCAGCTAATACACAAACTGCTCCACCTGGGGATCAACACATCACTGTGCAACTGGCTGCTGGACTTTCTGACGGGGAGACCACAGGCTGTACGTGTCGGCGGAAAGTCCTCCAGAACCATCACACTGAACACGGGAGCTCCCCAAGGCTGTGTGCTGAGCCCCCTCCTGTTCACTCTGCTGACCCATGACTGCGCTCCAAAGTACGACTCAAACCTCTTCATCAAGTTTGCAGACGACACAACAGTGGTGGGTCTCATCAACAACAGAGACGAGTCAAACTACAGGAGTGAGGTGAGCAGTCTGGCCATGTGGTGCACACAGAACAATCTCTCTCTAAATGTGGAGAAGACAAAAGAGATTGTTGTGGACTTTCGTAGAGCACGGGTCCGGCATGCTCCTCTAACAATCAATGGTTCTGCAGTGGAGAGGGTGACCAGCACTAAGTTCCTGGGTCTGCACATCACAGAGAACCTTTCCTGGACCATGCACACTACATCTCTGGTCAAGAAAAGTAATCAGCGTCTCTACTTTCTCCGCAAGTTAAGAAGAGCTAGAGTCCCAGCCTCTGTTATGTGCAACTTCTACAGAGGGACTATAGAGAGCATCATGACCAGCTCCATCACTGTGTGGTTCTTCTACAGAGGGACTATAGAGAGCATCCTGACCAGCTCCATCACTGTGTGGCACGGCGCCAGCACTGCCTCCTGCCGAAGGAGCCTCCAGTGCATCGTGAGAGCAGCGGAGAAGATCTGTGGAGCTCCTCTCCCCTCCATTAAGGACATGTACTCCACCCGTCTCACCCGCAAAGCCGTCAGAATCACCAGGGACCCTACGCACCCATCACACAGTCTCTTCAAGGTAATGCCTTCAGGGAGGAGACTGCGGAATCTACAGGCCAGGTCGAGTCGACTTAAGAACAGTTTCATACACAAGGCCATCGGGAAGCTGAACTCAAGCTGAATTGTGCTCAATACAGGTTTAGTGAGTTTCAGTCGCTGTCTGTATGAGGAGATTAAGTCAATCTTCACGTGATCTGAAAGTCTGAGTGCAGTGTGGGAGACAGACCGGTACGTGCTGCTTATTGTGGTGTAACAGTGTTTTCCTCTCTGGCAGGGCATTTAATAAACTGTCTGTACTTGGATAATTCCTGTTCCCTTTGTTAAAGTCACCAAGCACGATAACGATAGATGCGGAAAGGACCACTCCACATTCAGAATCTGCAAGCCTGTGCTGAGCCGCGTGCACTTCCGTGCCCCGCGTTAGGTACAGTTACATCTGATCATCAGCTACTGTTGATGTAGAAACTCCACCGCCTTTTCCTTTGCCGGAAAGGCTCGGGTCACGATCCGCGTGGAGGAGCTGAAAGCCCTCCAGTTGAACCGCGCTGTCCGGGATCTTCGCGCTCAGCCATGTCTCTGTGAAGCACAGAACACAAGAGGAGGAGAAATCCTTGTGTCTTGTCATCAGCAGCGCTAGCTCGTCCATCTTGTTGGGAAGTGAGTGAATGTTCAAGAGAAAGATGCCAGGTTAGGGCATGCGTACCCTGCGCCTTCGAAGATGCACAAGAGCCCCCGCACGCTTTCCCCTTTGGCGGCGTCTCGCTCTTTTTGGTCATACAAATTGACCAAATGCTAAAAAAACTTGGAATAAGTCCGTAGGGGTTATAGACCTGATGTTCAGTAGCTCTTCATTGGTGTAAGAGCACGCGGATACACAATTAACGCACAAAAATAGACAGAACAAAGTGCACGTAAGCACCAATGCGACCGTACGTGGCGCCATCTTGAAATACCCTGTAGCTGATTTATACAAACCTCATCTTAAACAAAAGTAAATGTCCTCCTCCACCGTCACCTAAACTTCAAAACTGGGTGCTGTTTCACAGACATGGCTGTACACCCCTCATTACAAAGTCCCATGACAACCATTGAGACCAGCCATATATGTTAAGATCCATTTATCTCTATGATAAATGGATATAATACTTAAGACAGTATTATTACTATCACACAATAGGATACAATCCACATAAACAAATGATTTTTTCTAATCCTGCCTTCTGGTCTTGTCCCTTGACTCAGCACGGGGATTTGTGGACCTGAGTCCCTCAGAGTCCACGCTGGTCCTGACTCTACTCCACCACACGGTGTCTCTGTCACTGAAAATCCGAGCATACCCGCCCCCCAACATCACCTGGACCTTCACCACGGCATCCGGCTCCAGCAACATCTCCATGGCAACCACAGATCCCAACATCATCACAGAAACCACCTCATTTTCAGCATCAACCACAAAGCTCTCACACACCAGGTTTGTGTCCCCTGACCCCACTGTTACCTAGATAGCAGGGGTGTAACGACGAGTTCTGTGACCGATTCAAAACATATAAGGCTAAACGATTCGATGCAAAATTATACTCACCGTTTTCCGCCCTGCCCAATTTTGCCACATATCAACACTTTTGATACAATACAGTAGATTTTGATACAATATTATGTAGACGATATAATTTTCATTCCAACAGCTGATTTTAAGTGTAAATAAGTCGTATATTGAGTATGTTACACAGTACTACCATTTTACTACCGTTTTCCAACCTTAAAAGTCCATCAAGCAGCCCCAACATATTTCTGGCCCCTCATCTTAAAAATGGGACGGGCATTTTTAACATGAGGGGCCATAAATATTTAGGAAACAAAATTGCTTTTTGGGTGAGTGTGAAGCTTTATCTGATTGTCGCTATTTAGATGCTCTTTTACAGAAGCTTTTCGATCTGGGTAATGCTGGACTTGAGAGAATGTACTTTGTTCAGATGAGGGTTAAGAGATTAAATGCGGTTACAACAATACCCTAAATGATATTGTATCAACTTGAAATTTGATGATTTTTCCTAGATTGACCTCTGCAATAAAAGGGAAATGTTTTATTCATAGTCAAGTGTAAACTGTACAAAAAAAGTTACAAATATGGCCTTCGGGTCAGAAAGTCAAATTGCACTGAAATCACTTTCGCAAAGTCACTTACACCACCGCAAAAATGTGAAAATGCTTTAGTTCTGTCAAAGATTTATCAGTAGCAGACATAAATTTGACGAGACATGACGGTCTTCCCCAGATCAGACCTGGCACAGTAGACAAGGGGTTCCAGAAATGTGGGGAAATACACATTCTGGTGATCAAAATGTAACAATATTGCCACCTGGTCTGTGTGTGTGCAGTTCCCCCCCTACAGAGGGCAAACAGAGCGGGAAAGTAGGTATGGGAAGGTACAGGTTCTCAAGATTGAAATGTAACAATATTGTCGCCTGTTTTGTGAGGCTCAAAGGTGCTGCAGATGACAGCACAATGTGCAGGTTTCACTGTTGAATCAATCAATCAATCTTTATTTATATAGCGCTTTTCATACATTTCATGTAACACAAAGTGCTTTACAGGTTTAAAAACATTCTCACACCCACCTCCTCGCACAAATACAAACACATTGTCGCATTCACACTCTCCCCACCCACCTTCCCAGAGACACACCACACTAGCACACCACACACACTCAAGGTAAAACAATGGACGCAATGGACATAAGGCTGGGATAAGTCTGAGGTAAGGCTGGGTACAGATAAACCAGGTAAGGAAACACCATCCAAGGAGCCGTCTGCATCGGGAGCGGCACCAACACACCACACCTCCATCCAGACACCCACAGGACAGCACCCCAGCAGCCACAGCTAATCACCGCTCCCCAGGCAGAGGGCTCCTCTAGAGGAAACTGGGAGAGCATAAAAATGGTTAAAATAAGTAAAAAGTAAAAGTAAGAATATTAGGACCACTAAAATAAGACCGAGAGGTAAAATACATAAATACAAAATAAATATTAATAACAATTAAACATCAATTCACTTAATTATAAGGTGCTGAGATAAATAAATAGGCCTAGCAAGAATAAATATCAGTTTAAAACTAAACTAAAAAGGTGGGTCTTGAGCCTGTTCTTAAAAACACGTTCTCTGCAGCCCTGAGCTCCTCCTTAGGTCGTTCCAGAGGCGAGGGCCATAATATTGGAAAGACGCCTCGCCGTGAGTCTTTCTGTTGACTTTAGGAGTAACTAGGAGACCCCTGCCGGAGGAGCGAAGGGGCCGTGAAGGTTCATAAGGTAAAAGCAGTTCTAAGAGATAAGGACCAAGACCATTAAGACATTTAAAAACCATTAAAAGAACTTTAAAATTGATCCTGAAACACACGGGGAGCCAATGCAGCGACTCTAAAACCGGTGTAATGTGGTCCCGCCTCCTGGTCTTCGTCAGGACACGAGCTGCTGAACTTTGTAAAAGTTGTAAACCTGAGATACTCTTTTTGGAAAGACCAGAAAGCAGGGCATTACAGTAGTCAATACGACTGGTGATAAAAGCATGCATGAGCGTCTCCGTGTTGGCTCGAGAGAGAATGGGGCGGACTCTGGCTATGTTCTTTAGATGTAAAAACCTATCTTTGTGATATTCTTAATGTGTGGAATTAAAGTCAGCTCAGAGTCAAAAATCACACCCAGGTTCTTCACCTGTGAGGAAGGATTAAAAGACAATGACTGTAGTTTGGGTAAAAGTTTCTCTCTCTGGGCCTCAGGACCGATGACTAAAACTTCAGTTTTTTCCTGGTTAAGCTGGAGAAAGTTTTCATCCAGGATTTGATATCTAAAATGCAGTTAAAAAGTGCATCCATTGGCCTGGTGTCATCAGGAGACATGGAGATGTACAACTGTGTATCATCAGCGTAACTAGGAAAGTTGACTCCATGTCTCCTGATGACATCACCAAGAGGGAGCATATACAGGTTAAAAAGCACTGGGCCTAAAATCGAACCCTGGGGCACACCACATGTAATGTTATGGACCCTAGAGGAGCAAGTATCCACACTTACCATGAATGTCCTGTCTGTGAGGTAGGATGTAAACCATTGGTGGACAGCACCAGAGAGGCCGATGTGTTTTAAACGAGTTAAAAGAATAATTGAAGCTTCTCTTAAAGCTGTTTACAGTGGAGGTTTTGTGAAACTCTATGCCACTGCCATAACTCAGGTAACACACTAGTTTAGCAGCTATTGCTTCATGGACTAAACTAGGAATAAACCAGGGTCAAATGAAAACTGAACCCGGTCTAAACTGTGCGCAGGTTTCTCAGTGTGTTGAAGATGGAAGAAGTGCAGATGAACTTAACAGGAAGTTACATCGCCACCGTTTCCAACGGCTACGACATCAAAGAAGTGGAGTTCAAGCTGGAGGTCAGAGGTCAGCTTCCCACCCTCCTGAAATTTGTTTCAGTGTCAATATTACATGTCATATTTTGAATAGAGCTAAACAGTCCTGTCTACTTCCGGTCCTTTGCCGGGGTCCGGAAGTAAAACATCTATTCATATTTCGCATTGACTTTTTTTTCATTAGGCCCAAAGCACTTTACAGGAAAGGAACCACTTTCTCATTCACTATCTCATTCATACACCAGTGACACTGGAGGCAAGGTGGGTGAAGTGACTTGCCCAAGAACACAACGCCAGTGTGCATCTGCTGGGATTAGAACCCCCGACCTTCCAATCATGAGACCACCCGCTCTACCAACTGCAACACTGTGGCCCCAAAATCACAAGAATAAGTAAACAGTGTCTGCTTGAAGCTACTCTCAGGGTGTTTTCACACAGGCTCTAGTTAGGTCGACTTAAAGCAGCACTTTAGGGTCAGTGTGAATCTAACCGCAGCACTTTAAGCCGGTCTAAACAGCCGCTCCGACTGCGGTTGAAACAGGTGACGGCTTGTGTTTAGTACTTGCTGGCAGTGCTTGGTGGCTTTCGCTCTATTATGGGACCGTCACAAATGACTATACTAAACTCGATGGAAAACAATGTGTCATTTTTCTTCAATAGCTTTATGGGCATTTTACTCAGTGGCCCCATATTGGTACTCCTTCTCGGCAATGGGGCTAGGGACTTGTCATTCTGCTTACAAGATTTTACAGTGTTTTATAAACAATTTTACATTTATTTATTTTTTATTTTTTCCTGAGTACCTTTTAGGGCATTTGACCTACTGCACTTTAGAATATTGGGACGCCTTATGGGCCACTTGGCAAAGAGCTAGTACTAATTGTAAAGTGATTTGAGGTCACTGGGTAAAATACCCATAAAGCAAAAAAAAAAATAACATAAAAATTACACTTTTCCATCGACTTTAGTTGACTTTAGTTGTCCCTTAATAGAGCACCACCGAGCACCGCTAGCATGGACTAAGCACAAGCCGTCTGTCAAGTATCTTTGCCCGCCGACTCACGCTAGAGCGTTACCCTGTGCTGTTCTTGTTCAAAGGGTAGTTTTTGATCAACTTAAGCTGTTTGGGTCAGTCAGCGTAATGTGGGATATCTGCATAGGCTGTCTGAATGTCCATCTAACTTCACCACACAGAAGCACACCCTACATAATGACCCTCACTCATGTCACCTCCTGGGTTTAGTAATTTTGGTCATAAAAACCTAATTGACAATGTGTCTGAATCAAAAAGACAATACAAATGACTGCTGTGCAGGAAAATCTAAGCAGCACAAAAAAACTAAAAATTAATTTAAAATTTTATTTAACATTTGTATTACAATAACAAAAGGGCATCAGCTCAAGGCACCTTGACACTCTAGAATTTAAGAGACTTATTTAAGGACATCAATGCATTTTTAAAGGAACAACATTGGGGTTTCCATTCAGAAATCTACATTTATGTAAATAAAATGTACTCAAAATTATAAAATAATTATACATGTACATGTATTTTTATCGTTAAAAAATAAATATAAATATACCAAATTTTACACAATTATAATCTAGCATGGGTACATTGTTCTTTACCTTCAACCAATTATATAAATCAACCAAACATTTCTTCACATTGCTACATTTATAAAATAAATGTTCAATAAAGATTCGATATCAATTTGACAACATTTACATATGTTATCTTGAAATTGGTATTTAAGGCCCAGTCCCATTTCTCTCACTTGCTCTGAGAACACTTGCTATGAGTTCCCTCCACAGTGGAGTCCCCTCAATGAGGGAAGTGCAAGTGAAGAATTTCCCCTCAGAAATGGGACAACACTAGTATGCAAATTGGCGCAGAGAACGTGTTCCTTACGCCACGCGCAACATCGACGTGTGTGATTCCACCCCCGTCTAGTAGATAGCGGTAATACACAGTTTATACACATAAACTACAATAACAAGAAATACTATTTTCATTCACGTGTGAATATGCCGGTTCCGGCGTAGCTCCTGCCTGTTGTGTGTGCCATGTTGATTTATCTACGTTTGATAAATCAACGGAGAGGAAATATACGAAACAGCAGACGCATGCGCCGTATGTTTTGGATGGTCGGGATGTTTCAGGTATGTTGCTTTGTTTCATTTTGGCACTAATCAACTTAGTTTAGTTTATTTGAGCCGTTAAAATTCTGCTCAAAATTCTTTTATTTTATTTTATGTACAATGAATGATGTAATATGTAAGCCCTGCATAGTGTAGTGCGTTAAAAAGCCAGGGTGTAGAGCGGGTCCATTGAAGAGGGCAGTAGCTCCCCATCAACAAACCCCCACCCAGCTGCCCAAACTAGCTGATTTGGTAGATGATGTTCCTATGCTGTGTAGTGCGTTAAAGACAAGGTATACGAGCCCATTGGGAGGGTCCCTCTCAACAGATTTGGAGCTCGCCTACTCTAATTCTCTATTTGCGATTTTGAGCAATAGAATGACAACTGTTCAGAGCAACAACACTCTTCCTGAATTAATTGAATGCAAATTAATCCTACTGCTCAACTTAGCTGCCAACTACCATTGTGTCTAAAAACAAGACGGCCTACATATTCAGATCGTATAGTTTGCATCCAGTCTATTGTTAAACGATTAAACATGATGCATTACTGTTTTCGATGGGTCAATCAATAATCATCTATGTCACATAAGTAGAACGTAAACAAACAACAGTCCTCCTGGGAGAAAGGGTTCAGCTTGAGACCGTTTTGTTTATTATTGAGAACCTGGATAAGCACGAAACATCCACATGTACACCAGGGCACACACCGGGACACCCACTGGGACACACCAGGACACACACCGGGACACACAACCAGCCGTCAGTGTATATTGACTGGCAGACTCTTGCGAAGCACTCGGCATTTTTACGAACGTCGTCAAACAGCGACTTTCAAACTCTAACTTAAAAGTCCATTGCATATACTGTACATCTAACTAACATATTCCAACACATTTCAGAATTTTGACAGGCTTATTTGCGTATATATTCTTAAATTTGTAATTGTCGCTTCCACCGGTAGCCGCCATCTTTGTACTCCCTTGGCGCAAGTCTACTTCTGACCTGACTAGCTGCGGAGGGGCCTTTTCAAGGGGAGATAGCCACTTCCTCTTGCCCCCTAAAGTATTGGGACACCCTACTCCTCCACGGGAACGCATAAAATCTAGGGGAAGGGCTCAAATCTAGGGCTAGGGTTTGAATTGGGACTGGGCCTTATTCTTAACAATTCTTTACCACTTTCACAGGGCCATTCCAGAACACTCATTTTATTCTTCTGAAACCATTCTGAAGTTGATTTGCTTTTGTGCTTTGGGTCATTGCCTCAATGCAGCACTCATCCTTTTTGAGGATGTTGGACAGAAGTTTTTCTGCAATTTTGTATTTGCGTCATGGCGACGTGTAAATGAGTAACAACCTCCCTCTCTCTTGGTACAGCTGCGTTGTTTTTTTGTTTTTGTTGCCTCTTTCTGCGAACTGCATTGGTAGTTTCTGTGTTCCACATTGTTTTACTGAATGCTTTTGAACGTCTTTGCTTTGTTTTTGTGAGGTTCGGTGGATTACGGTGGTCCATAATGGTCCTGAAGAAAGCAGCTAGCTTATGAGCTAAAGACATTTGAGACCTACAAATGTTTTCTTCTGAAACATTGAAGAGGCAAAAAGAGCACAGCTGCAGCACAGTGGAGGTGTCACAAGAGGAGCTACAGGAAACAAAAAAGGGACAAATGAAGAGGTATCTGGGCAAGACTCACATCTTAGCCACACATGCCTTCTGTCCCTACTATTGTTCTGGCTAATGGACGTTCACTGGAGAAGAAAACGGATTATCTGCTAAGCTCTTCCCAGAAGATAGTGAAAGACTGTTGTGGAGCGGAGGGAGCTGCGCAGGAGGAGGTGGATGAGCTGACCAGTGCAGGACACCACTCCCTGAAACAGGAACAAACCCAGGAGGCAGTGCACCGTTGCAGAGGAGCACTGAAGGCAGCCAGCCAGGTTTCCTCTGGGTGCTCCAGTTTCCCCGTCCTCCAAAAACATGCTGCTCAAGTTGGCCCAAAGTGGTGGCGCGGCTCAGTCGCAGCAGCTCAAGACTAACACCTGAACACAATTTAGTTGTACAGTTATAAATAAAGCACTTACCTGTGAATTCATTTTTCCATTGATGATGGCATGTTGTCCAGGCCCTGAGGCTGCAAAACACCCACAAGTAACAGTGCCAAACTGTCTCCATTTACTATAGACAATTTTTCTAACCATGGATTTATAAACATCAAGACTTTTAAAGATGGTTTTGTAACCTTTCACAGCTTTATACAAATCAACAATTCTACTATGGCAGGTCTTCAGAGAGCTCTTTTGAGCAAGGCATGGTGCACATCAGACAATGCTTCTCATCAAGAGACAATTCTCAACTAGTATGTGTTTTTCAGGGCGGCTTTAAGCCACACCTCAGTGATTGGAGTTCAGGTTGTCTCATGCCTGACTCTAAATGTCTGTATAAATTTGTCTAAATAGCTCTTGGAGGATCCTTAACCAGAAGGTGTACTTACTTATTCCACGCTGTCCTGTGAATGTTTACATGTTATGACGAATACAAATAAAGATCACACCACATTTTTTGACCAATTTATGCAGAAATGTAGGAAATTCCAAAGGGTTTTCCTCCCACAGTACATTTTGATGTGTGTGTGTGTTTTGGGAATGAACAGCAAAGGGTTGCAGGCCCATACAGACAGTGTCTGTTCGATTCTGCCAAAGCTATGGTTCCACACTAAAGACTAAGTGAAGGCATCAAAATAGACAAGTACATCTTCAGTCCATATTGTGGGGGACAGTTGAGAGTGAGATCCTGTGACAAAGCTTAAATTAAAATCTAAAATTCAAAGCCTGTTTTTGATACAGTAGTGAATCCATATGTCCTGTCTCTGCAGCAACCCCCAAGATTCGCTCACTGTCAGAGGTGGGCGTGGCCTCTGTGATGTGTGTTTCTGAAGGAGCTCCATCCCCAAAGCTCAAGTGGTTCACCTGCCCTCCAGACCTCAGGTCAGCAGCACATCAGCACACAAGGGAGGAGTCTGCAGAGCCCATTGGCCAGGTCCACCCAACTCAAGGACAGCTCTGTACAGAAAAACAGAAGACACTGAACTTAATTTTCATCATAGGTATAGTATACCTCAACTATGAGAGACTAAATGAGAAAAAAAATCCAGAAAATCACATTGTCTGATTTTTAATGAATATTTTCAGATTATGATGGAAAATAGGTATTTGGTCAATAACAAAAGTTAATCTCAATACTTTGTTTTATACTCTTTTTTTGGCAATGACAGAGGTCTAACATTTTCTGTAAGTCTTCACAAGGTTTTCACACTGTTGCTGGTATTTTGGCCCATTCCTCCATGCAGATCTCCTCTAGAGCAGTGATGTTTTGGGGCAGGTGCTGGGCCACACAGTCTTTCAACTCCCTCCAAATGTTTTTTATGGGGTTTAGATCTGGAGACTGGCTAGGCCACTCCAGGATCTTGAAATGCTTCTTATAAAGCCACTCCTCCGTTGCCCGGGCGGTGTGTTTGGGATCATCGTCATGCTGAAAGACCCAGCCACGTTTAATTTTCAATGCCTTTGCTGATGGAAGGAGGTGTTCACTCAAAATCTCACATGATACATGGCTCCATTCATTCTTTCCTCACACGGATCAGTCGTCCTGGTCCCTTTACAGAAAAAACAGCCCCAAAGCATAATGTTTCCACCCCCATGCTTCACAGTAGGTATGGTGTTCTTTGGATGCAACTCCGCATTCTTTCTCCTCCAAACACGGCAAGTTGAGTTTTACCAAAAAGTTCCATTTTGATTTCATCGGAGGCAAGGCAAGGCAAGGCAACTTTATTTATACCGCGCATTTCGTACACAAGGCAACTCAATGCACCATATGACATTCTCCCAGTCCTCTTCTGGATCAATCAAACGCTCTCTAGCAAACTTCAGACGGGCCGGGACATGTACTGGCTTAAGCAGGGGGAAACGTCTGGCACTGCAGGGGCTGAGTCCCTGGTGGCGTAGTGTGTTACTGACGGGAGCCTTTGTTACTTTGGTCCCAGCTCTCTGCAGGTCATTCACTAGGTCCCCCCGTGTGGTTCTGGGAATTTTGCTCACTGTTCTTGTGATCATGTTGATCCCACGGGGTGAGATCTTGCGTGGAGCCCCAGATCGATGGAGATTATCAGTGGTCTTGAATGTCTTCCATTTTCTAATAATTGCTTCCACAGTTGATTTCTTCACACCAAGCTGCTTACCAATTGCAGATTCAGTCCTCCCAGCCTGGTGCAGGTCCACAATTTTGTTTCTGGTGTCTTTCGACAGCTCTTTGGTCTTGACCATAGTAGAGTTTGGAATGTGACTGTTTGAGGTTGTGGACAGGTGTCTTTTATACTGATAACAAGTTCAAACAGGGGCCATTAATACAGGTAACGAGTGGAGGACAGAGGAGCCTCTTAAAGAAGTTACAGGTCTGTGAGAGCCAGAAATCTTGCTTGTTTGTAGGTGACCAAATACTTATTTTCCACCATAATTTGCAAATTAATTCATTAAAAATCGTACAATGTGATTTTCTGGATTATTTTTTTTCTCATTTTGTCTCTCATAGTTGAGGTAAACCCATGATGAAAATTACAGGCCTCTCTCATCTTTTTAAGTGGGAGAATTGGCACAATTGGTGGCTGACTAAATACTTTTTCCCCCACTGTAAACATTGGATTTACATCTAGTTGTGATATGTGTGCTGTGTTCAGGTGCACTGATGGCGGTTGGAGAAATGTTTCTGAAACAGATGGAGCCTCAGTCAAAGAGAACTTCACTGAGATGCAAGGACTCACTCTGGTAAAAGCCAACAAAACCTGTTCAGACCCACAAATCCGGTTCTCATCTCGATTTCTGTCAGGTCCACAGTGTGGTGACTCTGAAGTCCTTGGAGTCGGTCTCTTCAGTTCGATGTGAATCTAGAAACTCAGTTGGACGTCGTGCTTGGGACCTTAGACTGGTGCCTTCCTGTGTGTCCTGCTTCAGTCCTGGTTCAGTCCTGGTGTAATCTTGCTTTATACTGATGTTGTGTGTGTCTATGTAACTCTTTTGTCTCAGGTTAAGGTTCTGGTTGCAGTCCTGGTTTTGGTGGTCCTAGCTGTGATTTTCCTCATCCTCCTCATCGTCGTCTGGAGAAAGGTACAAGTCCTAGACTGTCCAAATGTCCACTCTTGACTCTACTGTAACTCCTCAGTTACTATATAGGGTCTCACTATATGGATGCATATATAGTGAGGGTCAGGTTGATATGATCTGTATTATGAATTGCTTAATACAGGGTTTGTTTACTTATTTTTGGGGGTTTCGGTCTGAATAGTTTGGGAATCCCTGTTGTAGACTATATAGTGCACTTATTCATAGTGCGCACATTCTGTTGGTGATTCAGACATGCCACTCACTAGTTTCTCCTCGCCGTGACCACTATATTCAGTAAGGCAATATATAGGGAATAGTGTGGACACAGCCTGATACTGATTTAAACCTTCTTTAGCCCTTGACATGAGCACATGGAGAAGTGGTGCAATGTTTTGTTTCAGTATGTCTCAGTTAAAACTGGGTTTCTCTGTGGACCTGTGAACGCATTCATGTGAAACAGGCAGCGTTAACGTTTAGTGGCCAATTCCAGGCAGCAACACCACAGAGACATTTCTGAATCTGAATATAAGTGATGGAAACACACAGAGCCGTGAACTGAAGTCTGAACCCAGCAGCCCGTTAAGACACACAACCTAATGAGTAATGTCTCATTATCATTGTAAGGCCAAGAATCGTTATTAGACATTCCTGGATTCCTGCACTGGGTAGGGCTTTACTCGCAATGGCAATAACAACTTTATTTATAATGCACTTTAATCAACTAAGCCAATACAAAAAGTGCATCAAATACAAAGGAATTAAATCTGATAAAATGTCAACAATCTCAGGTGGTGTTAAAGGCCAAAGTGAACAAGTGTGTTTTAAGAATAGATTTAAGAACAGGCACAGAAGAAGCCCGTCTAATGTGCATAGGAAGCTCATTCCATAATTCTGGTGCAGCCACCGCAATAGCCCTATCCCCTCTGAGCTTTCAGTTGGTCTTTGGGACGCTGGGGAGGAGCTGGTCAGCCGACCTGAGAGACGGAGAGTACGGTTGAAGGAGCTCAGAAAGGTACAATGGGGCGACACCATTTAGACATTTGAAAAACAGAAGCAGTTTAAAATTGATCCTTAAGTGCACAAGCTGCCAGTGAAGTGAAGATAAGATGGGGGTGATGTGCTAAAATGTTCTTGTCTCAGTTAGTTTTGTACAAGCTGCAGTCGTTTTGGACTTATGATAACAGGGTACCTGCTTACAGGACTAGGAGTTGCCCTGGTTTATCGCAAAGTTGGCAAACTGGCAGCTCGAAAGGAGACCCTGTTGCTGTCGGTTGAAATCAAAGACCACTTTGGAGCAGTGAGTGATGGAATTACAACGGAAAGTAGAGAAAAGCGAGGAACTGTTTAAAGACCGCTCTTCTCGTTACGAGGAAGGATTACAAAAGGGAATACAGCAGGGGGGGAGCGCTTCACTGGGTCAGAGAAGTGACGATCGTGCCGACAGGTGCTCTACCAGGACAATCAACAAAAAATATTTCAAAATAGGCAGAGTCCGAGGCACGCTGAGGATTACAAAAGATGGATTATATATTGGCACGGTCGGGAGAGATGTCTTGGGAAGTCTTGGGGCAGATCTCGGGGCTGTGCAGAACTATGGATGGACTGAGAAGGCCACAACCTGCTCCAGGTGGTCTAATGTTGAACACCAGGGGAAAAAAATATTGATCTGGAAATAAAATTGAAAAAAAATTATCTCCTCCACGGAGCACAGGGGAAAGCAGCAGGGCCGTGTCTTTCCTACACAATGTCAACATTCCCCCTCCAAGGTCAAGCCATGTGACTGAAAGAACTGATAAGGTCTCTGCGAAGGACCTCCTACTGCATAACATGACCCACTCCTAACCTCCCCCTCCCTCTGAGTCTGCCTCATCTGCCTCATGCTGCGAGTACCGAAGAAAATTCCTAGTTGTGAACTAACAATGGCAATAAAACCTATTCGGATGATGTTGATGTTGATATATACTATTTCCTTCTTTCTCAGAAGCCTCGGTTGGGCCTCGGCTGGCGTCTCCTGGACTCGGTCAGCCCGGATGGTCTTCAGGTCTCTTATTGTGACCCTTCTGAGCTGCCGTATGGAGCAGAGTGGGAAGTACCTCGAGAGAACGTCAAACTGGGTAAAGTAAATGACTGACAATACAATTTTATGTGTTCAGGGACAGTTTTTTACAACATTTGAATAACACTCACTTTCGTGAGTTCTTTGACTATCTGATATATATATATATATATATATATATATATATATATATATATATATATATATATATATATATATATATATATATATATATAGATTAGGGTGCAAACAATTTTAATATGGTTGGGTATTCCACTATATGTTTTAACTACACATGCAAAATATTTTTCCATTACATGAAGGTTTAGGGGTGCCAACTCTCATGTGTTTTTGTGGATAAAGGGGCAACGGTGCTAACAGGTCACCATAGTGCTGCAGACTGCACCTCAAGATAATTGAGGGGATATTTATATTTTTTTGTGTTGGGTATGTATACTCTTATTACATATAATTACCATATCTGCAGTTGTTTCTTTGTATATTGAAATACTGTACTTTGAGTGAAATGTAGTCATATTTAGAGATATTTAGTGCTATTACATCATTGCTTGTTAGCAATAGTAAGCTAGTTATGTTAGATAAGCTATCAAGCTTATCATCAACAGTATTTTAGAGTAGGCAATATCATATTCAGAGTGATGTCTCATCTTTATTGAGTGTAGCATTGTAGCTGTTCACATTTAGTTATTTGTGAGTGCAGCTAGTAACGATACTGTATACGTTACTGTAAGTTCTCATTGTAATGATGAACTTGACAATGTAGAGCTTAGATTTGAGGCTTATGCATGCATAATACGTCATAATTGAGTGATATTAGGTATGCTAAGATATGATAGTAAACCCTATCCTAGGTAGGGAGGAGATATCAAAGCTAAGCCACAAATGCCTTCTGTCCCTACTATTGTTCCGGCTATTGTTCAGTAGAGAATAAAACAGATTAACTGCTAAGTTTTTCTCAGAAGATGGTGAAAGACTGTTGTGTGGCGGAGGGAGCTGCAGAAGGAAGAGGAAGGAGGTGGAGCTGACCAGTGCAGGCCACCATGCTCTGAAACAGGCACAGACAGCCAGGTTTCCTCCGGGTGCTACGGTTTCCTCTACCTCCAAAAAACAACAACCCTATATTCCTTTTCATTCTCAGGCACTCTACAACACAGAAAACCTCAGGATCCGGCTAAGATGCTGCCCTCAACTGGTCCCAGCCAGACTAGCAGTACCTGGTACAATGCATCTCTCCTTTCTGAGGCTAATGTATATTGTACACTGTCCCTGTTCAAATAAATAAATAAATAAATAAACAATAAACAGCAGTCACAGCCTGGTCTTTGTTCTGGACCCCAGCATCACCAGTAAGGATGGCATCATCACCGGTGCCAAGCTGCCAAGTGGTAGTCAGATCTTGCGATGCATGCGTGCCAAGCAACCTGGTGCAAATGGAGCGTTGTCACAGTTCGAGGCAGCCAAGGTCATCCCAGAGTTGGTGCAGCCATTTTACAAGAAGGGACTGGAGAGGCATCGCTGGTACCTGAAAGGAGAGATGTTACCCTCGCTCTCTTCAGCAGCAAGATGCCCATTGATGACAAGCGTGCACTTGCCAGTGCAATTTTGGAGCACAAGCCAGCTTTCCCAATACAAACCCCCAGCAACGCTTTGGCACTGGCTTTGGAAAGCCAAAGTTCCCCAACCTCTTGCCAACCACCAGCTTGGCCGAACCTGCCCAATGCAAACTGCTGGTTTGGGATGCACCAGCTCTACATTGATCCAGTATTTCTGTCTCTCGGTGTGAAGGAATGGGTTACCAATGCTGCGTTAAAAAAAGTGAGGTCAATTTAAGTGCGATGAACGTGGTCAATGACTGCGCCGAGCATGGCGTCAAGCTCACATCTGACTTTGTCCAAGTGGCCAGGAACGAGCAGCATCTGCAGAATGTGCTCCAGGCTGCTGAACATGATCGCAACCAACAGCCAAACCTTTAGGTTGTATGAGATTCCGCTACAGAATTTCAACAGAATTTCTAGGCACAGCCAGGGGGCGGAGGGTGTCCGGTTTGGGAACCTCAGGATCTCAGCTCTGCTGTTTGCAGATGATGTTGTTCTGTGGGCTTCATCAAATTAGGATCTTCAGCTGCCCTAGGGTGGTTTGCAGCCAAGTGTGAAGCGGCCAGGATCAGCACCTCCAAATCCGAGGCCATGGTTCTCCACCAGAAAAAGATAGTTTCCCCGCGTCAGGTCGGTGTAGAGTCCTTGCCTCAAGAGGAGGAGGCCATGTATCTCAGGGTCGTGTTGACGAGTGAGGGACGGATGGAGCGTGACATCAATAAAGCTCTCGATTTACCAATCAATCTATGGTCCTACCCTCACCTATGGTCATGAGATCTGGGTAATGGCCGAAAGGACAAGATTGTGGACACAGGCGGCAAAAATGAGTTTCCTTCACAGGGTGGCTGGGGGTGAGGAGCTCAGTTACCCAGGAGGAGCTTGGAGTAGAGTCGCTGCTCCTTCACATCAACAGGAGCCAGCTGAGGTGGCTCGGGCATCTGTTCTGGATGCCTCCAGGTCGCCTCCCTCGAGAGGAATTCCAGGCCTGTCCTATTGGGAGGAGGCCTCTTGGAAGACTGGTGTCGTCTTGGGGTCCCCCCCGAACAGCTGGAGGAGATGTAGTCTGGGGAAGTCTGGGCATCTCTGCTCAGACTGCTGCCTCCGTGACCCCGGGTAAAGCGGAAGAAAATTGATAGATGGATGGAGTTTCCACTCGGGTTTGTTCTTTTAAGAGCCTCTCTATTGCCCCTTGTGTGTAACAGTAAAGTAATTTAAACTTTATATGTGTGTCTGACATCCATCTCTTGGATGTCAGAAACAAAATGTGAAGTATCATCCAAACATAGCACATAAAATTTTGGCCTGGAACTGACTTGTCTATTTTTGATCTTTGATTGTTTGGACCAGAATTACACAACCTATAAAAAAGATTTTGAACAAACTTGATAAAGGTGTGTAGGATTAGCCAACCTAGAAACACTAAAATGTTGGTGTGAATCCAACCCACAAGGAAGGGCCACAGGCCACACAAAGATGTCCTATTGCCCTCTATTCGTTTGTCTATAACCTGTTGTAAATGAAAGGTGAATTCTAAGAAATTTATCTAAAGTGCAGACCAACACATTTTATTTATTTATTAGTTTATTTGACAGGGACAGTACACATTAAGGAACATTTCTGTAAATGTGTCAGTATTAGCTGAAAAGCTAGTTTTCAACTGTTGTGCCTGGGCAAGTTGTATAATGCCAACAATTTTGCTTTGAGTTACCCTGTAAAAGTTAACCTTATTTAACCTTTCTGGGTCAACCTTTAGGAAAATAGACGAACATTTTCCCAGAAGTTCACGTGCGAGTTGGCACCCCTAAATCTCAATGGATTTCTACAAAACTTTGCAAAAGTCATTTGTATATGAATTGGAACAAAATGCAATGCCAGCCAAAATGATATTTTTGAGTTAAAATTTCACCATGTTAATTTGATGCACCCTAATATATATATATATATATATATATATTTATTTTTTGTTTTTTTTGCATAGGTTCCATCGTATGTTCCGGGACCTTTGGGCGGATTGTCGAGGCCTCAGTTCTGGATCTGACTGGTCCAAACTCTTCCACTAAAGCCACAGTCACAACAGTCAAAGGTAGTCAGTGATGGGCTCACCGCTGTCATATGTATGTTCATACAGAACATAATGTCGCTGTCTATGACACTTCACACTCGTGACCCACTTTATTTACGTCAGGGTTAAGGTAGACCTATCAATGTTGGGACGGATTGACAGTTGGTCTTGTTATTATTTGTATTATAATTATTATTTATATTATTATTGTTAGGTTCATTTCTAGGGGTGCCTGTCAGGTTTCCCTCCTGACGTATTGGATAGATGTTTAGGTATAGATTTAAGTGCCCAGTCGCGAGAACGTGGGACACAACTCGGTTTTGGGGCATTTTGAGTAGGACATAGATTAAGGAAGTGTAGTCTCCAAAGTTTCCAGCAATGTGTAACACATGGAAATCTAATAATATTTGGAGAAGACGTGGCAATTTGAATGTTGGAACTCAGGATCTAATTTCTGCTATTTGCAGACGATGTTGTTCTGTTGGCTTCATCAAATCAGGACCTTCAGCTGCACTGGGGCGGTTTGCAGCCGAGTGTGAAGCGGCTGGCATGAGGATCAGCACCTTTAAATCTGAGACTATGGTTCTCCACCGGAAAAAGGTGGTTTCACTGCTTCAGGTTGGTGGGGAGTCCTTGCCTCAAGTGGAGGAGTTCAAGTATCTCTGGGTCATGTTCACGAGTGAGGGACGGATGGAGCGTGAGATCGATAGACGGATCGGTGCGGCGTCAGCAGTGATGCGGTCGCTGTATCGGACTGTTGTGGTGAAGAGGGAGCTGAGTCTGAGGCAAAGCTCTCGATTTACCGATCGATCTACGTTCCCACCCTCACCTATGGTCATGAGATTTGGGTAATGACCGAAAGGACAAGATCGCGAATACAAGCGGCCGAAATGAGTTTCCTTCGCAGGGTGGCTGGGCGCACCCTCCGAGATCGGGTGAGGAGCTCAGTTACCCGGGAGTAGCTCGGAGTTGAGTCGCTACTCCTTCACGTCGAAAGGAGCCAGCTGAGGTGGCTAGGGCATCTGTTCCGGATGCCTCCTGGTTGCCTCCCTCGGGAGGTGCTCCAGGCATGTCCTATTGGGAGGAGGCCTCGTGGAAGACCCAGGACAAGCTGGAGGAGGTGTGCGTGGATCAGGAAGTCTGGGCATCTCTGCTGAGACTGCTGCCTCCGCGACCCGGCCCTGGATAAAGCGGAAGAAAATGGATGGATGGATGGATGGATGGATGGAAGATTTCTTTCTGATCTTTTACAGGTGCATAAAATAACCAGGAAAATACAGCAAAGAAGCCAAACTAATGTCACAATGACAACGATTAAAATATATTATAAAAAGACTGAAAGTATGTTTGATTTAACACAAACGTTATACATTAAATAAATCTATAATTTATTTGTAGAAAAAGTACTGTGTGTTTCCAGTGGTTAAGGCGTTGCACAAACGCACAATATCCATCCTCAGCATTGTGAGTTATGGAGAGTTATAATTTAACTCTCCTCAAATTATAACTCTGATTATAGCTCCTTTCTCTTCACCCATATATTTTTAATAGAGGTTAAAGCACAGTTTGTGCTGTTTGTATTTGTATTTTACTTTACTTTACTAAGAAAATAAAACAGAGCTGACTGTCTTTGAACCCTAGACCTTAGAGTTACTAAACCTGTGCTGTTTCCACTCAGCACCAACCACAAGAAGCTGCTGCCACATGGAGCAGTTTGACTCCAAGTCCAAATATAGAGGTCAATTCTCCACCTGGTTCTGCAGGTATTTCAGTCTATCCATCCATCCATTTTCTTCCACCTGTCCATTGCCGGGTCGTGGGGGCACCAGCCCCCTATGGCTCCTTCTGCAGGTGGTGGGTCCACAGAAGGACGGCCTCATGGTTCTAACCTGTTGGTCTCTCATAAGGGGCTTCTGAACCGCTCTTTGTCTGACCCGTCACCTAGGACCTGTTTGCCATGGGAGACACGACCAGGGGAACGAAGCCCCCGAC
Source organism: Proterorhinus semilunaris (assembly GCA_021464625.1). Lineage (NCBI taxonomy): Eukaryota > Metazoa > Chordata > Actinopteri > Gobiiformes > Gobiidae > Proterorhinus > Proterorhinus semilunaris. The sequence continues at coordinate 553,350 of CM038355.1, read as the reverse complement.
AACAGAGCTCCAGGATCATTCGGGTGCTCAAACCCCTCCACCACGTTAAGGTGGCGGTTCCAGGAGGGGGTATTTCAGTTGCTCTAAAAATCCAAATCGGCTCTGGCTCATGTAGAACCCAGAGTTTTGGATTCTCAGATATCAGAAGATAATGTAAACACATCAGATCTGATTATTGGGTTATCTGATTCCTCCAGTTATCAGATTTTTTCTGCCCATGTAGACGTAGCCAGTGTCAGGTTGTTTGACCATGGTATAAGTGGATTAAACAACGATGAGCCGTGCATTACACAGTTATAATGCACTTTGCAGCATGTCGTGGTGCACGGTTCCTCATTGTTTAATCCTTACAACTGTTAATGTACCAACAGTTATGGCGGCAATGGTGGCACGGTAGCGCAGCGGTTACCGCTTCCGCTTCACAGCTAGAAGGTCCCGCGTTCGATTCCCACCAGGACGGGGCCTTTCTGTGTGGAGTTTGCATGTTCTCCCCCGTGTCTACGTAGGTTTCCTTCGAGCACTCCGGTTTCCCCTACCATTAAAAACATGTATAATAGGGGAATCCTCCAGCCAGGTGATTCTGACCATCAGCCTGGCACTGCCGTCACCCACTGCTCCTTATGGGTCACCCCAGCAGCATCGAAGGATGGGTCAATGCAGGACAAATTTCACTACGGGAACAATAAAGTATACAAACAAACAAACAAAAGCACAGTGACTGTCAGTAACTCACTGTCCGCCATGTTTTCTTCAACATGGTGGGCTTATTGAAGTTGCACTTCAACTTATTGATTAGTTGAAGTGCAAGACACTGTTGATTCCTCATGGGAATGAGAGGAGGAACAGTGGCCCCCGGAGGATTCTTTGGGTGTCACACATGACACTCGCAGCATAGAGTCCATAATGTCCCATTAAAACAAGCGACTGATCGACTGTAACGTGTTGTTGTGTCCTGTCGCAGGTGCGGCTCTCCAGTCGCTCCTGTCAGACCTAAAGATCCTGCTCCATGTGGGAAATCACCTGAACCTCCTCAACCCGCTAGGAGCCTGCACCAAAGATGGTATGTCAGATGCCCTCCCGTCATATACTCCTGTGATGCCCTTTCATCCACATTCACACCTTTGTGCAGGTGCCTTGATGGTGATCTCAGAGTGGTGTCGTCACGGAGACCTCAGCTCATACCTGAGGAAACACAAGCACACCTTGACCACAGGCCCCACCTACTTTGGAAGGTAAGCTCGAGATAGGACACCAGAAGGGTTTTTATGGCAAACGTGGTGGTATATATATATATATATGTATGCGTTTCCAATGATATCACGCATAGTTCCAGTCTACCGAAGTAGAAGTATGCAGTACTACAACTACAATACTACAACATGTAACAATATATCTACTAAATGAAAGACAACTGATTGACAGAGGCATTTTTATGTACTCGTAATCATTGCTCAAGAAGATAACAGTAAAAACATGGCCCCAGAGAGCGCATGTAATATACAAGTGCTTGTCATATAATTAGAATATCATGAAAAAGTGCATTCACTTCTGTTACTGAACTTAATGGTACTCTAAAGGCTCTTTTCCACATGCAGGCGCGTGTCAGCCGAATGGCTCTTTCACCCGCTTTGTCGAGCTTTTCCAAAGCAAAGGCCAGTGCCAAACCGGTCTGACCAGGTGTAGGTTTTGGGACCGACCTCTGTGGCCAAAGCGGGCTAACCCGTGTCTGGTGTGACGTGAACAGACTGCTGACCTCTGATTGACAAAGAGAGAGTGGACAGCCCTCACTATAGACACACAGGTCATATGGATTTAATATTTCACAACATCATACCGCTGTGCTAAAAAGGGATTTTGCTGATATTAGCATTTAGCCGCTGTTAGCGCAGCTTTAGCTGATGTTAGCATAACAGTTGCATGTAGCTTACCTTCATAGTAGTATTTAGTGGTTTCTTTTCTGTTTTAATACAGCTTGGCTCCTCTGAATGATTCCATAACTCCCACCAGAAGGCAGCATTTGTCCACATCTGTTCTCATCGCGGCTCTAAAGACTTTTAATGACGATCTGTACAGCGTGCTCCTCTGTGCGGCGCCGCCCACAACAAATGCACGCGTGTGTGTGGTGGAAACAGAAAGGTCTGCGGGGGTTGTGTCGATGGCACTGCTAGATGCGCTGCACACGCACCTCCCTCACCTCGCAGCTCACCCCCTAACACACCCCTCACCCCCAGATGCCCCGCACAATGTAAACACATAGACGTCGCAAATGTATGAAGCAGCAGACGCAGCAACAGTTAGCGGTTAACAGTTTAGCATTATGATAGAAGTTTACAAAAAAGTTCGTGAACTGATCAACATCTGACCGACCTGCTCTGATACAGCTGAAATCCTCATGAAATGTCCGTTTGTTTAATAATCCAATATCTACAGGGAGCGGTCAAGTCTTTTTTCTCCTCATGATTACAGCAGCACCGAGAGGCTGTCAGTGTGAGGCGTTCAACAGTTGCCAAGGAAAACAAGTTCTGCACTGTAAACTTAGTTCTGAATGGAAGTATTATGTTCTAAAAAATGAGACTTTCATGAAAGTTGCAGTTTAGCAAAATCTCAGAGTCTCAAAATGTTTACTTTACTACATATCTTATTTACGCTGATAAATGTGTGTTTCACACAAGATTAATGAGATTCACGTATCTGATTGAATGCAATCAGAGCAGCGTGTGGTGTGGAGGGGAGTGAGGAAGGAGGTGCCGGGGAAAGTCAGGTGAGGGCAGGGAGGTGGTGGTGGAGCTGAGCAGGGTTCACTACTCCACCTACTGACGAAAGAAATTCAAAAAGACATCACCTAAGGCAGCTTTAAACTGTGAAACTAACACACTAACTAATGATAGATGTATAGCCTTTATTTGTTATAATTTTGATGATTATGGCTCAGCTTGTAAAAACCCCAAATTCAAAATCTCATAAAATTGGAATATATTGAAAATGGACTGTAAGCCATAATAATCAAAATGATAACAAATAAAGGCTTGACATATGTCATGAACTTTTTCATGATATTCTAATTATATGACGAGCACCTGTAAATGTGGCACAGACGTAGCAGCTCCAGCAGGATTTATAAAATTATAAAATTAACACATCAAAGAGGAAACAGAAAACCTTTCTCTGGGATTTTCCCAGTTTGTCATGTCAACAGAGTCTCGGTCAGTGTTTAAGCTGCTCAAAACGTTAGCATGCTACCTGTTAGAAGCTGTCATCAATCAACTGTCAATAGCTACAACACAATAAACACATGTGCTGCTCACATCTGTGAACACTGAGGAAATACTACAGTAACAGGTCAGCTCTGACCTCAGTCGCATGTTTTTTTTTTTACTAAAATTGCCATTACATAAACACATTTTAACATAGAAACAAGTCCTTCAGGTCATCTTACACAGACATCAGGCCACATCAGCCAGACCAGAAATTCCCCATTTTGATTTTAACATTTAAAATGTTTTTATTTTTTTGTGGTTAAAAAGTTATAATATTTGTATATGTATGGAAAGAGGAGAGTAAGACCTTCAAAACAAAAAAACAGTTTTGAAAAATATCAATCCATCAGTTTTTTATAGCCACTTACATTTTCAAGCACATTATGTTACATTTATGTCAAAGGGACGTTAGCATGATTGTTTTTACTAAAATTGCTGCTACATAAACACATTTTAACTTAGAAACAAATCCTTCGGGTCATATGTCACAGACACCGGGCCACATCAGTCAGACCAGAATTTTTTTATTTTGCATTGGAAATGTTTTTTGGAAAGATATTTCATTTTTTGTGTTTTTTGAACATGCACTATAGTAACTTTGGGTCAGAAAGTTGACAATTAAAGGGTTAGAACTGTATTAAAATATTGATATTTTATATGCATGAAAAGAGGAGAGCCTTCAAAATAAAAATACAAGTTTTGAAAAATATCAATCCTTCCGTTTTTATAGCGCTCTAAAGTTTCAAGCTCATGTTTGTGTCAAAGGGTATTTTGAGTGTTTACAATGGAGTAAAAATCCAAATGACATACAATTATTTTAGATAATCCAAAAATACACCCCCTGGGAAAATTTCACTCAATTGCCATAACATTTTTTTAGGAGTTATGCAAAAAATAAAAGTCCAAAGCACAAAAATGTGCTTGGGTGTGATTAAGGGTTAAACAGCGACTCACTGGTTTCTTTACATAAACGTGGGTGTCTGGGGCCATGTTTTTACTGTTATCTTCTTGAGCAATGAAATCACATTGCACCAGCCCCTATGCCTCATCCTGCAGGTGGTGGGTCCACAGAAGGACGGCCTCATGGTTCTAACATGGTCTCTCATAAGGGGCTTCTGAACCGCTCTTTGTCTGACCCGTCACCTAGGACCTGTTTGCCATGGGTGACCCTACCAGGGGCAGAAAGACCCTGACAACATAGCTCCCAGGATCATTCGGGTGCTCAAACCCCTCCACCATGTTAAGGTGGCAGTTCCAGAAGACACTACATATAAATATAATAAAATACTGAAATATTGGCCCCAAGTTTAAACCCCCACATATTTATAGCAACAATCATCATTATGAAATCGAATTGCAGCAGGGATGAAGGATCTCCAAAAGCGATAAGTCCTGCAGTATACGGAGAGAACTATTGCTCCTCTGAGCAGACGGAGTCCCATGCAGAGGGTGCGTGGTATTACTGAGGATGGACCTTGGACCTTTCTCCCCATGCACTTCTCAACCACTGCCACAACAGAGTCCAGTGATCCTCGACCACTGACCCCTCCCTCTTAAAAAGCTTGTCCAGCCTGTTACGGTTTTTGACCGAGATGTTATTGCCCCAGCAGATGGCAGCATAAAAAAGAACAGCAGCAACAACAGTCCGAGTTGTCATCCAGGACGCCTAGATATTTGAATGTGTGCACCCGTTCAATGTCCTGTCTATGTATGTTGATTGACTGGAGAATGTTATTTTTCTTGCCAAAGAAGACGGTCATTTCTTTGGTCTTGTTAGTGTTCAGAATGAGTGAGTTCTTATTGCTCCAATTACAAAATGCAGTGATCAAGTTCCTGTCCTCTCCTTGCTGGTTGTCTTTGACACAGGCCACAATGGCTGTGTCGTCTGAATACTTCTGAACATGACAAGTGTCAGAGTGGTATTTGAAGTCAGACGTATAGATGGTGAAGAGAAAAGGCGCGAGAACAGTTCCTTGTGGAGGCCCAACAATACTCACAACAGAATCCGAGGTGGTGTGGCCAAGCCCACCCGTCAGATAGTTGTGGTCCACGTGATGAAGGTCTGCTGGATCCTTAAACCCTCCAGCTTGTGTTTGAGGATGTCTGGTTGAATGGTGTCACATGCAAAAAATCAAAGAACATACACCTCACATAACCACCAGATCGATCCAGGAAGGAGTAGGTTCGGTGCAGCAATACAGGATAGCATCATCCACTCCAAAAGCCTCCTGATAGGCAAACTGGAGTGGGTCTTGTGCATGCTGTACCTGTGGCCTGAGAAGGTGCTGGAAGGGCCGCATCTTCATTAAGTAGGAGGTAGCCTCTCTGTAGCCTGCTCTTCTTTTGGCACAGGGACGAGACTGAATGTCTTCCACTGAACAGGGACTCTGCCAGACTGAAGACTGAAGTTGTAGAGTGTCTGGAGGGGTGCCGCAAGCTGCTCCGCACAGTCCTTCAGTAAAAGTGGACTCACACCTTCTGTTCCGGGACTTTTGCAGGGATGTAGTTTCTGCAGTTGTGTTTTCACCTCATCAGCAGTCACAGATGGGAATAGTGAGGAAATGGAAGGAGCCGGGAGGAAGGAATTGCCAGGTTAATGGGGAGGGGCAGGGATGAGGGAGAATGAGGATGTGGCATCGTACCGGTTATAAAACAGGTTAAACTCATTTGAATGCTCCCTATCACCAGCTGGTAGGCTCTGTCTTCCTTTTATTCCCATGATGTTTTTGTATTCCTTTCCACACCTCCTCGATGTTATTAGCCTTTAATCTTCTCTCCAGCTTCCGTTTGTAGTTCAGCTTGGACTTGCTTAAACCTCCCGCTGTATCTCCCTTCGCTTTCCCTTGTCACCAAACGCCCTCTATATAGGAAAAGCTTACATGGAGCACCATAACCAAGTGGCTGGTATAGTGTATAGGAACATCTGTGCAGAGTATGGGCTGGAAACCCCAAGCTCAAAGTGGGAAACACCTCCAAAGATCCAATGGGACTTCCAGATACAGACGGACAATATGGTAATGTCAAACCAACCGGACATTGTGGTGGTGGACAAAGAGCAGCGGAAAGCCATTGTGGTTGACATAGCAATACTTAGCGATTTCAACATCAAGAAAAAGGAACACGAGAAACTAAAAAAATACCAGGGGCTCAGAGAAGAGCTGGAGGGTCAAGGCATCAGTGGAGCCACTCGGGGCAGTGACCCCCAAATTGGAGGAGTGGCTACAGCAGCTCCTAGGAAATACATCAGACATCTCAGACCAGAAAAGTGCAGTTGGAACAGCAAAGATACTGCGCTGAACTCTCAAGCTCCCAGGAAAATTACTGTATTTTTGATCAATCTTGAGCCCAAATGATATTGCCTTTCATTTATTGAACGATGAGTTGACATAGTAATTATGTGACAGCCGTAAATAGTGGTGTTTCTTGTTTTGTCCCATCAGTGAGAGCGATGGTTACATGGACATAAACTCCGGGGGTTCTCAGTACGTCGCCATGAAGCAGCTGTGTGTTCCCCAACAACCGGAGTATGAGATCCTGCACAACACCTCCAATACATCAGGTACTACCCACACGGATACACACCCCCCTTCACCAACACACTTTTATTAATTTATTTGTACGAGGACAATATGTATCGTTCAACGTGTCAGCAGAGCAAAAATGTAAATATGCTGTAAATAGCACAATAGCTAATTCATTGGTATGGTATATTTTATTGTCCCTCAATGAGGGAATTGATCTTGGGCACATGGCACTGCTTCAGATACATCCACACAGGACATAATAAAAATAGATAATAAAGTAATACGATAGTGAAATGCTCCTACATTATCCTTATTTCCAAACTAATTCTGCTGTAGCATACAATACTCTCTAAAATGGCCTGATAGAATACAAGCATGGTTTTAAAGCTGAACCACCAAACAGGCACAAGGCACTGCTGTATAAGCATCGCACATGGGTCTCATGTAAACGCAACACAGTGGATGGGCCAATTTCCATCCATCTTACCCCTTCACGTGCTCATTCATCGGGGTCGGCCCATTAGTCCGACGCCCCATTAATAGTAAATTTTCTGACTAATGGCATGGTACCCATTCATCCTGGCCTATTGTTTTGTACCCGGAGGAAACCTACACACACACAGGGAAAACATGCAAACTAAACAAAGAAAGGCCCCCTCCTGCCAGGGATTGAACCCAGGACCATCTAGCTGAAGAACAAGCACTAACCACTGCACCACCCCCTGCAGCCCCTTGACTTGGACATATGCAGCCAAGGAATATCTCGAAGATGTTGTTTCATATTCGACGCAGTGGCGTCTTTTGCTGCAAAGAGGCTTTGCATATACATCAGCAACAATGACATCTTAATCATATTTTAGATTCCCAAAGTGGGCCCACACTACTGTCTTAACACGTTTCTGCGAAATACAATTTCAACTATTAACACTATTAATTAGTACCTTGAATCAGTGTTTGCTATGTTCGGTTTGTGAATAAAATACTAATGTGCCTACTTGTGACTTTCATTTTGTTTGAAATGGGCCATATGGGCTCTTTTGATTTGAAATACATTGACCCCTGTCTGTGGATAACAAATGTTTCAGTCCATGTTTCTGTGTTAAACTATCATTTTACCATATTTCATCATAATTTATTTCAATGCATGCTCTCATATCTATATACACTCAACAAAAATATAAATGCAACATCTTTGTTTCTGCTCCCATTTTCCATGAGATGGACTTAAAGATCTAAAATTCATTCCAGATACACAATATTACCATTTCTCTCAAACATTGTTCCCCAATCAGTCCAAATGTGTGATAGTGAGCACTTCTGCTTTGCTGAGATTATCCATCCCACCTCACAGGTGTGTCACATCAAGATGCTGATCTGACATCATGATTAGTGCACAGGTGTACCTTATACTGCCCACAATAAAAGGCCACCCTGAAATGTGCAGTTTTGCCTCACAGCAAAATTCCACAGATGCCACAAGCATTGAGGGAGCGTGCACTTGGCATGCTGACAGCAGGAATGTCAACCAGATCTGTTGCTCGTGCATTGAATGTTCATTTCTCCACCATAAGCCGTCTCCAGAGGCGTTTCAGAGAATATGGCAGTACATCCAACCGGCCTCACAACCGCAGACCACGTGTAACCACACCAGCCCAGGACCTCCACATCCAGCAGGTTCACCTCCAAGATCGTCTGAGACCAGCCACTCAGACAGCTGCTGAAACTATTGGTTTGCATAACCAAACAATTTCTGCACAAACTGTCAGAAACCGTCTCAAGGAAGCTCAACTCCATGCTCGTCAATTCCAATTCTTGGAAGCTGAAAATGTCCCAGTTCTTGCATGGCCAGCATACTCACCAGACATGTCACCCATTGAGCATGTTTGGGATGTGCTTGACCGGGGAATACGACAGCGTGTACCAGTTCCCACTAATATCCAGCAACTTCGCACAGCCATTGAAGAGGAGTGGACCAACATTCCACAGGCCACCATTGACAATCTGATAAACTCTATGCGAAGAAGATGTGTTGCCACATCCAGCAGCCCTCCGTGTGCAGGTAAGTCCCACGTCTCAAAATAACTCCTCCGATCGGCGCGAGCGTCTCGTCTTCTCTCGGGTCTGATTTATGATCGATCACAAACGCAAATGCTTCGTCTAAACTCGCCTTTACACCAGATAACAACCAACAATCCCAAATCCGCGGTAAAAACAAAAGTAGAGAAATCTGCACTGACATTAATGTCAATGTTCCGCTAACAGCAGCAAAACGCTTCCTGTTGTTCCTACAAAATAAATGGCATCAGTGTTCCAGCTGCTGGGAGAGTCTTGGTCAGTCATATTATCCCCTCAAACAGTGCCTCTAATCACCACTTAACATTCACAAAATAGCTTTGGCAAAGCGGACTTCAGCATTCATGACAAGAAGCCTAGCTTAAATTAGAGCCGATTGCCACAAAACCTCTGCACACTTTAGTGTCTTCAGTGAAATATTCAGGAAGACGTTATCAGCGTGTGTTCCCCGGTGTCTTATTTTTATCTATTTTACATGGTCACAATTACAACGTTTTTGTATTAACAGAAGTACAAAAATGTAACTGCTATTACAAGCCTGTCTGAAACATCGCAAGTAGATATTTTTCCAAACTTGTGCAGCCCTCTGACTGATGTGCAAATGACAAACCTGGAGTCATCTGATGCAGTAGAGTGGAGAATCTAGGTACTGGACAAACTCCAAATCCAATCTCCTCAATCTTCTCCTGCATTCAGAAAAGAGGTCTTTCTGTCGTTGCACAAAGAAAGGAATTATTGATTAATTACTAATAATATGTTTGCAGCAGATGACACAAGTTCTACTCCTACTATACAGGAATGATCTGCATCCAATGGTTTTGGTCCTTGGTAAAGATGTATTCAGGTTCTTGGTTTAATCGTTGTTAGACATGCTTTAGTCCTGACTTAATCCGTTTAGATCCTCATTATTTCTTGCATTATTAAAAATACTAAATAAAATCCTGTCTGACCAAAACTTAGTAGCTCGTAATGTATCTCAGCAAAAAATATACTCACATACAGCTTACAGCAAGTCTCTAGAGCCTATGGTAGACGTTAGAAGAGTTCACCTGTGTTTAGGAAGCAGGTAAACGAACAGAACACGATTAAAAACAACTCACTAAACTTAGAAAAGCCTGACGGTGGATGGGTGCGCCACTAAAATGGGTCCGTGTGGAACGTAAGGGATCTTCGGTTCTGTTTACCTTTTGCTGAAAAATTTAGAAAAATAAAATAAAATGAAATAAAAAAGGCTTCCAATCAAAACTATAAATGTGCTTTTTTGGGGCTAACCTTTATGGAACAAAACACCTTTCCAATTAATATCACAGTCTTCACATTATTGATGATGGTAAATATAATCCTGATATACTTCATCAGAATTATTTAGATATCAGTACATTTCAAAATTCACCTTTGACTGCAGCCATAAACATATATAAGAAAATATATAGAGCTCCACATAGACGCATCACGTGTGCTCCAACGAGAACGCGAACAATTTAAACTGTAACAATAAAACAATAATGTGTAAACTTTGGTCAAACTCAAAATCTAAAGCTTTTGAAATGCCAGTAGTTGAATATATTTAATCAAAGTTACATATTTCTTGCCAGATTTAGAAGAAATGTGATATAAATGCCTTAAATAAGCAGTAATAATGTATTTTGTCTCGAAAATGTGAAAACGTCGGACATTTTAATTGCAGAGCACAGAAGGTTTGGAGAGGTCACATGACTCTAATAAAATCAATATAACAAAAACTGTAGAATAGCTACAGTTTGGGAGGTGAAACTGTGAAATTGACACCATTTCATGATGGCCATATTGTTAAACTGTTACAGTTTTCTGTGAGACTGGGTTGCCTTACCTGGAAGCACAATCTCAGTTATGTCTCAGTGAGCGATATGCATGGCTCTGTTTCTCACTGCTCACTATATGAGTTCTCAGATTCTCTTCAAATCAAATCAAAGTTTATTTATAAAGCGCTTTTCATACAAAATGTAACACAAAGTGCTTTACAGTGCTTAAAAATCATTAAAATCGTCCCCACCAGCAAATATACATAAATAACTACAACCCCACCACCCCACCCGCACACACAGACACATATACGTACAGACAGCCCAGCAGTTAAAAGTCGTAAATAAAAATGGACATAGAGTTTAGTATGTAATGCTGCGTTTACACATAAGCACGATGCGTTACGAATGCCACAAATGCACATTCGTGGCCAAGGATCACGAATTTGATGATTCGGGGTCGAGGTTTCACGCGCCGCCACTAACTGTTGCGACCTGTTACTACGCGTTACGATTAATGGCACGAATTATTACGCACGGTCACGAATATGCGTCCCGCGCTGCTGCGTGGTGTTGCGCGCTGCTGCGTGGTGATGCGCGCTGCCACGGGCTGTTACGGGTCACTAGGAATATTCGCGTTCTGTCCGAAATCTGTCAAGAATTGGGCGAATGTGGAGTGATCTTCTTCCACCGGGTTGGAGGCGGAGCAGAGGCCGTGCTCTCCCCTGAGTCATTGGGCTCGTCTGGCTCCAACTCCCGAACATCAGGTACGACCCAGGAGGAAGAAACACTATCAGCACCTCGAGGAGCGGCAGTGGCTCGGGGTGCTGAAAGTGTTTCTTCAGGTGCTGTCCGTGACTTGGAGCGCGGATTGGCCGACTTTGTGACACTTTTCCTTGACATAGCTACTGCAGGTACCAACATTTACTTTGGGCGTAGCGTGGGTTTCTGTCAATTTTGAGCGTGAAAACAGTGATTCTGCTCCACGAATGCTCCACGAATGCTCTACGAATGATCTACGAATGCTCTCACGCTGAATTACGAAGCGCCACTACTCCTCACGAAAGGACACGCTCCGTTGCGAACTCCACGAACAGAGGGTGATTCGTGACATTCGTGGAAGATTTTTTGACAGACAAAAACTTTCTCCACGAACGTCACGAATGTCACGAACTGTTGCGTTCTGTTAAGAATCCCATTGAGATGCGTTAAGTCACGTCACGAACGTCACGAATGACGGAAAAATGACATTCGTAACGCATCGTGCTTATGTGTAAACGCAGCATTAGGCTGAGTACAGATGGACCGAAAGAGGAAACACCTTCCAAGGAGCGTCTGCACCAGGAGCAGCCCATCGGCCACAGCCACAGTTGTCTCTTTCATAGCGCCTCAGCAAAAAGAAAAACAATATGACATGATTTAATATTATACCTCAATCATATCTAAATTTGTATCTTGCAAAAATTTGAGAACATAAATAATTCAGGCGAATAATGTATTTATTACCGTTACATAATGTGTTATTTCCAATCATTTTTTCAAGTGTGTTTGGCAGATGAGCTACAAACACAATGCCAGGTATAGATGTCAAGTCAAGGAAAATAATTGATCCATCCAAATACAGGTGAACAGGTTCACAAGGAATTTTTCTTGATGCGGACGTGCGACATAAAACATATAACACAGAATTTAGATAAAATTAAGCTATAAAACTTTAAACTATAAGGCTTTAGGGGGCATGCATAAATAAGATACAAAATAAAAAGTAAAAAGTAAAATATGGTAAGATAACAACAATTATATTTACAGATGAGTATGAGTAAAAAGTAAAGTGATAAGTGACAGCAGCGGGTCTAAGTGTTGAAACACCACACAGTGCAAACGAGCAGATACATCCATGAGTCTGTAACTAAGTTATTGGGTCTTTTTATTGTTCATGAGTCTGATGGCGGAGGGGAAAAAACTGTTCAAGTGGCGGGAGGTATGGGTCTGGATAGACCGTAGCCTCCTGCCTGAGGGGAGAGGGGTGAATAGTCCGTGTCCAGGGTGAGAAGGGTCAGCTGTGATCCGACCCACACGCCTCCGGGTCCTGGAGGTGAACAGGTCCTGGAGAGATGGAGCTCACAGCGAATCAGCTTCTCTGCAGCACGCACAATGCGCTGCAGTCGGTGCTTGTCCCGTTCTGTAGCGCCGGAGAACCACACGGTGATGGAGGAGGTGAGGATGGACCACACGGTGATGGAGGAGGTAAGGATGGACCACACGGTGATGGAGGAGGTGAGGATGGACCACACGGTGATGGAGGAGGTGAGGATGGACTCGATGATGGCCGTGTAGAACTGCACTAGCATCCTGGTTGGCAGCTTAAGTTTCTTCAGCTGCCGCAGGAAGAACATCCTCTGCTGGGCCTTCTTAATGAGGGAGCAGATGGTCGGCTCCCATTTGAGATCCTGGGTGATGGTGGTGCCCAGGAAACGGAAGGAGTCCACAATGGAAATGGGGGTGGGAGAGTCTGTCAAGGTGAGGGGGGACGGTGGGGCTGTGTCTTTCCTAAAGTCCACGATCATCTCCACTGTCTTCTGGGCCAGGTTGTTGTGGCTGCACCAGGACGCCAGCCGTTCCACCTCTCTCCTGTAGGCGGACTCATCACCGTCCGAGATGAGCCCGATGAGGGTGGTGTCGTCCGCAAACTTGATCAGTTTAACGGACTGGTGACTGGAGGTGCAGCAGTTTGTGTACAGGGAGAAGAGCCAGGGGGAAAGTACACAGCCCTGAGGAGTTCCTGTGTTTGTAGTCCGAGTGTCCGAGACGATCTTCCCCAGCCGCACGTGCTGTCTCTGGTCCGTCAGGAAGACAGTGATCCACCTGCAGAGCGAGTCGGGCACGCTGAGCTGGTAGAGCTTGTCTCGTAGCAGTCCAGGGAGGATGGTGTTGAAGGCAGAGCTGAAGTCCACAAACAGGATCCTGGCGTAGGTTCCTGGTGAGTCCAGATGCTCCAGGGTGAAGTGGAGGGCCAGATTGACTGCGTCGTCCACAGACCTGTTGGCTCTGTAGGCGAACTGCAGCGGGTCCAGGAGGGGGGCGGTGATGTCCTTGAGGTGGGGCAGGACCAAGCGCTCAAAAGTCTTCATGACCACAGACGTCAGTGCCACCGGCCTGTAGTCATTAAGTCCTGTGATGCGTGGTTTCTTAGGGACAGGGACGATGGTGGACGATTTGAAGCAGGACGGCACGCGGCATGACTCCAGGGAGGTGTTGAAAATGTCTGTGAAGACGGGAGCCAGCTGATCCGCGCAGTGTCTCAGGGTGGAGGGGGAGACACCATCCGGCCCAGGGGCCTTTCGCGGGTTCAGCTTCAGGAATTGCTGACGCACTTCCTCCTCACTGATGGAGAGAGCAGGGGGGGAGGGAGGGTTTGTGGAGGCCTTTGATAAAGTGCTGGGGTCGTTGATGGTAGAGGTGATGATGGGGGGAGCAGGGGCAGCTGGATTGTCTAGAGAGATGTCAAAGGCTGATGGGTGACTCTGGGCGAGGCACAGGTCGTTCAGAGCCCGAGGGGCCTTGGGCTTGTAGTTAGTGATAGCCCTAAGCCCCCGCCATAAAGGAAGAAGGCTGGAAAGATATTTGTCTTATCAAAAGATGTAATGTTTATTTTACACACAGAAATCCATGGTGAGCTCTGCAGGGAAAAGCCTCTGATAGAGTTAAGAAGAAGAACAGACATAGTCACAAAGGGCTTTACATGACATTCACTCCATACTCGGTGGTGGTAAGCTATGTTAGTAGCTTGTTAGAACCGCTGTCGCGACTACACACATCTGCGCCAACATCTTCACACACATCATTCATCCTGGCCTATTGTACATGTTTTTAGTGGTAGGGGAAACTGGAGTACCCGGAGGAAACCTACGCAGACACGGGGAGAACATGCAAACTCCACACAGAAAGGCCCCGTCCAGGTGGGAATCGAACCCGGGACCAATATAGACCAAGGCACACAGCAGGACCCAGAAACTGTGACGTCACGAGCCCTGTGATTCCAGGACATGTCTTTATCTATAAATGGTGTCTGGTTGAGAGAAGCAGGCAGGTGGAGAGACTGCAGTCTTTCTGGTGAAAACTAAATCTGAGATGTACACGACCACTGATGGTAACATCGTCATGGAAGATGAATTATTGAATTTTCTTGTTGTTAAAATGAAGACAATGGCGCAAGATGAGCTTGTGCTATTAACTACAAGTCACTTTTCGTCGGAATGGATTGCGAGTTCAAAGAAAGCTCTGTATGATCTCTGCCCTGGGTCTTCACAGCGTAATATTCAGCACAGAGGAGAACAAAAAGACACAAACAATGTCAAAAGTTGTCTGGCGCTACTAAATGAGCTTGGTGACAAAATTCCTTTGTGTCACATCGCCTGGATGAACTGCCGCCAGTGACATTTAACAGCATTGACGTCTCATGTTTACTTGCTAAAATTGAGAAACTGAGTGCAAATATGACTGCTTTGAAGCGGGGAATGAACATACAGGCAAATGCTTCTGCTGAACTGTGTGCTGCGTCAGAGGACCTACACCGGCGGCTGACCGCGGTGGAGCAGCGCGGCCCGGGCAAGGCTGCAACAACTTCACCAGCACCGCAGGTCTACAACAATGTAGAGGAGGGCACGGGGAGCGTGTCCGATGCACCGGCACAGTGGCTGCCCAGCGGGGTCGTGTCCATGCGTAGTGTGCCCACGGCATCAAGTACGGCGGAGGGGGATGCTAACGCATCGACTGCAGCAGCTATGTGGAGCACTGTGGCTAAAAGCCACCGACCACACCCGGCTGCTACCTTGGAGAGACCTAAACCCCGACTGAATAGGCCACTGCAATGGGAGAAGAGAAGCGGCATTGTTGGAACCGGCCCTGGGAGTAGCATTCGAACTGTGAGGATGAAAATGGTGAGTGTCTTTGCCACAAAGTTTGCGCCTGAACTAGGGGCAGACACGCTGTCACTTTACTTGCGAAACAAACTTGGACGCGAAGTTACATGCTTAAAGATAAACTCAGCACAGAGTAGATATAGCTCATTTAAAGTTGTTGCAGAGTGTGATGATGTTAAAGACATGTATGACCCGGCTTTGTGGCCAGAAGGCGCATTTGTGCGACGCTATTATGAAGTGCGTAAACCCAAGGCCTGCGTCTAGGACAAAATGCAGCGGATAAAGCCCGACGATTGGTTGTTGATCAGCTGTTTGAGAACACTGACATTTTATGTATACAGGAAACTTTCCTCTCGAAGCAAGACTTGGACAAGCTTAACTCTGTTAATGTTAACTTCCACGGGGCAGGGGAGTCTACAACAGACTTGAGTTTGGGGATAGTGCATGGTAGAATACCCGGAGGTGTGGCCATAATGTGGCAAAAGAAATATGACCCAGTTATTGGTGTGATCAGACTGAATGTCGATTGGTGTATAGGTGTTAAAGTTACCTGGGACAATAATGTTTTTATTATTTTGAATGTTTACACACCATTTGAATGTCATGACAATGAAGCTGAATACTTACAAAGACTTGCCTTTATTGGTTCTTTTATTGAGGAAAGTGAATGTACTTGTATTTATGTAATGGGTGATTTTAATGCCGACGTTCCTGATGTGAAGTCCATATTTGGTCAGCATTTAATTCAGTTTTGTGAGGACAATAAGCTAAAATTGTCAAGTAAGGTTTTCATGCCAAGTGATAGCTACACATATGTCAGTGAAGCCTGGAATACAACTTCATGGCTTGATCACTGCATAAGCACTGCAGATGCTCAGGAGGGTATAGTGACTTTGAGTATGGGATGGCAACTGCGGATCACATGCCTGTCTCTGTTACACTAAATGTGGAGAGTCTACCCGCTCTAACCCTTCATGATACCCACACTAGTGATGGGAAAGTAGAGCGGGTAAAGCTCACAGAGTGTGATCTACAGCATTATTATTTTCTGACAGAGAGGAACCTTGGGACTATCCCCATTCCATACAATGCTTTAATGTGTGGAAATATGAATTGTGATAACCTGAATCATAGTGAGGATGTGTGTAAGATGTATGATTTAGTTGTGGCTGGATTAAAGGACTCAAGCACACCATTTTGTAAAAGACGTTTTAAACAACAAAATGCCTGACCTGGATGGAATGAACCTGTAAGGAAACACCACCAGCAGGCTAAAGTGGCCTTTACAAATTGGGTTGCTGCGGGTAAACCAAGGACTGGACCTGTATTTGAGAATAAAAAACAGATGGATAAGCAATTTAAATGTGCTGTACGGTACATACAAAGGATGGAGCATAATCTGAGGGCCGACTCTTTAGTGCAAAAACTGTTGCAAAATAATGTGCAAGAATGCTGCCAACGTTCCTCTGCCCTCTAGTGTTGAAAGAGTTACAGGGCCTGATAATGTTGTGGAGCTGTGGAGAAAGCATTACAGACACAGGCCAATTGCATTGGCCTGTGTCATATCAAAGGTTTTTGAAATTGTACTCCTGGATGGATTTCAGAAATATGTTGTCACCACTGATGAGCAGTTTGGTTTTAAAAATCAACACGGAACTGATATGTGCATCTATGCCATGAAAAAGGCTGTGAGGAAGTACAGAGGGCAGAACTCCACAATGTTTCTGTGCTTCTTGGATGCCTCTAAAGCAGGGGTGTCAAACTCATTTTGGGTCGTGGGCCGAAATTCAGCTGCCACGGCGGGTCGCGGGCCACATATAATGTAAACAGGAAAATAAAACATTTTTCCAATAAATAAATAATAATAACAACAGCTTACACTTTACAAGTTTCTCAAAGTGCTACATAGTGTTCATTAGAGTGAATGGTCCTCTTTTCAAGTCTTATTTTTTTCTTGCAAAAGAGATGTCAACATTTATCAATTATATCAATCGATAAAATAATGTAAAAACATTCAACAAGGATCACTGTATACATATAGGAAGAGGTCCATTTTTCTTGAAAAATCCGACACTCTGTGTCCACTTTTCTCTTTTTTGACAAAGACATTTCACTGAAGAGGGTGCCAGAGTCAACAGAAAAAGCAGGTAAAGCAATAGAACTGACTCAAACACAGCGCCCCTAGCGGACAATATAAGAACTGCAAATTTTAAAGAAAATGAAGTTTATTCTGCTTTAATAGAATCAGAATCAGAATAGGTTTTTATTGCCATTGTTATGAACAGGTTCACAACTAGGAATTTTACTCGGTGCGTTTGCGCACATGCACTAAACGCACCAGGGCAGCCGTTACAAGGCGCCCCTTAAAAAATATATATATATATATATTTTTTAATAATGCATATTTATGAAACATTTTTTAAAATAATTGCAAATGTAATTGTAAAAGAAGCAAAGGGAATGATGGTGTTGGGAGGTGATTTCAATACGGTACAAAATGGAAAAATTGACAGGTTACCAGCAGAGAGAGGAAATATAACAAAAAGGTCGAAAATGTTAATTAACGTAATAAAGGAACTTGGACTTATAGACCCTTGGAGAATGCAGTGTCCCAAGGAAAAAGAATATACCTTTTATTCTAACGCGCATAATAGCTACTCAAGAATAGATTTCTTTTGTATAGGTCGACAGGAACTACATAAAGTAAAAAGTTGTGAAATTGAAAAAATAACAATTAGTGATCATGCCCCGATTAAATTAGCAATTGAGTTAAATAAAGAGTCGTTTTTCAAGTACTGGAGATGTAATGTATCTGTTTTGACAGATGAGATGGTGGTTCAGGAAATAAAACAATGTATACAGCAATACATTGAGATTAATGATAATGGAGAAGTTAACCCTACAACGTTATGGGAATGTGGGAAAGCAGTATTAAGAGGGAAAATGATAGAGATAACATCTAGGATAAAAAAAAATCGAGAGCATCAGCAACAAGAGTTGGAGAAGAAAATTAGAAATTTGGAAAATGAGCATAAAAAAACGCTAAATCACAGTACTTTATTAGAACTTAAAGAAATTAGATCCAAATTAGATCAGTTATTGACTTTTAAAGTAGAAGCAGCGTTAAGATTTGTTAATCAAAATTATTATGAAAAGGGTAATCGAGCAAGTAAGTTACTAGCATATCAACTCAGAAAGAAACAGTCGGACCAGGCAATAACGAAGATACGGCATCCTATTTCTAAGGAGATTAAGGTTAAACCAAAAGAGGTTGCAAAAATATTTGCAGAATATTATGAAGAGCTATATAATGACCAAGAAATACCATCCTTGGAAGAAAAGATGCAACAGTTTATGAACAAATTTAACCTACCAGCACTGACTCCAGAGCAAGCGCTGGAAATGACAGAACAAATTTCTCTCAAGGAAATATTTGATACAATTAAAAATGTGAAAAACAACAAAAGTCCAGGTACGGACGGATTTCCGGGAGAATTCTATAAATGTTTTCAGGAAGAAATAGCCCCACTACTAAAGAAAGTGTTTAACTATGCCTTGGAATCAGGGAACATGCCAACATCATGGTCAGAAGCTGTCATTTCTGTCTTGCATAAGGAAGGTAAAGACTCTACTTTGTGTGAAAGCTACCGCCCTGTTAGCCTGCTATGTAATGATTTGAAGATTTTAACAAGTATAATGGCAAAAAGAATACAGAAATACATAACAAGGTTGATTAAACCCGATCAGACAGGATTCATACCGGGACGACAGGGCGCTAATAATATTAGGCGAACTTTAAATCTTATGGCCAGTGCAAGAAGGAACCCAAATACAAACATGTTATTAAGCTTAGATGCACAAAAAGCATTTGATTGTGTGAAATGGAAATATCTATATCACACATTATCAGTGTTTGGGTTTCATTCAACATTCATTAATTGGGTTAAATTTGTTTATAAAGATACAAAATCCAGGATTAGAGTAAATGGATGCTGCTCCGACTTTTTCTTTCTGAAGAGAGGAGTAAAGCAGGGAGATTGTTTAAGTCCTTTATTATTTGCTTTAAGTATAGAACCGCTCGCTGAATATATTAGGCAAAGTCCAGATATAAAGGGCATCGTAGATGAAGGTAATGTGGAGTCAAAAATATCATTATTCGCAGATGATATCCTCATGTATATAAGTAACCCTGTTGAGACTGTACCCATCCTGAATAACATTTTAAGAGAGTTTGGGGAAATCTCCGGATACTTGAACAATGAATCTAAATCGGTTGCAATGATCATATCTGGAAAATGTCCAGAAGAACTAAAAAAAAAGACTACATTCAAATGGACGGATGAGGGCTTTAGATACCTTGGCATTACTATTACACAAAAGTTATCAAATCTATTTACAGCTAACTATGAGAAATTATTCAAGGAGATTAAAGAAGATTTAGTGAGATGGGAAATTTTGCCCTTGACAATAATGGGAAGAATAGAAGTAATACGGATGAATGTTCTGCCAAGGTTGCTGTTTTTGTTCCAATCCCTACCCATCCAGCTCCCAAAAACAATATTTAAAAGAATTGATCATATGATCTCATAATTTATTTGGGGAAATAAAAAGCCACGAGTAAGATATACATTACTACAATGCTCCAAAGAAAAAGGAGGTTTGAATTTGCCTAATATTAAAAGATATTATTGGGCAGCACATTTAAGAATCATAAATATCTGGATAAATAATGAGGAAGAGACGGGATGGAGGGAAATGGAACAAAATTCATGCCCTAAAGTAGAATTACAAAGCTTACCCTTTATTAGGGGCGACGGTGGCGCAGATGGTAGAGCGGGTCGGCTCATGATCGGAAGGTCAGGGGTTCGAATCCCGCCTCCTGAAGGTGCACATTGTCGTTGTGTCCTTGGGCAAGACACTTCACCCTCCTTGCCTCCAGTGTCTGCGTACACTGGCCTATGAATGAGAGAGTGAATGGGCCCCCTATGAGAGACCAACAGGCCCGTTTGGAACTATGAGGCCGTCCTTCCGTGGACCCACCACCTGCAGGAGGAGCCATAGGGGGCTGGTGCAATGTGACTTCCCACGACCCGGCAACGGACAAGTGGGAGAAAATGGATGGATGGATGGATGGACCCTTTATTAGAAAGCAAAATCTAATACAGTTGAAAATAAAAAATGAATGGGTTAAAGGAACAATGGAAATATGGATGGGGATAAAAAAGAAAATGGAAATGTCTAGTTCAATCTGCAGGGCCACTAGAATAGGAAAAAATTGTGATTTTATACCCTCAAATATGGAGATGGGATTTCAAAAGTGGGAATCCAAGGGACTTGTCCATATTGGGCAGCTGTTTGAAGGGGAACATATGAAATCATTTCAGCAGCTTAAAGACGAATTTAATCTATCAACACATGAATTTTACAAATTTCTACAAATAAGAAACTACCTTATAAAACATAAAGAATGGGAGTATATATGTAAACAAGAAAATGGAATAGAGAAATTACTGATGACTAAGTTAGAGAATAAAAAGATAATTTCAAAGTTCTATAAAGCCCTGCAGGATGAACAAGACAATAATGTGGACACCAAGTATAAATGGGAAACTGAAAGAAATATCATAATTTCAAATGAA
The DNA here is from genome assembly GCA_021464625.1 of Proterorhinus semilunaris. Taxonomy (NCBI): domain Eukaryota; kingdom Metazoa; phylum Chordata; class Actinopteri; order Gobiiformes; family Gobiidae; genus Proterorhinus; species Proterorhinus semilunaris. The sequence goes on along the minus strand of CM038355.1, from coordinate 532,154 downwards.
AACTGGGAGGAATCATTCAAAGAAGGACATCAAATGTTTAGTAGTATGCTATGGAAAGAGTTTGAATGGAAAGTAAAAATGCGATATTTGGTACCATTGCATATTTCAAAATACAGTAAAATGTCTGATAAGTGCTGGAGGGGTTGTGGCCAAGTAGGAGACTATACACACATATTCTGGGACTGCCCTAAACTCAAAGAATACTGGGAAAATGTAAAAAAAACAGATAGAAAGAATCGCTAATGTAAAAATTGATTTAGATGTACAATTGTTTTTGTTGGGTATTATCCCCCAAAATATTCCAATAAAAATAAGGAAGATTATTAGAATGTTAATTATAATAGCAAAACAAATTATTACAGTCTGCTGGCTTGAACCACAACCACCTCGTGCAAAGCAATGGTGGGACAGAATGAAAGATGTGTTAAATATGGAAAAAGTAACTGCAAGGTTAAGGAACAAAATGAAAGAATTTGAGGACATGTGGCGACCCTCAATGTTGGAGACAATGGAAATGTAATCACCCCACAAAAAGTTTTTCTTTTCTTTTTTCTTTTGTGGTTGTTTCTTATTATTTAACTACGTTCGTGTTTTATCTTATTTTCTATTCTTTGTCTTTGTTTTTATTTTTCTCTTGTTTTACTGGGTGTAGGTACACACGGGGGAAAGGAATAAAATAAGAGTGATAAAAACGAGATAAAAAAGTGACAAATGTGGCCATAATATGATGACAATGTGACGATAACGTGACAAAAATGTGACGACAATGTAACAAAAAATGTGACGATAAAGTGACAAAAATGTGACGACAATGTAACAAAAAATGTGACGATAAAGTGACAAAAATGTGACGACAATGTAACAAAAAATTTGACAAAGATGTGACCATAACGTGACAAAAATGTGACAAAGATGTGATCATAATGTGACAAAGATGTGACCATAACGTGACAAAAATGTGACGACAATGTGACAAAAATGTGACAAAGATAGGACCGTAATGTGACTATAACGTGACAAAAATGTGACGACAATGTGATAAAAATGTGACCATAGCGTGACAAAAATGTGACAAAAAAAATGACAAAGATGGGACCGTAATGTGACTATAACGTGACAAAAATGTGACGACTATGTGATAAAAATGTGACGACAACGTGACAAAAATGTGACAAAATGTGGCCGTAATGTGATAAAAAATGAGACAATAAAAATAAAATTAAAAAATAAATAAAATAATGCATATTTATCCCGTGGGCTGGACTGAACCCACTGGCGGGCCGGTTCTGGCCCGCGGGCCATACGTTTGACACCCCTGCTCTAAAGCATTTGACCGCATTAATCATGGCAAACTGTTTGAAAAACTGCAACAGCGAGGGGTTCCTTCCTACCTAATCCGGGCCCTAGGTTTTTGGTACACACATCAAACAATGCAGGTTAGATGAGGAAGTGCGACATCGAGTCCTTTTTCTGTGACTAATGGGGTGAGGCAGGGTGGGATCCTGTCTCCCATGCTTTTTAACCTTTACATGGACGATCTCTCCCGAACATTGAAAAACTGTAAGACCGGCTGCATGATAGGGGAAAGGCTATTAAACCATCTACTTTACGCTGATGACCTGTCATCATGTTACCCTACTCTGCAGGCCTCCAGCAATTGCTAAAAGTGTGTACTGAATATGGTGAACAATATGACATCAACTTTAACCCGAAAAAGAGTGTTGTGATGATTGTGAGGACTAAAAAGCAGCGAAAGGCTGGATTTCCCATGTTCCACTTGTCAGGAGGGGAACTGACAGTTGTGGAAAAAGTGAAGTACCTCTGTCACATCATCAGGAGTGACCTGTCTGATAACATCCAGAGGCAGTACTGTAAATTGTATGCACAAGCTAACATGTTGGTACGAAAATTTGGAATATGTACAGAAAATGTAAAAATAGCCTTGTTTAAAGCCTACTGCACACCGCTCTACACTGCCACCTGTGGTGTTGCTACACAAAAGCTACATTTCACAAGTTGCAAGTAGCATACAACGATGCTCTTAGGATTCTTTTGAAAGTCCCTCGCTGGACCAGTGCCAGTCAGCTGAATTATGTGACCACACTAAATGCTGTAATAAGAAATGTTGTTTATAAATTTATGATGAGACTCATGGACTCGCAAAATGAAATTATACTTGTTTTTACGGCCTGACCAGAGCGGTATCAGATACAGCTCAGTGCTTTGGAGGCACTGGAGAAATTGCTTATGGACTATAGCAATTCCATGTTTTATTTGTCTGTCTGTCTCTTTTTACATGTTTCTTGTGGACCTTCTGAGTCTGAAATAAAGAAAGAATTTGGCCTATTGTCTTAGGTGTGGTAAGGGCAATCCGAAAGGGGCCTTTGTCTTTTTTTCTTTCTTTTTTTTAAACCTCCTTTGTCTCAGTGATGTCTTGTCTCATGCTTATTTCTGGCTCCTAAGGGACCCTTAGGAGCAAACAATAGAAACAAATGAGAAGCTCAAATTTATCTCAAGAGATGAGATTGAACCATGTAGATGAGCAACACATTTTTCCTATGGTGAAGCTAAAGGCTAACGTTAAAATTAACACTAACATTTATTAAAATAGGTCCACAAACTGAGCAACATTTCTTCAAAAGCACTCGGCTTGATGTTCAGTAAAATCGTATTTCATTTTTTTATTTACTGACAGGAAATAATAACAGTCATTGCACTGGTCCTCCAGCCTCAGTAAATGGACCTGGCCGCGTCCATGGACACAGAAGGACTGAAGTTGTTAGAGATGCAGTTTTAAATCACAGTTATGAATTGTAAATGATTATCTGAAGGATTAGTCATGTTTTCCTCGGATACTACTATGATTCTGTGTGTATTCCAGAGCAGCAGGGGGCGCTGTCAGGTTCAGAGGACCTATCTCTGTCTGATCTGGTTGGGTTCTGTTTCCAAACAGCGAGCGCTATGGCCTTCCTGTCGCAGAGAAAGGTATGGCTTACACAATTCTCATCCTACAAGCTACAAGTCAACATTCTCATTCTTTGTTAACCCAATCCTGGTCAGCACATTGTGATTCATGAAATGGTCACTCATTCTGATCAACTCAGTGCTCACTCAGTTCTCAAATTGATTTTATAATCAGATATATATGCCAGTAATCAGATACCCTGCAGGAATAATAAGCTGGCCAAAGGATGAGATACAGACCACATATGTTAAGACACGAAAGTTCCTAACCATGCATGGAGGGTTCCACCCCAAATCCAACACCCTGAGAATGTACACTCACCATAAGGAAGGAGGCCGAGGACTAGTGAGCGCCAGAGCGACTATCCAGGATGAAACGGTCAAGATCCATACCCATCAAGGACCAGGCTCACTGAATGTCTCAGACAATGGGGCATGACAAGGGAACATGAGGTGCTGGAGGTTCCGTCATGGCAGGACCAGCCCCTACACGGGATGTACCATTGAAACATAACTGAAGTGGCGGATATCAAGAAATCCTACCAATGGCCAGACAGAGCTGGACTAAAGGACAGCACAGAAGCACTCATCATGGCTGCACAGGAGCAGGCCTTGAGCACCAGAGCAATCGAGGCCTAGATCTATCACACCAGACAAGACCCCAGGTGTAGACTGTGCAAAGAGACAATCCAGCACATAACTACAGGGTGTAAGAGGCTGCAGGGAAAGCGTACATAGAGCGCCATAACCTGGAGAAGACCTGGAGAGTGAAGGCATCAGTAAAGCTACTTGGAGTAGTAACATGCAAACTGGAGGAGTGTCTACAGCAGATGTTTTTTGCCGCAGATGTCTGCAGCCGTGCTTACGTCAGTCTGACCCAGAGGAAACTGTGGCTACCAACGTAGCTTACCGGCTATTATCAGGCATGGAGTGAGTGAAAATGTCCTCCCTTGTGTGAAGTACTTTCTGTGACTTGTATCATGTTAAAATCACTGTACAAATAAGATTTATTTTTCATTTTGTCAGGTCATCCACAGAGACCTTGGTGCCCGGAACGTCCTGGTGTCTGACGGCAAACTGCTGAAAATCTGTGACTTGGGTTTGGGACGAGACCTGAACAAGAGGCCGGAGTATGAACGCAGAGGAAACGTACATGTTTTTATTCATTTTACAGTGGTTTCTCAACTGGTGTCATAAGATAAGCCTTTATTGTTCTCACAGGGGAGAAATTGAGATTGACATTCATGGGGTATGTCAATCTCAATGTTAATACTAATGTGAAAAAAATAAATAAAACTGTGACTAAAAACTGAGGCCTGAACAAGAGACTGGAGTATGAAGACAATAATATACATACTAGAATGTACAGCTCATGTATTTATGTAGCATTTGCAGTACTGTTAGATTTATGCAGTATTTCTACTCCAGGCCCGTTTGCCAGTGAAATGGATGTCTCCTGAGAGTATCTTCCTCTGTGTGCACACCGTTCAGAGCGATGTTTGGTCCTATGGAGTCCTGCTATGGGAGATCTTTTCTCTAGGTCAGTATTTTTACTGCTACTACACTATTACAGTACTGCTACTGCTGCTACAACTACTACTGCTACTACTGCTATTGCTGCTACAACTACTACTGCTACTACTGCTACTACTACAACTACTACTACTACTACTACTACTACTACTACTACTGTTTGTTTGGCTTGACACATGGGACACAATAAATAGTGACACACATTGCTCTGTTCCAGGATGGATCATATTAGTTATACAGATTTTTAGGTTGTTCAATTATGGATTTTTTACAGGTTTCAATTATTCTATATGAATGAAGAAAATTAAGTGTTTTTGTAAATTTTAAAAACTGCCTTAAAAATGTTGCTGTTGAAATATATTTGACGGTACAGAGAGAAGCGAGTGTTTAAATGTTTTTTCTGCTTGTCCTGTGTTTGTTTTTGACAGGCTCAAGATTTTCCAAATCAAATCTATATATAAATATATAATTATATATAATTATGAAGGTGCCTGCTGTCGTTGTGTCCTTGGGCAAGACATTTCACCCACCTTGCCTCCAGTGTCTGTGTACATTGGTGTATGAATGGGTGAGAGGTTCCTTGCTGTAAAGCGCTTTGAGTGCCTAATGTAGGTGGAAAAGCGCTATATAAGTTGAGACCATTTACCATATATCGAAAATAAATATAATAAACAACTTAAAATGTAATGTTGCAAATTATAATGCAATTATAATACATTTTATAGGTTGTAAAGGTTGTAAAGAACTAAAAAATGTCATTTGTTGACTTTGCAGCATTAGGAGGTCATATTTTGTTTAAATCAAAAGTAAATATGACAACATGACAATCAAAAACATCTTAACAGGTCAAGTTACATTTTAACATAGGACCATTATTTGATAGCAGCTTCAAAATTCTTGTGAGTTTTTGGAGAGTTTCTGCTTGGATTTCTTTGCAGGATGTCAACATAGCATCCCAGAGCTGCTGTTTGGATGTGAACTGCCTCCCACCCTCATATACAGTGCCTTGCGAAAGTATTCGGCCCCCTTAAACTTTTCGACCTTTTGCCACATTTCAGGCTTCAAACATAAAGATATACAACTGTAATTTTTTGTGAAGAACCAACAACAAGTGGGACACAATCATGAAGTGAAACGAAATTTATTGGATATTTCAAATATTTTTAACAAATAAAAAACTGAAAAATTGAGCGTGCAAAATTATTCAGCCCCCTTAAGTGAATACTTTGTAGCGCCACCTTTTGCTGCGATTACTGCTGTAAGTCGCTTGGGGTTTGTGTCTATCAGTTTTGCACATTGAGAGACTGAAATATTTGCCCATTCCTCCTTGCAAAACAGCTTGAGCTCAGTGAAGTTGGATGGACAGCGTTTGTGAACAGCAGTTTTCAGTTCTTTCCACAGATTCTCGATTGGATTCAGGTCTGGACTTTGACTTGGCCATTCTAACACCTGGATATGTTTATTTGTGAACCACTCTATTGTAGATTTTGCTTTATGTTTTGGATCATTGTCTTGTTGGAAGACAAATCTCCGTCCCAGTCTCAGGTCTTTTGCAGACTCCATCAGGTTTTCTTCCAGAATGGTCCTGTATTTGGCTCCATCCATCTTCCCATCAATTTGAACCATCTTCCCTGTCCCTGCTGAAGAAAAGCAGGCCCAAACCATGATGCTGCCACCACCATGTTTGACAGTGGGGATGGTGTGTTCAGGGTGATGAGCTGTGTTGCTTTTACGCCAAACATAACGTTTTGCATTGTTGCCAAAAAGTTGGATTTTGGTTTCATCTGACCAGAGCACCTTCTTCCACATGTTTGGTGTGTCTCCCAGGTGGCTTGTGGCAAACTTTAAACAACCCTTTTTATGGATATCTTTAAGAAATGGCTTTCTTCTTGCCACTCTTCCATAAAGGCCAGAGTTGTGCAGTATACGACTGATTGTTGTCCTATGGACAGAGTCTCCCACCTCAGCTGTACATTTCTGCAGTTCATCCAGAGTGATCATGGGCCTCTTGGCAGCATCTCTGATCACTTTTCTCCTTGTATGAGCTGAAAGTTTAGAGGGACGGCCGGGTCTTTGTAGATTTGCAGTGGTCTGATACTCCTTCCATTTCAATATTATCGCTTGCACAGTGCTCCTTGGGGTGTTTAAAGCTTGGGAAATCTTTTTGTATCCAAATCCGGCTTTAAACTTCTCCACAACAGTATCTCGGACCTGCCTGGTGTGTTCCTTGTTCTTCATGATGCTCTCTGCGCTTTAAACTGACCTCTGAGACTATCACAGAGCAGGTGCATTTATACGGAGACTTGTTTACACACAGGTGGATTCTATTTATCATCATTAGTCATTTAGGTCAACATTGGATCATTCAGAGATCCTCACTGAACTTCTGGAGAGAGTTTGCTGCACTGAAAGTAAAGGAGCTGAATAATTTTGCACGCCCAATTTTTCAGTTCTTATTTGTTAAAAATGTTTGAAATATCCAATAAATTTCGTTTCACTTCATTATTGTGTCCCACTTGTTGTTGGTTCTTCAAAAAAAATTACAGTTTTATATCTTTATGTTTGAAGCCTGAAATGTGTCAAAAGGTCGAAAAGTTCATGGGGGCAGAATACGTTCGCAAGGCACTGTATGTTTTGCTTGAGGCTCCAAAGTTTCTCAATAGGGTGGACGTCAGGTTATGATGGGGTCCACATCATGAGTTTCTCTCCTTTTATAATAATAATAATGCCTTACACTTGTATTGCGCTTTACAAGCCTGTATTACCAAGTTTCTCAAAGCGCTACACTGTCGTCATTATTAATTCACTCCATACTCGATGGTAGTAAACTACTGTTGTAGCCACAGCTGCCCTGGGCCTATAGCAACCAATGACACAGGTTACAGCATGACATGGTGCGTTGTCCTGCATGAAGATGATTTTGTTAGGGAAACCTTCAATGAAGGTACTTGAGTTATCATCTGTACTCAGTAGTTGAAGTCTTCGAACGTTTTACCTATCGTCCGAAAGCTAATGACCTGCCTATTGTTCTTTTGTTGGCTGAGGTGCCGTCTCCTTGGACTGGCCCCGCCCTGTCGGTTTTCCCCAAACGAGATTGCAGTAAAGTGGAAGATTAAATCTGAGCCCACCATTCCAGTTCATGGAGGGATTTTCTTCCTTGACAAAAATAGCTTATTTTACTCCTCGTTCAAACCAGCGTTCAGAGGTCATTTTCACACCTTCAAGGAGCCTAAAGGGACCGACCAGCTCTCTCCCCATGATTCCAGGCCAAAACATGACTCTGCCCCCACCAACCATCCACTACTCCATCCATCTGACCATCCAGGGTTACACGGCACTCATCAGTGTAAAAAATGAGTTGAAAATGAGTCTTCATGTATTTCTGAGCCACTGCAGCCGTTTCTGCTCGTCAGCTTAATTAACGGTTTAAGGGAGGCCGGATAGAAGGTTAATGCACAACTGCAAGCCTCTGGAGGGTCCTACACCTTGATGTTCATGGCATCAGTAGCTTCAAATACCTGCTTTGTAGCAGCTGTTACAGCTATTAATCTGATGTATTTGTCTGGCAGAAACCGTCCTCAAGTCATTGCTTGAAAATGGTGGTCTGCTTAATAATGGTGAACATCCTTTTTCAGTAGTTTCCCTAGGTTTACCTGGCAAGTTACAACTAATCATCACAGGTGTCTGAGATTGATGTCAGTGATTCATAAAGCCCTGAGACTCAATACTATTGATGAGTTTCATTGAAAAACTACCCCTGTGACCTTAGAGAGGTTTGGGAGAAAGGTACACAAAAGTGTCCTTTTATTGTCTTGTGTTTTAAGTATTATTTCCGCAAATCACCAGAACAATTTAGAGCGGGGATGAATGAAAAATGCAAAACAATGAGAAAATGTCATAGTTTTTCTCTTTTATATGTTTTAAAGCGTAAAGCTTTGATGGTTTATATTATTATTTTCATTTTCATTTATTTATTTAATATGGACATAGCAATTAACATTGGACGAACCAGATGCATTGTTTAAAGTGTTATAGCACATGTGCTAATTTTCAACACCTGTCCATAGGGGGCTTTTAGGTTACAGAGATAAAACACATTATGAAACAAGGTTACAATAAACCGCATTATTAAACAAGATAAGGCACATTTTACACATGAGAACAAGTTTGGTTCCCATGGTAAAGAAAGCTCTTTACCAGAGCTCTCTGGTAAAGATGTTGATATTTGTCTGCAGTTTCACTGCAGTCGGGAGAGAGTTCCACAGTGTAGCCCCTTTGAAGGAGAAGCTCGACTGTCCAAAAGATTTTAGAAACTTTGGGAGCTACAATCCCCGCTAATTGAGGCTTACTATAGCTTTAATTAATATAATTTAAAGTTGTTAATTCAAAAAAGTTGTTTTGAATTAATGTTGCCCTTATTTAGACTCAATTCACACGGGATAGAATCACCTGAGGACCTCAGGCTTTGCATAATTACCCTAAAGGTAGAAATCAGTGGATTTTTTTACTTCCAAATTACCAATATGGCAGATTCGCACGGACAGAAACTCTTAGGACGTCAGTAATTGTCACTTTATAGGCAAGGCAACTTTATTTATACCGCGCATTTCGTACACAAGGCAACTCAATGCGCCTGCACCTGAGATGCCTGTAGGTCTTTCTAATCCTGTGTGTCTCGTCCTCCTCCAGCTTAAGTTGGAAGAGGACAAGTCATTTTCGCAAACGTCCCAATTGTTGAGCCCATTACTACAATGACTTCCTGTCATGCACTCTCATTAACTCACTTTTTAAAGATATGTTTATTCTAATGTGTTGTATTTTGTCCCAGGGGAGCTTCCATACCCGCAGGTCCCAGTTAGCCAGTTTTGCTCGGATCTGAAGAAGGGGCGGCGGCTCGACAAACCAGACCTCACTCCCGAAGAAATGTACAATCTTTTCTTCTTTTTAATAAACGTAGTATTTATATTTTTTATTGTATTTTTTTTTACTTTTCCCCACCCTTACATTGATTTTATGGGTCATGTCACACTACATTCCAGGTTCGAAATGACCACATAACAAAATGAATGCAACAAATGTGACTGACCCCTCCTAATGCTCGGCTCGACACTGGCAAACTCTTGCAACTATTCCAATAATCTGCAGGGGTATTTTCCGACTAGTTAAATCGGTTTACGAGATCGGGTAATGGAGTAAGTTGGTTCTTAGCGGTGCTCCGCATTCAATTTTGATAAAATTGAAATTTGAGCAGTAATTGAAACACAAAACGGGGAGAGGGCGTTAACCAACAGGTGAGCTAACCAAGTTCCGCACCAGCTGGAAGAAATGGGCACAGTGCTGAGAGATAACCCAACAAGTGCTAACCAAGAAATGTAAATATCTCCAAGGAAAGTGTCCAGGCCTTCAAAACAGGAATCGTAGAAGAAATTTCAGAATAGTGGGTGTGGAAGAAAAGGGCTGATGTTATATTTCTGCAAGAAACTCACCTAAAAAAATCATGATCATACCTGCTTGCCTAAAAACTGAATTAGTTATATATAGTTTTAATTGTAAATCAAGGGGGGTGGCTATATTGATTCGAAAGAACATTCCATTTACACTGACCAACTGTGTAGTAGATCCTAATGGCATATACGTCACTGGTAAACTTTATAATAACCTTGTCCATCCATCCATGCATCCATTTTCTTCCGCTTTATCCGGGGCCGGGTCGCGGGGGCAGCAGTCTCAGCAGAGATGCCCAGACTTCCTGATCCACGCACACCTCCTTCAGCTGTTCTGGGGGGGCCTTGAGGCGACACCAGCTTAGAGACATAGTCCCACCAGCTTGTCCTGGGTCTTCCACGAGGCCACCTCCCAATAGGACATGCCTGGCACACCTCCCAATGGAGGCGACCAGGAGGCATCCGGAACAGATGCCCTAGCCACCTCAGCTGGCTCCTTTCGACGTAAAGGAGCAGCGACTCTACTCCAAGCTCCTTTCAGGTAACTGAGCTCCTCACCCGGTGCGCCCAGCCACCCTGCGAAGGAAACTCATTTCGGCCGCTTGTATCTGCGATCTTGTCCTTTCGGTCATTACCCAAATCTCATGACCATAGGTGAGGGTGGGAACGTAGATCAATCGGTGAATCGAGATCTTTGCCTCAGACTCAGCTCCCTCTTCACCACAACAGTCCGATACAGCGACCGCATCACTGCTGACGCCGCACCGATCCGTCTATCGATCTCACGCTCCATCCGTTCCTCACTCGTGAACACGACCCCGAGATACTTGAACTCCTCCACTTGGGGCAAGGACTCCCCACCGACCTGAAGCGTGGAAGCCACCCGGCCGCTTCACACTCGGCTGCAAACCGCCCCAGTGCGCGCTGGAGGTCCTGATTTGATGAAGCCAACAGAACAACATTGTCTGCAAACAGCAGAGATGAGATCCTGAGGTTCCCAAACCGGACACCCTCCAGCCCCTGGAGTACAATTTTTTTTTCTCCTTGTCACAATTAGTTTTCCAGAATATACAGTTTTTTTTTAGTAGACAGCAAGCTATTACAGTTTGGGGACACCCACGCGGCCTATCACCACCTGCTGCCGACGCTTATTTGGACTTTATGTTTGCCTTGATACTTCATTTGGCTGAACATTACATTGTCTTGTTAATTGCTTTCTTTCATTGCTTTAATGTTTGTACAGTCCTGTGAGGCAAGTCCTGTTGTGATATTGGGCTATAAAAAAACATTGATTGTTTGTTTGATTGATCGAATGAATAAAAAAAAAGTACAGTATGAGGCTATAGTTTGATCAGATCACAGCCTGCTTTCATTGCTCCGTGGGTTCCCTGGAGTCTATGGTTCTAGAACTTGGAGCATAGACAGTCGATTTGTTGTTCAAAGAGTATATTAAATCTCAAATATTGTTTTTTATCTTGAAACAAACGATTCCTCTGAAATTTCTAGACGGAGTCTTTGGGAAGCAATTGGTTTGCAGTTGAGAGTTGGCTTGTAATTAGTTACATTTCAGAAGCCAAACCATAATTCAAAAACACCATATAAAATCATCATTAGAGAATGTCCTGAGTGGAGGACAGAGGGACGCACACATGCATCTCTTTCATATATGAAACATTGATTTAAAAACTTCTACAGTACCCGTCAAAAGTTTGGAAATACTTTTTATGTCAGTTTACATTGTGTGATTCTCATTGATTAAAATATGAACGGACACATGGATTTAAAAAGAGTGAAATACCTCAAAATACAGTGAGAACCAGATGTTTACATCCACTTTTTTTTAACGTCAATTAGAATGTTAAAAAAATATTTCTAAGCGAGGCAACCAGTCTGCGCCATCGGCCCCTCCGATCACCACCAACCACACACTCACTCACTTCCATTCCACTCCATCTGACGGGATTTGGCACAGCAAAGGCGGTATGGCCTATACCTTTAAACAATTTGGGAAAGCCCAGATGTCATGTCCTTGGAAGCACAAGTCTAGTTCATCCTTGGGTGTATTTTCAAGACACTTGAAGGTCCAGGTTCATTGGTTAAAACAATGATGGAAATGACCAGTCATCATACAGATCAGAAAGAAGGCGGGTTCTGTGTCCCAGAGATGAACGTGCTGTGTCTGAAACATGAAGATCAACCCAAGAACAAATGCAAAAGACCTGGTGAAGATGCTAAACCTGGTAAGAGTTTGTCATTATCCAGAGATACAAGTCCTGTAGCGACATGGGCTGAGAGGGAACTCTGCTTGAAAGAAGCCCTTACTCCAAAAGAAACACAAAAAAGACAGTTTGGAGTTTGCAAATAAAAAAAGAATAAAGACTTTAATTTTTGGAGACATTTCCTGTGGTCTGATGGGGAGAAAAAGTATTTTTTTGGCCATAATGACCATCATCGCGTGAAATACGGGGGTTGCAGCATCATACTGTGGGGTTGTTTTGTTGCAGAAGAGACTGGTGCACTTCACAAAAAGTCCTGATCTCAATCCAGTTGAACATGTATGGGCAGAGCTGAAAAGGCATAGGCACGCAAGGTGGCCTACAAATGTGTCTCAGTTACACCAGTTCTGTTTGGAGGAATGGACCAAAACTCCTGCCAACTATTGTGAGAAGCTTGTGGAAAGAAAATCCAAAATGTTTGGCCCAAGATGTACAGTTTAAAGGCAATTCTACCAAATATTAATGAAATGTATGTCAACTTTTAGTTTTGTAAAAAGTAAGAAAAACATTTCTAATCTCTCATTGTTCTGGAATGTAGCACATACAAATAATTTAAAAAAATTCTAATTCTAATAGTTAATTCTGGTTTCATGTCAGACAGTGAGAAAAAAATGAAAATGTGTCTTTTTATGAAGTGTTTGTAAACATATAGTTCTCACTGTATGTTATATATTTTAAATTCCCTTTATTCTTGGCATTAATGGGCTTCATAAGATTGTCCCTAAAATGGTTTGTGAAGTCCACAGATAAGTTTTCATATAATGATAGCTGTAAATAAAAATATGGACCTCTGTGCAAATTTGTTTTCAGACAATTCAAGTTTTCTTGCTTTTGAACAACTTTTTATGTGAACAAATCCCAATGATTTGGCTCCCATTTAAGAGCCATAAATGCCATCACTGGATGACTGAAAGTTACACCCGTTTTCCAGATTCTCTCTGATGTGCCAGTGTTGGGAGAAAAGTGCAGACTGCAGACCCTCGTTCTCATCTTTGCTGGACTCTGTGGGAAAACTACTGCCACCAATGTTTCACCAGGTCAGAACCAACACACAAATACAAGCAACACACACAGCGGCATGGAGCGAGAGAGGAGTATGAGAGACTAACTGGTGACTTTGAATCGAATACCTTCATAGGTCGCAGGGGCCATCTCTCCAGCGGTGTCTAGCTAATTGTGTTAACGGCTCATTAACCCTAAAGCAGTTAAGTCAAAACTACTACAAGCTAGTACCGTATCTGGTAGCCAGACTGATGCTCCATGTTAAGGGATACATGGGGATACAGTCTGGAGTTGTGCGATTTGAATTTCGCTGACTCTGGCAAAACCAAGACGAGCCAATCATAGCACGGGAGGCGTGTCATCTTCCACGCTAGGATTTCCCATCAAACACCTGTGGTCCTCCAGGCCGTAACCAAAACAGTGAAAATGGCGGCCACGACACAACAATCTTTTACCAGTGCCCTTTCTTCTGCTGGACTTTTCCTTAAAGCCACAGCAAGAAGCTGCTCTGAGGGCTTTCACCAGAACATTTACTCGACTGCACGTGTGGACTACAAACAATCATGGCAGAGGACATAAACGCAAAGCGCAGGTCGTTTTGTGTTTGATTGATTCGCTCTTATTCAAACTGTGATTAATAGCCCCGCCTCCAGTCTCAATTGGAAATTGTGTCCTATTACCACACTGGGTATGGATTTATAAATACATACATAAAGTCAGGCTGGCTTCATGCCAGGCTATGTATTTGGAACGTCAACATTTGTGAGTTTGGTGGAAATGGCGAATTATCGGCCCTCGCCAACTGCCCTGCCCAAAGCAAGGGAGCGCTTCGTTCCATTTTGTCTCCCTGAATCTTAGATTACGGCATTGCTAGTACCTTTATGTTTTTATTTTCAGGGGTCTTAGGTTTTGGATTCTGGAATGCGACATTTATGGCGATTGCAGTGATTGAGTTTTAGATCTACTAATAATTTTAGCATTGCGTCATGTGCTATTCAGAAAATGCGATTTTAAAATGTTCCCATTAGGAAAATGTTAATTCCATCACTCCATCACCTATAATCTGGCGAAACACCTCAAGCTCAAACACCTGCAGCTGGAAACGGATGAAACCATGGTGTCTTACGATGTGACAGCACTGTTTACATCTGTCCCAACCTCAGCAGCAGTCACAGCGGTGAGGCAGATAGGACCATGTTCACTCCTGACCACATTTACCAACTACTGGAGATCTGTCTGAGCACCACATACTTTCAGTTCAGGGGCAACTTCTACAGACAGATCCATGGCTGTGCAATGGGCTCTCCAGTTTCACCCATAGTGGCTAACCTCTACATGGAGGAAATGGAGAGGAATACCTTGGCCTCATACCCAGGAAACAAACCCAGTCACTGGCTCAGATATGTAGATGACACGTGGGTCAAAATTAAAGAGAAGGAAGTGGCACCTTTTACAGATCACATTAATGCCTCAGCATTAAATTTACTCGGTATTTACAGTGTCCTCTGGTGATATTTACAGTGTCCTCTGGTGGTATTTACAGTGTCCTCTGGTGGTATTTACAGTGTCCTCTGGTGATATTTACAGTGTCCTCTGGTGGTATTTACAGTGTCCTCTGGTGGTATTTACAGTGTCCTCTGGTGATATTTACAGTGTCCTCTGGTGGTATTTACAGTGTCCTCTGGTGATATTTACAGTGTCCTCTGGTGGTATTTACAGTGTCCTCTGGTGGTATTTACAGTGTCCTCTGGTGGTATTTACAGTGTCCTCTGGTGATATTTACAGTGTCCTCTGGTGGTATTTACAGTGTCCTCTGGTGGTATTTACAGTGTCCTCTGGTGGTATTTACAGTGTCCTCTGGTGATATTTACAGTGTCCTCTGGTGGTATTTACAGTGTCCTCTGGTGGTATTTACAGTGGCATCTGGGTTAGGACATCTAACCCACTCACTCACTCACTCACTCACTCATACCCCCACTCACTTACTCACTCACTCACTCAATAATCCACCCACACTCTCACTCACTCACTCAACCGACCCACCCACCCACTCACTCACTCACATCTCCACTCACTCATTCACTCACTCATTCACTCACACCCCCTCGACTGTTACATGAGTCCCGAAAAAAAAAAAATAATAATTGGCGAGCCTTGGGCTCGAACCATCGACCTGCTGCTTACAAGCATGACCTTTTAGCTCACTGAGCTAACCAAATATTGTGTTTATGCCACGGCTGTGCTTATTTTAGAATAACTCGCAAGCGACCACTTGTTAATTTTAGGATATAAGCTAATCAAAAAGCCAGATTTTGTTTTCACAAAAGGCACAATACAGTTTATAAATGTGCATAAATCTTTATTCACATTAATCAAATCCACATTTGTGGTTTTGTCCTACTCAGTGATAGTGTCAGAAGCAAAATACATTAAAACACTTATTATATTTGCGTAAGTATTTGAAAAATAAATAAAAAATGGCATAATTATAATGCAAGGAACGCCCAGTGTTGTAATTATTTTTATACACATTAGATTTTGTATTTGACAAACACAAATGAAATGTTTCAGTCGAGGCATCAATCATATTCCACAGAAAACCTTCCATGTCAACACTAGGAGAGCCCTCGCGCCCAGAAACCAGTGGCATCTGCAGAAACCACTGACAGCTGCCAGATACTGATTTTGGATCTTGCCCTCTCTCCTGATTTGGTGGAGAGACTGGGAGAGGGGCTGTGCTGCTACAGGTGCACACTCTCTGGTCCTTACAAACCTATTCGGTCAACTTTTGCCCGTGTGTTGCTTGGCTCCGCTGAGTCCGTTCGGCCGTGCACTCTCCACTCTCCGGGAGACACAGCTCGAGAGGTGGCGGTGGCCGCAGCACCTCGTACTGTGATTCTCAACCCATTTAACAAGTGAACACGCTCCATCTACATAAGAGTCCCCATATTTAACATAGCCCAAGCCTATAATAATAATACTTAAAGAAATAGGCTAGCCATATAGCCTACATGATGTTAGTTTCAGAGGATCAGAGGAGACAGAGGGCAGCCAGCCAGGTTTCCTCCGAGTGCTACAGTTCCCCCGAGCTCCAAGGTCATGCGGGTCAGGTTGACACAGTGGCAGCACGGCTCAGTGGCAGCAGCTCAGGACTAACACCTGAACACTATTTCATTGTACGCTTGTACAATGACAAATAAAGCACTTACTTACTTAAAGTGCCACACTACCGCAATCATCCAACTTGCTTCTCCAACACAGGACTTATAATACAGCTTCAGTCTAACTTAATTCACCATTGTGTTCCTTATGAAACGAAATGAGGACATTCTTAACTGATAAAGCGATGATGAAGCACGATACAAGCTGAAACCTTTCTTGCTTCTCTCGCTCACAGCAGCCACACCATGTGCTCAGACAAACAACACCTTACTGTAATTTACCACTTATTACAGGCGGCACAGGGTAATTACACAACATGTTACTGTTTAAAACCTTATTACTTATTGTAAAATAAAAAATTCCCATAATGCATTGCAAAATCCAGGTAAACAATGTAAATTATAAAACCAATTACTTTGTAAAAAGTATTTACACAATTTATACAATTGTAAAAAAAATACTGTAGAAACTACAGAAATGTGTTACAGTGTACTCATTTTGTACAGTGGGTCTGGAACTTCACAATGAGCCAAATCAGCATTATCAGTACGCATGCGTGGTAATGTTCTGGTCAAAGTTCACAACTACCCACGGTGTCAACAAAGCCCATTAAAACCGTACGATCATAGTGGAACAACCGGCTATTTAGTGATTATTATGGCGATATGCCAGGTTCGCATTCATTCTCCATTGCAGTGCGACTGTCCTCATGGGCTTAAGTGTATGGAGAGTTTTGCCCTTTTCACGAGTGCAATAAAGGAACCTCACAGCGTTTATGCGAGCCGCCATACGCACTCATGTAATTACCTACTAAAAGAAAAGCTCAAGAACGTTGTGACGAATGGATTAAATGCGTAAGTTTGACATATAGCTAACTAGTAATGCTATTTGTAACCAATATGTCTATGTCTATGTCTTAATTATCGAAGACGGCGTGTACGTCACAGTCACTGATTACTATGACAACGGACAGCGCCATTTTAGCGTGGTTTCCAAGTGTCCTGACACAGCCATGGATCAATCATGAAATCGTGTGTTTAGAAAAGTTTAGCTTGTGGCTGAAAGAAAACGGTGTCATGATGTGGATCTGATCTGTCCCGGCCGCTCAGGAGGTAATTCTGTCATTTTTTTTTTTTTTTATCGCTGTTTAAATGGAAATTCCTCTCAAAACATGAAGTTACAAGTGACGCTGCTGCTTTCTGTTGTGCCAAAACCACGCTTAACTGGTTGCTACGTGTTGCTATGTCAGACTGCACAATATCATACCTGAGTTTGGCAATTTTTTATGTTGTTTTCCATGCCAAATGTAGGGTAATTCTTGATTTATCCATTGATATGTCAGGCAACGGGAAACACACTAAAATGGCGCTGTCCGTTTGTCATAGTAATCAGTGACTGTGACGTACATGCATTGACAGTAAATTTAGAGTAAATGTAGTAAATTTAATTTCTAAATATACTGTCAATACATGCGGTCTTCAAGAATACAAACAACTGTTCTTTTTATTTATTTATTGGTTTAGCAAGGGCCACAAGTTCTTTTTTCTCTCCCCAGTAACACTGACAATTTTCAACGCTCAAAATATTCAATATCTGTGTCACACTCAGTCATGTATGCAGTTTGGGATACGATCTGGGTAGTCCTGACCTTTAACCTGGACCAGCATGCTTTGCGCTCGGTGAAATGCTGAATCTGCTTATTAAGCTCCTTTAAAACAATTGGATCTGTTTTCAAACTACAACCAGCAAATCCGGTGCAAATGCGTAACGTCCCCGTCCGCCTCTCCCACTCGCTGATTGGTCGGTTAAAATTCAACCGATGAAACGCAGCCACTGAGATCAGACCCAGACGTACATGTAGGGAAGAGATCATAGACCGGAGTTTACGGATGGCAAAGGCCAGGCTATTGCTACGGCAACACTGTGAAAAATATGGCATGGGTGTACATGACCTTTTTGATCGGAAAAATCTAATGGAATTTTGTGCCAAATTATTTTACTTTTTGTAAAACAAAAATTTGTTCTCTCCATATAATTCCTTTTGTCAAATAAAAGTGTTTAGGACTGGGACTTTAACAACTGATAACAAAATGATCAAAATCGGGCTTCAAACAGTATATAACATCAGTGAGATGAAACAAGTCCTGGGGAGTGACTTGTGTTCTCAGTTGCTGTTGCTTTCACAGGTTTTGACTGAGATCAGGACTTAGTGATGACCACTTCAAAACATGGACTGTTTTCCTTAAGCCCAAGCTTTAACTTCCTGGCCCTTGAGATGTACAATTTGTCCACATAGTTTTTATATTATTTATTTACAAAACGTGACAATTTATATAATTCAGTTTTGTTGATATTGAGGTTCGTTTTGCAAAAGGGCGCAAAGCTTATGGACAGGTACCCACAATTAAAATATAGAACATACAACCAAAGTGCAGAAGCAAAAAAAATACATAATTACAAAAGAAAAACAGAAATGACAAAAAATGCCTGTTAAATGTACCTATCCAGTCTCTACACATCATAATATTGGAATCAGATTTACACAGTTTGTACATCATGAGATTCCATGCATTCAGGGGCCAGACCAACATGCGACCAATGTGACTCATCAGTCATATGGGGTTTTAAGCATAACGTAGCAATACATTTTGCTTAAAAAGCTTTCTAAACATGTAAAATGAATGTGATTCCTTTCTTCATGACGTCATCTATTTTGTGAAGTGCACCTGTCCCTCCCGCAGCAAAACAACCCCAAAACAAGCCTGATACTGACACCCCCGTATGTCTCCAAAATTGTAAATCTTTATCCTTTTTTTATTGGCAAACTCCAAACTGGCTTTTTTATGTTTCTTTTGGAGATAAGACCATCACAGACTATAAACCTCCTCGACAAACTTGTGCCAGTGACACCTCTCTGTTGAACGCTCTAAATGAATTCTTTGCTCGCTACGAGGCACTCAACAGAACCCCGGCACAAAAGTCAACACCCCCACCTGAAGACCAAGTGCTGAAGCTATCTCCAGAGAGTGTGAGAAGATCTCTGAGCAGGATCAACATACACAAAGCACCGGGTCCAGACAACATACCAGGTCGTGTACTGCAAGGTTGCGCTGATGAACTCACTGAGGTCTTCACAGACATTTTTAACACATCTCTGCAGCAGGCTGTGGTCCCAACGTGCCTCAAAGCGACCACCATCATTCCGGGGCCAAAGAAGTCCCCACCCTCCTGCTTTAATGACTACCGCCCAGTAGCACTCACTCCAATTCTTATGAAGTGCTTCGAGTGTGTGTGCTGAGCCCCCTCCTGTTCACTCTGCTGACCCATGACTGCGCTCCAAAGTACGACTCAAACCTCTTCATCAAGTTTGCAGACGACACAACAGTGGTGGGTCTCATCAACAACAGAGATGAGTCAAACTACAGGAGTGAGGTGAGCAGTCTGGCCATGTGGTGCACACAGAACAACCTCTGAGAGGGACTATAGAGAGCATCCTGACCAGCTCTATCACTGTGTGGTTCTTCTACAGAGGGACTATAGAGAGCATCCTGACCAGCTCTATCACTGTGTGGTTCTTCTACAGAGGGACTATAGAGAGCATCCTGACCAGCTCCATCACTGTGTGGTTCTTCTACAGAGGGACTATAGAGAGCATCCTGACCAGCTCCATCACTGTGTGGTTCTTCTACAGAGGGACTATAGAGAGCATCCTGACCAGCTCCATCACTGTGTGGCACAGCGCCAGCACTGCCTCCTGCCGAAGGAGCCTCTACTGCTTCGTGAGAGCAGCGGAGAAGATCTGTGGAGCTCCTCTCCCCTCCATTAAGGACATGTACTCCACCCGTGTCAGAATCACCAGGGACCCTACGCATCCATCACACAGTCTCTTCAAGGCAATGCCTTCAGGGAGGAGACTGCGGAATCTACGGGCCAGGTCGAGTCGACTGAAAAACAGTTTCATACACAAGGCCATCGGGAAGCTGAACTCCCTGCCCTCCCTCCCACCCCTCTTCCCCCACCCCCCACTCAACAATAAAGGATGAGAGAAATACAATTTCTAACCATGTGAATGGTTTGACAAATAAAAATATCTTGTATCTTGTATAAACTTCTGGCTGTAAAAAGTGATTAAAAAAATTGTGAGAAAATGCTATCTCTCATTCCTCTGGAATTTGATGAATATAAATAATTTTGACCTAAGAAGTGTATGTAAACATATGGTTCTCAATCTGTGTTTGGTGGCAAGAGTACCGATTCACTAGCCTCTTTGTGCTATAACCTTTTTAGCAAGAGAATCATTTCTGCCAAATGATTTGCTTCCCCACAACGTATCCCTCATACCGAGTCCTCAACTCAATATCATTTGCTCAGAGTGTATTACCAGATCATGTGGATTGGAAAGGGGAGTGACATGAATGCGGTGGATTAGGGATGGAAACGGGAGGACAATCGGTTTGTGCCAGTTATGACCGAACAACCTACTGGTGGCCCACAGTAATCGCACAACTGCCTGCCGAACACCACGGTGTAGTCGTAGAGGATATGGACCTCCATGCACGCCTGCTTGTGGACCATGTCAAGTGGAAACCTGTGACAATCCCTTAACCTTTACGGGAGGAAGAGTGTGACAATGACTATTTGTAAATCTAGTGAGGATCAAAGGTATTTTTTCAAAAATAAATAAGAGACTTGTAATCACTTTGCTATTGCAATCATGTCACTATAATGTGAATATGCTAAATGCCAATATGCTGAGATAACAGAGAGGTTAAAACCCATCCAGGTCTACCATGTCAGGGCCGACATGGTCGCTCACCTCGCAGACTTTAGCAAATATCTCTGGGAGTAAATGTCGTAGAGACTTATTTTGTATTGCGTTGGAAGAACAGGGTTGGGGCTTTAAAATTAGCTCATCCATGTCCCTCTAAGCCTCTGGGAAAATGTGTGTCGTTGCCGTGACAACGTAGTGTATATGAGCATTTGTCCACCATTTCTATTTCACAATTATGCACTCATGTCACTACAATTTGAACAAGCCTATTGGATTCCTAGATACCCAAAACATGGGGTTAGACACCAAAATGACTTGTCTAAGATAAATAATAAAGGAGTAATGGGCATTTTAAGGATTTGGCGACCCTCTTAAAAAGACCTTTCCAGTGGTCAGATTTTGGTTAATAAGCACACCTGATACTACAGAAAACCATTGAAACACATTTTGTAGCAATTTTTTGGCGGTCAAACCATATTTTCAGCCGGCTAAATACCATAAATGAGTTTCATTGAATGTTTTTTAATTTATTTATAATTGTTTACCTCTATGACACTGAAATACAATTTTCATAATGATTTGGAACGTGGTGTATGGTTTACAGCCGCTAATAATCGCCTTTTTTGTAACACTTTACATTACGAGCCGGTAAGTCCATGGTACTTACAGGGGTAATTACTATTAATTACAGTGGTACTTCTAGGTACTTATTGTGGTACTTAGAGTGGCAATTAGAGTGGTACTTCTAGGTATTTATAGTGGTGCTTCTAGGTACGTCTAGTGGTACTTCTAAAATACTATAGTGAGAATTACAAGGTATGTACTGTGATACTTCTAGATACAGTTGTAACTCTTAGTAATAAAGGTGATACTTCTTAGTAATTCAAGGATACTACAGCATCAATTTCTAGGTAGTAAATGTTGTACTTCTACATACATACAGAGGTCATTTCCAGGATTGTGTGACTATAAAACAACATAAAACAACATTAGGAAAACAAGCGTCTTTATTAATATGGAATAAGTAGCACAGAAAGGACAGTAGCAATACAGAGCTTTTCATTTAATGCATATTTCAAAACAAGTTTCAAGCACAAGGGAAACACAGCATTACTTTATGGGAATTATTAGTAAGTACTAGGTACCTAACACAAGTAACAAGAATTACACATTAACACACCAGTAATTATATAGTAAGTACCAGGTGCTTACCACAGGAACTTGCCTGTGGTAAGCACCTGGTACTTGCCACAGGCCACAGACAAAGTCCTTTGTCATAATATGGGCCAGTTCCAGTGTTAATTTTGTCGACTAAAATATTTAGTCTTAATTTTAGTCAAAGTGATTTTTTTGACGACTAAAATTGGACTAAAACTAAATTAAACGTTTTTCATGCGACTAAAACTATGACTAAAATGTCCAGATATTTTAGTCGACTAAAATGAGACTAAATAAAAATGAAAAGGAGAGACTAAAATCATCCAAACTTCTATTGATAGTCTGAAAGAGCCTCATATCATGTACATTCACTGCCAAAGGAACAGCTCTGAGCTTTGTTCATGAGGGAGCAGCTCCATGAAGCAGGACCTTGATTAAATATGATTATAATGAATATTATTAATACAAAGTCGACTAAATGTGTCTTAATTTTAGTCAACTAAATTGACTTGCAATTTTTTTTGACTAAAACTCGACTAAAATTGAATTACATTTTCGTCAAAAGACTAAGACTAAAACTAAATTAAAATATGTTGTCAAAATTAACACTGGCCAGTTCCTGTGGTAAGTACCTAGTACTTACTGCATAATTACTGTTGTTATGTCTAATTCCCATAAAGTAATGCAGTGTTTCCCTTGTGCTTGAAACTTGTTTTGAAATATGCATTAAATGAAAAGCTCTGTATTGCTACTGTCCTTTCTGTGCTACTTATTCCATATTAATAAAGACGCTTGTTTTCCTAATGTTGTTTTATGTTGTTTTATAGTCACACAATCCTGGAAATGACCTCTGTATGTATGTAGAAGTACAACATTTACTACCTAGAAATTGATGCTGTAGTATCCTTGAATTACTAAGAAGTATCACCTTTATTACTAAGAGTTAGAACTGTATCTAGAAGTATCACAGTACATACCTTTAATTCTCACTATAGTATCCTAGAAGTACCACTGTAAGTATCACAATAAGTACCTAGAAGTACCACTGTTATTAATAGTAATTACCTCTGTAAGTATCACAATAAGTACCTAGAAGTACCACTGTTATTAATAGTAATTACCTCTGTAAGTATCACAATAAGTACCTAGAAGTACCACTGTTATTAATAGTAATTACCACTGTAAGTATCACAATAAGTACCTAGAAGTACCACTGTTATTAATAGTAATTACCACTGTAAGTATCACAATAAGTACCTAGAAGTACCACTGTAATTAATAGTAATTACCACTGTAAGTATCACAATAAGTACCTAGAAGTACCACTGTAATTAATAGTAATTACCACTGTAAGTATCACAATAAGTACCTAGAAGTACCACTGTAATTAATAGTAATTACCACTGTAAGTACCATTTCCCTCTCACTAACAGCTGGATGTTGATGTTGTTAACGGGTGTGGTCTCGCTCTCAGAAATACACCGCTCTGACAGAACAGTTCGGCTCCAGTGCCCGCCCCCAGGACCCCCAGGTGTCCGTGCACCTGTCAGTGGAGGAGCCACAGAGCCCAGGACCTGCCCCCTTCGATAACATCGCCGATTCCTGTCAGGGCACCGTGGAAACGAGAAGAGACCCTGCGCTGGACGCAGAGGACAAGGACAAGTGAGACATCCTCTGCTTCCTCTGACCTCTTCGGTTCCTCCTCTTCCTCCTCTGCTCCCTCTGACCTTCTCCTGTCCGTCCTCTGCTTCCTCTGACCTCTTCGGTTCCTCCTCTTCCTCCTCTGCTCCCTCTGACCTTCTCCTGTCCGTCCTCTGCTTCCTCTGACCTCTTCGGTTCCTCCTCTTCCTCATCTGCTCCCTCTGACCGTCTCCTGCCGTCCTCTGCTTCCTCTGACCTCTTCGGTTCCTCCTCTTCCTCCTCTGCTCCCTCTACTCTTCCTCCTCTGCTCCCTCTGACCTTCTCCTGTCGGTCCTCTGCTTCCTCTGACCTCTTCGGTTCCTCCTCTTCCTCATCTGCTCCCTCTGACCTTCTCCTGTCCGTCCTCTGCTTCCTCTGACCTCTTCGGTTCCTCCTCTTCCTCATCTGCTCTCTCTGACCTTCTCCTGTCCGTCCTCTGCTTCCTCTGACCTCTTCGGTTCCTCCTCTTCCTCCTCTGCTCCATCTGACCTCTTCTATTCCTCCTCTTCCTCCTCTGCTCCCTCTGACCTTCTCCTGTCCGTCCTCTGCTTCCTCTGACCTCTTCGGTTCCTCCTCTTCCTCCTCTGCTCCCTCTGACCTTCTCCTGTCCGTCCTCTGCTTCCTCTGACCTCTTCGGTTCCTCCTCTTCCTCCTCTGCTCCCTCTGACCTTCTCCTGTCCGTCCTCTGCTTCCTCTGACCTCTTCGGTTCCTCCTCTTCCTCCTCTGCTCCCTCTGACCTTCTCCTGTCCGTCCTCTGCTTCCTCTGACCTCTTCGGTTCCTCCTCTTCCTCATCTGCTCCCTCTGACCGTCTCCTGCCGTCCTCTGCTTCCTCTGACCTCTTCGGTTCCTCCTCTTCCTCCTCTGCTCCCTCTACTCTTCCTCCTCTGCTCCCTCTGACCTTCTCCTGTCCGTCCTCTGCTTCCTCTGACCTCTTCGGTTCCTCCTCTTCCTCATCTGCTCCCTCTGACCTTCTCCTGTCCGTCCTCTGCTTCCTCTGACCTCTTCGGTTCCTCCTCTTCCTCATCTGCTCTCTCTGACCTTCTCCTGTCCGTCCTCTGCTTCCTCTGACCTCTTCGGTTCCTCCTCTTCCTCCTCTGCTCCATCTGACCTCTTCTATTCCTCCTCTTCCTCCTCTGCTCCATCTGACCTCTTCTATTCCTCCTCTTCCTCCTCTGCTCCCTCTGACCCTCTCCTCTTTCTCCTCTGCTCCCTCTGACCCTCTCCTGATCCTCCTATTGTTCCTCTGACCCTCTCCTCTCCCGCCTCTGCTCCCTCTTATCCTCTCCTCTTCTTCCTCTGCTCCATCTCACCCTTTCCTCATGATCCTCTGATCCATCTGACCCTCTCCTCCTCTTCCTCTGCTCCCTCTCCTCTTCATCCTCTGCTCCGTCTGACCCTCTCCTCTTCATCTTCTGCTCCATCTGACCCTCTCCTCTTCCTCTTTTGCTCCATCTGAACCTCTCCCCTTCCTCCTCTGCTCCCTCTCCTCTTCATCTTCTGCTCCGTCTCACCCTCTCTTCTTCATCCTCTGCTCTATCTGACTCTCTCCTCTCCCTCCTCTGCTCCCTCTGACCTCTTCTGTTCCTCCTCTTCCTCCTCTGCTCCCTCTGACCCTCTCCTCATCATCATCTGCTCCCTCTGACCTTCTCCTCTTCCTCCTCTGCTCCATCTGACCCTCTCCCCATCATCATCTGCTCCCTCTTACCCTCTCCTGATCCTCCTATTGTTCCTCTGACCCTCTCCTCTTCCTCTTCTGCTCCATCTGACCCTCTCCTCTTCATCTTCTGCTCCATCTGACCCTCTCCCCATCATCATCTGCTCCCTCTTACCCTCTCCTGATCCTCCTATTGTTCCTCTGACCCTCTCCTCTTCCTCTTCTGCTCCATCTGACCCTCTCCTCTTCATCTTCTGCTACCTCTGACCCTCTCCTTCCTCTGCTCCCTCTCCTCTTCATCATCTGCTTACTCTGACCCTCTCCTCATCATCCTCTGCTCTATCTGACTCTCTCCTCGTCCTCCTCTGCTCCCTCTTATCCTCTCCTCTTCTTCCTCTGCCCCCTTTACTCTTCCTCCTCTGCTCCATCTCACCCTTTCCTCATGATCCTCTGATCCATCTGACCCTCTCCTCTTCTTCCTCTGCTCCCTCTCCTCTTTATCCCCTGCTCCATCTGACCCTCTCCTCTTCGTCTTCTGCTACACCTGACCCTCTCATCTTCATCTTCTGAGCCATCTGACCCTCTCCTCTTCATCTTCTGCTCCCTCTGACCCTCTCCTTCCTCTGCTCCATCTGACCCTCTCCTCTTCTTCCTCTGCTCCCACTCCTCCTCCTCTGCTCCCTCAAACCCTCTCCTCTTCCACTTCTGCTACCTCTGACCCTCTCTTCTTCCTCCTCTGCTGCCTCTCCTCTTCATCTTCTGCTCCGTCTCACCCTCTCCTCATCATCCTCTGCTCTATCTGACTCTCTCCTCTTCCTCCTCTGCTCCCTCTGACCCTCTCCTCTTCTTCCTCTGCTCCCTCTCCTCTTCATCTTCTGCTCCATCTGACCCTCTCCTCTTCATCTTCTGCTCCATCTGACCCTGTCATCTTCCACTTCTGCTCCCTCTGACCCTCTCTTCTTCTTCCTCTGCTCAGTCTGACCCCCTCCACCTCATCTTCTAATATTTCTAACCCTCTCCTCTCCCTCCTCTGCTCCCTTTGACCTTCTCCTCTTCCTCCTCTGCTCCATCTGACCCTCTCCTCTTCCTCCTCTGCTCCGTCTGACCCTCTCCTCTTCATCCCCTGCTCCATCTGACCCTCTACTATTCCTCCTCTTCTCCCTCTGCTCCCTCTCCTCTTCATACTCTGCTCCATTTGACCCTCTCCTCTTCATCTTCTGCTCCATCTGACCCTCTCCTCTTCCTCTTTTGCTCCATCTGAACCTCTTCCCTTCCTCCTCTGCTCCCTCTCCTCTTCATCTTCTGCTCCGTCTCACCCTCTCTTCATCATCCTCTGCTCTATCTGACTCTCTCCTCTTCCTCCTCTGCTCCCTCTGACCTCTTCTGTTCCTCCTCTTCCTCCTCTGCTCCCTCTGACCCTCTCCTCATCATCATCTGCTCCATCTGACCTTCTCCTCTTCCTCCTCTGCTCCATCTGACCCTCTCCCCATCATCATCTGCTCCCTCTTACCCTCTCCTGATCCTCCTATTGTTCCTCTGACCCTCTCCTCTTCCTCTTCTGCTCCATCTGACCCTCTCCTCTTCATCTTCTGCTCCATCTGACCCTCTCCTCTTCATCTTCTGCTCCCTCTGACCCTCTCCTTCCTCTGCTCCATCTCCTATTTATCCTCTGCTCCATCTGACCCTCTCCTCTTCTTCCTCTGCTCCCACTCCTCCTCCTCTGCTCCCTCAAACCCTCTCCTCTTCCACTTCTGCTACCTCTGACCCTCTCTTCTTCCTCCTCTGCTGCCTCTCCTCTTCATCTTCTGCTCCGTCTCACCCTCTCCTCATCATCCTCTGCTCTATCTGACTCTCTCCTCTTCCTCCTCTGCTCCCTCTGACCCTCTCCTCTTCTTCCTCTGCTCCCTCTCCTCTTCATCTTCTGCTCCATCTGACCCTCTCCTCTTCATCTTCTGCTCCATCTGACCCTCTCATCTTCCACTTCTGCTCCCTCTGACCCTCTCTTCTTCTTCCTCTGCTCAGTCTGACCCCCTCCACCTCATCTTCTAATATTTCTAACCCTCTCCTCTCCCTCCTCTGCTCCCTTTGACCTTCTCCTCTTCCTCCTCTGCTCCATCTGACCCTCTCCTCTTCCTCCTCTGCTCCGTCTGACCCTCTCCTCTTCATCCCCTGCTCCATCTGACCCTCTACTATTCCTCCTCTTCTCCCTCTGCTCCCTCTCCTCTTCATACTCTGCTCCATTTGACCCTCTCCTCTTCATCTTCTGCTCCATCTGACCCTCTCCTCTTCCTCTTTTGCTCCATCTGAACCTCTCCCCTTCCTCCTCTGCTCCCTCTCCTCTTCATCCTCTGCTCCGTCTCACCCTCTCTTCATCATCCTCTGCTCTATCTGACTCTCTCCTCTTCCTCCTCTGCTCCCTCTGACCTCTTCTGTTCCTCCTCTTCCTCCTCTGCTCCCTCTGACCCTCTCCTCATCATCATCTGCTCCATCTGACCTTCTCCTCTTCCTCCTCTGCTCCATCTGACCCTCTCCCCATCATCATCTGCTCCCTCTTACCCTCTCCTGATCCTCCTATTGTTCCTCTGACCCTCTCCTCTTCCTCTTCTGCTCCATCTGACCCTCTCCTCTTCATCTTCTGCTCCATCTGACCCTCTCCCCATCATCATCTGCTCCCTCTTACCCTCTCCTGATCCTCCTATTGTTCCTCTGACCCTCTCCTCTTCCTCTTCTGCTCCATCTGACCCTCTCCTCTTCATCTTCTGCTACCTCTGACCCTCTCCTTCCTCTGCTCCCTCTCCTCTTCATCATCTGCTTACTCTGACCCTCTCCTCATCATCCTCTGCTCTATCTGACTCTCTCCTCGTCCTCCTCTGCTCCCTCTTATCCTCTCCTCTTCTTCCTCTACCCCCTTTACTCTTCCTCCTCTGCTCCATCTCACCCTTTCCTCATGATCCTCTGATCCATCTGACCCTCTCCTCTTCTTCCTCTGCTCCCTCTCCTCTTTATCCCCTGCTCCATCTGACCCTCTCCTCTTCGTCTTCTGCTACACCTGACCCTCTCATCTTCATCTTCTGAGTCATCTGACCCTCTCCTCTTCATCTTCTGCTCCATCTGACCCTCTCCTCTTCATCTTCTGCTCCCTCTGACCCTCTCCTTCCTCTGCTCCATCTCCTCTTTATCCTCTGCTCCATCTGACCCTCTCCTCTTCTTCCTCTGCTCCCACTCCTCCTCCTCTGCTCCCTCAAACCCTCTCCTCTTCCACTTCTGCTACCTCTGACCCTCTCTTCTTCCTCCTCTGCTGCCTCTCCTCTTCATCTTCTGCTCCGTCTCACCCTCTCCTCATCATCCTCTGCTCTATCTGACTCTCTCCTCTTCCTCCTCTGCTCCCTCTGACCCTCTCCTCTTCTTCCTCTGCTCCCTCTCCTCTTCATCTTCTGCTCCATCTGACCCTCTCCTCTTCATCTTCTGCTCCATCTGACCCTGTCATCTTCCACTTCTGCTCCCTCTGACCCTCTCTTCTTCTTCCTCTGCTCAGTCTGACCCCCTCCACCTCATCTTCTAATCAAATCAAATCAAACTTTATTTATAGAGCGCTTTTCATACAAAATGTAACACAAAGTGCTTTACAGTGCTTAAAAATCATTAAAAATAATAAAAATCGTCCCCACCAGTAAATATACATAAATAACTACAACCCCACCACCCGCACACACAGACACACAGACGTACAGACAGCCCAGCAGTTAAAAGTCTTAAATAAAAATGGACATAGAGTTGAGTACGTAAGGCTGGGTACAGATGGACCGAAAGGGGAAACATCATCCAAGGAGCCGTCTGCACCAGGAGCAGCCCATCGCCCACAGCCACAGAGCGCCAACCCAGGGGGCCCGGAGTAGGTGTAGGAGAGACGTCCTACCTCCATCCAGGCACCCCCAGGAGAGCGCCCGCACGGCCACAGCCAACCAGCACTCCCGGGGCAGAGGGCTCCCTCAGAGGAACCACTAGGAGAACATAAAAAATAAATGAATAAAATAAATAAAAATAAATAAATAAATATTTAATAAGAGATACATTAAAAACAGCTAAAACTGTGCGTGAAATAGCACAGGATAAAAGAGGGAAAATAAAGAAATAATAGAACTAAAACCGGTAAATAAGGTTAATATAAGTAAATATTAATTAAAAGCTAAACTAAAAAGGTGGGTCTTGAGCCTGCTCTTAAAAACATGAACGTTCTCTGCGGTCCTGAGCTCCTCTGGCAGGTCGTTCCAGAGGCGAGGGCCATAGTATTGGAAAGACGCCTCGCCGTGAGTCTTTCTGTTGACTTTAGGAATAACTAGGAGACCCCTGCCAGAGGAGCGAAGGGACCGCGAAGGCTCATATGGTAAAATCAATTCTGAAAGATAAGAAGGACCAAGACCATTAAGACATTTAAAAACCATTAAAAGAACTTTAAAATGGATCCTGAAACACACGGGGAGCCAATGCAGTGACTCTAAAACCGGTGTAATGTGGTCCCGCCTCCTGGTCTTCGTCAGGACACGAGCTGCTGAATTTTGTAAAAGTTGTAAACCTGAGATACTCTTTTTGGGAAGACCAGAAAGCAGGGCATTACAGTAGTCGATACGACTGGTGATAAAAGCATGCATTAGCGTCTCCGTGTTGGCCCGAGAGAGAATGGGGCGGACTCTGGCTATGTTCTTTAGATGGTAAAAACCTATCTTTGTGATATTCTTAATGTGTGGAATTAAAGTCAGCTCAGAGTCAAAAATCACACCCAGGTTCTTCACCTGTGAGGAAGGATTAAAAGACAATGACTGTAGTTTGGGTAAAAGTTTCTCTCTCTGGGCCTGAGGACCGAGGACTAAAACCTCAGTTTTGTCCTGGTTAAGCTGGAGAAAGTTTTCTGCCATCCAGGATTTGATATCTAAAATGCAGTTAAAAAGTGCATCCATTGGCCTGGTGTCCTCAGGAGACATGGAGATGTACAACTGTGTATCGTCAGCGTAACTATGAAAGTTGACTCCATGTCTCCTGATGACATCACCAAGAGGGAGCATATACAGGTTAAAAAGCACTGGGCCTAAAATCGAACCTTGAGGCACACCACATGTAATATTATGGACCTTGGAGGAGCAGGTATCCACACTTACCATGAATGTCCTGTCTGTGAGGTAGGATGTAAACCATTTGTGGACAGCACCAGAGAGGCCGATGTGTTTTAAACGAGTTAAAAGAATAGTATGGTCGACTGTATCAAAGGCAGCGCTCAGATCCAGTAGAACCAACACTGTCAACCTTTTGGAATCATAATTTAATCTAAAATCGTTTAAAATCTTTAAAAGGGCTGTCTCGGTGCTGTGGTTAACCCTAAAGCCAGACTGAAATTTCTCAAGGACGTCATGTGCATTTATAAAGTCGCTAAGTTGGGTAAAAACAAGTTTTTCTAAGATTTTGCTTAAAAATGGTAAGTTGGATACCGGTCTAAAGTTGTTAAAATCATTACGGTCCAAATTGCTCTTCTTCAGCAGAGGCCTCACCACCGCCCCCTTAAAGGCAGCAGGGAAGACCCCCGTCTGAAGGGAGCAATTCATCATGTGTAAAAGCTCGTCTCTAAGAGATCCATAGAAAGTTTTAAAAAACGGGGTTGGGACCGGGTCTAAAGGACATGTGGTGGGCCTCACTGAGGAGAAAACTTTATCAAGCATCTCAGCATTAACCTGGACAAAACTGTGCAGTGTTTCCTCTGGAACAAGTAGACAACCAGATGCATTTAAAACCGTGTTACTTTGAGTAGATAAAATATTACATCTGATAGTGTCTATCTTTCCCCTGAAGTGGTCTGCAAACGCCTCGCAAAGGGAGTCACTTGGAGTAAAATTGGTCTTGTTAAAATCAGGATTGATTAGATGTTCTATTGTAGAGAAGAGTACCTTGGGATTGTTTTTATTATTGTTGATAATTTTTGAGAAGTAGTTGTTTCTTGTGTTTCTTACTGTGTTATTGTAGGTTGATTGTTGTTCACGGAAGATTTGGTAGTTTATGGTAATTTTGTTTTTTCTCCATTTTCTCTCTGCCACCCTGCATTGTCTTTTGAGTTGTTTAATTTCCTCATTCCTCCATGGAGTAATTGGTTTTGTAGGGAGTTTCTTGGATTTTAAAGGAGCGATAGAATCAAGCGCTGACTTGAGTTTGCTATTAAAATTTTCAAAAATAAAATCACAGGGGGCAGGTAGAACAATAGGAGAATATTTCTCTAAAACATCAATAAAATTTGCAGCCACTTCAGGGGTGAGATGACGTTTCCTCACAGCTCTTACCGAGGTCTCCCGCTGGGTAAAACTGGTGATATTAAAAAACACACAGTAATGGTCAGAAACAGCCAAGTCAATGACAGAAGACACAGCTGTGGACAGGCCATACGTGATGACCAGGTCCAGACTGTGTCCTCTGTCGTGAGTTGGCTGTGTGACGTGTTGGGTAAAATCCATATAATTAAGAACATTTAAAAAATCCCTAGCAACAGGGTCTAAAAGATTATCTATGTGTAGATTAAAATCACCAGTTAAAAGAATCATATTAAAAGAGCTATGTAAAAGTGATAAAAACTCAGAAAATTCCTTAACAAAAAGAGGGCATTTTTTGGGGGGTCTGTAAATAGTGACACATAAAATGGGGGGATTGCTAAAAACAACTGCATGGTGCTCAAAAGTGGGGAATGGATCAAATAAAATAGGTTTGGTGGCAATAGTGTTTGTACATATGGAAGCAGTGCCACCTCCCCTTTTCCCATTCCTTATTGAAAAGGTGCTGCTAAAATTAGGTGGGGAGGCCTCAGCAAGAACCGCGGTCGCATCTGTACCCAGCCAGGTTTCAGTTAAAAACAAACAATCAAGATTATTATCTAAAATCAGGTCATTCACAATAAAAGACTTCTTCTGCAGAGAGCGGACATTTAAAAGAGCCATGTTTATTGTGGTTTGAGATGGATTAGCTGTGGACTGTGGGGGGGCTTTGGGGAGGGGTTTTAAAACGTTAATATGGACAGGATAATTCCTGTCCATATTAACGGGATAATTGCATGGAGGGTTGTGTTGTGTCCGCTCTCTGCTAGTGATGACAGGGATGGTTTGTGAGGGGGGCGTGGAAACGATAGGAGGGGGAGTGTTGGCGGAGGCTGCACCTGCGCGTGATTGACTGGAGGCAAACCGTCAATCACGCGCAGGTGCGGAGTGGACTGCCAGGGACATGTTCTTTGTGAGCAGACGGCTGCCCCTCAAGTTCAGATGTAAGCCGTCGACTCGGAAATGAGAGGGTCGGTCCATAAAAAGGCTAAAATTGTCAATAAAAGAGGTTAGAGGTCTACATACGGATTTAAGCCAGCAGTTCAGATGGAAGGTCCTGCTAAAATGTTCATCGCCACGATTCAGCGTGGGGAGGGGGCCCGAGATGAACACAGACACACCTTTAAAAATCCATGGTCTCAGAACGCTGAGGAGTTCTTTAAAATCCAGTTTTGTACGCTCCGATTGTCTTTTCGATACGTCATTTGTACCCACGTGGACGATCACTCTATGGACGGATGGGGGCATGGACTGAAAAATGCCTGGGAGTTTTTGTGTTATCCTGGAAACTGTAGCACCTGGGAAGCAGTGGGTTGCGGCGTTATAAAAACGGACGTTTCTGATAATGGAGTCTCCTATTATGAGTGTTGTGGTGGGGAATAGTGGCTTTGGCTGGTGGGCGGACTCGGAAACATCACCATGTGGAGAGGACGGAGGAGAGACCAGGGCCGCGGGCTGACCGATGGGTTCAAGTCCCGCCCCGACAGGAGTGGATCCTGGCTGCTGTTGTTGCGCGCCCTCGTCCGGGATCACCGGCTGCACCGCGGGTTGTTGTGTCCGTGGCTCCGCCGGAGAGGACCGCGGGGATACCTCTCGCGACGCGGAATGTTGTGGCCGTGACGCGAGAGCTGACCGCGGGGGGGCCACCGGCGGTGTCGCGGCTTGATGAGACCGCGACACCGTCAGCAGCTGCGAGGGCGCGTGCAGCGTCGGGGACAGCGACAAGACCGGAGCCATACCCGAGGATCCACTGGATCGTCTCCGGACCGCCTCTTTTAGGATATTACGCCTGGCCGATGTTTTTTTCCCCCTGTTTGTGAGGCTGGGCCGAGCGGGGATCCGCGCCACCCCCTTGGAGAGCCGGGAAATCCATCGCCGGGTCCAGATTGGGGAGCGCCGTTGCCGGAACAGCTGGAGTAGGTGAGTCCTCCGCCAATACAGAGAAGCGGTTCGTGAGGCTCAAACAGGTAGATCCAAGTGTTTTTGTTCTGTGCACGGTTTGCGGGTGGGGAGTTGAGCTAGAGGGTGAGGGACAGGTAACCGGGTCTCCGAGCACTGTCTCTTGGAGGGCAGCAGTCAGAGAGGAAATATGGAGTGATTGTCTATGGGATATTTCCATGAGGTCGGAAACAAGCGCTTCTTTCTTT
The DNA here is from genome assembly GCA_021464625.1 of Proterorhinus semilunaris. Lineage (NCBI taxonomy): Eukaryota > Metazoa > Chordata > Actinopteri > Gobiiformes > Gobiidae > Proterorhinus > Proterorhinus semilunaris. The sequence continues at coordinate 498,017 of CM038355.1, read as the reverse complement.
TTAATATCCTCCGTCAATCGCTTTATGTCCAGTCTTAGACGGTGAAGCTCTTGCTCGGTGCGGCTAGCCATAATGATTGATTTCACCAACTCTTAAAATGTTACTGAAATTCCAAGAGACTTCCAGCGAAACAAACACGAGTCTCGCAAAGGTGACGTGGCAACAGGAAACAAGGTGACGTGGCAACAGGAAACAGGAACGGGCAACGTTGACTATATATTTCTAACCCTCTCCTCTCCCTCCTCTGCTCCCTTTGACCTTCTCCTCTTCCTCCTCTGCTCCATCTGACCCTCTCCTCTTCCTCCTCTGCTCCGTCTGACCCTCTCCTCTTCATCCCCTGCTCCATCTGACCCTCTACTATTCCTCCTCTTCTCCCTCTGCTCCCTCTCCTCTTCATACTCTGCTCCATTTGACCCTCTCCTCTTCATCTTCTGCTCCATCTGACCCTCTCCTCTTCCTCTTTTGCTCCATCTGAACCTCTTCCCTTCCTCCTCTGCTCCCTCTCCTCTTCATCTTCTGCTCCGTCTCACCCTCTCTTCATCATCCTCTGCTCTATCTGACTCTCTCCTCTTCCTCCTCTGCTCCCTCTGACCTCTTCTGTTCCTCCTCTTCCTCCTCTGCTCCCTCTGACCCTCTCCTCATCATCATCTGCTCCATCTGACCTTCTCCTCTTCCTCCTCTGCTCCATCTGACCCTCTCCCCATCATCATCTGCTCCCTCTTACCCTCTCCTGATCCTCCTATTGTTCCTCTGACCCTCTCCTCTTCCTCTTCTGCTCCATCTGACCCTCTCCTCTTCATCTTCTGCTCCATCTGACCCTCTCCTCTTCATCTTCTGCTCCCTCTGACCCTCTCCTTCCTCTGCTCCATCTCCTATTTATCCTCTGCTCCATCTGACCCTCTCCTCTTCTTCCTCTGCTCCCACTCCTCCTCCTCTGCTCCCTCAAACCCTCTCCTCTTCCACTTCTGCTACCTCTGACCCTCTCTTCTTCCTCCTCTGCTGCCTCTCCTCTTCATCTTCTGCTCCGTCTCACCCTCTCCTCATCATCCTCTGCTCTATCTGACTCTCTCCTCTTCCTCCTCTGCTCCCTCTGACCCTCTCCTCTTCTTCCTCTGCTCCCTCTCCTCTTCATCTTCTGCTCCATCTGACCCTCTCCTCTTCATCTTCTGCTCCATCTGACCCTCTCATCTTCCACTTCTGCTCCCTCTGACCCTCTCTTCTTCTTCCTCTGCTCAGTCTGACCCCCTCCACCTCATCTTCTAATATTTCTAACCCTCTCCTCTCCCTCCTCTGCTCCCTTTGACCTTCTCCTCTTCCTCCTCTGCTCCATCTGACCCTCTCCTCTTCCTCCTCTGCTCCGTCTGACCCTCTCCTCTTCATCCCCTGCTCCATCTGACCCTCTACTATTCCTCCTCTTCTCCCTCTGCTCCCTCTCCTCTTCATACTCTGCTCCATTTGACCCTCTCCTCTTCATCTTCTGCTCCATCTGACCCTCTCCTCTTCCTCTTTTGCTCCATCTGAACCTCTCCCCTTCCTCCTCTGCTCCCTCTCCTCTTCATCCTCTGCTCCGTCTCACCCTCTCTTCATCATCCTCTGCTCTATCTGACTCTCTCCTCTTCCTCCTCTGCTCCCTCTGACCTCTTCTGTTCCTCCTCTTCCTCCTCTGCTCCCTCTGACCCTCTCCTCATCATCATCTGCTCCATCTGACCTTCTCCTCTTCCTCCTCTGCTCCATCTGACCCTCTCCCCATCATCATCTGCTCCCTCTTACCCTCTCCTGATCCTCCTATTGTTCCTCTGACCCTCTCCTCTTCCTCTTCTGCTCCATCTGACCCTCTCCTCTTCATCTTCTGCTCCATCTGACCCTCTCCCCATCATCATCTGCCCCCTCTTACCCTCTCCTGATCCTCCTATTGTTCCTCTGACCCTCTCCTCTTCCTCTTCTGCTCCATCTGACCCTCTCCTCTTCATCTTCTGCTACCTCTGACCCTCTCCTTCCTCTGCTCCCTCTCCTCTTCATCATCTGCTTACTCTGACCCTCTCCTCATCATCCTCTGCTCTATCTGACTCTCTCCTCGTCCTCCTCTGCTCCCTCTTATCCTCTCCTCTTCTTCCTCTACCCCCTTTACTCTTCCTCCTCTGCTCCATCTCACCCTTTCCTCATGATCCTCTGATCCATCTGACCCTCTCCTCTTCTTCCTCTGCTCCCTCTCCTCTTTATCCCCTGCTCCATCTGACCCTCTCCTCTTCGTCTTCTGCTACACCTGACCCTCTCATCTTCATCTTCTGAGTCATCTGACCCTCTCCTCTTCATCTTCTGCTCCATCTGACCCTCTCCTCTTCATCTTCTGCTCCCTCTGACCCTCTCCTTCCTCTGCTCCATCTCCTCTTTATCCTCTGCTCCATCTGACCCTCTCCTCTTCTTCCTCTGCTCCCACTCCTCCTCCTCTGCTCCCTCAAACCCTCTCCTCTTCCACTTCTGCTACCTCTGACCCTCTCTTCTTCCTCCTCTGCTGCCTCTCCTCTTCATCTTCTGCTCCGTCTCACCCTCTCCTCATCATCCTCTGCTCTATCTGACTCTCTCCTCTTCCTCCTCTGCTCCCTCTGACCCTCTCCTCTTCTTCCTCTGCTCCCTCTCCTCTTCATCTTCTGCTCCATCTGACCCTCTCCTCTTCATCTTCTGCTCCATCTGACCCTCTCATCTTCCACTTCTGCTCCCTCTGACCCTCTCTTCTTCCTCCTCTGCTGCCTCTCCTCTTCATCTTCTGCTCCGTCTCACCCTCTCCTCATCATCCTCTGCTCTATCTGACTCTCTCCTCTTCCTCCTCTGCTCCCTCTGACCCTCTCCTCTTCTTCCTCTGCTCCCTCTCCTCTTCATCTTCTGCTCCATCTGACCCTCTCCTCTTCATCTTCTGCTCCATCTGACCCTCTCATCTTCCACTTCTGCTCCCTCTGACCCTCTCTTCTTCCTCCTCTGCTGCCTCTCCTCTTCATCTTCTGCTCCGTCTCACCCTCTCCTCATCATCCTCTGCTCTATCTGACTCTCTCCTCTTCCTCCTCTGCTCCCTCTGACCCTCTCCTCTTCTTCCTCTGCTCCCTCTCCTCTTCATCTTCTGCTCCATCTGACCCTCTCCTCTTCATCTTCTGCTCCATCTGACCCTGTCATCTTCCACTTCTGCTCCCTCTGACCCTCTCTTCTTCTTCCTCTGCTCAGTCTGACCCCCTCCACCTCATCTTCTAATATTTCTAACCCTCTCCTCTCCCTCCTCTGCTCCCTTTGACCTTCTCCTCTTCCTCCTCTGCTCCATCTGACCCTCTCCTCTTCCTCCTCTGCTCTGTTTGACCCTCTCCTCTTCATCCCCTGCTCCATCTGACCCTCTACTATTCCTCCTCTTCTCCCTCTCTTCTTCTTCCTCTGCTCCCTCTCCTCGTCCTCCTCTGCTCCCTCTTATCCTCTCCTCTTCTTCCTCTGCCCCCTTTACTCTTCCTCCTCTGCTCCATCTCACCCTTTCCTCATGATCCTCTGATCCATCTGACCCTCTCCTCTTCTTCCTCTGCTCCCTCTCCTCTTTATCCCCTGCTCCATCTGACCCTCTCCTCTTCGTCTTCTGCTACACCTGACCCTCTCATCTTCATCTTCTGAGCCATCTGACCCTCTCCTCTTCATCTTCTGCTCCATCTGACACTCTACTATTCCTCCTCTTCTCCCTCTGCTCCCTCTCCTCTTCATACTCTGCTCCATTTGACCCTCCCCTCTTCATCTTCTGCTCCATCTGACCCTCTCCTCCTTATCCCCTGCTCCATCTGACCCTCTCCTCTTCTTCCTCTGACCATCTCCTCTTCATTTTCTGCTCCCTCTGACCCTCTCCTCCTTATCCCCTGCTCCATCTGACCCTCTCCTCTTCATCCTCTGCTCCCTCTCCTCTTCATCCTCTGCTCCATCTGACCCTCTCCTCTCCTTTCTCTGCTCCATCTCCTCTTCATTCTCTGCTCCATCTGACCCTCTCCCCCTTATCCCCTGCTCCATCTGACCCTCTCCTCTTCTTTCTCTGCTCCCTCTCCTCTTCTTCCTCTGCTCCATCTCCTCTTCATCCTCTGCTCCATCTGACCCTCTCCTCTTCCTCTTCTGCTCCCCTGCCTTTTCATTCTCTGCTCTCTCTGCTCCTTCTCCTCTTCATCTTCTGCTCCATCTCATCTTCATCCTCTGCACCATCTGACCCTCTCCTATTCCTCCTCTGCTCCCTCCTGCCCTCTCCTCTTCCTTCTATGCTCCCTCTGACCCTCTCCTCTTCCTCCCCTGCTCCATCTGACACTCTCCTCTTGATCTTCTGCTCCATCTCCTCTTCCTCCTCTGCTCCCCCGCCTCTTCATCCTCTGCTCCCTCTGCTCCTCTCCTCTTCATATTCTTATCCGTCTGACCCTCTCCTCTTCCTCCTCTCAGGTCGGAGCTGTCTAAGGAACAGGAAGTGACATCACCGGCGCAGGAGGAGAGCGCTGTGTGATTGTCTGTTTCAATAGTCATCTCATTATGGTGTCATTAGATTAAAGCTGCTCTTTTGTATCAAATGCTTTTGAATAAACTTTGCTTCAGATTTTCCTCTACGTTTCTTTCATTGTCATTCATGCTCTTGCACTGCTGGGTTAGCACTCTCTTATTTTGATAGTATTGTTAAACATATGACCATTGCTTTGGTTCGCTAAAGTTATCTAACACATATAGCATTTATAATTAATAATTGGACCTGCCACATCTTAACCTACAGTCAAATGTTCCCCCGACATCACCGAACGAGCCACTGTGTCTATTGAGACAAAAGGACCTCTGGAATTTGTTAATACAGTGCTCCTACCTCACACTTTCACGCTTATCAAAGGTTGACACTTATCCTTATCAATGACATTTCACTACTCTTTCTAACAAAACAATGCTAATCTGACTTTGTTCAGATCAGCCATCTTCAAAGGCCTCGTCACTGAGAATCCCTGCTGTGCCATTAGGACGGACTGAAACAATGCACAACCAAGTTGCACAGGACATTATATTCAAGCAAATTACTGAATGATGTTTGTGTGTCTACTGCAACGTCCATCCAACCACATGATGTATTTTACATGAATTAATCATTACCATCATTTCCTAAGTGTTTAACCTATCAATGTCATTTAATTTAACAAAGGACTGAATTTCCTTCCAAAAGAACAAAGAACGTTTCGTATTGGGAGACCTTCAACCAATCAGCTTCAACCCCCAACTCACAAGGACCATCCAGTCCGGGCTTAACCTGAAGCCTATTAAGTTACTTAGATCACACCCCCAGTCAGTCTCTTACTCTCTGTGAGTCAATGACTCGATGAGCAAACTGAACGCTCCTCTGAGCTTTGCCCGGGTTCACCTACCTGCGCTTCTTTGGCCTCTCACGAGGACAAAGCTTTTTGCTTCCCAGGCAGGTCATTCAGCGACCAGCCCTCAAGCAGAGTTAACTTTGAGCAAAAAACAGCACAAAGATTTTTGGAAAAATCCTTTTGTTGCAAACCGGACCTTTTCAACAATTGCAACCAGCAGCATCCACCATTTTTTAATGGACTGTTACCACCTATGAACTTAACGGTCCATTGTCTACGGAACCAAACGGATTGGCTCTTCCATACCAGCGTGCTTCACCACCGCGGCGGTTACCACCTTAGCTATAAGTATCTATTCATAAGTATCTATAAGAAAACTTTCCCTTCTCTGCATCAAAGCAGTCATTTGATTCAAATGTATTTGCATCTTAAAATGTCACATGTGAATTGAAATTAATCATTTGTCCAATTTGATTTGCAAATAGTAATTTTATGTTATCTGTGTGTTGTTTGAGATGTGAATAAATTATACACTTATGATGCATTGAGCTTGGGTTTTACCTCATTTCTGCTTAAGTATTGAGAGTCCCTTAATTGTTACGAAAACACGCTTCTGATTAGAGACAGTTAACAAGGCAAACCTAGTCAACTTTGTTAGGTGGATGCCCTTTCAATTCTATCCTTTAATTTCATAACTTGGTTGGACTAACAAACACAGGTTTAACAGGTTCCCCTCAAAGGTCTCATATCATGCCTGTCTTATTGGCTCTCCATTGGCTCTCCGTAAAATTCAGGATTGATTTAAAAATGTTAGTGCTGACTTTCAGAGCCTTAAACGTTCAGGCCCCACAGTACATCCAGGACCTTTTGAGCCTGTACTCCTCTGGCCGCACTCTTCGCTCCTCTGGTCAGAACCTGCTTGTGGTCCCCAAGACTCATTATACATATTCTAAGACCCGAGGGGACCGGTCTTTTCAGTCTGTGGATCGCCCTGTCTCTGTGTCTGGTGGACTCTGTGGACTCTTTTATGAAGGATCTGAAGATACGTTTATTTTGGTTGGTGTCTGTGTAAGCTCTCAATCGTACAGGAGTTGTCCATCTTCAATGAAGGTACTTGAGTTATCTTCTGTACTCTGTACTAGTTAAAGTCTCAAACGTTTTGCTTCTCATCCAAAAGGCTTCGTCAGTGAACTAAGGTTCAGCTCAGCCCGCAGCTTAAATAAAAACCACAGGGAGGAGCCCGGCTCCTCCCCTCAAATCACCGCTACTCTCACCTGGGTAAACACCTAGAGCTAAAAAGGTGCCTACCAATGCAGAAGGAAAGACCAAAGAGGAGCAACATGTCCAGAGAGCCCTCTCAGACAGTGGCTATCCTAACTGGTCTTTCACTAAAGCACAAAGGGCAAGAAGACCCAAAGAACAAGACAGACAGACTACAGAGCCCAGAAGAACGGGAGTTGTAGTGCCGTATGTAGCCGGGGTCTCAGAGGAACTTCAGAGAATCTTTAGGCAGCACAGGATTCCAGTGAACCACAAACCGGTGAACACACTGAGACAAACATGAGTTCATCCCAAAGACAAAACTCCGAGCCACAAACAAAGCAATGTGGTTTATTCTATTCAATGCAAAGAAGAAGAATGCAAAGAACATTATATTGGAGAAACTAAACAAATTTTACAGAAAAGACTTTATCAACACCATAGAGAAAGCACAAGCGGCCCCCAGTCGCTTCTCCACCTCAAAGCCTCCAACCACTCTTTTGAGAACGGGAAGGTCAACATTTTCGCAAAAAAGGAACGTTGGTTTTAACAAGGAGTAAAATAAGCTATTTTTGTCAAGAACAAAATCCCTTCACGAACCGGAATGGTGGGCTCAGATTTAATCTTTCTTCACTTTACTCTAATCTCCTTTGGCAACAGCCGACAGGGCACGCCCAGTCCAAGGAGACGGCACCTCAGCTAACAAAAGAACAATAGGCAGGTAATTAGCAGTGATCATCCATGAATAGGACAGGACAAATCGATACTCTGGGGTGAGCGGGTCGTTAAAGATGCTCTACTTCAAAGGTGTTTACAGGTGAGAATAGCGGTGATTTGAGGGGAGGAGCCGGGCCAAGCCCAACTTCTCCTTGTGGTCTTTATCTAAGCTGCGGGCTGAGCTGAACCTTAGTTCACTGACGAAGCCTTTTGGATGAGAGGCGAAACGTTCGAAGATCTCAACTACTGACCTCAACTACAGAAGATGACTCCAGTACCTTCATTGAAGATGGACAACTCCTGTACTTAGGAAACAGTTACATAATTAACACCACTGTAAGACTGTAGATTGGGGCTTGTAAAAGTTCACAGGTGCAGTTAAAGTTACCCCAAACAGCTCCAGTTTGTGTAACGTTATGTCAGTAGCTAGAGGTTAGCTAAAATCAGAATTCTTTCATTGCCATTGTCATGAACAGGTTCACAACTTGGAATTATTTGCGGTTAAATCGTGCAACATGAAATATACAGAGGGAGGAAAAGGTGAGTACACTGTGTGGAATTTCTTACATTTCTGCCTAAATAAAATGTGGTCTGATCTTTATTAAAATCACAAGAATTAATAAACAGTGTCTGCTTGAACTAATACCACCCAAACATTTACATTTGCTCATATTTATATTGGCCATAACATGTAAACATTCACAGGAGAGGGAGGAATAAGTGAGTACACCCCTGAATTTCACTGAACAGCAGTTTTGTAAAGAGGAATGGTCCAAGATTCATCATGATCGTTGTGAGTGTCTAATCTGCAACTACAGAAAAGCAGGTATTGTTACAAAAGAAGGGTCAGCCAGCTATTTAATACAAGGGTTCACTTACTTATTCCACGCTATTGTGAATGTCCCAGCTCTTTCTGCAAAATATCTTGATAAACTACTGGCAAAATATTCAGTGGACTGATGGACCCAAAGTTGAATAGTTTGGGAGGAACACCCAATGTCATGTGTGGCGTAAAAATGGAACAGCACAGTAACATCAAAACCCTGTCCTCACTGTGAAGTCTGGAGCAGGAGCATCATGGTGTGAGGCTGTTTTGTTGCCTCAGGGCCTGGACAACGTGATACCATCAATAGAAAAAATAATTCACAAGTTTATCAAGATATTTTGCAGAACAACCTGAGACATTCACAATAAGTAAGTAATGGAAGAAGTAAGTGAACCCTTGTATTAAATAGCTGGCTGACCCTTCTTTTGTAACAATAACTGCTCTTCTGTAGTTGCAGATTAGACACTCACAACGACCAGGATGAATCTTAGACCATTCCGCGATGGCCGGCCGTGTATACCCAGAGAGCCAGAACAGCCACGGATAGGATCAGTCCTGTCTGGGCCAACATTTTACAACATATTTGAGCACTGTATTTTAATCTTGCATCTAATATGAAACTAATATGTTACTTTCAATTTGTGAAGCTGTAATGTGGTTGTGGGCTAGTTATGAATGGAGATGCTATATATAACCTTAATAAAGTCATTTTTTCTGACACAAAACTACAGTTTCCTGATAATTTAATGTTTCGTTATCAGTTTTTTTATTTCTTAAAAACTGATCATTATTGATGCTACTGAACAGACTAATACTGTATGTAGGCTACTGAATAAATATTATAAAGAATGCTGACCATAAAATTAATGAATGAAATGTATTCATTTACATCTGAAAAGACAAGAGGAAAACAAGCATGAATGAGATTTTAAGAATTATAATGTGCAAATATCAAAACAATGTTACAGTATAATGACAAATAAATGGACAGCTGTTTATCAAATACAATATTTACAATACAAAAAGAAAAGACAAACAATACACGTACAGTAATATAGATATATTTTTGTTATTTCTTTATTTTATTTTTGTTACACACAAAAAATAACTATGTACAGTGAGTGAGTCCCTGTCATTCACCCATCTGTCCCTCTCAGACTTCTGGAACTCCATCCATGTCAGTTCTTTGATCATGCCTTGGTCTCTGTACAGAGAGAGCGCCTTGAAGGGACAGTAAACATACTTCCCAGGCACTCCAGGAAAGCCCGTATGAATGTCAGGGCTGTCCCGGCCTTGTTTCGGTGGGAGCACTCACCTCTGCCTTCCTCTTTGCTCTCTCCCCCTCCACTCTGCTCCTCTCTGCCTGGCACCCTCGAGCTCCCTCTCCAAGAAAGGTGAGTAATAAATGAGCGCTTTATTTTGCAGTGATTAAGAATGCGTGGGCTGGTACAAACGAATTATAGGAGGAATTATAACTCTGGCCCCTGGGAAACAACTAGAACGCAAAGTATGTGATTTTCTTTTTCCCAGTCTGTATACATTTGAAACATCTATTTTTTTTTTCATTTGCAGCTCATCAACACCTATCTTTACATGCTGAGCAAACGCTGCAACTGGACAGTTTGTACATGACTAGAGTGTGGCAGGGAAAAGCAAAGCCTCTTAAAAAGACATGTTGTGCCATCCATGACTTTTAGCACACTTTGTAAATGTAATGGACATTGGTTGTGAGTATACTCAGTTAATTTATATAGTTGTATGCAAAAGCAATGAGGCCTTTTTCTGTCGACAGATAATTTATGTTGATGAAAAAAGGGCCCTTTACATGGACCCCTTTGGTGCCACAAAGAACTACACACAAAAGGAATGTGTATCAATGCAGTAGTATGTATTAGTGAACAATGTTGGATGTGCAGATCTCTAATGCGCAAGTACATGCCTGCCTTGGGAAAGTGGCCATGTATTACCATTCCACATCCGAGTCAGCAAAAAAATGACACATGATTCTGTTATTTTTCAAAAAATAGAAAAGTGAAAAGTGGGGCGTGCATAAGTGTTCATACAGCATTTTTCTGAGTGCATTAAATTGCCTTTATAACATTCCTAATGACTGCAGAAAGTAACCCTAACCATTAAATAGAGGCCACCTGTGTGTAATCTACTCTCAGTATAATTCCAGCTGTTCTGTGAGGGCCTCAGAGCTATGGTCAGAGTGTATTGGTCACTAAACAACATCATGAAGGCCAAGGAGCTCACCAGAGAGGTCAGGGATAAAGCTGTGGAGAAGTTTAAAGCAGTGTTAAGTTATACAAAGATTTCCCAAAATTTGAACATCTCACTGTTCAATCCATCATTCTGAAATGGAAAGAGTATAGCACCACTGCGAACTTACCAAGACACGGCCGTCCACCTAAACTAACAGACCGAACAAGGAGAGCACTGGTCAGAAATGTAACCAAGTGCCCCAAGATAACTCTGGAGGAGCTGGGACGTCCTGCCGCTGAGCTGGGGGAATCTGTACATGGGACAACTATAAGTCGTACTCTACACAAATCTGGCCTTCATGGACGAGTGGCAAGAAGAAAGCCATTATTGAAAGGAGGCCATAAGAAATCCTGTTTGAAGTTTGCTACAAGTCATATGGAGGACACAGCTACCATGTGGAAGAAGGTGCTTTGGTCAGATGAGACAAAAATGTAACTTTTTGACCCAAATGCAAAACGTTATGTATGGAGCAAACCTAACACTGCTTATCGTCCTGAGTGCACCATCCCCAGTGTCAAATATGGTGGGGGGAGCATCATGCTATGGGGCTGCTTTTCCTCAGTGGGGACTGGGAAGATTGTAAGAATAGTTGGGAAGATGGATGGAGCCAAATACAGAGACATTTTGGAGGAAAACCTGCTGGAGTCAGCAAGAGAATTGAGGCTGGGGCGGAGATTGACCTTCCAGCAGGACAATGACCCTAAACACAAAGCTAAATCTACAATGGAATGGTTTAAAACAAACATATTAATGTGTTAGAATGGCCCAGTCAAAGTCCTGACCTAAATTCTATTGAAAATCTGTGGAAAGACCTGAAAACTGCTGTTCACAAACGCTCTCCTTCTAATGTGAATGAGCTTGAGTTGTTTTGTAAAGAGGAATGGGCTAAAATGTCAGTCTCTACATGTGCAAATATATCCAATAAAAACTTAGTTGTCCTCTGCCTGGCCATGAACTGTCTATAGCACAAAGCAGAGGTAGCAGACATATTGTATCACAGTACAGATGGCACAGTAAAGTGTGACATTTCAGTAATAATTGCATGAACATAGTACTTGACAAAAAAATAATACAGTTGTGTTAAAAGTGACACTGCTGGTGGGCTTTGCAATTATTAAAACTGTTACAAAAGTGTTATTGATAAAATGAAAATAGTAATAACAGGTCTGTACAGTTCTATTGTACAAAGTTGAATATGGATATTCATAGTATTTTGCAAATTGGTTTTCAAAGAATGTAGAAGGGCACACAGTATGTTTCTAATCTAATAAAAGGGTTGAATTTTTATTTATTTTTACTGTTGCTTTATTCTATATTTGTTATAGCTGTCATTGCAATCAGCAACAATGTGTACTCTGTTAGGCACTTTGCCATAAATCAGCTGACCAGACACGTCACAGTAACACCACGTGACAACCTCTGAGGAAGGCCACAGTTGTAGCCGAAACCGTCAGGTACGAAAACCAACACTTGGTCTGTCTATAAGAAAGAAAGCTTGAATAATTCTTAGAAGACCTAATGAATCTAATCGAACTACTGAAAGCCATTATTGTTGTTGTCAAAGACATGTGTGTGCCACTTGGAATTTGGGTATATGGGTGAAGTCTGATGGACAAAACAAAAACAAAGTGGAAGAGGCAAAAGATCTGCAACGCAGAATAGTTTCATATCATTTCAATCAAGGAATAGGTTACAATTGCTATACATAACGTAACCCGATGGTGACTCAATGCAAGCTTCTTCAGAGCCCATTTGGCCCAGGGGTTTTGAAATGCAGCATAATTATTAGTATAGACCAACATTGTGGAGTGATTCAGATTTACTGTGGCAGCTTTATATATCAACACACTGTAGCTAGTTAGTTAGAGGTGAGTTGATTTCATGTTTGTGGCAAAGTGCTAGACATTGTCCACATGACGAAGCACAGGCAGCATGAAGTAGACGCTCGTGTCGCTCTGCCGCCATCTGTTGGTGTATCTCCCTCTCTCTCACTCAAGCCAGAGCCAGCGTTAGATCAACTTCAGCTCAACTTGTAGTCCGTTTGTTTTTCATAATGCACTGAATATCAGGAAATATTTCACGCTGCAGAGGTCAGGCTAATAGATGAACATGCACAGGGGGATGATTTTTCGAAAGGAAACATACCAAACGCAACATAAATAATACAATAAATGCAACGGTGCTACAAAGCTAACCAATTAGCATAAGCGTTCTCTGACTGGACAAGCCACGGAGTGGAAATACATCATAACCAGACCATCTGATAGCCATATAATCTTGAACACCGGGTTTCTGAGTGTGAAAGGTACATATTGTCTCGCTTATTGTTTATTATTTGCAGGGGTTAGCCCAGGCTAACCCAGGCTAACTGCTATGTTTGTTTTCAATGCAGTTGGCCACTGCTGCTTAAAATTAGCTCTCAATTCACCTGATCGTGTCCAAAATCTCAATACGTTTTCAATAGGTTGCGTTCACGTGACATCACAACATTCTAAAGAGCCTATAGTTTAACATTGAGGTGGAGGGCAACAGAAGAATCTGAAAGCACATTTAAGGTTTGGATTGGAGGCATTTTGTGCACTTTTGCCTTGTGAAGGATTCAAACAAGTGTATGACTGTGATTTTCATGTTTCTTTAGCATTATTGTAATTGCAAATACATTGTGAGTCATTTTTGCATTTTTTTGTTTGTTTTATAGTTGGCTAAACCGAGCAGAATTTGTACTACGTGTTCTATACTACAAGTTGTCCGATACCGAAGTTGGACTCTCATTCAAATACATTAAAAACCCATTGCGTTAATGGAGACGCAAACGGGACCTTTGGGGTTCTATATTACGCATTAGGCGAGTGACCGTTTGTCAATTTATGACGCTTTCGGAGAGACTGTGTTGACAATACATAAAACATTGAATAAGAATGGCGTTCATGGGACAACGCCACGGAGGAAGCCATTGCTGTCTAAAAAAAACGCAACACTACTAGAAAAATATACTATGGACTGATAAACCCAAAGTTGAATAGTTTGGGAGGAACACACAACGTAATGTCTGGAGGAAAAATGGAACAGCACATCAACATCAAAACCCTCTCCTCACTGTGAAGTCTGGAGCAGGAGCATCATGGTGTGGGGGTGCTTTGCTGCCTCAGAGCCTGGACAATATCTACTAAGTACATTACAACAATACATTTAATTCAAGCAGGCCAAAGCAGTGTTTCTATTTTTGGTTCAATTTTTATTGTGTCTACTGTATGTTAATCTATCATGTTAACATGAGTTATTGAGTGAAGTTGGAATAGGCTAACAGACATTTTAAATACATATTTTCACTTTTGAATAAACATTTTAGTTTCGAGTGGTGAAATCAGTTAGTGGCTAGTGGAGGAAGAAAACTGCCAGGAGTGGTCGGTGACCAAAAAGGTTAATGCCAAGCCCTGTGTACCACATATGTGACCCGCCCTGGAATCCAAAGACACAGACACAGAGATAAACGTAAACGAAGATATTTTTTTGAAAATTGGTGATTTTCACTTTTTTGCAGATTCGTTCAGTTGAAGTTACGAAGAAGCCTCTCCATAATGAAACTGGTAAACAATGGTTTGTTGTGGAAGCAATAACCTTTGTGCTCCCTCTCTGTGCTTTATTGCTTTGAGGGGGAGTTTGACCGGGGTGTGGCTTATCCAAATGAGATGTAAATGAGCCCTATTGTCACTCCCAACAGCAGAGAGGTGAGAATGGCCCAAAACTTCAGAGGCCGTTTAATCCCCTTTGGCCTTTTGGGAATTGCCAACTTCAAATCACCGCTACACCTCCATATATTATCAGATTTCCATGTGTTACACATTATTGGAAAGCTTTGAGACTACACTTTACAATCTGTTATTATCTCATAAGTGCAGATACTCATGGATGTATCTGCACTTGCAGTGTGCGGTGTGTCCACACTTAGACCCGCTGCTATCACTTTATAACACTTAATATCACTTTATATGCCTACACATCTGTAAATACAATTCCGCTGTTCTTCATTGTCAAATTGTTGTTGTCTTACCACATGTCACTTTATTTTATCTTATTTATTTAATATTTTTTATGCATGCCCCTATAGCCTTATAGTTTAAAGTTCTTAGCTTATTTTTTATCTTAATTCTGTGTTATATGTTCTATGTCGCACGTTTGCACCAAGACAAATTCCTAGTTTGTAAACCTTGTTCACAAACCTTGGCAATAAACCTATTCTGATTCTGATTCTGATAATGCCCCAAAACCGACTTGTGTCTTTGGTTCCTGTGACTGGTCACATATGCTGATGAATCATGAGTTGAGTCATCTATTCTAAAAAGAGAGAATAAAAGGGGGGATGAGGGTCACCCTTGGCGAGAAGATATAGTCACAAGAAAGTTTGCACAAACTCTGCCCGTTATTATCAATGCTAATAGTTTCTTATATAGCTCCTGAAACATATTTATAAATTACTGTATTAGTCTATCAATTCAAGTGCAGCCGATAAATAATTATGACCAATACATATGATTATTATTATTAATAAAATGAATTGTTGCCGTTGTCAACTTTGCTGTTGCTACTATCATTGATGTCATGATTGCTGATGTTGCTATGTTTTTGTTTTATTATTAGAAGTATAGTTTTGTTTTCAATATCCACAACTTGGTCTATCTTTCCTTCCGCAGGACAGGAAGTCTCTGTTCTCCTCCTCCTGCTTTTTTCTTTATCTTCGGGGCTTTGGGAAAACATAAACCTTAGTAACTTAAACGTACCAAAGTAATGCACTAATCACTAATAATAAAGAATTGATCATAAAAAAGGTCCTGGTCGAGACTCAAGGGAGCTGGTAGATGTTCCTCGGTGGTTCCTCGTCCACTTCATAATCTCTTTCTGTAAAAAACAAAACAAAACAATAAGACGAGCATACATGTCTTGCCCAAGCACACAATGACAGTCTGCATCAGTAGGAACTGCATTAGGCCTACTGTAAGATCATACCCATTTATTTTGTTTGGCTGGGTCACCCTGTCCATTGTTCCATTCCTTTTTTTAAATACCTTTTTGAGCACAGGAGTTTTTTTTTATTTATTTTTTTATATATATACATACTATATACAGTTTTTAACAAAGTAACTTAACTCAAATTTACAAAACCTGTCCTCTTTAAGTATGTTTGCACACCCAATGGGCCTTAACAGCAAGGATTCATCCAGTACTAACCCCGAGCTCACATTGAATCCTGAATGTAGACGGTTCACACAGGCACAATGCAACTCCGGTTACCGAAACCGTAAGGCGCAGAAGTAATTGAGTTTGACGGCAATCTGGGTATTTATGACGTAGCCCCTTAGCAATGAAGCCCACTATATTACTTTTCGCGAAGCCGTTTGAGCAATTCTTAGGCAGCAATTACTGTATCCCCAAATCCTCTATAGCTGTAAAAAGAAAAGAAAAGTTTGAATTTAATGTATCTGGAATTTAATGTATTTTGTTTATTTTTCTGTTTGGTTCATATTAAGGAAAGCTATGGCTATTGCCCATGATGCAGATTGGTGTGTGTGTATTTGTGCTATAGAGCAATTTCTGCAAACTGGCAACTGTGAGAGGAGTTTGTCTGTGTGTGTTTGAGAGAGGAAGGGTTTGTGATGTCTAGCGGTGTGACAATAAGAACAATTTTTTGTAAAATTAAAGCTGGGGTACTTGATTTGTCCTGTTCAAACAGAAACAAGTTTGGGCGAAATCAAAAAATGTCACTAACTCTCACAATCCCCCCTGTGTATTCAAATTGTTCAAAGAATGTGCACATTTCATTATATGCACATTTCACACCCATGTACAGCACTGAGTGGTGACAAAGTGAGGCAGGGTGTTTTGCTGTGTTTACAACATATGGCACAAATAAATGTATTCTACAACACCAAAAAATCAGGTACCCAGCTTTTATTACTATAGGCTGGAAATGATGTGTGAAGGATCACTATGTTGACACCAGTGTTGGGAATGTTACTTTAAAAAAGTAATTAGTTATAGTTAGTAACTGAATTACTCTATAATAAAAGTCTTAAATAAACTTGTTACAAGGGAAAGTAACTATTTGACACGTAGCAACTTTTTTTTTTAACAGTAATGCAAAGAATTTGCATTACTGTTACTGAATTCTTTTCAGCAGTTTTCATCAGATTAGTTAAAATGAGCAGAACAGACAGGTGTTTGTATTTTTATACGATCATATAAAAATACAAAGAAGTTCATAGTAACTGAATGAACTGAATGGGTGGTAGAGTGGGGGAGTCCCCTGTGACTGAATGGTCGCAGGTCGGGGACACATGTAGTTTTTGCAGCCTGCAGACAAAGGTGCAGGCTGCGCAGTTGTCCCTGTCCTGGAGAGGCAGAGGTCACTGAATGATGTGAGCCCCAAGGGGCATCAACAAAGGCAGCTTGAGTACTCTGTGAGACTCCGCCCACCCTCTCCCCATGCTCTTGCAGCAAGAAATACAGTGCAGCTGTGGTGAGCTGACATCGCAGCGCTTCATTCAGCCGAATTATAACTTGACACTTTTTTTTCCCAGAAACGATAACGGCGTTGTAGCAACATGGGAGAGCAATGAATTCGATTTCTCCGTTACCGAAAATGTAGCGCCGTTACTCCCAACACTGGATGACACTGAACTTATAGATCTCGGGAGGTTGGCCAATTTAAAAGTAGATCTTGGGTCAAAAAAGTTTGGTCACCCTTGCCGTAGAGGGCCACAGCACTTTCTGATCAAGCACAGAGAATTACACAAACCAAACAGGAAGCCATGCACACGCCGGTGAATTTCAGAATAAAATCACCAGCTAAATTATTCTAACTTGACTAATGTAAACAATATGAAAAACAGACACAGGACGCCACGGAGGCAGAGTCAGAGGATCACGGAGGATATTTGTGCAAACGGACAATAAGTTTCACCTTATAGTGGAAAACTATCACTTCTATTTCAATCATCTGGATTTTTGAGTAGATATCGAGAGAGGAGCAGCATGGAGTGGATTAGCTGGACTTCTGACAGTGAATTGTAAATTTGTTCTGTCTTTTTTTCCCACATAAATGTGTTTACTTATTTTTTTTATGTACAAAGTTGTTATCGCATGAAACTTTGGGTAGACGTGTCCAGTGAAGGCTCTGCACCGTGCACAAGGCGTACACAAAACTGTACTTAATGTGGGTTGCAGTATTCAAGAACACCGTACCGATTACGTGCAGACGCCGTTCAGTAGTCAGTGTGAGCCCGTCATTATTCAGGTCTTGCCCAGGACTTACCAGTGTGGTTGTGCTTTTCTTCTCTGCTCTGTGGAAGGTTTCCGTACACTCCCTGTGGACATAAAACATGTGAATTTGATTAGTGTTGCCGACTTAAATGGATTGCTCAGACCGACTAAGGTACCTGCTGATTCTGAGGTGGCGGCGTGTGATTTGTTGGGGATAAGAGCCTGGCGATCATCTGACCAATGGCGCTAAAGGTTGGTCTGCGAGTGGGTTCGAGGTCCCAGCAGCATGTCATTAGTTCATACCTGAAATATTATACAATAAACACAACACTATTGTTTTTACTTCCATTTTTCATGGGGTGAACTCAAAGACAAACCTTTTTCTATGTACTCTAACAAACAACTTCAACTTTTTTATTAAACATGGTTGCCGACATAGTTCCAATTCTCTTCAAGCGCCAATGTTGTTAAGTCTCATTGGATATAAGGGTCACTTTCACATAGTTTAAAAAAGTATGAAAATTAAGCGCCTAGGATATTGGAACGTAACAGGCCGCTTCCAGAAAACACAGTGGCATTGTTTCGGTTGTATCCGAAAGGTGCTCTTATCAGGAAGGCCAGAACACATAGTGCTCTGGCAACAGATCCCAACAACACTGTTCACTCACTCCTCTTTGAAACACATGATTATGAGCTAATGATAAGCATTGTTTCCCCATTGAGTCCATCCTACTTTGTATTTACAGTAGATAGCGAGAAGTCATTATCTGTACAGACTTCACTTTGAGCAGTGCGGCAGGACAAGAGGTCCACCTGTGAAGGACAGAGGGACACAGAATGTCTCTTGGGTTTGTGTTTAATCATGTAACGATGGCTCATGAATGGATTGACAGACTTTGGACAAGGCCTTATCCGATGGTGTGCACTGCGCCGTGCCTTGTGGTGAGTACACCAGGCATCGGGACCTGGAGGGCACAAAGGGGGCCGAGGGGGACACTCGGGTGGAGGTAGTGTGAAGGTCAGGATTGGTAGTGTAAGTTCATCTGGAATTATTTTGTCTTTCGACTCAACTCGTTGGAGTTGAGTGGTGATTGTTTTCAAAGTTCCCTTACCTGACTCAAACAGCATGGCAGTGATGAAGTCAATGTGAATAGCCACACCAATGTGTTTGCTTGCTTTGCCCCAGGAGAGTTAAGTAGGATGGACAGAAACACAGATGTAGAGCGGTCCCTGAAAGCTGCTCCACACTGACCCCAGCGAATAAACTGGGATGCTACCTTTGCTTTATCACTAGCATGAGGTAAAAGGATCCCCAAAGAATGGAGCCAAAGAATCAGAATCAGAATCAGAATAGGTTTATTGCCATGGTTTGAGAACAGGGTTTACAAGCTAGGAATTTGTCTCGGTGCAAACGTGCGACATAGAACATATAACACAGAATTAAGATAAAAAATAAGCTAAGAACGTTAAACTATAAGGCTATAAGGGCATGCATAAAAAATATTAAATAAATAAGATAAAATAAAGTGACGTGTGGTAAGACAACAACAATTTGACAATGAACAACAGCGGGATTGTATTTACAGATGTGTAGGCATATAAAGTGATATTACGTGTTATAAGAGAGGTTCCTAAAGGCAGGAAGGACTGGCCGCTCTGCACAGTACCTGGTGTCTATATGACCCTGGATAAACACGACCCTTGCAGTGGGGTCAGTATTGCCTTGTGTTGGGACTGGCTTTATATGGTTATCGAACCCTCTCTGACACTGAGAAATTTAGCAGTGAGGATAACCTAGAGGTAGGAATACCTTCAGGAAGGCACTGGATGGGAATATGCCTTGTGGGCAGGCTCCCAAAAATGGCTCAGAAATACTGCAGTGCTTTACTAGCTCAAGGCCTCTGCCACAATGTGGTCATTGAGGTGATTGGGGTAAGCACTAGTAGGTTGGAGCTAGGGGAGCAAGGGCTAACAACTCATGCACATATATCTGTGTGGTGAGATGTGGCATCAGAGAGGCATTGAATTCAGGGTTTTCCACTAATACATTAGTCTGTGGCGGCCCACCATAGTCTATTTTTATCTGCCACAGTCTCGATCTCCCCTCTCTTTCTCTGTCTCTCACCCAACACCAACATCTGCAGCAGAGGCGCAGGTTTAACAGGACAAATAAGGAGCAGTGAACTATGTCTCACTGTTTAAGTAGCCTATTATTATTACAAAACATGAAGGCAGCTTCGCGTAGTTTTGTTTTTGCTTATAAACTAAAAGACCACATGGCTAATTTGCGTAGTAAACCTCTTTACTGTGCTGCTAATGCAGCGGTCCCTATAATGAATTAAACCAGAGGTCATGAAATGGCGGACCTCAGTGTGGTTCCGGACCCACACGCCAACCCATCCGAACCCGGAACTTGGATCCAAACTTTAGACCCGACGTGACAGTCCTGCAGCTGCGTCTGCGCTGCCTCCCCCTCGCTCCCTCCCCCTCACACTACACTAACCCGGCTGAACAGAAAGAGAAACTGCAGCCCCTGAGCTCGTTTTAAACTTTTAGAAACGGCTGCAAAATGATTGAAATACGTCTCGCTAAAGATTTAAAACCGAGAAGACGCAAGTCATCTAATTAAATATGCACGCGCGATAGTTACGTGTGAACGCTTTTTAAAGGTAAACAAAATGTTAGCTTATCAGCTAAACCCATTTGGGACCTACACATTTCTTCTTCTGAGACACTGAAGAGGCTCCAAGAGCCCCCACAGCTGCAGCACAGAGGAGGAGTCACAAGAGGAGCTACAGGAAACAAAACAGGACAAACGAGAGATGGTGAAAGACTGTTGTGAAGCGAAGGGAGGAAGAGGAAGGAGGAGGTGGAGCTGACCAGTGCAGGACACCACGCTCTGAAACAGGGACAAACCCAGGAGGTTCAGAGGATCAGAGGGCAGCCAGCCAGGTTTCTTCCAGGTGCTACAGTTTCCCCGACCTCCAAGGTTATGCGGGTCAGGACTAACACCTGAACACTATTTCGTTGTACACTTGTACAATGACAATAAAGCACTTACTTACTTACTTAAAACAGCATGGCTGTTTCTCGATCGTTTAAAACAAAAGAGCAGCGAGCAGGACCAAACCTGGACTAAACCAGGACCAAATCTGGCCCAAGCTGGACTAAACCAGGACTAGACCAGGACTAAACCAGGATTAAACCAGGATTAAACTTGGACTAAACAGGGCTCATTGTTGAGCTGAGCAAAGAGGAGAAACACAGCACTGCATTGGCACATTGTGTATATATTCTGTTATTTAGAAACCCAAAATGTAAATTTAAAGTAAAAACAAAACTATAATGAATTGTTCAATCAAGGTACTTGAGTCATCTTCTGTACTCAGTAGTTGAAGTCTTCGAATGTTTCGCCACTCATCCAAAAGGCTTCGTCAGCGACTAAAGTCCCGCTCAGCCTGCAGCTAAAGATATGGACGAATAAGGAGGAGTTAGGGTAGGCCTGGCTCCTCCCCTCTAATCACAGCTACTCTCACTTGTGGGTAAACCCCTTTGAAGTAGAGTGTCTCTAACGATCTGCTCACCTCAGTATCGGTCAGTCCTGTCCTATTCATAGATGATAACTGCCCATTATCTGTCCTATTCATGGCTGATCACTGCTAATGACCTGCCTATTGTTCTTTTGTTAGCTGAGGTGCCGTCTCCTTGGACTGGCCGTGCCCTGTCGGTTTTCCCTGAAGCAGATTGTACAGTGATGGAAGATTAAATCTGAACAAACCTGCATTCAGAATCAGAAGAACCATTGGAAAATAGTTGAATATACAGGTGCTCGTTATATAATTAGAATATCATTGAAAAAGTGCATTTACTTCTGTTATTCAACTTAAACTGTGAAACTAATATATGATAGACTCATTAAATGAAAAGTGAGATATGTATAGCCTTTATTTGTTATAATTGTGATGACGTCGTCTCATGATCGGAGGGTCGGGGGTTCGAGTCCCGCCTCCTGAAGGTGCACATTGTTGTTGTGTCCTTGGGCAAGACACTTCACCCAGCTTGCCTCCAGTGTCTTTGTACATTGGTGTATGAATGAGAGAGTGAATGGGTGAGAAGATCCTTGCTGTAAAGCGCTTTGAGTGCCTAACGTAGGTGGAAAAGCAATATATATAAGTTGAGACCATTTACCATATTCTAATTATATGATGAGCACTTGTATTTATAACCACTAAAGAATCCCGTCAAATATTGATAGGGTTTTAGGACTGGGACAACTTAGAACTAAACCAAGATTAAGCCAGGGCAAAAACATGCACTATCAAACACCAAGGGCCTAATACAAAATAAGAGAGTTACTGTACATGTGAGGACCAACTGAACCAAGAACAGTGCTTGTCAAACAATATGACTAACTCCTCTTAGCTGAGGGGACATACGCTGACCAAACCCCTGAGACGGTCTTCTGTCCAGACCTCGCGCATTATGAAACAACTGAAATAAGTTGTCCTAGGAGTTGGCGCGCTCATCCACATATTCATATTCTGCTTTTACGTGTTAACTTCACAAAGAGCATCTCACGCTCCCTCAAAGACGTATCGAATGAAGTCAGAGGAGAGAGGAAGCAAAAATGCACCTGTCAAATTCTCCTCTGACAGTAGTATCGCAATGCATTGTGGTCTATATGGACCCGTGGCTGGCGGGACGGTCACGAAGGGGCCTCGCGCAGTGCTCTGGGAAATAAAAATGGCGACAACCTATGGACCTTCATTTTTGCATGGAAAACATGGATATACAAATCTGCCTAAATCTATATTAGTGAGCATTTTACTTGAAGTGTCTTCTCAATTCTCATAAAACAATTGTTGACAAGAAACAACAAAAAATATGTGTTGTTTCAGGTGATTAATCGACTGTGCTACCGCTTCAGGGGTCTTAGTTTTTAGATTTGCAATGCAATATAAGTTGACAATATAAATATAAATTGACAATATTAATTGACAATATTATGATGATGCACAGAGTTTTTCTTTTAGCAGCGGTTGCTAAAGCGCCCTCTCGGTATCTGACAAAGTGCTTGGTAGGGCCATGGATTTATTTCATGGATTTATGTACCTCATGAATGTACAAACAAACATGTGCTTTTGCTGTGAGCGGCTCACCTCTCCTCAGACGTGACTGTAACTTTACCAGGAGTGGGTACGTCTCCAGCTCGTCTCCATGGAGATGATGACTACAGGCAGCACAATTTTAGATTTAAATAGGTTAGGTCTTCATCCAAATCAATTACTTGATTACCCACTGCAAAAATAGCATTTTCTGTGTTGAGCTGGTCATTAGGAGCATGTTTTGTACTGATGGCAACAGTATAGTCCAAAATGTTACGCAGTGTGCCTTTAACCTTTGTCATGAGGTCGTCCTTGAGGAACCTTTTGCAGTGAGGAACAGGAGCTTCAGCTGCTCTTTCTGCGTCAGGACAACCTGAACCCTCCAAACCCAGCGGAGGGAACAACCAGGAAGTTATATTGTACAACTGGACAAAAATATTCTGAGCAACTGCACAAATGTCAAAATGATGTGTTAGATAAACAACTCTTTATAAACTGCACTGTTCAATTATTACTAATATTCACCAAATCCTGTCCTTTAGTTCACCACAGACAGCTGGTACATCTGGATATCTTATGCAAATGAGCCATGTGGCTTAAGTTTTGTTCTTGTAAAATGTAAACAAAAATGTGTAATATTGCCAAAGGTTCATATAGGCCTATAAAACTTCCAGATGCTGCTATGGCCCTAACACTGCATGACCTGCTTTATACTTCCATATATTTAGGACAGATTTAATATTTTCATTGAATGAAACGTCATGCAACACTGTCAATCATTTCACACTTGTGCGGAGATCGGCCGAGTTCGGAAACCTTCAGGAGGCAGTGCTGTGGATTCTTACATCACAGCTCCTTTCTTCACTCTCTCCTAATTGCACTGAAACATTTAGATGTATGTTGGGGTCAACAATAAGGAGAAGGAGGTTCCTAAGCCTATTTACACTTTTTAGATGCAGCCTAGATCACCCCAGTCCTGACCACATTTGTCATGGTCCACCATGACTCAATGGAACTTGGACACACATGACGCTACATCAGCTGCAATCTGTATAATTAACATTTATAAATCATATGAGATGATTTTCTTTATTAATTGGTGGTTAATATGTTTGTACATGCCAAATGCAGAATCTCCATGACTTCCTTTCTTTGCTGTCAGACTGAAGTGCAGTGTGGCCTCAGCCTTTTCACTGATAATTAGGGATGGGCGAGTGAAGCCTTGTAACACGTTGAGGCTTTCCTAGCAAAAAAGTGTGGTACGCTTCGAAAGTCTCTGAGTTGTTTCATTCTGTTTGAACACTGACCTCTTGTGGACAAACTTTATTATTGCGACTTCTCAAACGAGACTGAAGCACCAACACAATCATACATGCAAGAAAAGTTTCAAACAGACGTGTAGCGGTTTCATTATTACAGCTTGATATTGATGTTTGAATGATAAAATCAATCATAGGCCGTGGGTCTGTGCTTGACGGAGCTCCAGTGGGCGGGGCCTCGGTCACCTGCGGCTCTGCTGCTAAAGGCAGGACATCGATGCGCTTTTTTTTTTACTTCATTCAGTCAGAGCTAATTGTGGCACTATTTGCTGTGGATGGCGTTACGTTTTCCTCGCCTGGTCTGCCATCCACGACAGCTTTTGTGTCCTTTCAAAAGAATAGCAAGCATTTATTCTGACTGGCCGACAGCCCCTTTAACCACATGAACGCGGTTACATTTATTTATCACTAATGGACAATTGCATCACTATATGGACAAGAAAACATCAGCTGCTCAAGGCAGACGCTCTGAGCCGATGACCTGCTTTATGACAGATACGCAACTCAAACAATGAAGCCGTTTGAGACGGTCACCTGACCAGACGTTATGTTACAAAGCAACCTGCTTCAGGAAGAGCTCCAGAGTGCCGAGTTTGTTGGCCATCACTACTGATAATAAAGAACACAAACTCTGAATATGAGTCCAATCTCCTCAGTGTAATTGTGAATTGGGGATTCAAACCAAACAGTGTCAAATTAACTCTGGAACATTTGTTGTGTAATTATCCAGAGATTTCGAAAACTACCATCTCAAAACTCCCTGCGGTAACATGTGAAATATTCCTACTCACATCTCATTGGGAGCGAAGTATGGTCTCTCCATATGGACGCCATCTTTGATCATTCTGTAGAAGTTTGAGTCCACAGCCACATTTGGGTACGGACTACGACCTGGAACACACCCACATACAGCGGTGAGGAGCAGACTATGTTCTTCAAAAACTATTACACTAACAAACACTGTTTATATATTTCATGTTTTAGGGGTCTTAGTTTTTAGATTTGCAATGCAATATAAATTGACAATATTAATTGACAACATTATGATGATGCACAGAGTTTTTCTTTTAGCAGGGGTTGCTAAAGCGCCCTCTCGGTATCTGTTTATATATTTCATGTTTTACCCGTGCACCTGTAGCACTTTGAGATATCTTATAGTGCAATACAAAAAAAATATTATTATTGTTATATTAAACAGAGTAGACTATGTCCTCAACAAAACCTCCCTTTTATATATATATATATATATATATATATATATATAATCTCACTTATCAACATTTAATGTCACTTTTTTTTTACTGTTAAACAAAAGTTTTCAACTTTGAGCTGTTGCCTTCTAATGGTAACCATTAGAAGGCAATGGTAACCCTGTTTCAGCAGTAACAATCAAACACAATTCAAACCTCTTTTGAATACTAATAATCAAGAATTGTTTGTTTAATGGCACTGGCAGAGCAATAAAATGTTTTAGAATGGAAGTAAAGAGCATAAAATGCTGCTAACTATCATTAGCGTGATTTTAAAATCTTGTCCATGTAAAACAAGTAAGGGATAATGCACTCCGAGGAGTCCAGTTATTCTGATAATGGACACCTCGGAGTGCATTATCCCACTTATACCATAGTCCGGTTAACTGAAAGTTATTTCAAAGTGAGTTATTTCACTTTTTAATCAGTTTACCCGGAAACTAGTTCCAGCTCAATTGTTTATCGTTACTATGGTAACAGCTGCAGTGGAGTGATAGGCTGTGTCCGAATGTCCACACTATTCCCTATATAGTGCACTATATAGTGGTCACGCCATTTTGTAGGGGTGTCCGAATGTCCAGAGAGAAAAAAAGTAGTGCACTCAAAATTTCCCACAATGCATTCTGAAAAGTAGTGAGCAGCGGTAATCACCAAACGGGTCAATATAGACCACAATGCATTGCGAGAGTCGGAGAAGAATGCCTGACAGCAACAGGTCTTTGAACTAAACACGACGGAATGAAATCAGCTGTTTCAATCGTGTGTTGCGTATTTATCATGAATAAATGACTTAGATATAAACGGTTACGGTGAAAAATGCTAGCGTTAGCTGCTAACCTTTAGCTCGAGCTGTTAAATGACCGATGGCTTCCTCTCAAATAATCCAAGCCATTCATGTAAAATCCATGTTAAATATATCTGACTCGTATTTATCCATAATTAGTCCCCTGTCTCATTAGTTTGGTCGGTCTTTATCGCAGAAATAATTTTTAGCGATAAAGTTTAGCGAACTTTTAGCAGATGTAGTCACTCATTCTGCCGGCGCTTCGGATACCGGGCTGACCTACTTTCTGCACGTCTTTGAGCTAACGCTGGAGTGATTTTTTTTTTAATTTTTTATGATAGTTTTAATTTAAATTTAAATGTCAAATAAAACACCTGTAAAAGTGCCCAAACTGTCGTTCTGTCTCATAAAATAAACGTTTGTAACAATAAATAAATTCAGAAAAAAAAAAAGAGGAAAAAAAATCTGCACGCCACAGTGCACGTGACGTCACGCAGCTCGGAGAAAGTAGTGGGCTTCCGTCCGAATAGCAACAGAATCAGTATAGTCTATAGTCTACTATATAGTGCGGGCCTATGTAGTGAATGAGGGGTTAGGGACTAGGGTGGACATTCGGACACAGCCATAGAGAACGTGATTAAACTGTTATTTAACTGTTTCCGGGCTAGGTGTACATGATCACTTTTTAACGGACACCTTCCAGCCAATCAGAATCGAGTATTCACACAGACCATGGTATAACAACCAATACTGCACAAGATTGCGTAGTATTAACACCACTGAGTAGTAGTAGTAGTAGTAGTACTAGTAATAGTATTAGTTGTAATAGTATTAGTACTGACCTAGAGAAAAGATCTCCCAAAGCAGGACTCCGTAGGACCAAACATCGCTCTGAATGGTGTACACACAGAGGAAGATACTCTCAGGAGACATCCACTTCACCGGCAAACGGGCCTAGAGCACAAATACTGCATAAATACACTCAAATACACTCTAAATATATCTGTATAAATATGTTTCCTTTGATGAGTATTTAACAATATATGCTATTCTCTTTTACACTTTGGTTCAAAGAAGAAAAAAGAAATATCTGATGAAGGCTAATGCCGAAACTTAATTACTATAATTAAAATTTGGACATCGGCTTATGAGTGTGTGATGCTGTTTTTTGATTTATGAACATCTGCAACTTGGAGACTACTTCTGGTGTGCGTTGCTTCTCTTTTTTCATTCATTTAGTTATTTAACAATATATGCTATTCTCTATGATTCTATTCAACAGTAGGCTCTGCACCTTCCTTCCCTCACCTGGCTTTCTCACCCACATCCCTCACTCCCCTCCACACGCCGCCCTGATGATCCATTTGAAGGAAAATTAAAATCTCACATATCATGTGGGCAACACACATTTAGCAGCAGAATAAAATGCAGAAAGCATTTTTATATCCATGTTTTCTATGCAAGTCTGTTTATTTTGTAAAGCGTCTTTGAGAGTCCAAAAAAGCGCTATACAAGTTGTATGTATTATTATTATTATTATTTTTATTATTTAGAATTTTACATTATTTTTTTTTGGCATGAAAGTTACATTTTCCTGAAGATTGGAGAAACGAATAGAAGGATTTTATGAGGTTTCCAACTGCATCAGAACAGGTTGGTCAGATAGTTTCTCATCATATACAGAACAGTAATTCATAATCTTTTGTGATCTTAGCATGTCCGTAAAGCCATATTGCTTTTGCTCTGTCAGATCCCAGAAGCTAAGCAGGAAGGGCCTGGTCGGTACTTGGATGGGAGACCGTGTGGGAACACCAGGAACCCTGGCTGAATGTAGTGAGTGAGTGGTTGTGGTGGTCACCAATGGCGCAGATTGGCAGCCTCGCTTCTATTAGTCGCTTCCCCAGGGCATGGGAGTGGATCTCTCCTGTGGTTCTCCCCAAGGTTTCTATTTTCTCCCACTGGGATTTTGAACTTTTCCTCACCGTGTTGGATGAGCGGTGTGTAACGGAGTTGATAATGCATTTTAGCAAATTGCCATGTGATACACGGTTATTAGTGTCCCGCCATTACGCAACAATTTTATGGTACTATTTCTATTTTGTAGGGAGCCAGTGTGCGTGATTCATGGTGGAGATACTTAAATTGTCTATTTCTGCTGTCTCACAGGCATGTTTTATTTTATTTATGCATTTCTCTGTAAATTATCCTTCACTTCTAATCAGTTCTGGGATACAGAATTATCAAAACGTTTGATAGTTCTGTATCCCATCCCAATATATATATATATATATATATATATATATATATATATATATATATATTACAAGAGGGCTGCATCCCGCTTTTTAATTTGTGACTGAGTTTTTCAGATGTGTTTTCCATCCCATTTTGTGTGAGAGAAAATAGCCGCATGATAATTCTGCACACTTGAGTGTGGACCTACTTTGGCAACACTGAATTGATCGAACTGCCTTTCAGTTTGGAGTTTGAAAAAGTGAAAAGTGAAAAAAGAACAATATGGTCATAAAACTCACTTGCGTAATTATTGCGTAAATAAAATAATTCATCAAATAATTTACTCTATCAAAAAGTCTCCAAATGAGCTTGACACTTCTGATTTAGTGTAATGTCCGTACGTTTCCTTTCACGATGTAGCTGTCATCGTTGCGAATGTCTCGGGCCAAACCAAAGTCACAGATTTTAGCAATGCGATGTTCACTCAGGAGCACGTTCCTTGCAGCTACGTCTCGGTGGATGCACTATAAACACATAAACAGATCTGAGCACTGCCACAACATTCATGACACACGGCAAAACAAATCTAAGGAAGGTTAAGTTTAAAGTATTCTTTATTGCAGTGTTTTTCAACCACTGTGCCGTGGCACACTAGTGTGCCGTGAGATATTGTCTGGTGTGCCCTGGGAAATTATCCAATTTCACCGAGTTGGTCTAAAACTATTTTTTTTTTTAAACAAATTATTTATCCGCAAATAATGTGCTGTTGTTGAGTGTCTGTGCTGTCTAGTGATCGGCAGAGTAATCATGTAATACTCTTCCATATCAGTAAGTGGCCGCGGACAAGAGAATTAGTGATCCATGGATGCGACAGGTGGCATTGTGGCCAGCGACACTATGGTGTTCCTATTCAAGACACTTTGATGAGAACGACTTTATATTGTGAATATAGGCTACAGAGTTAAATGTTTTAACATTTTCGGCTGGTGGTGTGCCTCGTGATTTTTTCAATGAAAAAATGTGCCGTGGCTCACAAAGGTTGAAAAACACTGCTTTATTGAACCCCACAGGGATATTTGTCATCTGCATTTGACCCATTCTTCGATGGAACCTGTAAACTGGCAGCTGGTGGATCAACCTACGGAAACCAGAGAACCCAGAAGAAACCTACGCAGACTCAGGAAGAACATGCAAACTGCACAGGCACATCCATCCCAGGATGGAACCTGGCACTTTCTTGATGTGAGGCATGAGTGCTAAGCACTACGCCATTGTGACAAAAATAATGAATCGGGGGAAAAAAGGAAGAATGGAAAAAAAGATAGAGTGATCTGACTGGCCCATAAGTATGTCCACCCACCAGAAAACTCCCAAGGCTCGAGATGGCCAGTCCAATCTTCGTGATGACAATAATGTCACAGAATATTGAATCCATGAGGAGTGAGCGAAAAGGGCCTTATGTTTTTGGAAAGGAAGTTATGTGTGTCAATTGGGAGTGATGGAGAAGTTCTTACATTTTTAGATGAGAGGAAATCCAGCCCTTGAGCCACCTCCAGAGAGAACCTCATCAGGTCCAACACAGACACAGAGTCTGCGGTCTCCATGTCTGAGGAATACGAGAGTTGATCTGAGCTATGTTAAAGGGGATGTAGCATGCAACATTGACTTATTAGACACATGCTACACTTTGTTGGCTAGAAAATGATACAAGATGATCTAAAATAATCAAAAATAATAATGAATATTCAAATCATCTGACCCGTCAGCACAAAATGTTCACTTTAAACAGTCACGCTTTGCTACTGCCATGCCCTATGGATCTTTAACTATACCCCCATGGTCTACACCAGAATCTCCCCTGTATTTAAGCCTGCATTATAGGCTACTGGTGGGGACACCAGGAAGCCTAGCAAATGTAGTGTGTGTGTGAGTGGTTGCCGTGTACCAAATTGTAAAGCGACTTTGAGCGTCTGGAAAAGCGCTATATAAGACTAATGCATTATTATTATTATTATTATTATTACTAGTTTTCAATGAAACGTTCCGAGCTAGCTGTTAGCGGCTAACTGCTAATAGCTTGTTAGCTTAGAGAGAAAACCACTCGGCTACGACGCTACGACCCATTGTAGAAGAAATGTGAGCAATAAACTTCAAAATCAACAAATCAGGCTCAGTGTGTGATCATTGTTAAACGGTTCTTTAT
Source organism: Proterorhinus semilunaris (assembly GCA_021464625.1). Lineage (NCBI taxonomy): Eukaryota > Metazoa > Chordata > Actinopteri > Gobiiformes > Gobiidae > Proterorhinus > Proterorhinus semilunaris. The sequence continues at coordinate 467,454 of CM038355.1, read as the reverse complement.
ATAGATGGTGGTTTTTAATTAGTTTATTCGTGCATATTTCTCGTTTTCACAGTCGAGCTATAGCTGATGCTATCAGGGCATCATTAAGGCCCAAACACATTCCCAGCACAGGTCCCGCCATGGAAATAAGTTGTCTTGTCACCGGTTTTAATCCTGGGTGTTTAGGTAAAACACTTATGTGTGTCTGTTGTAGCTCCGGTTTACAACACATGAAGTTAATCCTCCATGACTCTGACTGTTAACATCTGTGCTCTACATGCGGGGAGGGGGCACTGCTGAGGAGCAGTGGTTGGTAACTCGGCTGGTGCCGAAAGGTCTGAGGCGTCTCCAGGAGGTGGGGGCGTTCCTAGGAAGACTCAGGAAAAGCTACACCTAAAATGGCTGCCGTCTGAGTTTTGAAATATTACTCAAAAATACGTGAATGAGCCAAGGCAACACTCCAGGTACGGAGTGCCCCTAAACTGTGTGAGTTTTACCTGAGACTGGGTCCAGACCTTGTCCCACTCTTGGTCCTTGTCTGAGGGCTTTCATCTCATGGTCCTCAGAGCCACAAGAGATCCCACTGTCACTGTGGAAGAGTGAATGTTGTGACACAAAGTGACACATTTGAAACCTCATAAGTCAGCTCTGACACTGGCATAGTCAGAAAAATCAGATAACTAATAATTAGACCAACCATTTCTTGCTTCGGCCTACTCCATTTGAGTTATTATTTGTTTTGGTTTCACGTGACAATGTAAATATAATAATGTAATTAATGTAAATATTTGCTCAAATCAAATCAATCAATCAATCAATCAATCAATCAATCAATCAATGGTTTTGTATACCCCAATATCACAACAGGAGTTGACTCATAGGGCTTCAACAAACATTAAGGCAATAAAACAGAGCGGTAAATAAGACAATGTAAAGTTCCGGCGAATCAAATATCCAGGCAAACATAATGTCTAAATAAGCGTCAGCATTGGGTGGCGACGAGCAGCTCGGGTGTCCCCTGTCCTTAGACTCTTCAGCACGGCAAGGAAAAACTCAAAAACCTGTTTTTTCAATCAATCAATAATCAGATCTTATGCATTGATTAATGTTGAGCATGTCTTGTTGATTCTTCACTTCTTATGTATGCACTAATGCGTTAAAATACCAAAAGGCCTTGTGCCTTGTATGGCACTCAAGCCTAAGATGGAACTTTTTTTCTTCTTTTTTTTAAATCAACTGTGCATGCAAGATCAACATACTGTTTGCACTGGAAAGGGCTTCATTTGCCATTGGTCCCAGGCCACTGGCTTTCTATGTGTGGACATAGTGGCATTTTCCCGCCCCTTCACACCTAAATATGGATTTTTGGTTAAATGTATTCGCCTTAGCTGAAACTCACCTGCGCAGCCGGGTGTTCTTGTACGGTATTTCCTCTTCAGACAGGAAGTGATGCACTCTGGTCCGCAGGAAGTTGAGTAGGTCACCATGATGACAATACTCAGTAATCATCAGCATCGGACCTGGACCAACAAAGGTCAGAATCCCGATCTAATTCAGTTCTAACTCACAATTAAACCAGGGCTGCATCCAAAAAGAGGCGAAAATATGTTCTTCCTCCTTTGTTCTTCCTCCTTTGAAGGCTAAATGACCATAGAGTACATCTAAACAATGTGAGGAAGAGGAGCTGCACCTGCTCCTTCTACGGACAGTCTGACCATCCTGAGGTGTGTGAATAAACATGCATAAAGCTGCCTTAAAGGAAAACTCACCCTCAAATCCACTTTTTTTGCTGATTAATTTTATAATTGAGTGTCCAATTGTCTGCATATCCTGGTCATAATTTTGACACTTTAGTCCAAATTAGTTGAAAGATCAACGTTATGCCTAAAACCGTCAGTGAGGCGCCATCTACAGGCAATCTGTCTTTACTGCATTTGATTTTTTAATTTGGCGCCAGTATTTGCCCTCAGCAGTGAAGCCTGACGTCAGTTGCCCTGCCACTCTGGGCTATAAAAGCGGCCCAGTCTTGCTCAATCCTCCGTAGCGAGTTGAATACATTCAACATTTCATGTTGTTACATGAAATGTAACAACATGAAATGTAACAACATGAAATTTTGTTACATTTCATGTGGGTGTGAGAATGCTTTACAGATTTAAAAACATTCTCACACCCACCTCCTCCCACAAATACAAACACATTGTCGTATTCACACTCTCCCCACCCACCTTCCCAGAGACACACCACACACACTCAAGGTAAAACAATGGACGTAATGGACATAAGGCTGGAAAAAGGCTGAGGTAAGGCTAAGGGTACAGATAAACCAGGTAAGGAAACACAATCCAAGGAGCCGTCTGCATCGGGAGCGGCACCTCGGCTGCAGCCACTAGGCACCAACACACCACACCTCCATCCAGACACCCACAGGACAGCACCCCAGCAGCCACAGCCAATCCCCGCTCCCGAGGCAGAGGGCTCCTCTAGAGGAAACTGGGAGAGCATAAAAATTGTTAGAATAAATAAAAAGTAAAATCGAATAATAGGATCACTAAAATGAGACAGAGAGGTAAAATACATAAATACAAAATAAATATTAATAACAATTAAACATCAATTCACTTAATTATAAGGTGCTGAGATAAATAAATAGGCCTAGCAAGAATAAATATCAGTTTAAAGCTAAACTAAAAAGGTGGGTCTTGAGCCTGTTCTTAAAAACACGTTCTCTGCAGCCCAGAGCTCCTCCTTAGGTCGTTCCAGAGGCGAGGGCCATAATATTGGAAAGACGCCTCGCCGTGAGTCTTTCTGTTGACTTTAGGAATAACTAGGAGCCCCCTGCCAGAGGAGCGAAGGGGCCGTGAAGGTTCATAAGGTAAAAGCAGTTCTGAAAGATAAGAAGTACCAAGACCATTAAGACATTTAAAAACCATTAAAAGAACTTTAAAATCGATCCTGAAACACACGGGGAGCCAATGCAGCGACTCTAAAACCGGTGTAATGTGGTCCCGCCTCCTGTAATGTGGTCCCGCCTCCTGGTCTTCGTCAGGACACGAGCTGCTGAACTTTGTAAAAGTTGTAAACCTGAGATACTCTTTTTGGGAAGACCAGAAAGCAGAGCATTACAGTAGTCGATACGACTGGTGATAAAAGCATGCATGAGCGTCTCCGTGTTGGCCCGAGAGAGAATGGGGCGGACTCTGGCTATGTTCTTTAGATGTAAAAACCTATCTTTGTGATATTCTTAATGTGTGGAATTAAAGTCAGCTCAGAGTCAAAAATCACACCCAGGTTCTTCACCTGTGAGGAAGGATTAAAAGACAATGACTGTAGTTTGGGTAAACGTTTCTCTCTAAACTAAAACTTCAGTTTTGTCCTGGTTAAGCTGGAGAAAGTTTTCTGCCATCCAGGATTTGATCTAAAATGCAGTTAAAAAGTGCATCCATTGGCCTGGTGTCATCAGGATACATGGAGATGTACAACATGTCTCCTGATGACATCACCAATAATAATAATAATAATAATGCCTTACACTTATATTGCGCTTTACAAGCCTGTATTACCAAGTTTCTCAAAGCGCTACACTGTCGTCATTATTCATTCACTCCATACTTGGTGGTGAGCTGCTGTTGCAGCCACAGCTGCCCTGGGGCAGCCAGTCTGCGCCATCAGCCCACCACCTGCCACTCACTCATACACCAGGGTACGCAGACACTGGAGGCAAGGAGGGTGAAGTGTCTTGCCCAAGGACACAACGACAATGTGCACCTTCAGGAGGCGGGATTCGAACACCCGACCTTCCGATCACGAGACGACCCGCTAGAGACGACCAAGAGGGAGCATATACAGGTTAAAAAGCACTGGGCCTAAAATCAAACCCTGGGGCACACCACATGTAATGGTATGGACCTTAGAGGAGCAGGTTGTTGAATATTCTAGTTTTAGTCATTAGTTGCTTTTATTGCTAGATTAGTTAGCTGGATTTAGTTTAGAACATTTGTAGGTATTGGTTTTAGAGTTCAATATTGTGTATAATTTTAGTGTATATTGTTTATTGTACTGTATTGTACAACTGTGTAGTCGCTGCTCGGACTTTGTTCACGAGCCATAGCTCGTCACGACTTGATGAGGAACATTCTGAGGTTCCTATGCTACAGGAGCTATAATTGGAAGCATCACAGCTCCTTTCTCTCTTAATTGGGACCATTGGAATGGTCCATTTCATGGCTGATGACTCCCTGACTTATTGTCACATTTCAGATGCAGCCCAGGTATAAACCAGATCTAAACGTGGACAAAACCAGAAAGAACCTCCAGTGGTGCACGCTCCCAGGAGGTTGACGATGTTTTGGTGGAACCCAATGTAACTGAGGATCTTCAGCTCCGACATCAGAGCCTCACGCTCCTCCGAGAGAGCCCTGGCTAAAGAGACACCACAGTCAGTTCTTCATCCTCTGCTCCATCTGACCCTCTCCTCTTCATCCTCTGCTCCATCTGACCCTCTTCTCTTCCTCCTCTGCTCCATCTGACCCTTTCCTCTTCATTTCCTGCTCCATCTGACCATCTCCTCTTCATCATCTGCTTCCTCTGACCCTCTCTTCTTCATCCTCTGACCATCTCTTCTGCCTCTTCTGCTCCATCTGACCCTGTCCTCTTCCTCTTCCGACCCTCTCTTCATCCTCTGCTCCCTCTGACCCTCTCCTCTTCCTCCTCTGCTCCATCTGACCTTCTCCTCTTCATTCCCTGCTGCATCTAACCCTCTCGTCTTCATCCTCTGCTTCCTCTGACCCTCTCCTCTTCATCATCTGCTCCATCTGACCCTCTCCATCCTCTGACCATGTCTTTTTTGCTCCTCTGCTCCATCTGACCCTCTCCTCTTCCTCCTCTGACCATCTCCACTGCTCCATCTGACCTTCTCCTCTTCCTCCTCTGACCCTCTCCTCTTCCTCCTCTGTTCCATCTGACCCTCTCCTCTTCATCCTCTGTTCCATCTTCCTCCACAGAGGAAAGGGGAGAAGGCCCTTCACAGAGACTATCTGACTCACGTTTGAGCATCTTCACAGCCACGGTGGTCTCGTTCTGGTTGGGGTCCAAACCCACAGCCGTTGCAGCTACCACTTTCCCGAAGGCTCCAGACCCGAGGACAGCTCCTTTTTATAATCAGATATGACAAATAACAATCAGAAGATCTACACCACTGTGGATAACAGTCTAAAAATAAATAAGTGTAAATTAAATGAGTCGTGAATCGTTAATTTGTTTGATCTGGGTTTGCTCCAGTTGGGAATATTGTCCACCACAGAGTACAGAATTGAGAATCTTTGGGACATACTTGAAAAGGTTTTTCGACTATAGTGATGTGACGTTCATGACCGAGCGGCTCTTTCGAACGTCTATTCAAGGTGACATTTTTTCTGTCAATTTCCCCGAACAAAAACAAGAATTAGCTCAACAATGGAGCAGTGAAAGCTGTTTAAACTAAAGTCAAAGCTAAATGCACAAAACATGATAGTTGCAGCCTATTTTTATTAGTTGTGGCACAAGATTTTTATTCACAAACACTTTTTTCAAAGCATAAATATTGGTTCCATTGTATTTTTAAATGATTTTAATAAAACAAGTGCCTTTTTATCAATCACACCTTAGATATTGTGATAATCTGGATGGAGTTGTTGAGATGTTATACCTAAAAGAGACAGCCTTTTGAATCCCAAAGACTCGGCTCCCATAAGTAAAGAGCTGTAAATCCCAGCCCTATTTTGGACAGTCTCCCATACCATAGCTTGATGAAAAATACATGAAATACTGTGGGGAAATCAATTCTAATCACAGTCACATATTTTGGCAATGTCCTACATTAAGATTATTCTGGAAAGAAGTCTTTGATGCTCTTAAAGTTATATTCAAACATGACATCCAACTGAGTCTCATTGTAGTACTGTTGGGAGCAATACCTAAGGGGATTGTCAGCAGAGACCATATGTACCTTTTAAATATACTACTTACAGTTGCATTGAAAGGTATACCTATTAAATGGCTTAAACCAGACCCACCGACTTACAATATATGGATTCAGAAAGTATGGAGTATATCAAATGGAACAAATAACATATCCATTGAGGTTACAAAAGCCTATCTTTGTTAAACGCCGGAAACCCATTCTGCCTCGGCTGATACAATAAGAAGTGATGTGGTTCTGTTTTGCTTTATTTTATTTTTTGCTTTACTTTTTCTTTTTCTTATATTTTTTCTTATATTATTCCTATACTTATACTTTACCTCACGTGGACAATGAGTAATTCTCTTGTATGCTAATACCGCTTTTAAATGCTTGTTGTTTTAGTTTTTTTGTGTTTGATCCTTTTGGGGTAAACTTAATGTTCATGTATTTTGTTAAAAGAACAGGCCACCATTTTTACATACTGAGATATGATACTTAGTGTCTGGTCTTTATGCGTGTGCTCAGTCATGCAAAACGACCAAAGTTGTTGTTAGCATTTGGCCTCTCCCAGCATTTTCCTATGGCTCCAAACGGGAGTGAAGTTGGAGCTACGCTCTTCCACGGACAGTCGGACACACACAAAGACCTGATACGTATCAGCTCATCTAAGCTCAGGTAAGAACATATCACAGTATAGAAGAACTGTGTGCCCTCAGTCTGTATGGCTCCAACGGGGTGAAGTTAGAAGCGACCAAGCTCTTCCACGGGCACGCACAAAGACCAGACAGGTATGTATCAACTCGTCTCTAACTCCTTCTAGTCTAGAACATATCTCAGTATGGAAAAATGGTAGCCTGTTTCTAAAAAAAATCTGGTGATGGCAAGTACAAAGAGACCAAGCCCAGTACAACTCGATGTAATGACACCCACTTTGTGGGTAGAAATGTTGAAAGCCTTTGATGAGCAACCAAGAAAGGGCTGGAGAGATCCCTGTTATAAGCTGTTGGGCTGTTCCCATAGAATTATGAAACTGTGAATATTTGGTTAATGAAATATGAACAAACATATTAAATTTGACTATATGTTTGTTATATGTCAGCCAAGAGTTGCACTTAAAAGTGCACTTAAAAGTGCAACTGTATCAAACGTGTGCAACTGTATCAAACGTGTGCAACTGTATCAAACGTGTGCAACTGTATCAAACGTGATTTCCCCAAACTTGTTCCAATCCCTCATCACCGATCACCTTCTAGCTCAGCTTGGAAAACTGTGTTTGTGGGCAAGTGCGCAATTTTGTTGCGCCATTTTGTACATGAGTTTTCAAAATGAGGTCTAGGAACGATACCTGTCACAACCAGGTGTGAGCCATGACCCAGATTCTTACCCAGTCTGAGATGGTCTCGGGGAAACTCCCAGTGCTGGTCGTACGGTAGTTCAGAAGGGTCAATAAACGTGTAGTTGTTTCCGTCACAGCTCTCGATGATCTTCCAGCGAATCTCGTACCGTGGCGTCTACAGGAGGGTAAAAACATTGAAGAACTTTAAAACATGTTTCAAATCAAATCAAATCAAATCAAACTTTATTTATAAAGCGCTTTTCATACAAAAAGTAACACAAAGTGCTTTACAGTGCTTAAAAATCATTAAAATCATCCCCACCAGTAAATATACATAAATAACCCGTCTGCACCAGGGGCAGCCCATCGGCCACAGCCACAGAGCGCCAACTCAGGGGGCCCGGAGTAGGTGTAGGAGAGACGTCCTACTTCCATCCAGGCACCCCCAGGAGAGCGCCCGCACAGCCGCAGCCAACCAGCACTCCTGGGGCAGAGGGCTCCCTCAGAGGAACCACTAGGAGAACATAAAAAATAAATAAATAAATATTTAATAAGAGATACATTAAAAACCGCTAAAACTGTGCGTGAAATAGCACAGGATAAAAAGAGGGAAACTAAAGAGTGTTGGGGTATAATTGAGTCTGTTAAAATGATATGATCAAGCTAACATTAGCTCCACAACTCAAACAGTCATTCTCCATCAGGCACTAGTGATGGGAAGTTCGATTCATTGTACTGACTCGAGTTAAAATAATCACTCATCAAAGTAAATCATGTGTTTTGAGCCATTTGATTCAGTGAGTTAGTCTAATGTAAACCACTTGTAATGGTGGTACCTCAAGGGGTCGCTGTTGCCTCACGGGCCAGATAGGTTAAAGAGGAAGTGGCGTGTTTGCCCGTGAGGTGCCAGTTTCTGTGGGAGGCCAGAGTGTTTGCTGGGCCCGCACTGTGCGTGGTTGTGGGTTTTGTTTGGTAAGTTGTTTTTACATGTTTGTTTTTTAGATTGGCTGTTTTAATCCGTAGTAAGTTTGTATTGGTTATTTTTGTGGTAGGACCACACGGAGTTTTTAATTGTAAACCAGACGGTGTGGGGGTGTTGAGCCAGACTGTGTGTGGTGGCTACGACACACAGGTAGAAACATTTTTAAGAGTTTTAATATTAAAGTATTATAGAAGTTTGTGTTGAGTGGTTTTGTGATTTTTGTATTTTTGTTTTTCAGTGTCCAACATTGTTTCCTGCTGTCCTTGTTTTGGTTTTGAGTTTAGTTTTTGAGTTAGTCCGTTCGCTCTGTGGCCTGTGGTTTAGCCTAGGAGTTGTTAGGAAGGACTCTACCTTATGTCTATATTTTTATTTCTTTTTGTGTGTTTTGAGTTCAACGTCACAGGGAATTAACTCCCTTTACATTATTTAATAAATAACGTCTATATCTTTAAAGTGGTTCTGCCTGTTAATATCTCGGCTTAGTAACACACTGTTTAAACCAATGAAAACATTACAGTGGTCAGGAAAATATAGAGAACAAAAAACATAGTCTCCATGCATAACTAAATCCATTAATAATTGTTATTTCTAAAATAAATATATATATTAAAAAAATCCATAATCCATGATTTTGGGATTAAATGATATTTATCTATTTTTCCCAATGCTCTGCCTGAATTGACCACTCTGCTTTATTTACACTTTAGCGAGAGGCTAGCTTAGCCGGGAGTTAGCGGTTGAGCCATTTGATTCATGTATCAGTGCCTTTGTTGTATGTGAACCACAGAGTGATTTGTTCTTCCAGTTCATACGAGTCACTCATTCATACTGAGCCACATAGGACTTCTGAGTGCACTAACTCCCGTTTTGTACAGAAATATTCATCCTCATTTACCATCAGTAATGTTTGAGGCGGTGTACTTGTGAAGGGTTATCATTCTTTTGTCCGATGGGGCAGTTAGCGGCTCCGTGGCAGAACGAGAGTTATGAGACAAGTCAATATTCTGTCGCTTTGACGACTCGTTCAGAGCTGATCGACTTGAAGTAGAGCGGGGAGGGACTGCAGACTGAACCAGAACCACAGTGATTCGTTCACTGTTTGTAGGCCCGTACTAGCAGGCGCAGGCCGGCAGGAAGGACTACGTTGGGGGAAGTAGTTATTAGTTGTAAACAATAAGATTTTGGTTTCTGGGCTCAAACGAGCTGCACACACGTAATATTAGAGTGCCATTCATTGTTGCTACAAAACTAAACTGCGATCCAGGGATCGCAGTTTAGAAAGCGGTGGGCAGACGAGTCAGTGAACGAGTTAATGGAGTCGGGGAATCACGACTCCTGAGTCAGTAAAGTGAATCTCAAGTTTTGTACACGAGATTCATCGCACATCACTAGTTGGCACTAGTGCTACTTGACATGAGGAATATGATGAAATATGATGAAATATGTAACAAGTACTTGTACTTGTACTTGTTTTGTACTCATGTACAAACAAGTAAAGGTCGACCAATATATCAGAGAAACATCGCTATTAAAATTGGTTACACAAGTTTCACCAATTAAAGCTCAGTCAATGTGGACATGCTGCATGTAATTTTGAAGCACAGAAGCTGGAGAATTCACTCCAGCTAGTGTTATGCTAATGTTAACAGCCACTAACCAATCAAATAAAATCGGCCACTGCAGGAGTGGCCAAGTATTTATATTTGTACAGGATTATAGACCAGACCAAAAATATTGGTCAAAAATATTGTCCGTGCGTATTGGTATCGGCCTAAAAAAATCCCCAAATATCGACATCAGCCTTGGAAAAACCCATATCGATCGACCTCTACAAACAAGACACATGTACATTTTGCTCATCTTTAGTGACAAAAATATAGGAGGGGAAGAAGCTAAGTTTGCAGCATACGATACGTAAGTCTTTTCAGAGCCAATCAATCAATCAATCAATGGTTTTGTATAGCCCAATATCACAACAGGAGTGGCCTCATAGGGCTGTAACAAACATTAAGGCAATAAAACAGAACAGTAAATAAGATGCCAATGGAGTGTAATTGAGTTAGACAAGCACTTTATCTTTATTGTGAATTTTACCGTTTTGTATTTTATTTTGAAAACCCGTACGCGCGCTCCTCCCGGATGTTGTGTTTGGTAACTTGCCGCTCCTCCTTCAGTAGTGCAGCGTTTGCTGAAGAGGGTGAGTGTGTATCGGTGTAAAAGAATATATTTCCATTTCAATTATGGTCCCCATCCAAATATATATTGATAAGATAAAATGTTCATATGTAATGCACGTAATCATATGCAAGTTTCCATTCTAAATTTAAAGTTTGTGCACTTTTTCCAATTAGCTTACTATTACACGTTTATTAGTGTGCAGCCATTTTACGGTGTTGTTTGAATTATGTAGGGAGCCAGTGGCGGAGAGCTTTACTGTTGCCCTGTCCTTTGTTTATGACCTGCCAAACACTTTGCGGCAAGAGCATAATTGTTTGTGGTTTCCACTTGCAGCCTGAACAGGATAAACAGAGTGGATTTTGAAATCACGCGGATGGCACTTTAAAATTTAGAGAGACACTAGCAGCCGCAGGACAGGGGATCAATGATGTCAGTGTGCTATGAGGGGGTTTGGGAGGGGGGGTGGAGAGAACTCCACACATTGGCAACTGGATTGTATCTTGCAATGTAACCACGTCACCTAAAGGCTCTTTTCCACATGCAGGCGCGTGTCATTCGAATGGCTCTTTCATCCACTTTGTCAATCTTTTCCATAACAAAGGCAAGTGCCAAACCAGTCTGACCAGGTATAGGTTTTGGGACCGACCTCTGCCTGTGGCCAAAGCACGCTAACCTCTGATTGGCAATGAGAGAGTGGACAGCCCTCACTATTGACACGCAGGTAATACGGATTTAATATTTCATCATACCGCTGTCCTAAATGCGGATTTTGCTGATATTAGCATTTAGCCGCTGTTAGCGCAGCTTTATCTGGTGTTAGCATAACATTTGCATGTAGCTTACCTTCATAGTTCATAGTTTAGTTTAGAATTTCTTTCTTTTTATTGTTATATTGTCTGATGCTTTTTACTGATTTTCCATCTTTCTATTCTTTCATATACACTGGTTAGAACTAAAAATATTGTGTCAAGCACAAAAATCCCTCGATGAACCGGAATGGGGGTCTCTGTCATGGAGTGACAGTTCGGTGGAGTTCAGAACTTTGGCTGCTGAGGCGGGGTGGGATGATGTCGCATTGCAGAGTGTGTTTGTAAAGGGTCTCTCGGACCAATTAAAAGATGAACTAGCACTTAAAGGTCCTATATCATGCAAAATCGACTTTTTGGAGCTTTTAACCATGTTGTTATGCTATTTCCTTATCAAAAACACCCCCAGAGTGGTTTTTGTCTTCATTCACGCAGTTCTCAGTAATCCTCCTGAATCCTGCGCTCTGAGCAGCTGCTCCGCCCTCTCCTGGTAAACGACTGACATGTTCAGTTGTGTCGTCACAGCGGAACGGAAGTGCTCGACGTCTGTAATCTAATGCCTTACGGCATGATTTTCATTTGTAAAACTGCTTTTTTTCATTATTTCTGTCGTAAGAAATCCGCGCTGCCCCTATAATCAAAACAAACGCACCCCCGAGCGTCTGAACAGATCGTCCGCGCTGCCCCTATAGTAAAAACAAACGCTCCCCCTGAGCGTCCGGACGGTCTGAACAGATGGTCATGTCATGTTGCACCGAAAGTTGTGAAGAGGGAGCTTTTTCTAACCTACTCTGGAGTCTGGACACCTGTTCTTTTTTCTTACCTCACGATAATGTCACGGAGAAAACCGCGTTTGGCTGCGAGGACAGGACTTTATTCAACCTTCCTAAAGAAGAGAAGAAGTTGGAATTTCCCTCCGGGATTCAGAGACTATCAGCCAAAATAGTGTTTGTCTGAGCCTGTCGCTGATGGATGTTTGGTGAACCTCGGCCAGAATCAAAGTGGATTAACTTTTATAACAACGCAAGTCCTATAATGGAAACATCAGACTGGTGAGTCGATCAAAATGCATGTTAGCGTGTGTGTTAGCCATTTAGCCATAAAGCTGTGTTGCACATGTTAACTCCTTATAACAGCATCGTGAAGTAACTTCACTTTTTGCTGTGATATATATATTTCTACTACGGTAAAGTTGTATGAGCGGCGAGAGGGGGCGGAGTTAACTGAATCCTAGCTTTTTGTCTTCCGGGTTGGAAAAATACCTCCAGAAAATACTTATATTTATCACAAAAAATAGTGCTCCGTAGTGGTAGAGGTACAATATATCATATAAATGCCTATACTTTACTTTGGAATGGCTTAAAATAGCATGATACAGGTCCTTTAAGGATGACTCAGATAACCTGGATTCCCTGATTTCTGCTGCAATTAAATTGGATAATCGGATTCGTGAGCGTCGAAGGGAGCGAGCCAGTCGCAATTTTCCCTCGTCAAACCCTCGCAGTGTTCTTCCTCGTAACACTGTGGTGTTTCCTGCTCCTACCAGTCAGCCCAGTCAAATAAAATCAGATGAAGAACCAATGCAATTGGGACGTGCCAAGCTTACTCCAACTGAGCGACTGCGCCGAATTACAGCTGGTGACTGCTTCTACTGTGGCCAATCTGGACACTTTCTCGCTAGTTGTCCAACTCGACCAAAAGACGGGGCTCACCAGTGAACATGGGGGCACTGGTGAGCCACACCACTTTCCCTCCAAACCCCAAGACAAAGATGTTACTCCCTGCTACAATCTGTGTTAATGACAGTCCTCTGCCTCTTACTGCTCTTGTGGATTCAGGAGCAGAAGAGAATTTTGTACACAATCCTCATTTTGACTGGGCTAATGCTAAATTGATAAACTGGAGTAATTTCTGTCATGCTACCTGTTTAAAATCTGCTCTTCCACCTGCTAGATCCACTTCATTCTCACCTGAAACTCCAGATCTATCAAATGTGCCCAAGGATTATCATGATTTGGCGGATGTTTTCAGTAAAGACCATGCTCTGTCTCTCCCTCCTCATAGGCCCTACGATTGCGCTATAGATATTCTGCCTGGCGCCCCTCTGCCTTCCAGCCGACTGTTTAACATCTCAAGACTGGAGCATGAAGCGATGGAAAGATACATCACCAATTCTCTGGCAGCAGGCATTATCCGCCCTTCATCTTCTCCCGTTGGTGCTGGATTTTTCTTTGTGAGTAAAAAAGATCTTACACTCAGACCCTGCATCGACTACAGAGGCATGAATCACATCACGGTAAAGAACAAATATCCACTTCCCCTAATAAATTCGGCTTTCCAACCACTCCACGATGCTACAATCTTCTCTAAGTTGGACCTTAGAAATGCATACCATCTTGTGCGAATACGAGACGGGGATGAGGGGAAGACGGCATTCAAGACGCCACTTGGGCACTTTGAATATCTGGTCATGCCGTTTGGACTAACTAATGCGCCCGCCGTTTTTCAGGCCCTGGTCAATGATGTTCTTCGGGACTTTTTAAACCGTTTTGTCTTCGTTTATTTAGATGACATTTTGATTTTCTCTTCCTCTCAACAAGCTCTATGTCAAGGCCGAAAAATGTGAATTTGCCGTCCAGTCAGTAAGCTTTCTGGGCTATATCATCGGCAGTGGGCAGGTGAAGCCAGACCCAGCAAAGATCCAGGCAGTTGCAGGTTGGCCAAGACCAGACAATCGTAAACGGCTACAAAGATTTCTTGGTTTTGCTAACTTCTACCGCCGTTTTATTCGGAACTATAGTCAAGTTGCAGCTCCTTTGACTAGACTAACGTCGTCCAAGGTCACCTTTGTATGGGATCCCGATACAGAGCAGGCATTCCAAAACCTTAAGCAGAAGTTCACCTCAGCGCCAGTACTGGTTCATCCGGATCCTTCCCTTCAATTTGTTGTAGAAGTCGATGCTTCTGACGCGGGAGTTGGGGCGGTGTTGTCCCAGCGGTCACCTTCAGACCAGAAGTTGCACCCTTGCGCGTTGTTTTCACGGCGGTTGTCCCCGGCTGAACATAATTATTCCATAGGGGATCGTGAGCTGCTTGCAGTCAAGTTGGCTCTGGAAGAATGGCGGCATTATCTGGAGGGTGCGGAACTTCCATCTATTGTATGGACGGATCATAAGAATTTGTCATACATCCAGTCCGCTAAACGGCTCAACTCTAGACAGGCACGATGGGCGTTGTTCTTTGGGCGCTTCAACTTCACGTTAACTTACAGACCTGGGTCTAGGAACACTAAACCTGATGCTCTTTCTCTGCAGTTTTCGTCCACAGACTTACCTGATCCCGTGGAGAACATCTTGCCCCCGGCTTGTGTGGTTGCCTCCATCATCTGGGAGATAAAATCAAAGGTTCTTGAGGCTCAAGCAGCAGACTCCGATCCAGGTAATGGACCTCCGGATTGCATCTATGTCCCCCCAGCTATGCGTTCACAGGTCATCCAATGGGGTCATACTTCTAACTTCGCCTGTCATCCTGGAATTGGACGCACCTTAGCTCTGCTCCGGCGTCACTTTTGGTGGCCCACTATGGAAGAAGACACTCGCGACTATGTACAAGCTTGCGCCATATGTGCTAGAGGCAAGACGTCTAATAAGAAGCCTGCTGGAAATTTATGTCCGTTACCTGTTCTTAGTCGTCCATGGTCACACATTGCCATTGATTTCGTCTCCGGGCTCCCCATATCTCAAGGTAAATCAGTCATTCTGACTGTTATTGATCATTTTTCTAAGTCTGGAGAAGTTTTTGTCAGGCCCTCGGCACTTCTGTGAGCCTCTCTTCTGGATTCCATCCCCAGACCAATGGCCAGTGCGAAAGAGCCAATCAAAGTTTGGAGGCTTCGCTTCGTTGTGTGGCTTTCCAGAATCCTTCTGACTGGAGTTTGTACCTCCCTTGGGTGGAGTATGCACATAATTCTCTCCCCTCGTCGGCCACTGGGATGGCACCATTTGAATGTGCCCTTGATTACTTACCTCCTTTGTTCCCTGAACAGGAGAGGGATGTTGCGGTCCCGTCCGTGAAGATCCACCTGCAACGCTGCCGTCACTTCTGGAGGTGCGCACGGGCGGCCTTGCTCCGCACGGCTGAAAGGAATCGTGAGTTGGCTGACAAGCATCGTGCCCCCACCCCGAATTACCGGCTGGGTCAGAAGGTTTGGCTTGCAGCTAAGGACATTCCGTTAAAGGTGGAATCCAAGAAACTTGCACCCCGATACATAGGCCCGTTTGAAATAGGAAGGATTATTAATCCAACTGCTGTCCGCTTGAAATTGCCTCCTTCTTTGAAGATCCACCCTACCTTTCATGTTTCTCAGTTGAAGCCCGTGCATGACAGTCCTTTGTGCCCTCCTGCCGACCCCCCTCCTCCCGCCCTAGTTGTCGATGACCATCCTGCCTTTAGGGTCCGCCGGCTTTTGGATGTTCGCCCTCGTGGACGTGGTTACCAGTTTCTGGTGGATTGGGAGGGTTACGGGCCGGAGGAACGCTCTTGGGTGTCCCGGGCTCTTATCCTGGATCCGGGGTTGATTGAGGACTTCTAACGTTCCCATCCTGGCAAGCCTGGGGGTCCGCCTGGTGGCGGTCTTTGAGGGGGGGGTACTGTCATGGCAGCCTCTCCTGGTGTTCCCCCTCCCCTTGTGTGTCTGTCTGTTCCCTCCTACCTGGGCGTGGCATCTTCGGAGCGCACCTGGCAGCAATCTTCAATCGACCTCCATACAAGAGGAGCTGCTCTCCAGCTACTCCTCGCCAGTTTGTTTATCGACACTCACTGTTAGTGACAACACTTGGCTCTAAACTGTTTTGGATTTTTTGTGCTTTAACCTGCTTTTCATGTCCAGATCTGCTCCTCTGCCTGCCACTCAGCCAACCTGCCTACACCTCTGCCCTGCTGCGATACTCACCAATTACCTTCAGTCAAACCATTTCTTGTAAAATAAATCATTACTACTTGTTGTGTTCTGGTCTTGGGTTCAGTCTAGAAGCGTGACAGTCTCAGATTTAATCTTAATTCACTTTACTCTAAACTCCTTCACATACAACCGACAGGGCACTGCCAGTCCAATGAAACGGAACCTCAGCTAACCATAGCACAATAGGCAGGTAATTAGCAGTGATCAGCCATGAATAAGACAGGTAATAAGCAGTGATCACCCATGAATAAGACAGGTAATTAGCAGTGATCAGCTTTGAAGAGGACAGGACTGATCGATACTCTATGCTGAGCTGGTCGTTAGAGACACTCTACTTCAAAGGTGTTTACCCACAGGTGAGAGTAGCTGTGATTTGAGGGTCTTTATGTAAGCTGTGGGCTGAGCTGAACCTTAGTTCACTGACAAAGCATTTTGGATGAAAGGTGAAACGTTCGAGACTTCAAGTACCTTCATTGAAGATGGACAACTCATGTACGACTGAGAGCTTACACAGACGTCATGTAGTATTCATCGTAGTAAAGCTTAAATGTTCGACTGGACTGGGACTCACACTCTGACCACAAGAGCTTCTGGGAATAGAAGCGAAATGTGCTCTACTCAATCAAACCCAGTCCAATCGAAAATTTAAGCTTAACTACGATGTTTAAATAGAGCTTTTATGCAAAACATAATACACCAAAAGGTTAAAGAGCATTTTGGTATTTCCTTCCTTGGAAAACAACTGCACAATGGTCAGCAGTTGGTACTGAGCAAATCTTTCAAAAAGTCAATGGGATTTTTGAAAAGGCTGTTACTTCCGGCATCGAACTTCGACTGTTGAGCTTTATTAAGGACAGAGGTAGAGAAAGTTTTAACATACCATAGGAGTAAGTCGAGGGCCAGAAATAGAAACACTTTGCAAGTGTCCAAAAACAACTGGTGTTTGGTGAAGAGTGTGTCAAAACTGGACAGAAATGGACAATGGATCAGTGAGATGTAGGAAGAATAATAGCGTACGGTGGCACATTGAATTGATCTGAGAATGGTAATCCATTCTGTGTGTCTTTGTTCTGATTGCAAGGGGAGAGAAGAGGAAGCACCTGTCTCAGCTTCCACAACACCAGCGCCAACAGCAGCAGAAGGACCACAGCCACACTGCATGAGCCGATCAGGAACGTTCTAAGAGACGAGGGCTCACCTGGACACAGAGACAGACACAGATGAAACATAAAAACACACAGAGACAAACTGCAACTAATATATTATTGCTCTATTGCCATTGGGACAGTAAAAATCTGCCTAACATTGATGAAATCCTATTTCAAACTCTAATGAACCTAAGCAGACAACAGACCAGACAAGGGTTTGGGCTACCACGCACACCTTCAATAGCTTTGGGTTATTGTGACCCACTGACCCAATATATTTTATAGTAATAGTCCTACTCATGGGCTATCATGCACACATTTTGTTACCCTATGTTATTGCTTTTAATTAGTAAAACATCGAGACTGTCCTCCATCAGAAAATGAGAATAGTGGTCGTTTGTTGTAACCCTGATTTACGACGTAATAAGATGTCTGCGAAAACAGCACCCCCAAATTAAGAAAACATTTTATTGTACGAATTACTGTGAGGAGAATTCCAAAATTCAAACGCCAAAAAGTGCATCAGGAACTTGCAATAGCAGACCCCCACGTAATTTATGTCGGATGAGTGTGGTGATGGCATAACCCATTACGTTCACGCAATGGGTGGACTGGTCACCTACAGGGAAGAACATACATCGTTGAACTATGGTCTCACTCTCATTAATAACGAGGAAAGAACAATTTAAAATATGTGTAATTACACAGAAAGAAATGTTTGGACAGTAGGGAAACACTTGAGGCAAAACTGGGGAGGGTGTTGAAAAACAATCGAGAAAATGGAGGGGGGTGGGGGGAAATGACCTGAAATGATCTCTCTCCTCCAGTGGCGTGCTGGGACCTAATTTCGGCCTGGTCATTTAGAGAATAGTAACCCACATTGAACATGGAGTTATAGCTCATTGGTCTTTGGTGCAGGAGGTTGCCAGTTCAAACACGGCTTTGACACTTTTCTAATGCTTTCTCTTTTTACATGGGCCACAGCTCTCTGAGCCTGATACAACTGCAGAATGAGCACCAGGTTATGTAGACACAATTATTTATTTGTCCACTTTGCTACCTTTGACTGCCTTTTTCCTCTTTACTCGTGCAGACCACTGCTCTTTTTTCTGCAAATACAAGAGTGCGTTTCATAACATTGATATAGGTTCAGTGACGCTGTTTCACTCAGCTTGGCAAGCTCCATATGTAAAGCTCTGGACTACCATCCATGAGACTGCAAGATCAATCCCAACTCTTTTTTAAAATCTTTTTTGTGACTGTGCACCTACTGGAAATAACACAAATCGGCACCTACAGTGTTTCAAAATGATTTTATTATTATTATTATTATTATTATTATTATTATTATTATTATTATTATTATTATTTTTAATCTTATGATTTTTAAATGAGTGCAACTTAAGGTTTAGACAGTAGATTTAACCCAAACTATTGAGGAGACAAGTGTCTATTGGACTAATAATTAGCATAACTGACAGATTGTAGTGACACTCACGGATCTGGAGCAGGTCACGTGACTGGCCCAAGTGATTGACAGCTAAGCACATCACTGTGATGTCATCGCCTGGGGATGGTAGCAAGGTCAATGTTCGCTCTACTGACTCCTCGCCCTTGTCTTCAATCAGGTCCTCAGACTCATCTAGTTCCAACTGCTGCTCCCCTTCCAAGTCCAAAGCCTCATCGCACCTGCAACAGACCTGGGTTAGTTTAGGGTTTAGACTTGCATTTAGTCCTGGTTCAGACCTGTCTGTGAGTCTGGGGCAAGAGGTCAAGGTGAGGGAGGGTAGAGGAAATCCCGATCCCCGACAGACCAGACCAGAGTCCAGTCTCAGAAGTTCAGCCACAGGAGGATCTGCATAGAACCAAAACACACATACAGCAGAATCAATAGAATCATCTTTATAAAAAGAGACATACAAATGCTTTGACGTTAATTCACATATATTTCCAGCTCTCCTCTCCTGATCCTGGACGCAATATAAACTGATGATGTGAGGGACAGATGAGTTCTTCAGTTTCACAGTGGAGCTCTCAGTGCTCCTCTGGCAGGAGAAGACCGGAATCAGGAGGTAGCTGGACAGGATCATGAGGGGCCAGTTGTTCAAAGATAATCTGATTAGATTTTGTTTTTCGGATTGGATCAAATCTTGAAAATGGGTTGCCCATTTTCAGCTGTACCTCCCTCTCAGCTGAATTTTTTTGCCAAACTACATTTGTGGTTTCTGTGTTCCACATTGATTTTCTGGATACTTTTGTACATCTTTGCTGTGTTTTTGTGTAGGTTTGGTGGATTTGCTTATTTTAAGAGTCCAAAATGGTCTTGAAGAAAGCAGCTTTTTAAAGGTAAACAAAATGCTATCTTATCAGCTAAACCCATTTAAGACCTACACATTTCTTCCTGTAAGACACCAAGACCCCCTACAGCTGCAGCACAGTGGAGGCGTCACAAGAGGAGCTACAGGAAACAAAAAACGGACAAACGAGGAGATGGTGAAAGACTGTTGTGGAGCGGAGGGAGCTGCAGGAGAAAGAGGAAGCAGGAGGTGGGGAAACTGACCAGTGCAGGAAAACCACGCTTTGAAACAGGGACAAACCCAGGAGGCTGTGCACCGTTTCAGAGGATCAATCAATCAATCAATCAATCAAGGTTTATTTATATAGCACTTTACAACAACACCAGGAGGACCAGGATCAGAGGAGACAGAGGGTAGCCAGCCAGGTTTCCCCGACCTCCAAGGTCATGCAGGTCAGGTCGACAGATCATGTAATCCTAGTTTTAATCATGATCAAACATTCACTTTGTGTTGTTCAAAACATTTCAGTATCACTGATCCAAAAAAACAGGATTATGCTGATAATGTTGCAAAACCTTAAAATCAAAATTGTTTATCAATCTGTATATATGCTTTTATTTACATTTTGCACTTGATTTGCTCAAATGTTATAGTGATGAAGTAGATATTATAGTTACTTTCGTAACTGCAGTTCTTCGAGTGTGGGCGTGCCCATCTACGGGCTTCGCTATGGGTAATCTCTCCTGGCGCAGCCAGGGCACTGAGACAGATAAAAAGACTAACTGCGCCAATCCAGCCTAAGGCATGGCACATGCCCGCGAAACCTATGGCCTATAAAAGGCCCATGGCCCCAACATACTCCCTTCTTCGAACCAGCTCACAGAGGGAGGCGGTCCAGCTGGGCCTGCCGGTAGGTGGGCACGCCCACACTCGAAGAACTGCAGTTACAAAAGTAACTATAATTTCTTCTTCATGTGGGCTAAGCCCACCTACGGGCTTCGCTATGGGTGAAAACCGAGGCGAAGGCCGTAGGGAAAAATGCACTCCCAGCTGGACAGGCTCACAAGATTGGCGCGGGAAGAAAAGAGCAAAGCAGCGCGTACTCCAAGTACAGGCCACAAGCCCCCACTCATGCTCAAACAGTTTCCCCCTCTCAGCATCCAGACCATGAGCCTCCTGCCCAGAATCGGGCGGGAGCACAGGGCGCCCCCCGCCTGAGACAGTGCATCGGGGGCGTCGGGGAAGGGCCAAGGATCCCTGACCGCCATCTGCACCAAGTCCGGATACCACCTGGCACTGGGGAAGTCTGGGGCCACCACTAAAATGTGAAGGCCCTGCAACCTCACCCTGCGGAGGAGAGGGGAGAGGAGACGGAGCGGTGGGAAGGCATACAGAAGGCCTGTCGGCCACCGCCTGTGAGCCATGGCGTCTACCCCGAGAGGCGGCTCGTCTGACGACCTGAGCGAGAACCAGAGTGGGCACTGTGCGTTCTCTGCACTGGCGAAAAGGTCGGCCACGGGTTGACGATCTCGGGTGACAGGCTCCACTCATCGCGCAGTGGGCCTCCTCGAGACATCCTGTCTGCCCCGACATTGTGAACCCCGGGCACATGGCGTGCTCTCAGGGAGACTAGGCGGGTGTCCGCCCATAGCAGAATATCCGCCGCCTTCCAGTGTAGGGGAGGAGATCTGGACCCCCCCTGCCTGTTCAGGTAGGCCACGACCGTTGTGTTGTCCGACCTGACCAAAACATGTTTTCCCTGCAGATCCAGAAGGAAGTGAAGCAATACATTCTGCACTGCTATCATCTCCATGAGGTTGATGTGAGCTGGCCGTAACTGCCAGGCCCCGCCCACAGCGGATTGGCCGAGAGTCCCGCCCCAACCGGCGAGTGATGCGTCCGTGAACACTTCCACGTGGTGCACGACGCAGCCCATGCTCACTCCCTGTAGGAGTCGGCCGGGGGACAATCAGAACTGGAGGTCTTCCCGAGCCGCTGGGGAGAGCGAGACCACTGCCCGCCTGTCCCGCCTCGGGTGAAGGCGGAGGTAGCAGAACCACCTCTGAAGTTTCCGCATATGCAAGAGCCCCAGGCGCACCACCGGGTGGGCTGCGGCCATCATGCCCAAGACAGACCTCACTCAGTGGGACTGGACCCATGGAGTGGCCATCAGGTTCCGAGCTAGGTCCAGGAGCGTGCTCCGCCTCTCCCTGGAGAGCCGAGTAATCATGCTCTGTGTGTCCAGTTCCAGCCCCAGGTACATGACCTGTTGGGCCGGGTGGAGAACACTCTTCTCCTGATTGACCACAAAGCCTAGCTTCGAAATGTGCTGCAGGACCATAGCCGTGTTCTCCCTGGCCTCCTGCTGAGAGGACGCAAGCACTTAATCAGTCGTCGATGTAGGTCAGACTACGGAGACCTAGGCGACGGAGAGGCTCCAGAGCCGCCTCCACGCATTTTGAAAAGGTGCGTGGGGCGAGGGAGTAACCAAACGGGAGACGGTTGTATTGGAAACACCGGTCCCCGATGGCAAATCTGAGAAACCGCCTGTGCCTCTGTAGAATGGGGATGTGGAAATAGGCGTCTTTGAGGTCAATAGACGTCATCCAATCCCCAGGGCGGAGACTTTCCAAGAGGTGCTTGACCGTCAACATGCGGAACCCCCTGGTGGCCACGTGACTGTTGAGGACCCGCAGATCCAAAATGGGTCTTACCCCTCCCTTCTTCTTGGGAACCAAGAAGTAAGGGGAGTAAAAACCAGTCATCGCTTCCTCCGGGCGCAGCTCCTAAATGGCGCCACGGCACAGGAGCGAGGAGACCTCCTCCAGCAAGGTGTCGGTCCCAGAGGGACACACCAGCCGAGTGCGAAGGACCCCATTGAATGGGGGAGGACGGCGAGCGAACTGCAGAGCGTAGCCGCTCCTCAACGTCCTGGTCAGCCAGGGAGAGAGCAGACCCAAAACGCTTACCCACATGTGAAAGTAGAGCGTTAGAGGCTGTACCACATTTGGATCCCGAAGAGCTGGCCCGCCCGCCGCTTCGAGGCCCCGTAGCGGGCTGAAGCGCGGGGGCCCCTCCCCCCGAAAGGGCTGCGTATCACTGATACGAGCAGCCACGGAGAGAAAATCAGATCGTTCACACCCGCTGCCCCGCGGCAGAACCGGGAGCGGCGGGGGAAGCTTCCCCAGTCGCAGCGCGTTAGCCCTGCCCCGCTGTCAGATCCGCGTCTCTTAGACGCCACTGAAGCGGTAATATCCCGCGCTGCGACTGGGGAAGCTGAAAAGCCGCCACCGTCAAGCTGAATGCGCCTCCGCGGTGTGAGCGCGGGGCGTATGTGTAGTGTGGCGTGCCACGAAGCATGCTCTTTCGGGAAGGCGTAACGGGCCTTATGGCCTTTATTGACATATTTAACATTAGCAGCAGAGGGGCTAGGAGCAGCTCTCCTCTGCTGACGCTGATCATCCCGTCTCACGAAGCCAGAGCCCTGAGAAGTAGACGGGCCTTTACGATCCGCAGAGCCGCGAGTTGACTCCACCTCTCTGGATCCCCAGGGCGGGCTGTCTTCGCTCCGAGCGCCAGCGGCGAGAACTACGTTGTCCACGTTCACGACGAGGCTGGAGATGAGGAGCGAGCTGCTGTGAGCCCCTGGACGCAGCCTCCAGGCGATTGATGATGACCTGGATATCAGGGCCGAAGAGGGAAGACGTGGACAAGGGAAGCCCCAGCACGCCTTTCTGGTCTCGCTCCGCGAGGGAAGAAAGACCGAGCCACAGGTGTCTCATTCCCAGCTGTGCGTTGCACATCATGCGGCCGCCATTAATGGCAACAGCCTGACACATTTTCATCAGGATTTCAGCAGAGTCATGGACCTCAGCAATATCCTCCGGGGAAAGCTCAGATCGTTCGTGGCAGAGCTTGTCAATGGAGCCAAGCAGGAGAGCCATGTTGTTAGCTAACGCAAACA
Organism: Proterorhinus semilunaris; assembly: GCA_021464625.1. Lineage (NCBI taxonomy): Eukaryota > Metazoa > Chordata > Actinopteri > Gobiiformes > Gobiidae > Proterorhinus > Proterorhinus semilunaris. The sequence continues at coordinate 443,863 of CM038355.1, read as the reverse complement.
CCTGGTTCGCGTTGGCATACCAGCGGTCGAGAAAAGCCGCCATCCTCCTGTCCCTGTCAGACGGGAGAGCTGGCCTACCTCCGGGCCAGGGGGTAGAGGTTGGGAGCAAGCAGAGCCTCAGGGAGTCCTCGATGGTTGGGACCCCGGAGACGGCGGGCCAGCCATCCACGCTGGAATACTCCAGATATCCTCTAGCCGGACCTTTCGCGGTAAGAGGCGTATCCCAATCACGCTGGACAAGCCTGACGAAGGAAGGGACAGGTGGGCAAAGTGTCGCTGCACGGGCTCGAGACCGGGACTGCAACGCTAGACCCAGGACGAAATCCCGTGGAGCCGGAGCGGGCTGCGGAGGGAGCGGCAGCTCAGTCCGGACCGCTGCGACAGCGAAGAGGTGAGGGAGAAGATCCATCGGTTCGCGGCAGGAGCTTCTACGTCCAGTTACTGTAGACACGGAGTCTCCATCACGAGTGTCCCTCTCCGCAAAGCCACTACGGCTACCGGTGTCCTCCTCCGCTTCAGCCCAGTCCAGATGGGCCTGAGCGGGGGAAAGATTATCCTCAGTAGGTCCCGCGTCGGTGTCCGCACAGACGGGAGACACCGGACCCATGAAGGCGGCACGGCACTCGGACTCCTCTCTGGGGAGAGCGGCGCAGGCCGAGCAAGAGGCACGCTGGACCTGATGCTGCCAGCCCAGGCAGATAAAGCAGCGATCGTGCTTATCCTCCGGGAGCAGCGGGGTCCGGCAGGAACGGCAAGGGTAGAGCCCGACGCCGGAGGGCGACAGTTCTCGGGCTGGATCCATCTTCGAAGATTGGATCGGCTAGTCTTTTTATCTGTCTCAGAGAGATTACCCATAGCGAAGCCCGTAGGTGGGCTTAGCCCACACGAAGAAGAACAAGTAGACATAGGCTACAAATTAAGCCTTTCAGTATAGGAAAGTAAAAAATAAAATAATCGTGTCCCCAGGAAATAAACCCCCGAACAGATTTGAATAACAAACAGAAATGATATTGTGGCAGTATGCCTGCAGGCGGGCCACTTGTAGTTTTGATGGTTCCTGTACGCCCAGTCACCAAGTTGTGGTTGTTGCTCCTCGTCGCTCCATTTCAGGTAGTATCCATATTGGTCGCTAAATTAAAAGTTAGAAGGTAGAAACTATAGTCCCTGTTAATGTTTAGTTGCCGCGGCGCCCCCATGGGCCTGCGTTCTCCTGGCCATGCTAGTTGAGTGGGTCGGCTGCGTTACTCGGACCTTGCTGTCAAAGCCCCGAGCCATGCTAATGTCAATCTAGTAACATATTCTAGTAGTTTGTACTCGTGGTAGTGACACATGCCTTTTTCATCTGTAGACGCTTATGGTCAAGGAGGGTCGTCACTGCCGCCTGCCTTTTTCTCCACCTTTATTCACCTTTTACTTCGCCCTGTTTGTGTTCGTACTCCCCAGACAATGGTTGTGGAGCTCTGTGTGCAAGAACAACATAAATACGTTTGGACTGTGGTAACTGTAACAAATATGACTTATCAAAGTTATCCAGATCCTACTGAAATGTTTTGAACAACATAACATGAAGGTTTGATCTAGATTAAAACTAGGATTGGATTTCATGATCTAAGCAGATTTCAGAATCCTTCTTTCGCTTTTGAACAAACCATTTTCAAGACTTGATCCAATCTGATAACCAAAATCCAATCAGATTATCTTTGACCAACTGGCCCCTTGTTCTGATCTGGCGCTGCTGCAGTTGGTCAGGTCTAGGTTCAGCAACACTATGTGCCCAAAGAATGAGATCAGCTGACGACCTGAACATGCTGCGCCATACAGCGCTGATTTGAGGGGAGTTTATTGGTTCAAATGGGCCGGCATTATGATACTGGGTTTTGGTACTATTTCTATTTTCAAACATTTGTTCTAACCAATGGGTGAGGAACGTGCTTCTCTATGGTCCTCATGGCGGGGATCTAACATTAGTATAATACCACCCCCTTGTGGCTAGGGGCGACTCCAAAAGACACTTGGTAAACAGCGTTTCAATGAGCACTTTGACCTTCCGTAGCACGGCTTAAAATCCTGGCTCCATGAGCTTTTCTTTTTCTAAAAAATTGCTATGACCCATGTGACTGGGCTGGGTGACATATTTGTATGCCTTTTTGCCCTTTTAATTAAGGAAAAGATTGAGCAGCCATGATAATTTTCACAGACCACTCATTACTGTGAATGGGGCTTAATAGGTAATCATCGATCTCTAATAAATCTATGGCTCTAACGCAAACTCTGAAACATGTGTGTCGCTGCTCATATGTACAGCATGGATTACATGCACATGACTTTGTCCTTTGGTGAAGACTGTCAGACGGGGGTCTTTCCAGTCCTTTTATTTTCCAATTAAGGATTAGCAAGGTCTCAAACAAATAAAGAACCATCTGAAGATAACGCAGCAATGTTTTCATTCATTTCATTCACTTTTATAATTTTAAATGTTTTTTATAATTTTAATTTGGGTGTAATTTCCATAATCATATATAATAATAATGATTATGGAAATTACACCCAAATTAAAATTATACTGAGAATGGTAATGACAACTGGGAAGTATCAAGATCTCGGAGTATAATACCTATTAATGTACCTTCATAACATAAAAGTAACTCTCGGTTATCAAGGGTAAAAATCTGAAAGAAATATATTAAGGATCACATTTTTATTTTATTTTGACTGCTTTGTTCTGGATATCGTGCATGAAAAAAGATTGTTGTTGTAGTTGTGCGTTGTTTCAATTAATTGTATAAACATATATTTTTTTGTAAGTTTGTAAGTTGGTCTGTACGAATGTAGCTGCTTGAAATGTTTTGTAATGTTCTTTTTTTATTTATTTTATTGCACTTGGGGGTGGGCACTCATAAGCTTTTGCTTCAGCCCACTCCTTTTGAGCACTATGTGTACTGCTCAAATAAACAAATAAACTAAACTAAATTCACTCACTAATCTTAGTGTTATATAAAAATAATACAACTTAATAAATAAAAATGACAGACAGCCCAGCTGTCCATGGCAGGCACCTGGGATTGCCAGGGGCCCAGAGCTTTATCTAGTTTAAGGTTCAGGCTATGAATAAATGCTATAATTTGAATGTTTTTATAGATTTGCGGGGGCTGCTGTTTTGGACTGAAGGTGTTCGGCCTGGCTGCAGCTCATGAAGGGGAGGCTTCAAAGGTTGGGAACCGCTGGTTAAGATGATGATGAAATGCTAGAGGGACTAACTTTAAATTAATAAATAAAACAAGGAGCGTGGGGACCTACAGTGCACTCGGAGGTGGATAGAGATGTTTCCTTTGAAGAAGTTATTGGAGAAAAGCAGTGAGTAGAAGCCAGAGTCTTTGTGATGAACACGGCCAATCAGCAGCTTCAGCTCCGCTCTGCAACAGTATTAACAAAAAGATCAGGTACAGGGTCTTTAATTAGCTGGCCAGCCAGATGCCCCTCCTTTCTATTCAAAAGAAAGTTCCCTTTTACCAATATCGGTCCAATCACGTACCAACAGACGGAAGCCACCACCGCACTCCTCCAAAAACATTTAAGATGGCGGCGCGGCGTCTGTTCTGCACTTTTTCGTCTGTTTTAAATCATTTGAAAAATATAAAATCCCTAAAACTGGAGTGAGAAACAGCGTTGGAAGCGTTCCTCGTGGAAAAACAGCAGTTTAACAGCAGCACTTACTGAGTTTGGACACAAATTTTCCAGCTACTTTTCTCTGTTAGCTTCTCTCCGCTGTTTCCTCTGCCTCATTAGTCTGCCCCCTTATTAAATCCAAAGAAATACATCCCACGTTTACCTCCATTTTGACAGAACTATAGCTAAGTTGAAGGATCGTAATAGCAGTAGCCTGCAGCAGCATTGAACTGTGTTGTTGTGACAGTGATCACATGACACTGTTGACCAATCGGGAGACTCACATGTTCCCCAAGTTCACAAACAGATGCCAATGTTTTCTGATCTGGTGTCAGTTTTTGAAGCCGTAGAGAGGACAGAGACGCTGTGTTTTGAAACATCAGCTGTTTGACACAATCGTGTAGTGTGTTCGCTCTTACAAGTCTCAGTCATTATGTGTGAACCCCAGACGTTCTATAATCTAAATCCAGTCGTGTAGGGTGGACCCCCCCATTCTTTATAAAATCATTTAAAGGTCCTATATCATGCAAAATCGACTTTTTGGAGCTTTTAACCATGTTGTTATGCTATTTCCTTATCAAAAACACCCCCAGAGTGGTTTTTGGATTCATTCACGCAGTTCTCAGTAATCCTCCTGAATCCTGCGCTCTGAGCAGCTGATCCGCCCTCTCCTGGTAAACGACTAGCATGTTCAGTTGTGTCGTCACAGCGGAACGGAAGTGCTCGACGTCTGTAATCTAATGCCTTACGGCATGATTTTTATTTGTAAAACAGTTTTTTTCATTATTTCTGTCGTAAGAAAAAATAAATAAAAAAAAAAAATTAAAAAAAAAAAAAAAAAAAAGAGGAAGTGCCTGACGCTGCGCTGCCCCTGTACCGAAAACAAACGCTCCCCCTGAGCGTCCGAACGGTCTGAACAGATGGTCATGTCATGTTGCACCGAAAGTTGTGAAGAGGGAGCTTTTTCTAACCTACTCTGGAGTCTGGACGCCTGTTCTTTTTTCTTACCTCACGATAATGTCACGGAGAAAACCGCGTTTGGCTGCGAGGACTGGACTTTATTCAACCTTCCCAAAGAAGAGGCCATAGAAGTTGGAATTTCCCTCCGGGATTCAGCGACTATCAGCCACAATAGTGTTTGTCTGAGCCTGTCGCTGATGGATGCTTATGAACCTTGGCCAGAATCAAAGTGGATTAACTTTTATAACCAGCGCAAGTCCCATACTGGAAACATCAGACTGGTGAGTCGATCAAAATGCATGTTAGCGTGTGTGCTAGCCATTTAGCCATGAAGCTGTGTTGCACATGTTAACTCCTTATAACAGCATCATGAAATAACTTCACTTTTTGCTGTGATATATATATTTCTACTACTGCTAAAGTTGTATGAGCGGCGAGAGGGGGCGGAGTTAACTGAATCCAAGCGTTTTGTCTTCCGGGTTGGAAAAATTCCTCCAGAAAATACTAATATTTATCACAAAAATGAGTGCTCCGTAGTGGTAGAGGTACAATATATCATATAAAGGCCTATACTTTACTTTGGAATGGCTTAAAATAGCATGATACAGGTCCTTTAAAGGAACAGGCCACCGTTTTTACATAGTGAGATATGTTCTTACCTGAGCGTAGACGAGTTGATGCGTACCTGTCAGGTCATTGTGCATGTGGTCAGTCACACCAAATAACCGTGAACCGTAAGGGTTATGGGCATTGGTTTAAAGACTAAGTGTCAAGTGACATTTCGTGCAAATATTTATGTTGTCAATATCTTGAAAGCGAGGGAACAGTCAGGGCGGCGGCTCCGTAGGCAGGAGTGGACCATAGCAGACAGGGGAACAACAGGACCTGGGATCAGCCTGATAGCCATAAAAAGTGTTGTTTAAAGTTTGCCACAAGCCACCTGGGAGACACACCAAACATGTGGAAGAAGGTGCTCTGGTCAGATGAAACCAAAATCGAACTTTTTGGCAACAATGCAAAACGTTATGTTTGGCATAAAAGAAACACAGCTCATCACCCTGAACACACCATCCCCACTGTCAAACATGGTGGTGGCAGCATCATGGTTTGGGCCTGCTTTTCTTCAGCAGGGACAGGGAAGATGGTTCAAATTGATGGGAAGATGGATGGAGCCAAATACGGGACCATTCTGGAAGAAAACCTGATGGAGTCTGCAAAAGACCTGAGACTGGGACGGAGATTTATCTTCCAACAAGACAATGATCCAAAACATGAAGCAAAATCTACAATAGAGTGGTTCACAAATAAACATATCCAGGTGTTAGAATGGCCAAGTCAAAGTCCAGACCTGAATCCAATCGAGAATCTGTGGAAAGAACTGAAAACTGCTGTTCACAAACGCTGTCCATCCAACTTCACTGAGCTCCAGCTGTTTTGCAAGGAGGAATGGGCAAATATTTCAGTCTCTCAATGTGCAAAACTGATAGAGACATACCCCAAGCGACTTACAGCAGTGTTTTATTTGTTAAAAATGTTTGAAATATCCAATAAATTTCGTTTCACTTCATGATTGTGTCCCACTTGTTATTGGTTCGTCACAAAAAATTAAAGTTTTATATCTTTATGTTTGAAGCCTGAAATGTGGCAAAAGGTCGAAAAGTTCAAGGGGGCTGAATACTTTCACAAGGCACTGTATATTAGATGTAATAGTTTTACACCTCACCAAGATTTACATTTACATTAAATAAACTGACATTTTGTGCTGTTCCGCTCTGACTGGAACAGAATTAGATTTTTAGATGTTTAATGCTGGAGTGTGTTAGTGTGAGGGGCCCTGCCCACTGAGGCCTCTCCTCTGGTTCACCCCTGGCCTTTGCGCTCAGTGCCTGCAGCCTGGTTCTGACTGGACTGTCCAGAGAACGCACTCTAGGCTGCACAAAGTTCATAAGCTTTAATCACGAGCCTCTGGAGGACGTCTGAGATTCTGTTTTATTTTGCTTTTGTTACAGTTACAGCACATGTGACAGAAAAGTCAATGACTTTGCGTATTTCCGCGTTACGATGTCACGCTTCGCATCATATGCTTCATTAGATGTCTGTGTAAGTTCTCAGTCGTACAGGAGTTGTCCATCTTCAATGAAGGTACTTGAGTCATCTTCCGTCAGCGACAAAGGTCACAATCTGCACGCAGCTGAATATATAGACCACTGGGGAGGAGTTGGGGTAGGACCGGCTGGACAGTGACGGAAGATTGGCTTCCAGTCCTTTTCAGAATCCAGTACAAACTTTTACTTTTTGTTTTCAGTTCCATCCACGGCCTTGCACCTGTGTATTTATGTGAGACTCTGACCCCTTACCAGCCCAGCAGAACCCTACGTTCTGCCCAACACCACCTGCTGGAGGTGCCCAGGTCACATCATAAAGAGTGGGGTGATCGGGCTTTTGCTGTGGCAGGTCCAAAACTCTGGAACTCGTTGCCGCTTGAGTTACGTGCCGTTTCAGACCTGCCCCTGTTCAAAGCAAAACTAAAGACTCACCTGTTTAAAGAGGCATTTGACACATAGTTCTGTGGCAACTGTTGTAAATGGTCTGTTTTGAATGAAATTGTACTCCTTTTTATATTGTATTTTTATTTTTATCTTTATTGTGTGCAGCGCTTTGGTCAACTTTGGTTGTTGTAAGGCGCTTTAGAAATAAAACTTGATTGATTGATTGATTGATTGATTGATTAAATCTGAGACCGCCATTTCGATTTATGGAGGGGTTTTCTTTCCTGACAAAAATAGCTTCCTTAACTCCTCTTTCAAACCAACGTTCTTCTTTAGCAAAAATGTTGACCTCCCCGACGGGCCTACCCTAACTCCTCCCCATTGGTCTATATATTCAGCTGTGTGCAGATTGTGACCTTTGTCGCTGACGAAGCCTTTTGGATGAGAGGCGAAATGTTCGAAGACTTCAACTACTGAGTACAGAAGATGAATCAAGTACCTTCATTGAAGCTGCTTCATTAGAGCTCCGCTTTTTTCTATTTCCTAATTTTGATCTTTTTTCTGTGAATATGAGGCCAACTTTCATCAAATAAAGAGTAGGCTAATCAGAAACTTGAAAAGCACAGATGCTGATCCCAGTGCCACGATCTGCCTGACTGTTGTTTAACCTACATCCCGCTTTGAGTGAGGCTGATGCACGGGCGCCTTTTACACGCCGCCTCGAAAAGGAGAGATATGCAGACTCTCATTCATGTGTGTAGAAATGGGAAACATGCTCTGTAGGACTATGGTTGGATTTTTGGTCAAGATTCTTAAAGACTGTTACAGTTTATGGGAAATATGTAGGCTACCAATTCTTTTGCAAAGAGCCGCATTGTGTTAAACATATCCAGTCACGCAAAGAGCCGCACTCTGATTGGCCAAGAGCCGCATGCGGCTCGAGAGCCGCGGGTTGGCCGCCCCTAAACTAGAGCTTCAGCAGCATTTGCCCAATAGGGCTGGAAAGCGGAAGTGCGAGAATTTGCAAGATTTCCGTCCACGGATACAAACAAACAACACACGCTGGTTGTCCAGTACTGATATCGCAGACTTCATACGCTCTGATGGCTTTTTCTGTGTTATTTTGGACACATTTCGTCACTGTCGCTGAGTGGATCGGCAAATGCCCCGCTCAGGTCTGTGGCATGGTCCCATTTAGTGATAATATTCGAGTAAGTTATACCCGTAGTGACATGCGCCTTTTAATATCTGTAGACGCCTTGGTCAAGGAGGGTGGACACGCACGCCTGCCTTTTCCTCTGCCGTTGATTCGCTTTGTGTTGTTGTTATTCCCCTGTCACTGGACATGTGGAGCTCCGTGTGTGAGAGCAACACCTCTACTGACGGACTGTGGTCATTTACGGTGACTGAAGCCTCTAAGGACTCAACAACAGAACTGTGAAACAAACCACAGACTAAATATGGTCATAACCTCTTAACCCCCAAAAGTACATTTTCATCAGTTTGCCTTTTGTTGCTTTTTAGTCATGTTTTTTATAACTTTTGTCTCTTTTATGTTGTGTGTTATGCTTGTTGCTGAACTGGTGAAAAGATGCGCGGTTAAGAAGGGGTTAATATAAGAGGTTTTAACTAAAATAAAAAATAAAGTTGCCTCTGTAAACTATTTTATCAACAACGGACCTCCGTGCCTTAATGTGCTGGTGTTGGTCGTCTCCAGCCGGCGTTGATTGGCATTTTGTGTTTAACTGCTAAGGCGAACCGCTCACTATGTCAAAGCATTTTGCACTATTCAATTCAGCCGCCTCCTTGAACAACTGGTTGTTTGTTTGTATCCGAGCGAAGAACCGGAAGTGCTTCTGGTACGAGACTTTCCAGCCCTATTCGACTGTCCTTACCCAGGGGAAGGGGAAGTGACATCACCCCAACAGCTGTTTCAGAAAAAAACGACATTACTCATATAATATTGGACTACAAAAAACATTCCTACTACTGGCCATGGACTAAAATTACTCAAACAGGAACCACAATGATATGAGCCACACAGATAACAGATGATGATAAAAAAAAATAAAAACATTAAAAAAAACTTTCACAGCAACAGAAATAAAAAGTACTCCGGTTGTATATGTGACCAGTCACAGGAACTAGATGAAAACAAAAGCACAAACTCATTTAGGCCATTTACTTTAAAACAGTGAAATGTGACTTTGCTGTGGTGATTCTAACATGTATTTCGTCACTTTTATAATGTTTGGCTCGTGCAGAATCTCTTTCTTATTTTTTATTAAATGTGCGCCTGTCAATCAACAGTGGTTGCGCATGAATCGTGAGGGGGGTGAGGGGATTGGCGGCGCGGTGACTTATGGGATGGCACATAGCTCCTAATCACTGGTGAGTTAGCATCAGAGGTCCCTATGCTAACGTAGCTATGATAATTAGCATACAGGCTTAGTCCTTCCTAACTGACAGCACTATTTGGAGGCTTCTTATTATGGCGGACAGTTTGGCGTTAGACCTCTGACCAATTTAAGGATTTCGGATTCAGTCTAATAATTTTGATTAGCCCCCTGCACTGTTTGCTTATGATCCAGAAATTGGCTCGACTCACTGCTCATGCCTTGATGTCCAGGATGTTCTGTGTGAATTTTTCACTCTCTAAATTTCTACTGTTGAATTTAAGGGCTTGATTTTTTTTGTGTGCCATGTTAAAACTTTGAAAAAAAAAAAAAAAAAAAACTTATGTTTAATTGATCATTATTTGGGTTGTTGTTATTATTGTGTGGATTTGTGGCGTTTGTGTCATTAAGTGTAAACCTAGCATAAGCATGGAAAAACATTTGAGAAAGCTGAGAGATGTGCACATTGAAAACATACACTTCAATGTGTGCATTTTTTTGGTTACACCCCGCCATTCTGACACACCGCTAATCCGACATTGAGTTCTAATTGCCGGAATTACGGTGTTTCCATTTATTATCAAACGTCCCGCCACTCCGACCATTTTTTTCACCCTTTGTCGGAGTGGTGACACCTTTATCTTTTATGCAACGTGCCGCTATTCCGACACACAAGATAATTATCAACAATTATTATTGTTTTACGTTTTGCCTGATGAATGAAGAGACAATGCCTGTGCGTCTCCCCAGATCGTTGGTACGTGTTTTTTTTTTTTTTTGTCTACTTGTCTTTCGCATCGTTCTCATAACTCATAACATCAGCTGCTTAAGTTGTTCCGCCGGCTTTTCTTCCTCCTGCGGTGGTTCCTCCTGATGTTTGGGAGCGAGTCCCTAAACACTCCGCTGGAGAACCCGACTGTTATATAATTATTTGTCCCGAATTTCCGCGCGTTTGTGGACAAAAAAAGGGAGAGTGAACGCATCTCCCACGCCGCCTTGGCTATAACATGGATAAGTGTTAAGGCTTATTTACAACTGTTGACATGTAAAACAAGCGTGATGAGTGCAGCAGGTGGAGACAGACCTGTTGTTGTGGATTACGAAAAATAAGTTTTGCCAAATGGAGCTAATGATGGACCAGACGAGTGAGAGTCATGGATAAAGAGGTGAAGAGTTCTACGACAGATGATGGAGTGCACAGTGAGTGTTTTTATGCTGATTCTGTGGAGTCAAGTCTGGCTGAATGTGCCGCTGTTGCACAGACTCATGTGACATAAAGCGCGTGTGTTTATTGCTATTGTTTGTCTTGATAGATTCAGGGTTTGCCCGTGTCACACAGTGACTGGAGAATATGACCCCCCCCCCCCCCCAAATACACACACCCATGCGCGCTGCTTTGTGGAGAAGGCCTTGTTTTCGGACAGTGTTTTGAACGAAGGGGAGCGCGTGGCTCGGTCAGCGCTGTGAGCGACAGCTCCAGTGTCTGAGTGGAAAACATCCAACAGTGCGCGGCGTATTAACCGCGGACTTCAGCGCTTTGTTGTAAAATACAGACTAGCTGCACCTGTCACTGCCTTTGCCCAAAACCATCTCACGAGCCTCTGCACCCCTGGGCCGACAGCGGGGATGAACAGGGAAGGTGGCGTTGACAGAAGGCAAACAGATACGCTCAAAATGATTGTCGGAATAGCGGTACCAAAAAGTGTCGGATTGGCGGGGTGTCGTAATGACGGTGTGTCGAGATGGCGGGGTGTCGGGATGGCGGGGTATCGGAATGACGGTCCGTCCCCCATTTTTTTCTCTTCTTAGAGCAACCCGACACAATCCGAGATATCCTTGATGCCAAGATGACAGCAGAGGACAGCTCAGGGAGTTTCTACTTCAGAGCTCATACCCTGTTAGTGATCATAAAAATACAGTACTTACTTTTCAAAGACAGGTCCATTATCTTCAAATGTTGTCTTTTTTATTATGGCTAAATTGAACAAAATTGTTCAGTGGATTGTGAGATTCCAAACATACATTGAGAACCATTTTAAGAAAATTTCCTGCAGCAATAAAGGACCTAAGAGCTGTTTGCCCACAAGCTAAAGATGGTATTATCATGGTTGACAGATAATGTAAACATATATAATTACATAAGCTTTATCTAATGTAATGTAACTGCAAGATTTATATATTTATTGATAATTGGTGAAATTTTAGTCAGTTTTCTTAAAGGATATAATGGAAGTGCGAATCACTCATTCATTCTTATTCAGTATGCAGCACTGACACATGCAGATTTCATATTTTGGTACTGGGTGATGTTGACCAGTGGTTCAGTCACAGACAGTACTATTGAGCTCATACTGGTAGGTTCCATCATTTGTTGTAATTTGCCGTGGGGTTTCAGTCAGGGCCTTCAATAGCAACCTGGGTTCATGCACTCAAACGCATATAAACTGATCGACAACAGGCGTATTGATGAAACTGCCCTTTTGCGTAGCACTTGTTTTCAAAAGGATGTATCAACAACGCAAAACAAAAACCTTCGGGAACACTCGTACAAGTATTGAGAGTGAGGATTTGTTGTCATGGCACAGAGCCCCTCCCCTTGATCCCCCCCTCTCCGCCATGATGGTATAACTCCAGGGGCAAAACAGATTGTTTACGTGTGTTCTTTACGCGGTTATAGCGAAGGTTCGTACTATTCCGCACTGTTTTACCGTCTGGAAGTCACTGCTGCGTTAAAAACTGCTCCAATACCTCAAACGATAGACATGGAAAACGTAGGAACAATGGGATACAGTTTTTTAGGTTACAGAAATGGACACAGAATCAGGGAGAGCAAGTCTCTGACCTGTCAACACATGTTGGAAACGTTTGTGTACATTGAACATCTCGTAAGAATGTAGTGTTTACGAAACACGCACTTTATTACTTTGTCATGTTGGTCAAGAAGTGTCAGCTAAATGCAATGTAATTACTCTGTAATGTGAGGAATGCATGAAATTCTGAGGGCGTGCCCCTGGTGTACAACCATCATGGCCGACCGAATCAGAACCCCCCCCCCCCCCCCCCACGTGACTCCTCACTCTCAATACGACAACACACAACACATGACAGGTGGAGACGAGCGCAATTATAACGTGCAGATGTTTTGTTGCTTTTTGTACATTCCAATTTGTTGTGACTGTTCTCCTGCGTTTTGACACTTTTTTTGTGTGCTTGTTTTTTTTTTTAATATATATAATTGTTCTATTGTGTTTTTGTTGTGCTTTGTCACTTTTTTGCCACGTTTATGTCTCGTTTTCATCGCTCTTTTGGCGCTAGAGAAAATGTGCTCAGTTCAGGTGGGGGTTAAGCCAGTTTCCACATTCTCCGTGTTCGCCCTGTTCCATTCTGCCCTGACCTCCGCAGTAAATACGGAGGTCAGGGGCGGAATTTTAATTGTTAAGAAACATTTCACATCCTCCTCTCTGCTCCGTTGCCAGCCTGCCTCTCCGTCCCTCCCCTACAAGCAGCTGCTGGCTGCCTCCGAAAGGCAGCCAGCAGCAGGGAGGAGCAGATCGAACAGGCGGAAAATGTGGATTCTGGGCGTGAGGATTTTTGATTCACAAAAATATCAGATTATATTTGATAATGTCCTCTCTATTTACACCGCTTCTATAACCCCTAATGTCTGTTCTGTTTCTTTTTCCTTTGATGAGGTGAATCGGCGCTGCTGTATCTGCAATGAACTGATTTTATAATGTATTATGTATTATTATATTTGCTTGGCAAACGTACATGAATGTGTGAGCAAGCCAAAGGAAAATTGCTGCCATCACTGTGTGGTAGACAATAAAGTTTTTCTATTCTATTCTATTCTAATGTGAGAACTGCAGAAATCAGATCATGATGAGATTCTGGGTCTGCATGGGAACATAGTCTCTGACGTGTTGACATGCCCTGACAAAGACCTTCGTGGTTTAAACGTGTAGGCTGGTCCATGTTTCAATAAAGGACTTTTAATTTTTGCTATAGACCCGTGTGCCTCTGAATTTTTTCCTATTGAATGCGTTCTACGTGACACAGCTGTCCCACAAGCAAGTGTCTAGTTCTCTTTTGCCATGTATGTTCAGCCCTGTCCTTGAGGAGCACTGGTTCCTCAGACCTTTGAAGTACTCGCCCTCAACTGTTTTTCATAGTCACTGATATAGAACTTTTACCATAAAACACCGGACTTCGAGTTGCAGCATCAAACCTGTGCTCTTGGGGGCGCTGCTCCTCTGTGCTGACACTGCTGTTGGTCATGTGATAAGGAGTCACCCATCGCAGTGATCTGATTGGAGGATACGCTTCAAAGAGCAGCGTTATACTCAGGTCCTGCCCCTCTGGTGCCTCCACGCGGGTAACTCCGCCCACAGACACTTTATTGCCTTCTCCTGTGGCGTTGGCGATGAGGGAGGAGATGTTTTGAAGCAAGAGGAAGACTCTGATGAAGGCTCGTTCTATGTAAAATAACAAAACCCATTTCAACGAGATATGGCAGGCACGGATATTTGAGAAAGATCTAAAGGTTCTGAATGATATAGGGATATTTGAGAGAGTGCTCAAGTCGGCTTGGGGTTTATCAGCTGAGTGTGGCCCTCTGACCTGTGACCTCCAGGTGAGTGGTTGCCGTGGATACTCCCACCTCATTCCAAGCTGTGCAGGTAAACAGCCCAGAGTCCAAAGTCCGGACTGAGTCCACAGTCAGGGTCTTGTTTATGTAGACCACAGGCTGAGAGTAGGACTGGCTCATAGACTCCGAGAAAACCTGTCAAAGGGGAGAGCATTTAGGCACAAACTCTAGGCACGCACTCACCTTTACTAAGCTTAACTTTAAAGCGTCACTATGCTGATGTAAAGAACTCAAAGTTGCTATATTTGACGAGACCTTTTGCAGATTCTTTAAATTTGATACGGCTTCACTCAGTGACCGGTTTATAATATAGCTGTCAAGTGTCCCGCTTTGGCCGGGAAATCACCGTATTTTGCCTCTCTTTCCTGCCGTCCTTCTGTATTTGTTTTGTCCCGCATTATCACAAAATAAAAACAACATTACTCTGCCCCTCCAAACTAAAGTTTGCCACTAGCCTCTCGAGAGCTACCACTTGCAGAAACCTGAGTGGCAGTTGTCGCGAGGTTGTCAAGTCTCCTTTTGGCCGGGAAATTTTAACCTGTCTTGGAGCTTGTTTGGGCTAGTGGTATGGCTCGCAGTTGGCGTCGGAAAATTGCCTATTTTTTCAAATCCAAAACTTGACAGGTATGGTTTCTAATCCTGATCTATGCCAAAATATACATTGTTTGGTCCAGGCAGCTCCGATTTAAGTATCGGTTAGTATCGGTTAAGTATCGATATTTTGAATTAAATGATTGTGTTTTCTTTCTCTTACTATATTTTCAACGATGGATAGAAACAACTTTTCCCTCCGTCATTCATTTTGTTGCCACCCCCTCGATCCTCTGCTTCCACAACACAAATAAGCATAGCCGAAAAAGGTAGTGATAGACCCCAGAGCTCTGGAGCTTGTATCGCTCTTCCTGAAGCAGATTTGCTTCGAAACACTGTGTCGGAGTCTGTTTCGGTAACAGATGGTCACGTGACAACAGTGTCAGTTGTCTCAAAAACTGTTTCATTCTGTGAGTTGCGTTGTTTCAAAGCGGGTCATCAGCTCGGAGCGTTAAATAAATGTGCTGCATTTCCCCCATTTCCCATTTAACTGCGTTCATGTGGTGAAAGTTGTCTGCACCGCTGTGGGCCAGAATAAATGCTTTTCCTATTCTTTACATAGTCCTGCTTTTGAACAGATACAAAAGCAGGCGTCGATTGTTGAGCGCCATCTACAGCAAACGGTGGGTAAATTTGCTATGACTGAATTAAATAAAAATTGCACATTGATGTCCTGCTTCAGAGCAGCAGAGCCGCAGGTGACTGGGGCTCCATGAAGCACAGATCCACGTTACAAAAAAAATAACTCTTATTTATCGGCCTATGATTGATTTGATTATTCAAACATCAGTATCAGGCTGCAAATAATAAAACCGCCAGGCGCTTGTTTAAAAGTTCTCTTCCACATGATTGTGTTGGTACTTTGGTCGTGTTTGTGGGAAGGCGCAATAATAAGGTTTGTCCACAAGAGGTCAGTGTTCAAACAGAATGTAACAGCTCTGAGACGTTATTGCAGTCTTGGCTTCATTCGCCCATCACTATAAAAAGGGGACTTATGTGGAGATATTTTGCCGTAATGTTCTGTGCTTATAAATTCAAGTTTCTAAATAGATCAATCGACTAATATGGTGAGTAGGGAGCTTGTTTTCTAGGTTTTAACAGCAGAAATGTTACATTCCCAGGTAAGTTTGATCAGCTGTTGCAAAAATAGTTTATTAGAATATGGTCAAGGTTTTGGTTAAGACTGGTCACCTCTCCTTTCAGCAAAAGGTGAGCACTTATCAGTGGTGCTATCCCAAGAGCTACGTATAAAAAGATCTTAAAAATATTGAGATCTTTTTATATGTTATATATTATATATATATATATATATATATATATATATATATATATATATATATATATATATATATATATAATGTTTTGCGACAAATACAACTGTTCTATCACACAGCGCTGGTTCAGTGGATCAGACATGCGCTCAGGGAATTTTCCGCGCTTCGGATTGACACTTGGGAGAGTGTCCTTAATAATTGTTTTTTTTCTCAATTATGCTATTTTTGTAATGTTTAGTGTAATAATCGGATAGGGCAGGGTTACCTGTCCTTGAGGGTGTGTCCAGTTGATGCTGAAGAAGTGGTTCCTGTTGCTGCAGAGACACGTGACCTCAAATATCTCGCCAACCAACCGGACCACTGCATTCTGCGACACGGACAGAGAAGGTGGGGCCTCCAGCTCTGGACAGCCAATGAGAGATAGTAGAGAGCAGAGATTAAAAGCCCCTTACAAACATGCACGATTAGACAGATCCCAGACGACTTTTGCAGGAAGAGCTTATATGCCCAAGGGTTTGAAGACTTTGCTTTGTCAGTTAGTAGCCTGGTGGGGCTGTTAAGCTCTATGGAAGGAGCAACTAAGAGTGAGCTAGAGTGCGGCTCTCATGTGGACAGGCTCCTGAGTAAACTCCCCCTCTCCTATCAGAACAGTTTTGCCTCACAAAGGGCATCCTGCAGAGTGGCTCAGCCAACACATATGCTCTCCCTGACTTTGCTCAGTGGCTAGAGAGGAATTCACAAGCCCTTCAGATATCAAGAAGAGCTACTGAAAGCTACACAGCTGATAAATCTCGCCCAGACCGCAGAGATAAATCATCCAAGCAGCAGAAGCCTCCCTCATCTGTCTACTATGGCACTGATAAGGCCACAACACCTCCTATCAATAAGACCTCTGTCTCCACTGAGAATGAAGATGCATCTAAAGGCAAGAAAAGGGAGAAATTCAAGCCCTATTGTCCCTTCTGCAGTAGTACAGAACATTATTTGAGCTCCTGCCCGGACTTTAGTAAGTTCAGCACTTCACAGATTGTTACCTGGATTAATGAAAATAAGAGATGCTGGAGGTGTGGTCGGGGGCATCAGCCTGACAGCTGTAACCTGAAGAAACCATGTTCCACCTGTGGAGAGCAGCACCTGCAGATTCTTCATGAAGCAGCAGCCAGATCTAACAGTAGCGTTTTAACACTGAGTACAGCATCCAGCATGGTGTATCTAGACCAGGCCACGCACTCCGGTAGTCATGCTTAAAGTGGTCCCTGTCACACTCCACAGTAACGGCCGATCTCTGTCCACACACGCCATTTTGGACAATGGATCAGAGAGGACTATCGTCCTATCTGCAGCAGTCCATTATCTGCAGTTGGACACCACAGAAGAGGCCCTCAAACTACGTACTATTAGACAGGAAGTGTCACAGTTACAAGAAGCAGCTGTTTCCTTTGATGTGAGTGCATCTAGATCCTCTTCAACCAAACATCACATCAACAATGCCTTTACTGCTAAAGAGCTGATTCTGGCCAAACAGTCCTGCCCTATGGACATACTCCATCAGAAATACTCTCACCTGGCTGATATTCCCTTTTAAGCATTTAAAGATGTGCAGCCTGTGCTCCTTATAGGCTCCGACAATGCACAGTTAATTACTCCTCTGTCGCCTGTCAGAGCCGGCTCATTAGGCAGTCCTGTTGCTTTGAACACCAAGCTTGGCTGAGCCATGCAAGGGCCTGCCACCTTCCTGCATCAACCTTCTAACACCTCATGTTTGTACACATCCCTGCTACCAACTCCCTCTCAAGTGTTGAAGCACAATGTTGAGAAGCTGTGGCAGCTAGATGTGCTCCCCTTTCGATCAGAGAAAGAAGCCAGTCGGTCTAAGCAAGATAAAGAGGCACTGGAGCTACTGCAGAATAATACTGAACGTATACAGGTAGATGGAGTATCCCGCTATGTTTCTGCTGCGGCAGAAAAATGCCTCCAAACTACAAGCTGGCCTTGAATCAGTTATGGCTCTCCTACGGTCCACAGAGAGGCGCCTGGCTAAAGACCCTGATTTAGCTGCCGTGTACAATGCAGAAATACGGAAACTGTATTTCTGCATTGCAGGTTATGCAAGAAAACTCTCTCCTGGGGAGGCAAGCAGCACAGATAAATCCTGGTTTATTCCCCATCATAATAACAAGCCCAGGATAGTTTTCAACTGCTCATTTCATTACAAGAAGGAATGTCTCAACGACCAGCTGTTGCCAGGTCCAACACTCGGTCCTTCTTTACTAAGTGTTCTTTTGAGATTTCGAGAGTACCCTGTTGCTGTGAGTGGGGACATACATGTTCCACCAGGTGCAGCTCCTCCCCCAGGACAGACCTTTGCTGAGATTTGTGTGGAGAGATATGGAGAGAGAGCGCCGCTCAGACATTTACGAGTGGTGTGTTCTGCCCTTTGGCACCATATGCAGCCCCTGTTGTACCACGTATGCCCGTCAGCACTGCATGTGCAGGACCACAAAAGATAGCAACGATCGCGTTCTGCACTCATTTTATGTTGATGACTGTCTACAGTCTCTGTCTTCTCCCTCACAGGCATGGCCACTGGTTGACAACATCAGAGAGTTGCTGGGCCAGTAACTACCCAGAGGCCATAGCTCATCTCCCCACAGCAGTAAGATCACCTACCTGCGATCTGTGGTTAACTGCTCACCAGCCAGACCAAGAACCAACCCTCGGCCTGGCATGGCACTGCTCTACAGACCAGCTCAGCTACAGATGTCGGCCAGTGTCTTCTCACGACCCAAACGAACTATCGAAAAATCTATAGCATCCTGGCTTCACAATACGACCCATTGGGCTTCATCATTCCCTTCACTACCCCGGCCAAACTTATATATATTTAAACCATTCCATTGTAGATTTAGCTTTGTGTTAGGGTTAGGGTCATTGGCCCTTATTTATCAACATTATGTAAAAAAATGGTGTATGCGTAGGTGTATTTCCGATATACGCCAGAGGGTGCGTGACATTTATGAACCTGTGCTTTCCGCTCAGATCTTATCGTACGCATAGCGCAGCTGATGGTAAATGCCACGGAGAAATCCCAGCGTCATTTAAATGAAACGGCCAAAAATATTTATGTTTGAGCACGCACGCATTTCTCCAACCAGGAAATGATAAATAGTTGCTTTTAACACAACAAATATGATATTTTTGCGCAGGAGAAAGATTAAAAAATCTGTCAGTAACCCACATTAACCCTATAGCCAATCCAAGATCACATTTACTAAATAAGAAAGGAGGGGAAAAAAGAAATAGGCTAATAAGTGACCTTTATTAAATAAGCTGTAGGCCTAAATAGCCTATATAATTTTTTTTATAAAATTAGACCACATTAAAAAAAAAGCGTGGATACAACATTGCAGTCAGAGCAGACTCTGAACCAGTAAAAGCAGCTCAGCTCCGCGGACTCAGTGCTAGAGCAGAACTACGCGTCTTTCGGCCTGAGCAGAGCTTTCCTCCGGGAGGAAACAGGTGTGCGGAGAGCTGACAGCCAACCGGAACCTAACCAACCCGTCCGGACCAAAGACAGCCCTACGAGACGTGTTTCCATCATTCCTCTGACGAGAGGAGAGCGCGCGGTCAGCAGACCCTGTGCGTTGCTCAAACCCGGACTTTACGAACCCGTCCGGACCGACGAAAGCTGTGGAGCTGTGGAATACGGTCCACAGACTCAGCGCTCAAACCAACCAGAACACGGAGCATGGCCTCGCGCAGACCCAGGTGAGGCCCGGTGTCCCGGTACACGGCAGCGGCCGCGGGTGTGAGGCGGGGAATCCACACAAAGTTTGTGCAGCAGCGGTATTTTGTTAAAAACAGAAAAACGAAACATAAATATAAAAAACATCGTAAGCGTCTCTGTGGCTGCAGTCCAGGTTCTAGTGTTTCTGGTACAGCTGAGTCTCTGGGCTCGGCCCGTGGCGTGGAGGAGCATGATGTCGATGCTAGCCTGGTGGGACCAGAATGATTCCCCTCTGTATTTTTTGTATACAGCGGGGGATCAGTCTGGTCACCCTGCCCCCGCTGGCTGTATCCGCAAAATCAAACCGATCCCGTGCAATCAGATTGGTTTATTTGCCGTGACGTGTTGTTAGCGAGCAACGTCACTCACGGGACTCGGAAGTCCCTCAATAACAATCTACGAACGATGCACGAAAGAGAGAAAGCGTGTCTCCAGTCGGCGGTAAATGACCAAAAAACACATCGACAGTAGGAGAGTTTCGTGATTCATAATCCTGATTATTATTATGGATTTGAGCGCAGCGTACACCCTGCACTTATGTGCTGGAGTCGATGTCTCGCTCATTCTTAGCGTACAGCTTGATGTCATCCATGTAGAGGAGGTGACTGATGGTGGCCCTGTTCCTGAGTCGGTAACCAAAGCCAGTCTTGTTGATTATTTGGCTGTGGGGGTTCAGACCTATGCAGAACAGCAGTGGGGAAAGGGCGGCTCCTTGGTATATGCAAAATTTGATGGAGACGTGTGCAAGTGGCTTGCCATTGGCCTCAAGTCCTGTTGATGTTGTATAGCTCCAACCATTCAATGATCCAAGTCTGTGGCATTGAGTCGTAGGCTTTCTTGTAATCAAGCCAAGATCCTGTGGGACTTCCAGATACAGACGGACAGAATGGTAATGGAAAACCATTGTGGTGGTGGACAGAAAAAAGGAAAGCCTTTGTGGTTGACATAGCAATACCAACATGAGAAACTAGAGAAATACCAGGGGTTCAGAGAAAAGCTGGAGAAAGTCTGGAGGGTGAAGGCATCGGATGTGCTCGTGGTTGTTGGGTTACTCAGGACAGTGACCCCCAAACTGGAGGAGTGGCTACAGCAGATCCCAGGACATACATCCAACATCCCGGTCCATAAAAGTTAAGTTCCAGGAACAGATATATATATATATATATATATATATAAACCTTCTCTATTTTTGGTTAAAATGAAAAGATCTATATTATCTTCTGTCTGCATTTATTTCCATTTTTATTTTTAGTCCCTGCTTTATTTTTATGCCCTGCATTATTCTTTTCTAGTTTCCTTTTGCCAAATCCTACAAAGGGGACTGGCTTCAGTTTAGTTTAGTTTACACCTCCTTAACTAGAACATGTGAGTGGAGTAAAAAAGTTTAATTACAAACAAAGTTACACTCACTGTCTTCCACCCAGAGGTGGACGGGGTTGGATGTCACTTCCTTTCCATCTCTTCGCCCTCTGCAGCGGTATGACCCCTGGAATGACCTTTGAACCTTGTGGATCAAAGCGCCGTGTCGGGGGTCAAAGGTGAAGGTCATGCCCTGTGGCAAGCTCCTTCCATCAGCCTCTGACTGAATGGAGAGCTCGGTCAGGGCGAGGTCTGTAGGTAGGCAGCGCAGCAGAAAGTCCTGCCCCACAGCAGTAGAGCGAGAATGAGAACGAGATACGACAAATGGCTCCAAGGGATCTGCAACAAAAAAACAGGACTAGAAATGGGATTCATGGCTCTTTACTGGGAGCCGAGTTTTTGGGATGCGTTTCTTCCAAGAGTCGTTCAAAAGCCAGATAACACAATATCTAAGACGCAATCAATAAAAAAATCTTGCACCACAACTAATACAAAGAGACTGCAACTGTCTGACAAATCATTTTAAGTGCATTTAGCTTTGACTTTAGAGCAAACAGCTTTCACTTGTGTGGCCTGCTCCTTTGTTGGGCTGGTCCTTGTGTTTGTTTGGGGGAGTTCTGGATAAAATGGACTGAAAAAAAAGATCCGACTCTTTTCACAATTGAGATTCGGTTCGAACCGTTCACCTTAAAAAGATGTTCGAAAGAGCCAGTCAGTCATGAATGTCACATCACTAACCAGGTCTAAATCAGGACTAAACCACAAATGGCACCAAGGGATCCGCACCAAGAACCAGGACTAAATCAGGACTAAACCACTGACAACACCAAGAACCAGGAGGACACAAATGTATCAAAACATAAAAATAATTGCTATTAAGTATTTATTTCAAACAAATAAACTGAAATTGGAGTGTTTAATGCAGCTGTAGTCTTTACTCATGTTGGAGAATAATATTAAATCACTATTTATCATACTGGGTCAAGCTGTAAACTCGTACAATCTGTGGGTCAAACTGTACGGTCGTACTATCTCTGTCATAGCCTTGACTGTGGTGCTCAGGCGCCACTGAATGTTTTGCTTGCGTATCGGTATGACGCTCTTAGACGGTTATCCCTCTTCTGTGGAAGCATAGGCAGACTTGAATGGTAGGACTAGCGCAATGTCTTGAGTTCATGTCTCCGGGTCCTGTAACGATGGTAAATAAACTTCTCCTGTATAAGACATCCTGACTGCTGCCTCTTCTTCATCGATCCTCTCGAGCACCATTGTTATTTCTCTAACAACTCAGTCATATCAGATGATTTTAGCCCACATATTTTGCTCAAATAATATCATTTATGACCTGACCTTCTGACCAGGCAAAGCCCTGGGCCCCCCCTGCAATCCCAGGCCCGTCCCCCAGGTTGAGAACCACTGCTCTAGGTGTCCAGGAACACAATTATGATGACGCGTACACACAAAAACTCAACACTGCAGTAAAAATAATCATGAATGAGGCCCAAAGACGTTAGTTCATCAAAAATGTAAATAGAAAAGCAAAGAATGTGCTTACATTTTAGCATTTTTTGACCGTTGACTAAGTGTCAGGTGTTCAGGCAGTGGACGGCATCTTACCTGACACGTAGAGGTGCACCGAGGCAGAGGGCAGGGTTGGAGCTGATGCCGTGCTCTGATTGGCCGGGATGGCACAGGTGTATGTGCCTGTGTGCCGGGGGTGTGCCTGTGGCAGTGTGATGTTTTTGCCGAGGGCAGCATGCATCAGTTTAAACGAAGAGCTCCGAAGCAACAGGTGTTCATCGCCGTGACAACGCACTGACAAGGCGGAGCCAGAGGAAATCATCCTCTCTGACTGGTCAGGGACGATGACATCATTTACGATTATCTGAGGACCCGCTGCAGAGAAAAGACACAAAGTATAAAATACTACATGTGCTACTGCTATTCTGCTTCTGCTATTACTATGTACCCCACGATTCTTATCTTAAAGTGGCTGGATCAGTGCTAAGAATGTATCAAAATATTTCCATTGGGGCTAGAGCTAGCATCCGATCGCTCGTGTGAAAACAACAAATAAGTACCAATAACTGCAGACTGGGAGAGACTGATGTTCTCGGAAAAGCCGTTTGGAGTTGAATGTTTTGCAAGGCAAGGCAAGTTTATTTGTAGAGCACAATTCATACACAAGGCAATTCAAAGTGCTTCACAGTTGCATAAAATTACAAGAAAACAGATCAAATCAATCATTAAAACATCAACATAAAAATTAATCAATGACAGTAAAAGGCAAGAGTGCAGATAAAATACTTTCAGTTTTCATATGCTCGGGTAAAAAGAGCTGTTTTCAGCCTGGATTTGAACATTGTCAGAGTTGAGGCCTGTCTCACATCCTCATGAAGACTGTTCCAGATTTTTGCTGCATGAAATTGAAACGCAGCCTCACCGTGTTTATTATTGACTCTGGGAACCACCAGGAGACCCCTCCCTGAAGTTCTCAGGGCCCGAGATGGTTCATACGACTCTAACATGTCAGAGATGGACTTTGGCGCTAAACCATGAAAAGACTTGTACACAAGCAGAGCTGTTTTAAATTCTATTCTCTGAGTGACAGGAAGCCAGTGCAGAGACCGGAGCACTGGACTAATATGGTCGTATTTCCTGGTTCTTGTCAGGACTCGAGCAGCAGCGTTCTGGATGTTCTGCAGCTCTAACAGCTCGTTTAGAAAGGCCAGTGAGCAGCCGAGTAGTCTAACCTGCTGGAGACAAATGCATGGATGAGTGTCTCTAAGTCTGGTTTTGACACTATTCCTCTGATCTTAATGTTTTTCAGATGGTAAAAAGCTGATGATGTTATTGCTTTGATGTGGCTGTTTAAGTTCAGGTCTGAGTCCATGATTACTCCTAGATTTCTAACCTGATTTTTTGGTTTTAGAGAGAGAGACTCAATGTGACTGATAACACTTTGTCTTTGTGTCTGTGGGCCAAAAACAATGATCTCAGTTTTGTCTGAGTTTAGTTGGAGAAAGTTGTTTTGCATCCACAAACTGATCTGTTCGATGCAGTGACAGAGAGTATCTACAGGGCCCTGTTCACCTGCCGTCAGTGACACGTAGATCTGAGTGTCATATGCTTAGTTGTGGTACGACACATTGTTGCTGTTTATTAGCTGACCCAATGGAAGCATGTACAAGTTGAATAAGAGGGGTCCCAAGATTGACCCCTGGGGGACTTCACAGGTCATGAAAATTTTGTCTGAGACACAGTTGCCAATTTCGACAAAGTACGTCCTATCCTCGAGATAGGACTTGAACCAGTTTAGCGCAGTACCAGAGATTCCCACCCTGCTTTCTAACCTGTGAAGTAAGATCCTGTGGTCCACTGTGTCAAAGGCAGCGCTCAGGTCCAGCAGAACTAAAACTGAGACCTTACCTGCGTTGGTGTTTATACAGATATCATTTGTCACCTTGATCAGAGCTGTCTCAGTGCTGTGGCGGGGCCTAAATCCTGACTGGAAAGTAGTTGTTCAGTATCTTGGAATCAAGGCTGCTCTTCTTTAGAAGAGGCTTAATGACCGTGGTTTTCAAGGCCTTTGGAAATGCTCCAGTCTCAAATGAGATGTTAACTAACTGAACAAATTGTGGTAACAAGTTGGTCAGCACAGACTTCTAGTCTGACAGAGAAATCTAGTGGGCAATTTATCAAGGCAGCATGTGCATGAACTCAGACCGGAGATAACCTCTTCCATTGTTTTGTCAGTAACAGGTGTGAAATGTGTCAGCTCAAGGTGTTTATCTGGTGGCAGGGTTGCTATTTGTGTTGTGGAAATTGTGGCATTTTTAATGCCATGGACTTTGTCATAAAAAAAATTTGCAAACTCATTGCACATAGATGTAGAGATTAGTTGTAAGGGCAGTGAAACTGGAGGGTTAGTTAATCTGTTTACTGTGGAAAACAGAAAACAAGAATTGTTTCTGCAGTTTGCGATGATTTTAGCTTCTCCCTTTCTCCACGCAAAATCTGGTTGAACTCACAAAGCACTTCTTTGTATATATCTCAAAATGAACCTGGAGCCATTTCCGTTCGGCTTTTCGGCACTCCCTTTTCTGTGCCCTGACCGAATCTTCACTTCTCCAAGGTGCCTAATGTATATTGTTAACCATTTTAACCTTGACAGGAGCAATAGTATCCAAAACATTTAAGACGCTTGATGTATAAGAGTCCAACAGATTATCAACATTAGGACATGGAGGATTTTCAAATCTGATCATTTCCATAAACTGTGTCCTTGTTGTATCATTTATGTGTCTTCTTTGAATAACTTCAGGCCCAACCACTGGTTTGGGTGTAACACAAAAATGATCAGCTAAAGCAACATCAACAACATTCACATTTGATATATTAACACCTTTTGTAATAACTAGATCTAGAGTGTGACCTTTGTTGTAAGTCGTTTCACTCACGTGCTGAGTTAAATCAAACATTTCAAGAACAGCGCTAAGTTATTTTGGATGCCTGTCATTGGTCACATCCACATGCACAATATGAATGAAAGTAATTCAATAAAATCTTTAATAAAACAATTATGTGGTGGTCAAACTATACTTTACATGTACATTTTTACATGACTATAAAAGGGGTTCATTTTCCTTACTCCGCCCCACCCACCTCTGACCCCTGATGTCACATGCCATCGGAGCCAGTGTCATGGCAGCAAAACAGCTGTCTACTCTACTACGATTAGAGGCACTATTGCTGTTTGTAAAAGCGTCAAGCTCAGCGATGTCAGTGTTGTCAGGTGAGTAGGGCTAAAGTTATGTGAAAGATTAATGATTTGCGTGTGGCTAATGCTGGTTTATTTGTTGCTCTCTGGTGGCTCAGTGTGAGGAGGTGAGGATAGACCACAGGAAGGTGGAGGAGGTGACTCCTGGACATTATAATAATTTAGGCTGATTTTGATACAGTAGGTTTGGACCATCTTAAAATGAGATGCGTTTTCCATTCTCCATTCTGCGTTTTAGACCTGCCGCGCGCTGCATCGAAGCAGCAAAACAAAACGTGCCTGACACTGTAGCAGGTAGGAAGGACTCTTCATATGAACATTTAAAAGAGTTCTATGAGAAAGTCGGCGAGGAAGGGAATGACATTTATCTGTAAACTTTGCCCGCCGGCTTTCAAAAGGAAAATCCGGACCTCAGTCACGTCAACAGCCAACTTAAAAACTTTAAAAAACGTTGAACTCAAGCACCCAGCTAGCCTCGCAAAGTATACAAAAGCACGTACCAGTACGAGCATGAACTCAAAAGACAGTCAAACTCAAAGATTCTCTACCCAAATCCCACTGACTGCATACAGTGGCCTCAATTATCTCTCAGCCGCAGGTGGACAACCTCATGCTGCAGTATATTGTTGGAGGTCTGCAGCCTTTGAGTAAAGTGGAAAGTTGTTTTTTTTTGTTACTTATTCATTGTGCAAACAAGCCATTGGAGGTTTTGAAATGTAAGTTCATATGGCTAATATAATGCACTTTCTTGCACTTTCAAGCTCAACCTTATTTCCTACCTCAGCCTGGTTCATACCTCTTTTTGTGTCAGTACAATGTTACGTTGGCTATGCTGCTGTCCTCTTTTTCTTTATTAATTAAAAAAGACCATCCGACTTGCAAGTTTTTTACCTCATGTGTTTTTGTTTTTTTATATTGAAGGGAAACTCTGCAGCTGCTACTAGGGTGGACTGAACGGACAGTAACAATGGGGGAAATGCTGTTGCATAAAGGCTAATATGAATGCTGGTTGGATGATGATTCAAAATATGTCTTAGAGTTCATCTTCATATCAAGTTTAATTGTTAAAACTTACTGACTGAACATATTGGCTGTCTGTGGTTCTGTACGGGCTTTGGCAATGATATCAAAAAAATTGCAGCAACACACACACACACACAAAACTATGAACTAGTTGTTTTTTTTGAAAAATGAACAAACTATTAACTATAATCAATCATGAACTATGAACAAACAAGTTCATTTTGAAATTTGTGAACTAAACTTTGAACTAGTTTATGTAGAAAATGAACTTTCCGAACACTGGTCACGGCAAAGGAAACAAGCCCTCCCGTTCACCATCGATAAAGAAGACTTTAGAATTTCATATACAGCACACAAAGGTAATTTTTTCCACAAATGTCAGGTTTATAATAAAACACTTTTGAACCCCTACAAGAAAAAAAATCAAGCAAGAGACACAAAAACGTTCTTCCGAATCAGCTTTATTTCAAATGTGTCACGGAATTCAAATTTATCGTGTTCATAGACAATCAAAGTCAAAAGTATAAAATAAAATCAAAACACACGGAGGAATCATTTTAAAGAAAATTATTCATATCATAATGTTTGTAAATGTACACGGTTGAATTTAAAGACTTGGGCTGTGTCCGAATATCTAGTCCCTAACTCCTCATTTACTATATAGCGCCACACTATATAGCAGTCTATTTGGTTGGTTTATTTACATTGTAGATTCTCACTGAAGGCATTAATTTATGAATGAACACATTTATGTTTAAAACAAAAACAGGGCACGCAATTTTGGAAGTGAATGGAGCTGCAAGATATGGTAGCCAAGTCCGCTCCACCGCGTGCTTTTGTTTACATCTCAGTCTAGTTAAGGTTTGCAGTAGATTGTGGATGTACAGTGAAAATATCAGCGTTTATCATGCAGCCACCGCAAAGGACTATTGCTTTCTACTCTGTTAGCATTGTGTTAGCCGCAGCGCTAATCACGCCATTCCCTCGCTGCTACTACACGCTCTGATGATCACAGAAACTACCTCACCTCCGGATTCACACGTCTCTGACACAGAGATATAGGTGCAGCTTGTAAAGAGTAAAGAGTCGTTTGTGGCTCGGTTTAGGAGGCTTATCTTTGGGAATGTTGTGGATAAAGCATAATGACGGTTGATGACCATAAAGTATCCGCGGATATTGTGCCTTTATTTACCTTTGCATCTACTGCATATGCGCTCCGTAGGTAGTACAGACGCAAGATATAAACACTAAACTGCTGTATGAAACGGGTTGGAAACTACGATCCGAGACAGGAGTCCGTGTCATGTCTTATTTTGCTGAGGAAATGTGCTGTTTAAGCTGAAATGTCACTAAATGACTGCAAGTCAAAGAGACGTGTCTGTGTGTGGCGTCTCATGTCCCGTCTCCTTGCGTCAATGTTCTTCTCTTTCTTCATATTGTCCAAAGTTACATCCCAACACCAAAATGCTGCTCCTAATTCCACTGTGTTTTGGCATGTGCTCCATCTGGCCTCTCCGTATTATTCAATAACGCGCATCTGAAGCAACTACGAGTAGCAGCTCAGACCGGTATTTGATTGGCCATAATAATAAATAATCAATAGTTTATTTTATATTAATTGGGAGTTTGATTTCCTAAAACTTTTCCTACTAGTTAAAGCAGGCGTTTGTTCTTACTTTTCCTGCACTTTAGTATTGGTGATGTTACTGACTGAATCAGTGAGTTTTATCTTTTTTTTTTATATATCTATATAATTTATCTTTTTCATTTATTTATAGACTGTACTGTTAAGTTCAGACAGTTTTTAAGAAGTGCAGTCCGCATGTTCACACATTTTGAATAGGTCAGGCAACAATTGTGTTTGCTTTATTGTTGCAATTTTCAATTCAAATTAATCTAATATTGTTTATTATTAAACAGACTGATTTAATGCTTGTGTTAGGTGAAAAATACAAGAGAAGAAGACCATGCAAAAATAATCGCATATTTAATTGCAATCGCAATATTGAAGAAAAAAATCACAATTACATTATTTTCCAAAATCGTTCAGCCCTAGTTGGGATTAAGAACACGGTTTTAAAATGGTTTTGGTCCTACCTCACAGGACGGCAATTTTCGGTGAGCTTTGGCCCTTTTTCATCTGCAAAAGCCCCTTTCACCTGTGGAGTTCCTCAGGGCTCTGTTCTAAGCCCAGCTTTGTTCTCCCTGTATATGCTGCCACTGGGCTAGATTTTTAGAAAATATGAAATTTTCTTTCATTGGTTTGCTGATGATGTCCAAATTTACATGCCTCTTAAGTCAGAAAGCAGTTCGATGCAGTCTTTGCAGTGTTGCCTCCAGGAAGTGAAAGACTGGCTGAAGCTAAACTTATTCAACCTAAATGAGAGCAAAACTAAAAGTATTTAGTTTGGTTGTACTGACCAGACCTTTGACATTGGTGTTCCCTTCAGCTGCCAATTAAAAATCCTACTGTTGGTTTTCAAATCACTGAATGGCCTGGCTCCAGAGTATTTGTCTGAAATGTTGCTTTTGGATTCTCCTGTGAGAGCCCTGTGGTCAGGCTCTGTTTTTAACCTGTCCCCGCTCTAAGAAAAAGGCGTTTGCGGTGGCTGTGGACCCAGACTTTGGAACGAGTTCCCTTTGAGCATTTGATCAGCATCATCCATTGAGAGCTTTAAGTCACTCTTAAAAACGCACCTTTATGCATTGGCTTTCAACACGAGCTAAATTGAACATTTCAAATACTTAAGTCCCTCACCTGCAAGTCCAAGTCAAGTCCAAGTCCCTGACCCACAACTCCAAGTCAAGTCCGAGTCTGTGACCCCACAAGTCCCAGTCAAGTCCAAGTCTCTGACCAAAAGTCCCAGTCTAGGTCCAAGTCTCTGACCCCGCAAGTCCAAGTCAAGTCCAAGTCCCATGGTTTCTATGTTTTACACTGTGATTGTACTGTGTAAAACTTGAGGTTTTACACAGTACAAGTAAATTGTTTTATTGTACTGTGATTCAAATCACATTTGTGTGCCTTCCACACACAAATAATCAACATCTCAATATGTCTATGAAGCATAAGGCTTCAATACCAATGTAATGGTCCGAGTCCGACTCGCGAGTCCCCATCTCTGGTACATTATATATACTATATGTCTCAACTGTATTTTAAATGTGCTTTAAAAATAAACTTTGACCTTGGCAAATCGTCTCAACTTGTATAATTCTTTCCACCTATGTTAGGCATCCCAAGGTGCTTTAAATAGTGTTGAAAATAAAGAAAAGTGTTGGGTCCTGTCTATAAGTCAAAGTTGGGCAATAATGTATTTTTGCTATAAACACAGACCAAGTGGCAGTATAATATGTATTGATCAATATTAGTTATGTCCAAATCAGTTTGATTTAACATGGACTTGACGTTGATGAAGAAAACAGCTTGGATTAATGTCTTTTTCTGTGAGAGGGGAAGTTATCTAGCATTTAACAGCTCGTGCTAAAGGTCTTTAAAAAAACATTTTATATTTAAAAAAATATGTATTGAAACTAATTTGTGTTGCGTTCATTTCAAAGACCTGTCGCTGTCTGCTCTGCTCCGACCTTTCAGAATGCATTGTGGGATATTTTGAGCACACTACTTTTTGTCTCTCTGGGGACTTGGATACAGGATAAAATGGCATAATATATTGTGCAGTACATTGGAAATAGTTCGGACATTCGGACACAGCCACAATTTTTAGTGGGTTTCAAGGTATAAAATTTAGACACAGAGAATATCCTCCATAACATATGACTTACTTACAATCATTCATCACAGTTTGACATTGTACTCGAGTCCCCGTCAGATTAAACCTGAACCCACAACTTTAAAACTGAGGATAACTTTTGGATGGCGGGCAAAAGGATGGGAGGATGGGAGGTGACATTCGTCATGTGACACTCAGTTGGTCTGAATATTGCAGAGCAGTGTAGAAAGGCTCTGACTGGCCGCTGATAGAAGCTTTTTATTGCATGTTGCTGCTCTTGAGTGACATTTCCTGTGGAGAGGGTGGGGTCTTGCGTGTCACTTCCTGCAGGTTTGTGGCGATGCGTGACGTCTGTAGCAGCAGCGCCTGAAGGTTCTCTAGCAACAGAGAGACCTGCAACAGAGCCAGGGGTCAGTCATTTTACTGGTCCCAAATATGATTCAGTTTGACTAAATTAAGAAATGTCCATCTGTATTGATATAATGGACTGTCTTAGAATTTTTGTGAAACATTCCCAAAAAAGAACAAAAAAGTTGATAATGAGGACAGACGGGTCATAGTATTTCAATGTATTATACGATAGTGTAAGATTAAGTCCTTTTCTAACAAAGCTTTACTGACATTTTTAAGGTTTAAGTCTTCATTTATAGCATTTATTGCAATATTTTTGCCTCAATATTTCAAATATTTTTATATATATATATATATATATATATATATATATATATACGTGTGTTCGTGTGTATATATACGTGTGTTTGTGTGCGTGTGTATATATAATGCAATTATAGCAATTCCTACATAAACCATCACTGAAACCAATGGGCTGGTATACTGCACGGCAGCAGTGATCCTAGAGACGCTTGGCTATCGTAAGAGCAACCATGAGATGAAATACACACCATGGAAAAGAAGGCTGGAGGCTAACATCAAGGCAGCGCGGAGAGAAGTGAGTCAATTGAAAGAGGCCTTGAAAGGTGCAATGAAAAAGCAAGTGCCCTAAAGGTACAGCCAGTTGCCCATACCTGAAGCATTGGAAACTGCCAAACAAAGGCAAGCCATCAAAAAGATGTAAACGAGAGACAACGAAGCCAGACGAGTAAACCAGCTGTTCGCATCTCAACCAGCGAAAGTGTACGCTCAATGGCAGGGTAAAAATAGCAGAGCAGACTCACCAAGGCTGGAGACTGAACAGTACTGGAAAGGCATATGGGAGAAGGAGGCAGCACACAAAAGTGATGAACAGTGGCTGGTGGCTTTAAGAGAGGATCACAGCAACCTCCCTGAACAGAATCCAGTTACCATCACAGTGGCAGACATCCAAGAAAGAGTCTCAGGTATGAAAAACTGGACAGCACCAAGCCCTGACATGATACACGCCTACTGGCTACAGAAACTCACGGCACTCCATGAGCGCTTGGCAGCAGAAATGAACCAGATGCTGAGAGATGGGAATCACCCTGAATGGTTAACCGAAGGGCACACAATCCTGATCCTGAAGGATCCCTCACAAAAGGGTACAGCCAATAACCTGCCTCTCCACAATGTGGAAGCTCATGTCCGGCACCATAGCGGCTAAGATAAGTGGGCATATGAATCAATACATGAGCACAGCTCAGAAGGGAATCGGTAAAGATAGCAGAGGTGCCAAACACCAGCTCCTGGTAGACAGAACAGCTCAAGAGTGCAGAACCCGACACACTAACCTGAGCACTGCCTGGATTGATTACAAGAAGCCTACAACTCAATGCCACGTACTTGGATCATTGAATGCTTGGAGCTATACAACATCAATAGGACTCTAAGAGCCTTCATTGCAAACTCGATGAGGTTGTAGAAAACCACCCTTGAAGCCAATGACAAGCCACTTGCACAAGTCTCCATCAAATGTGGCATATACCAAGGAAACGCCCTGTCCCCACTGCTGTTCTGCATAGGTCTGAACCCCCTCAGCCAAATAATCAACAAGACTGGCTATGGATACCGACTCAGAAACGGGGCCACCGTAAGTCAACTCCTCTACATGGATGACATCAAGCTATACGCTAAGAATGAGCGAGACATCGACTCACTGATCCATACCATCCGGATATACAGTGCAGACATTGGGATGTCATTTGGACTAGAGAAGTGTGGTGACTATAAAGGTCCGCACACACTACACGATTTTTCTAGTCTTAAACTATTTTGGGGGTTCACACTTAACGACTGAGAATCGTATGAGCGAACACACTACACAAATCTGACAAACAGCTGATGTTTGATAACACAGCACGTCTGTCTTCTCTACCGCTTCATTTCTCCTCCAGCTTCAAAAACTGACCCCAAATCCGCAAAGATAAGCCGTGTTTGTGAGTGTCCGAAAACATGTGCGTGTCCCAGTTTGGTCAGCGGTGTCAACAGTGTCACAACATTGCAGTGCAAGGCTCCTACTGCTACGAAGCCTTCAACTTGGCTATAGTTCTGTCAAATGTAGATAAAGGTCGGCGACACGAAGAAGCGGGACGTATTTCAGGGGATTTAATAAGAAAAGGAGATGGGCCTTCACCCCGTGATGGAGGAGGCGGAGGAGACAGCGGAGAAAGCGGAGAGAGGCGAGCCGCTAGCGAGGTGAAGCTGAACAGTCCGTCTCCAAACTCAGTAAGTGCCGCTAAACTCTGTTCGCGGTTGAAATGTAGCTTGAAAAGTTGATTCTCGTGAACTTTTGGTGATATAAAGTTGTGCCTTTTCGTGTGGGACTGTGGTCATGAAATGAGCTGTTTGTGCCGCTGTTTTCACGGAGAAATGAAAATGTAGGCACAGCTGTGTTTTTCTGTCTTTATTTCACTCCGTCATTGCCGCTGCTTTCTGTGTGTTCACTTTGGGGACGGTAAAATCACCCACGTTTCTCCTGTGCGTCCAAAATCGGGCTTAAAAATCAAACATGTTTGATTTCCTGCGACTGTAGTCCAGTTCAAACGCGAATCCAGTCGTGACCCCCCCACACTACGAGACACAACTCTCTGCGACTGCCTTTGACTAGCCACGACTCAGGAAGACACGGCGCGACTGAGAATTGTATCAAAATCGGGCATAAGAATCGTGTAGTGTGTGTGGACCTTAAGACAGGGAAGGCAGTCCACACAGAATGGGTCTCACTCCCAGAAGGAACCATAGCAGACATTGAGGACAGTTACAAGAACCTCGGATTCCCACAAACAAATGGCAACCTCGAAGAGATGACAACGGCCAAATACCTCCAACGAGTACGGCAGGTCCTAAGAAGCCAGCTCAATGGCAAGAACAAATCCCGGGCAATAAACAGCCAGTAATCCGATACCCTGCAGGAATAATAAGCTGGCCAAAGGATGAAATACAGACCACAGATGTTAAGACACGAAAGCTCCTAACCATGCATGGACGGTTCCACCCCAAATCCAGCACCCTGAGACTATACACTAGCTGTAAGGAAGGAGGTCGAGGACAGTTGTCTGTTACTTGGGTGTGAACTTTCCATACAAAATTCAAAATAAAATCTTTATGTTTATGGTTGTAAACATGACAAAATGTGCAAAAGTTCAAAGTGGCCCATAAACATAAGTTAATTTAATTGAAATTTTATGTGAAAGACACACAATTCATACATGATTTAGATTGTTATTTATAAAAAAAAAAAAAAAATGAAAAGTGGGATGTGCTTAAGTATCTACCCCTTTCCTTTTAGTGCAAACCATTGCCTTCAGAAGTAGCCTGATGATTTCTGAACGATAACATGTTAAAGGTCCTATATCATGCAAAATCGACTTTTTGGAGCTTTTAACCATGTTGTTATGCTATTTCCTTCTCAAAAACACCCCCAGAGTGGTTTTTGGCTTCATTCACGCAGTTCTCAGTAATCCTCCTGAATCCTGCTCTCTGAGCTGCTGATCCGCCCTCTCCTGGTAAAGGACTGACATGTTCAGTTGTGTCGTCACAGCGGAACGGAAGTGCTCGACGTCTGTAATCTAATGCCTTACGGCAGGGGTGTCAAAGTCAAATGGACGGAGGGCCAAATAAAAAATTTAGCTACAAGCCGAGGGCCGGACTGTTCGAATGTTCATTGAAAAATGTTTAAATGACGCATATAGTCTAGTGAACCTAATTGAACCTACTGAAAACCTAACAAATATATTCCAATATGATCAGATAAATAAAGCAATATTTTCTTATGGCTCTGTCAGTAATCTTTAATTTTCAACAGACACAAAAGACAAATTTCCTTTATATAAAAATCCCCATAACATGAACATTAAATGAAAGAAACCGGTATTCAAGGCACCATCAGTAGCCTATATTTTCTATTTTAGCAAAAGTGGGCTAAATTTACTTCAAAGAAAAAAACAATAATAGCAATTTTCTATCATCCACTCAACTGAAATATTTTTAAAATATAATTGGATTGAAATACAATAAAATAAAGTGCAAAAATC
The DNA here is from genome assembly GCA_021464625.1 of Proterorhinus semilunaris. Classification (NCBI taxonomy): domain Eukaryota; kingdom Metazoa; phylum Chordata; class Actinopteri; order Gobiiformes; family Gobiidae; genus Proterorhinus; species Proterorhinus semilunaris. The sequence goes on along the minus strand of CM038355.1, from coordinate 408,711 downwards.
TATTAATCAAAAACAACACTTTGTTTAAGGAGAAGTAACATGCAGTGAAAACAAATATTAAACTTTAACTTTTAAACTTGAACTGAGTAAAAACTCTAAATATGTGATTGCACAGTAATGTTCACTTGTTTGAGGTTGAGGGTGATACTTGGTGGTGTCCCATCTTTTCCACAAGTTCATCAATGTTCGGGGTAAGGCTCTGAGCTGAGGAAATCCTCAGAATTGAGTGGAGGTGTTCAGCAGTAAGTCGACTTCTGTGTGATGTTTTGTTCAGGTTCATCAAAGAAAACAGTTGTTCACACAGGTATGTGCTGCCAAACATAGACAACGTTTGAGCAGCCTGGATGCGCAGCTGGGGCATTGTGTCGGGGAGGAAACGGGCGAACTCCGCAGCACCCACTGCCGCATATTTTGCCCTCAGTGCATCATTGCATTGGAGGTCAATCAACTCCATTTGGAGGTTTGGTGGTGAGCTTTCCACGTCAACAGCAAATGGGTTACCGAGCAGTTCCAACCTGCTTTTTTGTGCTTCAAAGTCAGCAAATCGGCGTCGAAAGTCAGCGGCAAGCATACCTATTTTATCAGCCAACTGTGCGCTCGGGAACGCACTGGTAGAGAGCTTCTCTTTCATGGTCTGGCAGCTGGGAAAGTGGCTCAAATTTTCTTTCCGCATCTGCGTCTCCCACAGAGTCAGTTTGGTTTTAAATGCCTTCACTGTACTGTACATATCAGAGATGACACGATCCCGACCCTGCAGCTGCAAGTTCATTGCATTCAGATGACTCGTAATGTCACACAGAAAAGCCATTTCACACAGAAACATTTCGTCTCGGAGTTGTGTTGTGTCTTTCCCTTTGCTGTCCAAGAACAGACAAATCTCCTCACGAAGCTCGAAACATCTTTGAAGCACCTTTCCCTGGCTTAGCCATCGCACCTCTGTGTGATAAGGCAAATCACCATGCTCCGTTTCTAACTCCGTCAGAAATGCCTTGAACTGGCGGTGATTCAAACCTTTGGCTCTGATAAAGTTAACTGTGCGCGTGATGATGCTCATTACATGCTCCATTTTCAAGGCTTTACCGCACAACGACTGGTGTGCCAATAAATATTGAAATGAAGCAGGCTACTGCTCGGTGCGTCACCGTTGCATTGTGGGAAATGTAGTATTGGTGCGTGTAAAAGATCTGCGGGCTGCCGGCTTGCTGCGGTCTGCGGGCCGGTTCTAATAATAAATCAAGATCATCCCAGGGGCCGTAAAAAACCTTCTCGCGGGCCGGATGTGGCCCGCGGGCCTTGACTCTGACATATGTGCCTTACGGCATGATTTTCATTTGTAAAACTGCTTTTTTCATTATTTCTGTCGTAAGAAAAAATGAATAAAAAAAAAAAAATGAAAAAAAAAAAAAAGAGGAAGTGCCTGACGCTGCGCTGCCCCTGTACCGAAAACAAACGCTCCCGCTGAGCGTCCGAACGGTCTGAACAGATGTCATGTCATGTTGCACCGAAAGTTGTGAAGAGGGAGCTTTTTCTAACCTACTCTGGAGTCTGGACACCTGTTCTTTTTTCTTACCTCACGATAATGTCACGGAGAAAACCGCGTTTGGCTGCGAGGACAGGACTTTATTCAACCTTCCTAAAGAAGAGGCCATAGAAGTTGGAATTTCCCTCCGGGATTCAGCGACTATCAGCCACAATAGTGTTTGTCTGTGCCTGTACTGATGGATGCTTATGAACCTTGGCCAGAATCAAAGTGGATTAACTTTTATAACCAACGCAAATCCCATAATGGAAACATCAGAGTGGTGAGTCGATCAAAATGCATGTTAGCGTGTGTGTTAGCCATTTAGCCATGAAGCTGTGTTGCACATGTTAACTCCTTATAACAGCATCGTGAAGTAACTTCACTTTTTGCTGTGATATATATATTTCTACTACTGCTAAAGTTGTATGAGCGGCGAGAGGGGGCGGAGTTAACTGAATCCAAGCGTTTTGTTTTCCGGGTTGGAAAAATACCTCCAGAAAATACTTATATTTATCACAAAAAATAGTGCTCCCTAGTGGTAGAGGTACAATATATCATATAAATGCCTATACTTTACTTTGGAATGGCTAAAATAGCATGATACAGGTCCTTTAATGACTAAATAGAGTCTACCTGTGTGTAATCTAATTTCAGTTCAAATACAGCTGCTCTGTGATGGTTTCAGAGGTCTGTTAAGAGACTATTGGGGAGCAGACAGCACCATGAAGTTCAAGAACACACCAGATAGGTGTTTAATTTCAGTTTAACTGAAATCCCTCCACAACCCGCAGCAGCATACTGAAGCGAAAATGTGTGGGATTTACTGGACAGCCATTAAAATCAAAGCAGCTATGCATCTGCCAGTGCCACTGTGGCAATCCAAAGGTTGCTATTGTAGCAATGTAAATTACACTTAAATGTTATTTAAAAAGTTAATTAGTATACCAATGTAATACATTTGATCTCTTATAGGTACAATATTTGCCCAGATCGGAAGATCGCTTAAAATACTGGGAATTATGCTAAACACATAATCCTATACTGCATAAACTTGCTCAACAATATCTATGCGTGCTATGTGCTATTACACAAAGCGGCCTAACGGGCCCAGCTGAACAGAACCCCGCCCTGGTTAGAACATTAAAATGTCAAGGCAAAGTCTATCACATTCATAACATTTAACTGAAATCATTATAAAAGCTCATCTTTTTGAAGATTTAATAAAACAGGTTACAGTCTATTCTATTTAGAAACATGAGGTGATGTAAAAGTGAGCCTCTTTTACAACTTTTCAATTCTAAAACGAAATGAAAATGTGTTACCTGATGTCCCAGAATGCCGTGCAGCTTCAAGACCTCCGTTTGCACTTGGAGCAGACTTTGAACAGAAGTCAGGACCTCCTTCCTCCACTGGGCCTCCGGGTCCGGACCGGGGTTCAGTTCCGAGTCCAGACCTGAACGAAAATCTTCAGTGAACTGGGTTTAGAGGAAACTGAGCTTCAAGTTCATCACTATCCAAATCCCAATAAGTTAAGTCCATTTCCATCCATTGTCCCACAGTTTCACTCATTCATCCATAATTCAGAGAAGACAGTTAACGTTTTTAAACTGAGCAGCTAAACCCTTTGTGTAACTTTTTCGCTGGTTTGGTTTATAATCCCATTACAGCTTCAGCTTTTAGTCTGTTCCTTTTATATTGTCATTAAATTAAAATCACACAGCCTTCAACGTAGTTTTGTATCTCATGAGAGCAAATGGTACATGGTTCATTCAGCAGCTAACCTGCTAGCAACTAATGCTAACGTTAATGTGTGTTTTAACACCCAGAACTCTATAATCAGGCCTAACGCACGTTTGATAAGTTTGAATATTTAACGATTAAAGACGTTACAAAATAAGTGCATAATACACGGCCACAATGTAGATCTGTTTCCGCAATAATGAGCCCTGACATGGCCTTGAGAGATGATATCAATCGATAAACTAGCTCATATAAGTTTCCACAAAAAATACAAAATATTCAAATCGTTGATGTGTAATCAAGAACGGCGATTTCCCTGTGGTTCTAAACACTGGTTTGGAAGATTTTATCTTCAGAACGAGAAATAATCCTGTTCTCACATATACACCAATGTAATTTTTAAATCTTGATTCGCCCAAAAGAGGACGTTGATCAGCAAAAGTTCCCGGACGTTGCTCCCATCTAGTGCTTCAGCCTACACCATTTTGAGCATCCAAAAACTCTATAGTTATGAATTTCGTGGGAAAAAACGAATGCAAATAGCTTAAATAAACTGAACTAATTTTCCTGGACCTTATCCTTTTGTGGAACTATATTTTTCCATTTGAGTTTAAAACATAAATCACAAATCTTAATTCAATTATGTTCTTGTAGAAGAGTAAACTTCATTGATCTACTTTGCAAACGTGACATTTGTGAAAGCAGAACAGAACATGTTCCTGTTGTGTGTCAAAATGGAAGTCAGAGGCTAAATTAGCACAGTGTTATCTTTGGTAATCAATGTCTCAACTCTGTCTCACCATGACCTCCGGCTGACACGAGCTTCTGATCAACTCAAGTGAACCATGGGATGAGTAGAGTCTGTGAAAGCTAGAAACAAGTTTATGCAACCGCTGAGAGATATAAAGAAAATAAATAGCTAAACAAAACATGCAAACATTTGCGTCAGAAGGCTAAGACTAAAAGTGAAATATTTGTTTTCTCAAAATGAACCCTGCTCAGAGCATCACTTCATTGAAGCTGAGTCTGTGCTGACTCAAGCGTTAGCTCATCTCCCAAGAAACCTGAACCACCACACATACAAATGAGTGGATGTGTTTTTATTGGTGATGCTCCTGCACTGTAGGGGCTGTGTCTCACATGGCCATAATTCTCTGTTTAGAATTGATAAACATAGAATTATCAATTGATAAACGGAAAAGTAACAAAGACTTGTTACTTTTCTTTGTGCATTACTGAAAGGCTGGTTCCTGATGGGAGTCATTGTGAAATCCCCAGGAAACAGATGGAGTGAGTCCGCATCACTTCTTGTTTCACTTCTTCATCTCTGGTTTTATGCAAACCAGGGATCCAGTCCAAAAGCTCATTAACTTTAAAAACACACTCAAAACAACACCAAAAATCCCCAAATATTAAATGAAATGTAACAGTTTAATAGTTGGTGCCTCCTCCCCTGCTCTGCCCATGCAGCCGGGTCTTCCCTCTCTCCTCCTTCCTTTCTTACTTGGCGCTGTAAACACAGGCTCCAGAGAACCTTACATGACTTCAGTTTGCAGCGAATGTACAAAATATGTATGAGCGGGCCGTGCATGAAGTCAATCAATCAATCAAACTTTATTTATAAAGTGCTTTTCATACTGAAAGGTATCACAAAGTGCTTCACAGATTACAACATTTGAAACAGGTCAAATTGGCCAATTAATAAAACAGCGGGGCAAATACTCTACAATGCCATACGATCACATTGGCCTCAGTGTGGTGCCTCTCGGAGACTTGGTGCCCGACTAACAGCACGTTATGAGCGGATTGGGCGCAGTGGCACTGGTTGCTGCCTGCTGCCTTCCTCAGAAGTGTCACAGAACAATATCAACTCTGGTTAATGCACACACATCAAACTACTGCAGGAGTTCAGCCTCCCCAGGTCAAAAGAGAGCAAGAACACAAAAGCAGGGGATATGGTATGAAACAAAACACATTGGTTATTACTATGGCAATCAGAAGACATAATGTCATTTTTATCGATAGTGAACAGTTTGTTGCTGTGGTTTACATTACCGTGGCACTATTGCTACCTGACATTTGAACAAAGGTGCCGATAATCTTGTCCTCGTGAATAATTGTTATGTTATGAATGTGTTCCAAAAGTTGGGAATGAGTTTGCATCACAATTCAAAATTCACACACACCCTTTCATTGTTTTGAAAAAAATAAGATAAAATCAGGTTCAGGGTTTACTATGTCTGTCATTACTTGTCCTAAAGGCACAAAAACTTCCCAAAAGTCCTGCATTAGTTACATTACTTTCCCTTTATGGCCTCAGAAGGTTTTGGTGTGATTCCCTCACACGGACTGACAATAGACGATGATCACAATGATCCACAGCTCATTCTGAACTTCTGACATCTATCAGATGTAAATGAATGTGCAGTTCCTACCGGAGTCCTGAGAGAGACCAGATCCAAGGGCCAGACACAAGACCAAGATCTGCAGCATCTTTAAAGTCCGGGTGCAAGTGCGGGCTAGAACCAGCTGTAGTCTGTGTTTAATCCGGGTTCAGACCAGTTTGAGTCTAGGTTTCAACAGAACAGTCCACTGAAGCTCTGGTCCAGTCCTCTTTGGTCAAATTATGTTTAGTCCGAGACACACAAAACTGCGACTTCCCCAAAAACAGGAGTTGGAGATTGCACAAGAGCTGCATCAGCAGCATACACAGCAACAACATTTCCCTAAATTTAGCGACAATGGACTTAGAGTTTTAATTTCATATGTGTGCCTTTGTTCTTCCTGTAAATGTGACAAAAATCCTGAATCGAATGTAAACCGGGAGTCACTCAAAGATTCAGGAGTGTTCTGATGATTATTTTAGGCCACGGGTGACAGTAGCTTTTTTTCTTGCCGGTATACATACATATAGTGTTGTGGAGAATTCATTGAAATTATATTTGGTTACAGAATACTGAATAATATTGACATTACAAGAGACAGAAAATTATGTATGGTGAGTGTAGTAACTGTTTCTGCATGGCTCTGTGGTGCAACGGAAAGTGCATTGGACTAAGCTTTTGAAATGTTTTTTGGTTTTGGATTCAAGTCCAACCAGAGTCATAGTGCATTTGATTCAAACCTGTCTATCATATTTGCTCACTTACTTGCATTGTTGTCAAGGGACAAACCACTGGTGAAGTGTGTTATTCCAGACATATATGGCTCTGTGGCTCAACGGATAGTACATTGGACCTCTACGCTTTCAAACGCAATGAGATTCAAAGGTTGTAATCCAGAACTAAATCAAAAGCAGGATTATACTAGGGCTAATACAGGACTATACCAAGATTACCTGGGACTAAGGCTGGACAACCTATAGAACAGGGGATCCCAACCTTTTCTGACTGCGACTGACAAAATCACTCAGCCAACAACTCTTGACCCTTTTCCCACAAAAAATATGCAGTTTTCTTAAAAAAAAAAATCTATATATCAAATTCAATACCAAAAATGTAAAAAGTATTGTCTCAAAATCCTTTTGTGACCCCCACTTCAGTGTCCCGGGACCCATCAGGGGGTCCCGACCCCCATATTCGGAAGCACAGCTTGAGAATGATGTGACTATCATGTTTTCTCACTTACTTACATATTTTTTCATGTCAATAAGGACAATCTAATGGAACAACATTACCCATAATGCACCACGGCTCTCAAGAAAACAAGGAAGAAAAAAAGGTGGTGCTGGCTTGTGTGACTTAAATTCCACTTTAAAAAAAAAAAAACATACTTTGACTTGTTTAATGGCTCTGCAGCCCGTGTTCATGTTACTTGTACCGGTAGTCTTTTTACAAAAAAGGTTTTTGTCAAGATTTTTGATAATTAATAATTTTAGGTTTTGCCGTGGGATTTTGTGACAACTTTCGGTTCTTTTTTTCTCTAGACGTCAATATATGACCCGCAGCGAGCAACATGAACGTGTGCGCTGATAATGAGCCGCTTCAGCGCAAATGGAGCAAAGCAAAACTATAACTTAAAGCGAAGCAAAGCTATAACGTACAAAACTTATATAATAGAGATGGCTCAGCCGCGGTCTGCGGCAGGACTGAGCCAGGACTAAACCAGGTTGTAAAACCCAGGACCAAACTAAACCAGTTATTATAAACCAGGACTAAACCAGGACTGAATAAGAAACTTGTGTTTATTAAAAAACAAAACCGAGCAGTGACAACAAGAAAGACGTGTTTACCTTTAGCGACAGACCCGGAGGCTGAGTTTACGAGCTGTTGTTTACAACTTCACAAGCAGCTGCAGCGAGGGGAATATCAAAGATTGTTTGTGGAACAGTGAGCGCTCACTCTGTATTAGACATTTTTGGTACCGTTTTTGTAGATTATTAGTAACAGAGTGAGCGCTCACACCGTGTAAAGATCTTTGACGGGAAAGTGTTTTCACTTCGTCAAAGCACAGTGTGTTTATCCGAAAGAAAACCGTGTCCTGATGTGGATCTGTCTCTGCAGATCAGGAGGTAATAATGTCATTTCTTTCTTTTTATTGCTGCTTAAGTGGAAATTGTGCTCAAAGTAGAAGTTACAGCCCAGATAGCAAGCGGATGTGGGCCACATGTGGCAAAAATGTGGATCTTATGGCATTTGTACGGCCCGTATGAACCAGATCTCAGCCAGACGTGGGCCACATTTGGCATACTATAAGTGGCCCAAATATGAACATACAATCATGGGCCACTTGTGGCAAATATATGGCAGTTGTGGAACTGAAATATGGTGGCTGAAACTGATATCAGCCATTAATGGGCCACATTTGGCATACTATAAGTGGCCCAAATATAGCAATTAATATATGGGCCACTTGTGGCAAATATATGGCTGTTCTGGAACTGAAAAATGGTGGCTGAAACCGATGTTAGCCATTAGTGGGGAACATTTGGCATACTATAAGTGGCCCAAATATGAACATACAATCATGGGCCACTTGTGGCAAATATATGGCAGTTGTGGAACTGAAATATGATGGCTGAAACTGATATCAGCCATTAATGGGCCACATTTGGCATACTATAAGTGGCCCAAATGTAGCAATTAATATATGGGCCACTTGTGGCAAATATATGGCTGTTCTGGAACTGAAAAATGGTGGCTGAAATCGATGTTAGCCATTAGTGGGCCACATTTGGCATACTATAAGTGGCCCAAATATGAACATACAATCATGGGCCACTTGTGGCAAATATATGGCAGTTGTGGAACTGAAATATGGTGGCTAAAACTGATATCAGCCATTAGTGGGCCACATTTGGCATACTATAAGTGGCCCAAATATAGCAATTAATATATGGGCCACTTGTGGCAAATATATGGCTGTTCTGGAACTGAAAAATGGTGGCTGAAACCGATGTTAGCCATTAGTGGGCCACATTTGGCATACTATAAGTGGCCCAAATATGAACATACAATCATGGGCCACTTGTGGCAAATATATGGCAGTTGTGGAACTGAAATATGGTGGCTGAAACTGATATCAGCCATTAGTGGGCCACATTTGGCATACTATAAGTGGCCCAAATATAGCAATTAATATATGGGCCACTTGTGGCAAATATATGGCTGTTCTGGAACTGAAAAATGGTGGCTGAAACCGATGTTAGCCATTAGTGGGCCACATTTGGCATACTATAAGTGGCCCAAATATGAACATACAATCATGGGCCACTTGTGGCAAATATATGGCAGTTGTGGAACTGAAATATGGTGGCTAAAACTGATATCAGCCATTAGTGGGCCACATTTGGCATACTATAAGTGGCCCAAATATAGCAATTAATATATGGGCCACTTGTGGCAAATATATGGCTGTTCTGGAACTGAAAAATGGTGGCTGAAACCGATGTTAGCCATTAGTGGGCCACATTTGGCATACTATAAGTGGCCCAAATATGAACATACAATCATGGGCCACTTGTGGCAAATATATGGCAGTTGTGGAACTGAAATATGGTGGCTGAAACTGAAAAAAAGAGCCACAAAAAAGCATGGCAATTCATATAAGCAAATAATTATTACCATCCATCCATCCATCCATCCATCCATCCATTTTCTTCCGCTTTATCCGGGGCCGGGTCGCGGGGGCAGCAGTCTCAGCAGAGATGCCCAGACTTCCCGATCCACGCACACCTCCTCCAGCTGTTCTGGGGGGACCCCGAGGCGACACCAGGCCAGCTCGGAGACATAGTCCCACCAGCGTGTCCTGGGCCTTCCACGAGGCCTCCTCCCAATAGGACATGCCTGGAACACCTCACGAGGGAGGCGACCAGGAGGCATCCGGAACAGATGCCCTAGCCACCTCAGCTGGCTCCTTTCGACGTGGAGGAGTAGCGACTCGAGTCCGAGCTCCTCCCGGGTAACTGAGCTCCTCACCCGATCTCGGAGGGTGCGCCCAGCCACCCTGCGAAGGAAACTCATTTCGGCCGCTTGTATTCGCGATCTTGTCCTTTCGGTCATTACCCAGATCTCATGACCATAGGTGAGGGTGGGAACGTAGATCGATCGGTAAATCGAGAGCTTTGCCGCTTGGCTCAGCTCCCTCTTCACCACAACAGTCCGATACAGCGACCGCATCACTGCTGACGCCGCACCGATCCGTCTACCGATCTCACGCTCCATCCGTCCCTCACTCGTGAACAGGACCCCGAGATACTTGAACTCCTCCACTTGAGGCAAGGACACCCCACCGACCTGAAGCGGGGAAGCCACCTTTTTCCGGTCGAGAACCATGGCCTCAGATTTGGAGGTGCTGATCCTCATCCCGGCCGCTTCACACTCGGCTGCAAACCGCCCCAGTGCGTGCTGAAGGTCCTGATTTGATGAAGCCAACAGAACAACATCATCTGCAAAAAGCAGAGATGAGATTCTGAGGTTCCCAAACCGGACACCCTCCGGCCCCTGGCTGCGCCTAGAAATTCTGTCCATAAAAGTAATGAACAGAACCGGTGACAAAGGGCAGCCCTGGCGGAGCCCAACACGCACCGGGAACAGGTCTGACTTACTGCCGGCAATGCGAACCAAGCTCCTGCTACGGTCATACAGGGAACGGACAGCCCTTAGTAGAGGGCCCCGGACCCCATACTCCCGGAGCACCCCCCACAGGGCACCACGAGGGACACGGTCGAACGCTTTCTCCAGGTCCACAAAGCACATGTGGACTGGTTGGGCGAACTCCCACAAACCCTCGAGCACCCGATGAAGGGTATAGAGCTGGTCCAGTGTTCCACGACCAGGACGAAAACCGCATTGTTCCTCCTGAATCCGAGGTTCGACTATTGGCCGGATCCTCCTCTCCAGCACCCTGGAATAGACCTTACCAGGGAGGCTGAGAAGTGTGATCCCTCTGTAATTGGAGCACACTCTCCGATCCCCCTTCTTGAAGAGGGGGACCACCACCCCGGTCTGCCAATCCAGAGGCACTGTCCCCAACCGCCACGCGATGTTGCAGAGACGTGTCAGCCAAGTCAGCCCTACAACATCCAGAGACTTAAGGTACCCGGGACGAATCTCATCCACCCCCGGGGCCTTGCCACCGAGGAGCTTTCTAACCACCTCGGTGACTTCAGCCTGGGTGATGGACGAGCCCCCCTCCGGGTCCCCAGCCTCTGCCTCCTCATCGGGAGACGTGACGGTGGGATTGAGGAGATCCTCGAAGTACTCCTTCCACCGCCCGACCACCTCCCCAGTCGAGGTCAGCAGCCCCCCACCCGCACTGTAAACAGTGTTGGTGAAGCACTGCTTCCCCCTCCTGAGGCGCCGGATGGTTTGCCAGAATCTCTTCGAGGCCGACCGATAGTCCTCCTCCATGGCTTCTCCAAACTCCTCCCAGACCCGAGTTTTTGCCTCTGCGACTGCACGAGCTGCAGCACGCTTGGCCTGCCGGTACCTCTCAGCTGCCTCCGGAGTCCCACAAGCCAACAAGGCCAGATAGGACTCCTTCTTCAGCTTGACGGCATCCCTTACTTCCGGGCGCCACCACCGGGTTCGGGGGTTGCCGCCGCGACAGGCACCAGAGACCTTACGGCCACAACTACGAGCAGCCGCATCGACAATGGAGGAGGAGAACATGGTCCACTCGGACTCCATGTCCCCTACCTCCCTCGGAATCTGGATGAAGCTCTTCCGGAGGTGGGAGTTAAAGACCCTACTGACAGAGGGATCCACCAGACGTTCCCAACAGACCCTCACAACACGTTTGGGCCTGCCAGGTCTGACCGGCTTCTTCCCCTGCCAGCGGATCCAGCTCACCACCAGGTGGTGATCGGTTGACAGTTCAGCCCCTCTCTTCACCCGAGTGTCCGAGACACGCGGCCGGAGATCAGATGACACAACTACAAAGTCGATCATCGACCTCCTGCCTAGGGTGTCCTGGTGCCACGTGCACTTATGGACATCCTTGTGCTCGAACATGGTGTTCGTTATGGACAAACCGTAACTAGCACAGAAGTCCAATAACAGAACACCACTCGGGTTCTGATCGGGGAGACCGTTCTTCCCCATCACCCCCACCCAGGTCTCACTGTCGTTACCCACGTGGGCGTTGAAGTCCCCCAGTAGAACAATGGAGTCCCCGGCCGGAGCACCATCTAGTACCCCTCCCAGGGACTCCAAGAAGGCCGGGTACTCTGCACCGATGTTGGGCCCGTAGGCCGAGACAACGGTGAGAGACCTGTCCCCGACCCGAAGGCGTAGGGACGCGACCCTCTCGTTCACCGGGGTGAACTCCAACACGTGACGGCTGAGCTGGGGTGCTATGAGCAAACCCACCCCAGCCCGCCGCCGCTCCCCGCGGGCAACTCCAGAAAAATGGAGCGTCCAGCCCCTCTCCAGGAGTTGGGATCCAGAACCCAGGCTGTGCGTGGAGGTGAGCCCGACTATATCTAGCCGGTATCTCTCTACCTCCCGCACGAGCTCAGGCTCCTTCCCCCCCAGCGAGGTGACGTTCCATGTCCCGAACGCCAGAAGCTGCGCACGCGGACCAGGTCGTCGAGGCACCTGCCTTCGACTGCCACCCAGTCCTCTCTGCACCCGACCCCTACGGATCCCTCTGCGGGTGGTGAGTCCACAGGAGGGCGGGCCCACGTCGTCCGTTCGGGCTGTGCCCGGCCGAGCCCCGTGGGCAGAGGCCCGACCACCAGACGCTCGCATTCGAGCCCCAACCCCAGGCCTGGCTCCAGGGTGGGGCCCCGGCTGCGCCATACCGGGCGACGTCACGGTCCTTGTTGTAATATTGTCCATAGAAGTCTTTGAACTGCTCTTCGTCTGACCCGTCACCTAAGACCTGTTTGCCATGGGAGACCCTACCAGGGGCATGAAGCCCCAGACAACATAGCTCCTCGGATCATTCGGGCACTCAAACAACCCCACCACGTTAAGGTAGCAGTTCACGGGGTTGATAATTATTACCATCACTGTTAATACTGGTCCAGTTTTTACACATTAGAATAATTTTAAAGTATAGCTTACTATTCATTTAACATTCATTATTTTGTTTTGTTTTTTGTATGTGATCTACTGTATCTGATATTTTCTTTTAAGTGAAATATTAACAATGACACAGTCTTCATAAGATTAGGTTCTATGATTAAGAGTATCAATTTGAGGGTCCATTCTTTTCCCCTTATCACCAAAAGTACATTTTTTTTATCTGGCTTTTAGGATCAATGACAATGACAGCTTTTGAAATTATGACTCGTACCTAGCAACGGGTTCAGCCACACCTCCTCACTAACATAGGAGTTTTTGTCCATTCCTTGCTCAGAGTTCTCTGAGAATGTTCTGGAATCATTCCTAAGCTAAGACTCCTTGCTAGGAATTTTTAGGTTAAGTTAGGAGCTCTCTGAGAGGATTCTCAGAATCTTTAGGAATATGGCCCCAGATTATATATATATCGATTTTTTTTTGCGTTTTTTAAACAATCAAAACAAATAATGCAATCCATTTAGTGTTTGTAAGTTACATTAGGCTACTAACAAATTATGTTTTTAGTAATTATGTAAATTAACCAATTCATTGAGGCAACTAAACTGTAATCGAAGCATTTTTGACACTTTATTAATCGAGCAAATCAATTAATCGTTTGGCTCTAGCCAAAGAAATTGTCATTATTACTTTATTGGCTCTTATTATGTTATTGGTTTCTACACACCTTAATACCAGTTATTATACTAATTTACATCTATTCTTCTTTTAAGAGACTGTCAGAAACAACCCACTATCCAGCCGGGCAACAAATCAAAAGGTGGTTGCACCTTGCTTCTGATAGGGATGGGGGAAGGAGAGAGCGAGAAGGCAGAAGGCAGCGTGAGCTGAGTGTAGCTGCTGAGGCGTCCCAAGCAAGGCACCAAAACCAGGATTAAGGCTTGTTTTAAGGCCATGTTCATGTTAAAGGACTACCTAACCTTTTTTTTTTTTTTCATAAATACATTTATTGTTTGTTCCAACAAAAAGTACTGTTTAAGTACATTTTGTGAATGAGATAGTCCTAAAATGTGTTTTTTTATTTGTGTTTATTGTGAATAAAACCGTATTTTCAAATGTATTTATTAGATTTTTTATTTTTTTACTGCTCATCTCAGTCAAATCATTTATCTGGTGAAGATCTGGTAAACATGTGGCATTGGTAAGGTTTTGATGTGGCCCACGTGTGGCATACTAGTGAGAATCAAGTTATCGCCGGACATCCACGCGGTATATGGGCCAAATCAAAACCCGTGTTGTGGGCCGCAAGAGGGCCACAATAAAGTAGCCACGTGTGGCAGAGTGGCACTGGGCCAGGTGTGGGCCAGAGATACACCGTCCATGGCCCAGGCTTGGGCCACTTGTGTTGGATATGGTAAAGATCTGGTAAACATATGGCACTGATAAGGTTTACATGTGGCCCACGTGTGGCATACGAGTGAGAATCAAGTTATCGCCGGACATCCACGCGGTATATGGGCCAAATCAACACCTCTGTTGTGGGCCACCTCTGGGCCACAAAAATTTTGCTATCTGGGAGGTGACGCTGCTGCGGCCTGTGGAGCTTCTGTGTTGCTGTTTTAGGACTTTTTCCTGAACGGCACTTTTTTATACACGTTATTTTAATTGAATTAAAATGAAATAGGCACCGAAAAAAGTACCGTTAAGGCACCGGCACCGAAAAGCAGGTATCGTTAATGTAGTGGTATAAAAAAAAACGAACGGTACCCATCCCTAACAACCATACATTATTATTGCAATATACAACTACACAAAAATAATTATTTTTTAATTTACTATATCAGTACTTTGTATGCACTCATTTTATAATACAGAGTGCGTCCTCTGTCGGGAGAAGTAATGGTGCGTTCCACTTGATCTCGGAAGTCGGAATTTCCGAGCTCCGAGTTGGAAATTACAACTGGAACGCGCATCAACTCCGTAATTCCGACTCGGAAACTCGGGACAGAATCAGCTCACCCGAGAAGGAGCACTGCTGCGCCCGACGTGACATGTAACGCATGTAAACCTTCATTAAACCACGTTATTTGGCAGTTTCCCAAATAAACTTGGGGATGTCAACGCGAAACGGATAAGCTTTACTGCTCTCTTGCTAGCGTCTTATTAACGGTAAAAAAAAAATATATATATATTTTTCTAACTAGTGCTAAATTATCACTGTATTTACAACAATTATAATAAATATTACAATGAAGTTTCCCTGTAAACTGATGATGCTCGAACATGAGAAACAAAGTTGTAACTTTTACGGACGTGTCTACCTCCGATGTTTCCGACCTGGACAACTGGAACGCAACAACTCGGAGATAACGTTTTATCCTGGTCGGATTTTCCGACTTCCGACATAAGTGGAACGCACCATTAGCTAATGCTAACATGGTTCCAAGCAAGCTGAAGAGGCACTTGGAGTGATAACACGTGTTATAAAGGCTATTTTGCACAATAGGTGTGCCTTCAGATTTTTACTTGTCCTTTGGTGTGCCTTGGGCGCAAAAAGTTTGGGAATCACTGGTCTAGAGAAATGTCAAAGGCTGATGGGCGTTCGTGGCGGCAGTAATGTGTATTCAGACTCTGGGCGAGGCAAATGGGTCTCCTGTAAAAGCCCAATTGATACCTTTTCTTTTTTCAAAAAGGTTAATACTTTTTTTATTTTTATGTGATGCTTACAGTCGCATGGTTTATAAATGTATTTGTTGTGAGCAATGAAAAGTATGCATATGAGAAACTTTAAAGTACAGGTGAAACAATATGACTGTGTTTTATTTTGCTTTTGAAATAGTGTGACCACCCCAAATAGTTTAAAAAGAGACCAGTGGGACAATTTGGCAGATCTTTGAAGTACAGATAAATGTGTTTGTTTTTTAAAATATTTTTTTCATCCCACTAAAGAACGACACACACACATTTTTATTATTACAACGTGTAGAACATTGGGCTAGCAACAGACCGCAATATATTATTAAGCAGTTAGACATAACAAATATAAAAAAATCACAAGGTCGGCTTCAATGAAAAAGGGGCACATCTAAAGCATGGAGGGACAGAAAACGACATTTTGCAGTACTACCAAAAGAGGGAAAGGTGGTCACTATATTTAGATCTGTGTATTTATTTATCTTAATTTAAATCGTAGATACAGCGTAAAGATATTTAGCCCAAAAACCGTTTCAGCAAGGGAAAAGTAGATACAGTAGGATGTGAAAGTCTGCGTTTAGTGAGGAGGAGATAAGTTCGTCATCATACTTTACGCTATGTCACACTTTGAACAGTGGATGAATGTGTAGATCGCCCGTCCTGATGGTAAATCATCATTGATGCAGCCGTTAGCATTGTTGTAGCGTGATGGCGGGGAGAGCCGTGTCCTTTCGCCTCGGTAGCCTCCGTCCTATCTTCACCTCTCGTTTCTGAGTTTCTCGTTGTTTGAGCCGTGTTTTGATGATTACTACAGCCTGGTTCTTCGCTCTGATACCTGGTTCTGCCCGGCTACGAGTTTTAGCACACCCAGCTCCGCTCTGTTTACAACCATAGACTGAGCTGTGCTCTTCAGAAGCAGCCATGCGGAAACAAGCGGCGCTTAAAGTTCCGGGCACTTAAGCAGCCTCGTTTCATGCGGTTTTAATGAGTTATATTAATTAAACTAATCATCGAAGCGAGAAAATAATGTTCGAAGCATTTTCCTAAACGAGTTTATCGATTTAATCGATTAATCGTTGCAGCATTTAACCATCCTGAGAAGGGAACAAGAGAGACGATGAGTTCGCTTTGCATATCACTTAACTGCAGCATTATATTCAATGGCCGCTGGCTGCTATGATTTACGACCGCAACACTGGAGGCCGCCATTGCTGTAGTACCTACCATATAGCTGCTAGTCTCCCATTGAAAAGCATTGGACTTTAGACACGTTAAAAATCAACTTTAACGCCTGGTTTCTATTTTTTAAACACTTTCTACGGCTACATATTCCTCCTAGGATAACGCTGGGTTAGTCACAATTAAAGAAACCAGGCTGGTTTTCGAAAGAAAATGTTTTGAAATCTCGTACTAATGAGAGTTGAACTGTTAGCATTGGAGCTGCACGAGCTACACGTCACGCAAGGGCCGAGTCTTCAGTGAAGATCCCGCCCTATGCCCTTTTTAGGAACATGCTTCGTCAGGGCAGGAGAGGAGGAGTCTCTAAATCCGCCATGATTTCCTCCTCAAACGTGGTCATTATGGTAAACGGGGAGGAGTGAGGAGGTGTTGTCTATTCTTTTTAACGGTCTATATAATGCAAATTTTATTTGAACAGGGACAGGGACAAGATGGGCCCCCTTGTGACACTCCAAGGTACAACTCTTGTATTTCAATGTTACAAAGTAAAGTTCAGCTTACTTAAGGCACTAATATGAAAAAAAAAACAACGTGGGGTGTCTGTTTTTAATTACTTATGAAATATGTTTATAAATTATGTTTAATAGCCCATAATAGCTTATATAGCATTTTAACTTGTTTAACCCTTGAATATCTACAATCTTCCACAAGTGGGGGCAAAAATGACCACAATTAAAATCAATGCATTGTTGCAATAAATTGGGTTGTTATTCTTTAAAATCTTTAAAACAAAGAGTTGTAATATTTTCATATTCCAGGTATTCCTCATAAAACATGTTAGTGACATGAGGCCATTTGCATTTTTTTCCGCCATTAATATTAAGAAATTGCTGTTTTTATATCACAACCTCACTCTACCACATTTACAATCTATGCGGGCGCGCGCGCGTGTGTGTGTGTGTGTGTGTGTGTGTGTGTGTGTGTGTGTGTCAGCTTTATTGTCCGCACCTCGTCCTCCTCCTAATGACCCAGTCCTCTCAGTGTCAGGTGATGTGAACATGGTCAGCTACCAAGGCAGTAAAAAACTAATACAGTTTTGGATTGTCTAATCTTTTCTTGTGTTGTATAGTTATCTATTTCATACAATATTATTCAACATGATGATCAAATCCATTCTGTATGCCAGCCATTGATTTCAAAATACAACACTGATCTGACTTGTGAATTTGAAGATGAAGTCAGACACCTCAACTCTGAATATAGGGCCACTTTCCCAGGGTGTCTGTCACCAATTGATCTGCTCAACAGCATTTACAAGATGCAGCTGCAGAGTATTTTTGGGCAGGTCTGCATAGTTTTGCGAATATTTTGCACATTGCCTGTGACCGTTGCTGGTGGCGAGAGAGCATTAAGTAAGCTGAAACTGATTAAAAATTATCTTAGGTCTACTATGTTGCAGGACAGACTTTGTCACCTTGCCATACTATCCATTGAAAGCAAACTGGCAAGAAAGCTGAACTTTGATGATTTGATACATGATTTTGCCAGCAGAAAGGCACGCCGCTGGGCCATTATAAAGTGATGTTGAACATAACTTTGTTATACCTGGATAACAAACAGTTTATGTCTGGTTCAGTACTTGTTTAGTCCTGGACTGGTTTAGGCCTGGCATTACTCCTGGTGTGTCTTGATTTTGAGCCCTTTTGGCCTAGTTTTAGTCTTGGACTGATTTAATTATGGGTTAGTTGTAGCTGATGTTTCCTGATTGAGCAGTTGGACCCAGTTAAAGCTTGTTCACGTAAAGTATGTCAATATGTGTACATTATGTTCTGTTGTGTTTGCAATTGCAATTGAGATAATAAATATTCTCCTTTTATGTAAACAAGTACATATTTCCATAGCTTTTTCTTGTTTTTGTAGGCTTTTACTCATCAGACATTTTAACTATGCAATGTGCTAAGTATCTTTTTTAAAGTATACAGGGTATGTTTATTGGGTTATATTTTATCTGTAAAAAATGTAGGGGGCCCAGAATTTTTGTTTCCATAGGGCCCAGAATTTCTGGCGGCACCCCTGCCTGTAACACATACTGGAGAACTAGCCTTCTAGCATTCATGGTTTTGAAGAAATGGGCAATTCTGTGTTTTATGGCTGCAAATGCATTATCTCAATGAGAAAACACCTTTTTTGGAAAGTAGTTGATATTTTGATTCTGACTGCTAAAAACCATCCCATATGCACAGTCAGTGTGGGGTATGAACACATCAGTTGAAAAAGTTAGATTTGGGGGTGTTTTAATGGGTGCTATTGGACAAAAGTTGCAGCTTTCACAAAACTCGAAAACGAAGTTGTGCAAAAACCGTGAGAGCTACATGGCCAATTCTTGCTCACATAACACAACCTGTGGCCCTGTACAGCATATTGGAGAATTAGCCTTCTAGCATTCATTGTTTTGAAGAAATGGGCAATTCTGTTTTTTATGGCTGCAAACGCATTATCTCAATGAGAAAACACCTTTTTTGGAAAGTAGTTGATATTTGCATTCTCACTGCTAAAATCCATCCCATATGCACAGTCAGTGTGGGGTAGGAAGACTGTTTATTTGTTTATTTGAGCAGTTAAATTCTGCTCAAAAGGAGTGGGCTGAAGCAAAAGCTTATAAGCGCCCACCCCCGACATCATTGAAATAAAAACAATTAATCAAATCACAATATAGTACAGGGAACATGTTACAAAGTACAAAGACACACAGCGTACCCCTCCGTGACCCAACACAAACAAAAGGAAACACAACCACAACAACAGTCTCATTTCATGTACAATCTCCAACACAAAGCAAGTGACACGTTTTTCTTATAATTTTTTTTTTTTTTTATATATATATTTTTCTTTCCCTTTTACAGATGGCTACCACTGCCAAACATAGCTAACAATTTCAATAAGGCACTAATTCTGTGTTCAAAAGGCACATTAATATACATATTATCCGTGATCTTGCAACTTCCCAGTTGTCATTTCCATCATTCCTTTTTATTTATTTCCTTTTTTTTTAATAATTATTATTATTTATTTATTTATTGTTTTTTTTTTGTTTTTTGTTGAAAGGATTATGTAAAATGTAAATATGTAAGCCCTGCATACTGTAGTGCGTTAAAAAGCCAGGTTGTAGAGCAGGTCCATTGAAGAGGGCAGTAGCTCCCCATCAACAAACCCCCACCCAGCTGCCCTAACTGGCTGAATGTGTAGATGATGTTCCTATGCTTAGTGGTGCGTTAAAAGTCAAGGTTTATGAGCCCATTGGGAGGGTCCTCTCAACAGATCCATAAATCGCTTATTCCAATTCTCAATTTATAATTTAGAGCAATAGAATGACAACCGTTCAGAGCAACAACACGCCATCTTAGTCAATATAATGCAACTGTAATTTGATCCTACTACTCCCCCTTGTGGCAATGTGTTTCTTCTTCTCTATACTTTTCAAAAGTCTTTTTTTTGTATTTATATTTCAACAGGTTGATGTTTAGACATCGTTTCAACTCCATCTCCATTTTGTTCCACAATTGTACACCATTAACTGTCGGGCTAAAACTTTTCAAGGTTGTACTATGTTTCTGAATCCTAAAGTTTAATTCATCACGTAATTCATAACGACCAGTACGTTCTTGGAACCTTCTTTGTATTTGGCTCGGTAACAATTTATACCTTGCTTTGTATAACATCTGTACAGTTTGGAACTCAACAATGTCACAAAACTTCATGATCTTTGATTTTAAGAATAATGGGTTTGTGTGGTCTAAAAACCCAACTTTATGAATTACTCGGACAGCTCTTTTTTGCAACAATACTATTGGTTTTAATGTGCTTTTATAAGTACTACCCCAAACCACAGTGCAGTAATTTAGATAGGGCAAAATCAGAGAACAGTATAAGATATGTAGAGCTTTGATGTTTAAAATGTGCTTTGCTTTTGATATTACTGAAATGCTTCTAGAAATGTTTGTAGTTATATATTTAATGTGAGATTTCCAAGTAATTTCATCGTCTATACTAACTCCAAGGAATTTGATTTCATGCACTCGCTCGATAACAACACTGTCTATCTGAATTGCTCCATGAGCATTGGAATTACGATTGCCAAATATCATCATTTTGCTTTTACTCAGATTTAAAGATGCAAAAATATTTGTATGTCTGCAAACAAGATAAATTTAAGTATTTGAGAAGTTTTACAGATGTCGTTAATATACATGATAAACAGTTTTGGACCCAGAATGGACCCTTGAGGCAAACCACATACAATTTCTTGACAACTCGACTGGTAATCACCTATTTTCACGCATTGTTTTCTATTTTTTAAGTAACTGGTAACCCACTGTAGAGCTACCCCCCAATCCCATAATGTTCTAGCTTTTTAATTAATATATCATGGTTAATTGTATCAAATGCTTTACTTAGGTCAATAAATAACCCTATTGCATATTTCTTCTTGTCTACAGAATTAGTTATTTCATCAATTATATCAAATAGCGCGTGTGAGGTTGAGTGATTATTCCTAAAACCAAACTGATTATCAGAGAGTAATTTATTACTTTCGATAAAGTCTAGAATTGAAAACCTTTTCTAAGATTTTTGAGAATTGCGGTAAAAGGAAGGAAACAAAAGGAAAGGAAGGAAACATGGAAGGAAGGAATGAAGGAAACTAGAAAGGAAGGAAGGAAACAAGGAATGAAGGAAACAAGGAAGGAAAGAAACAAGGAAAGAAACAAGGAAGGAAACAAGGAAACAATGAAGGAAACAATGAAGGAAACAAGGACGGAAGGAAGGAAACAATAAAAGAAACAAGGAAGGAAATTAGGAAACAAGGAAAGAAGGAAGGAAACAACGAAATAAGGAAAGAAGGAAACTAGAAAGGAAGGAATGAAAAAAGGAAACAAGGAAGGAAACAAGTAATGAAGGAAAGAAACAAGGAAGGAAGGAAGGAAACAAGGAAGGAAAAAAGGAAGGAAGAAAGGAAGGAAGGAAACAAAAAAAGGAAGGAAACAAAGAAACAAGGAAAGAAGGAAAGAAACAACGAAGGAAGGAAGGAAAGAAGAAAGGAAGGAAACAAGGAAACACTGAAGGAAACAAGGAAACAAGGAAGGACACAAGGAAACAAGGAAGGAAACAAGGAAATAAGGAAGGAAAGAAGGAAGGAAGGAAACAAGGAAGGAAGGAAACAAGGAAACAAAGACGGAAGGATGGAAACAAGGAAGGAAAGAAGCAAACAAGGAAGGAAACAAGGAAATAAGGAAGGAAAGAAGGAAGGAAGGTAACAAGGAAACAAGGAAGGAAGGAAACAAGGAAGGAAGGAAAGAAGGAAGGAAACAAGGAAGGAAACTAGAAAGGAAGGAAACAAGGAAGGAAACAAGGAAACACGGAAGGGAACAAGGAAGGAAACAAGGAAGAAAGGAAACAATGATACACGGAAGGAAACAAGGAAGGAAAACAAGAAAGGAAACAATGAAACAAGGTAGGAAGGAAACAAGGAAGGAAGGAAACAAGGAAAAAAGGAAGGAAGGAAACAAGAAAGGAAACAAGGAATAAAGGAAATAAACAAGGAAGAAAGGAAACAAGAAAGGAAACAAGGAATAAAGGAAAGAAACAAGGAAGGAAACAAGGAATAAAGGAAAGAAACAAGGAATGAAGGAAGGAAACAAGGAATTCCTTCCTTGTTTGGAAGGAAGGAAGCAAAGAAACAACGAAGGAATGAAAAAAGGAAGGAAACAAGAAAGGAAACAAGGAAGGAAGGAGGGAAACAAGGAAGGAAGGAAACAAGGAAGGAAGAAAGGAAACAAGGAATTCCTTCCTTGTTTGGAAGGAAGGAAACAAGGAAACAACGAAGGAAGGAAACAAGGAAGGAAACAAGGAAGGAAGGAGGGAAACAAGGAAGGAAGGAAACAAGGAAGGAAACAAGGAAAAAAGGAAGGAAGGAAGGAAACAAGGAAGTAAGGAAAAAGGGAAGCAAACAATGCGTGTTTCCTTTCTTGTTTCCTTGTTTCCTTCCTTGTGCCTTCCTTGTTTCCTTGTTTCCTTCCTTGTTACCTTGTTTCCTTCCCTCCTTGTTTCCTTCCTTGTTTCCTTCCTTCCTTCCTTGTTTCCTTTCTCATTTCCTTCCTTCCTTTCTTGTTTCCTTCCTTCCTTCCTTGTTTCCTTCCTTTTTTCCTTCCGTGTTTCCTTGTTTCCTTCCTTGTTTTCTTCCTTCCTTCGTTGTTTCCATCTTTCTTTCCTAATTTTCCTTGATTCCTTCCTTGTGCCTTCCTTCCCTCCTTCCTTCCTTTCTTGTTTCCTTCCTTCATTGTTTCCTTCCTTGTTTACAAGGAAGGAAACAAGAAAGGAAGGAAGGAAGGCACAAGGAAGGAATCAAGGAAAATTAGGAAAGAAAGATGGAAACAACGAAGGAAGGAAGGAAACAAGGAAACACGGAAGGAAAAAAGGAAGGAAACAAGGAAGGAAGGAAGGAAACTAGAAAGGAAGGAAACAAAGAAGGAAACACGGAAGGAAAAAAGGAAATAAGAAAGGAAACAAGGCAGGAAACAAGGAAGGCACAAGGAAGGAAACAAGGAAACAAGAAAGGAAGCAAGGAAGGAAGGAAACAAGGAATGAAACACGGAAGGAAGGAAACAATGAAGGAAGGAAGGAAACAAGGAAACATGGAATGAAACAAGGAAACAAGAAAGGAAACAAGGAAGGAAACAGGGAAACAAGGATGGAAGAAACAAGTAGGAAGGAAGGAAGGAAACAAGGAAGGAAGGAAACAAGGTAGGAAGGAAACAAGGAAGGAAACACGGAAACAAGAAAGGAAGGAAACAAGGAAGGAAGGAAACAAGGAAGGAAGGAAAGAAGAAAGAAAACAAGGAAGGAAGGAAACAAGGAAGGAAACAAGGAATATTAGGAAAGAAGGAAGGAAACAACGAAGGAAGGATGGAAACAAGGAAGGAAACAAGGAAACATGGAAGGAAAAAAGGAAGGAAACAAGGAAGGAAACAAGGAAAGAAACAAGGAAGGAAGTAAGGAAACAAGTAAGGAAACAAGAGGAAACAAAGAAACACGGAAGGAAACAAGGAAACAAAGAAGGAAGGAAACAAGGAATGAAACATGGAAGGAAGGAAACAAGGAAGGAACGAAACAAGGAAGGAAGGAACAAGGAAGGAAGGAAACAAGGAAGGAAGGAAACAAGAATGGAAGGAAGGAGACAAAGAAGGAAACAAGGAAGGAAAGAAACAAGGAATGAAGGAAACAAGGTAGGAAGGAATGAAGGAAACAAGGAAGTAAACAATGAAGGAAGGAAGGAAACAAGGAAATATGGAATGAAACAAGGAAACAAGAAAGGAAACAAGGAAACAAGGAAGGAAACAGGGAAACAAGGAAGGAAGGAAGGAAACAATGATGGAAGAAACAAAGAAGGAAACAATGAAGGAAGGAAACGAGGAAGGAAGGAAACAGGAAAACAAAGAAAGAAGGAAGGAAAAGAGGAAGGAATGACGGAAACATGGAAAAAAGGAAGGAAACACGGAAACAAGAAAGTAAGGAGGAAGGAAGGAAGGAAAGAAGAAAGGAAACAAGGAAGGAAGGAAACAAAGAATAAAGGAAAGAAACAAGGAAGGAAGGTAGGAAGGAAAAAAGAAAAGAAACAAGGAAGGAAGGTAGGAAACAAGGAAGGTAGAAAGGAAGGAAGGAAACAAAAAGAAAGGAAGGAAACAAAGAAGGAAGCAAGGAAACACGGAAGAAAACAAGGAAGGAAACAATGAAGGAAGGAAGGAAACAAGGAAACATGGAATGAAACAAGGAAACAAGAAAGGAAACAAGGAAGGAAGGAAACAAGTAAACAAGGAAGGAAACAATGAATGAAGGAAACAAAGTAGGAAGTAAACAAGGAAGGAAGGAAACAAGGACTGAAGGCAAGAAGAAAGGAAACAAGGAAGGAATGAAACAAGTAAGGAAACAAGGAATAAAGGAAAGAAACAAGGAAGGAAGGAAGGAAACAAGGAAGGAAAAGGAAGGAAGGAATGAAGGAAGGAAACACAGATCAGTTGAAAAGTTGGGTTTTGGGGTGTTTTAATGGGTGCTATTGGACAAAAGTTGCAGCTTTCACAAAACTCAAAAACGAAGTTGTGCCAAAACTATGAGAGCTACATGGCCAATTCTTGCTCACACAATACAACCTGGGGCCCTGTATAACATACTGGAGAATTAGCCTTCTAGCATTTATGGTTTTGAAGAAATGGGCAATTCTATTTTTTATTGCTGCAATCGCATTGTCTCAAGGAGCAAACACCTATGTTGGAAAGTAGTTGATATTTGTATTCTCACTGCTAAAAACCATCCCATATGCACAGTCAGTGTGGGGTATGAACAAATCAGTTGAAAAAGTTAGGTTTTGGGGTGTTTAATGGGTGCTATTGGAGAAAAGTTGCAGCATTCACAAAACTCAAAAACGAAGTTGTGCCAAAACTGAGAGAGCTACATGGCCAATTCTTGCTCACATAGCACAGCCCTGGGCCCTGTATAACATACTGGAAAATTAGCCTTCTAGCCTTTATGGTTTTGAAGAAATGGGCAATTCATTTTTTTATTGTCGCAAACGCATTATCTCAAAGAGCAAACACCTATTTTGGAAAGTAGTTGATATTTGTATTCTCACTGCTAAAAACCATCCCATATGCACAGTCAGGACAGATCAGTTGAAAAAGTTACATTTTGGGGTGTTTTAATGGGTGCTATTGGACAAAAGTTGCAGCTTTCACAAAACTCAAAAACGAAGTTGTGCCAAAACTATGAGAGCTACATGGCCAATTCTTGCTCACCTAACGCAACGTGGGGCCCTGTATAACATACTGGAAAATTAGCCTTCTAGCCTTTATGGTTTTGAAGAAATGGGCAATTCATTTTTTTATTGTCGCAAACGCATTATCTCAAAGAGCAAACACCTATTTTGGAAAGTAGTTGATATTTGTATTCTCACTGCTAAAAACCATCCCATATGCACAGTCAGTGTGGGGTATGGACAGATCAGTTGAAAAAGTTACATTTTGGGGTGTTTTAATGGGTGCTATTGGACAAAAGTTGCAGCTTTCACAAAACTCAAAAACGAAGTTGTGCCAAAACTGTGAGAGCTACATGGCCAATTCTTGCTCACATAACACAACCCTGGGCCCTGTATAACATACTGGAAAATTAGCCTTCTAGCATTTATGGTTTTGGAGAAATGGGCAATTCTAGCTTTTTGTTGCCGCAAACGCATTATCTCAAGGAGCAAACACCTATTTTGGAAAGTAGTTGATATTTGTATTCTCACTGCTAAAAACCATCCCATATGCACAGTCAGTGTGGGGTATGAACAGATCACGTGAAAAAGTTAGGTTTTGGGGTGTTTTAATGGCTGCTATTGGACAAAAGTTGCAGCTTTCACAAAACTCAAAAACGAAGTTGTGCCAAAACTGTGAGAGCTACATGGCCAATTCTTGCTCACCTAACGCAACGTGGGGCCCTGTATAACATACTGGAAAATTAGCCTTCTAGCCTTTATGGTTTTGAAGAAATGGGCAATTCATTTTTTTATTGTCGCAAACGCATTATCTCAAAGAGCTAACACCTATTTTGGAAAGTAGTTGATATTTGTATTCTCACTGCTAAAAACCATCCCATATGCACAGTGAGTGTGGGGTATGGACAGATCAGTTGAAAAAGTTAAATTTTGGGGTGTTTTAATGGGTGCTATTGGACAAAAGTTGCAGCTTTCACAAAACTCAAAAACGAAGTTGTGCCAAAACTATGAGAGCTACATGGCCAATTCTTGCTCACCTAACTCAACGTGGGGCCCTGTATAACATACTGGAAAATTAGCCTTCTAGCCTTTATGGTTTTGAAGAAATGGGCAATTCATTTTTTTATTGTCGCAAACGCATTATCTCAAAGAGCAAACATCTATTTTGGAAAGTAGTTGATATTTGTATTCTCACTGCTAAAAACCATCCCATATGCACAGTCAGTGTGGGGTATGGACAGATCACTTGAAAAAGTTAGGTTTTGGGGTGTTTTAATGGGTGCTATTGGACAAAAGTTGCAGCTTTCACAAAATTAAAAAACAAAGTTGTGCCAAAACTGAGAGAGCTACATGGCCAATTCTTGCTCACATAGCACAGCCTGGGGCCCTGTATAACATACTAGAAAATTAGCCTTCTAGCATTTATGGTTTTGGAGAAATGGGCAATTCTAGCTTTTTATTGCCGCAAACGCATTATCTCAAGGAGCAAACACCTATTTTGGAAAGTAGTTGATATTTGTATTCTCACTGCTAAAAACCATCCCATATGCACAGTCAGTGTGGGGTATGAACAGATCACTTGAAAAAGTTAGGTTTTGGGGTGTTTTAATGGGTGCTATTGGACAAAAGTTGCAGCTTTCACAAAATTAAAAAACGAAGTTGTGCCAAAACTGAGAGAGCTACATGGCCAATTCTTTCTCACATAACACAGCCTGGGGCCCTGTATAACATACTGGAAAATTAGCCTTCTAGCATTTATGGTTTTGGAGAAATGGGCAATTCTAGCTTTTTATTGCCGCAAACACATTATCTCAAGGAGCAAACACCTATTTTGGAAAGTAGTTGATATTTGTATTCTCACTGCTAAAAACCATCCCATATGCACAGTCAGTGTGGGGTATGAACAGATCACTTGAAAAAGTTAGGTTTTGGGGTGTTTTAATCGGTGCTATTGGACAAAAGTTGCAGCTTTTACAAAACTCAAAAAACGAAGTTGTGCCAAAACTATGAGAGCTACATGGCCAATTCTTGCTCACCTAACGCAACGTGGGGCCCTGTATAACATACTGGAAAATTAGCCTTCTAGCCTTTATGGTTTTGAAGAAATGGGCAATTCATTTTTTTATTGTCGCAAACGCATTATCTCAAAGAGCTAACACCTATTTTGGAAAGTAGTTGATATTTGTATTCTCACTGCTAAAAACCATCCCATATGCACAGTCAGTGTGGGGTATGGACAGATCAGTTGAAAAAGTTACATTTTGGGGTGTTTTAATGGGTGCTATTGGACAAAAGTTGCAGCTTTCACAAAACTCAAAAACGAAGTTGTGCCAAAACTATGAGAGCTACATGGCCAATTCTTGCTCACCTAACTCAACGTGGGGCCCTGTATAACATACTGGAAAATTAGCCTTCTAGCCTTTATGGTTTTGAAGAAATGGGCAATTCATTTTTTTATTGTCGCAAACGCATTATCTCAAAGAGCAAACATCTATTTTGGAAAGTAGTTGATATTTGTATTCTCACTGCTAAAAACCATCCCATATGCACAGTCAGTGTGGGGTATGGACAGATCAGTTGAAAAAGTTACATTTTGGGGTGTTTTAATGGGTGCTATTGGACAAAAGTTGCAGCTTTCACAAAACTCAAAAACGAAGTTGTGCCAAAACTATGAGAGCTACATGGCCAATTCTTGCTCACCTAACGCAACGTGGGGCCCTGTATAACATACTGGAAAATTAGCCTTCTAGCCTTTATGGTTTTGAAGAAATGGGCAATTCATTTTTTATTGTCGCAAACGCATTATCTCAAAGAGCAAACACCTATTTTGGAAAGTAGTTGATATTTGTATTCTCACTGCTAAAAACCATCCCATATGCACAGTCAGGACAGATCAGTTGAAAAAGTTACATTTTGGGGTGTTTTAATGGGTGCTATTGGACAAAAGTTGCAGCTTTCACAAAACTCAAAAACGAAGTTGTGCCAAAACTATGAGAGCTACATGGCCAATTCTTGCTCACCTAACGCAACGTGGGGCCCTGTATAACATACTGGAAAATTAGCCTTCTAGCCTTTATGGTTTTGAAGAAATGGGCAATTCATTTTTTTATTGTCGCAAACGCATTATCTCAAAGAGCAAACACCTATTTTGGAAAGTAGTTGATATTTGTATTCTCACTGCTAAAAACCATCCCATATGCACAGTCAGTGTGGGGTATGGACAGATCAGTTGAAAAAGTTACCTTTTGGGGTGTTTTAATGGGTGCTATTGGACAAAAGTTGCAGCTTTCACAAAACTCAAAAACGAAGTTGTGCCAAAACTATGAGAGCTACATGGCCAATTCTTGCTCACCTAACGCAACGTGGGGCCCTGTATAACATACTGGAAAATTAGCCTTCTAGCCTTTATGGTTTTGAAGAAATGGGCAATTCATTTTTTTATTGTCGCAAACGCATTATCTCAAAGAGCAAACACCTATTTTGGAAAGTAGTTGATATTTGTATTCTCACTGCTAAAAACCATCCCATATGCACAGTCAGTGTGGGGTATGAACAGATCACTTGAAAAAGTTAGGTTTTGGGGTGTTTTAATGGGTGCTATTGGACAAAAGTTGCAGCTTTCACAAAATTAAAAAACGAAGTTGTGCCAAAACTGAGAGAGCTACATGGCCAATTCTTTCTCACATAACACAGCCTGGGGCCCTGTATAACATACTGGAAAATTAGCCTTCTAGCATTTATGGTTTTGGAGAAATGGGCAATTCTAGCTTTTTATTGCCGCAAACACATTATCTCAAGGAGCAAACACCTATTTTGGAAAGTAGTTGATATTTGTATTCTCACTGCTAAAAACCATCCCATATGCACAGTCAGTGTGGGGTATGAACAGATCACTTGAAAAAGTTAGGTTTTGGGGTGTTTTAATCGGTGCTATTGGACAAAAGTTGCAGCTTTTACAAAACTCAAAAAACGAAGTTGTGCCAAAACTATGAGAGCTACATGGCCAATTCTTGCTCACCTAACGCAACGTGGGGCCCTGTATAACATACTGGAAAATTAGCCTTCTAGCCTTTATGGTTTTGAAGAAATGGGCAATTCATTTTTTTATTGTCGCAAACGCATTATCTCAAAGAGCTAACACCTATTTTGGAAAGTAGTTGATATTTGTATTCTCACTGCTAAAAACCATCCCATATGCACAGTCAGTGTGGGGTATGGACAGATCAGTTGAAAAAGTTACATTTTGGGGTGTTTTAATGGGTGCTATTGGACAAAAGTTGCAGCTTTCACAAAACTCAAAAACGAAGTTGTGCCAAAACTATGAGAGCTACATGGCCAATTCTTGCTCACCTAACTCAACGTGGGGCCCTGTATAACATACTGGAAAATTAGCCTTCTAGCCTTTATGGTTTTGAAGAAATGGGCAATTCATTTTTTTATTGTCGCAAACGCATTATCTCAAAGAGCAAACATCTATTTTGGAAAGTAGTTGATATTTGTATTCTCACTGCTAAAAACCATCCCATATGCACAGTCAGTGTGGGGTATGGACAGATCAGTTGAAAAAGTTACATTTTGGGGTGTTTTAATGGGTGCTATTGGACAAAAGTTGCAGCTTTCACAAAACTCAAAAACGAAGTTGTGCCAAAACTATGAGAGCTACATGGCCAATTCTTGCTCACCTAACGCAACGTGGGGCCCTGTATAACATACTGGAAAATTAGCCTTCTAGCCTTTATGGTTTTGAAGAAATGGGCAATTCATTTTTTATTGTCGCAAACGCATTATCTCAAAGAGCAAACACCTATTTTGGAAAGTAGTTGATATTTGTATTCTCACTGCTAAAAACCATCCCATATGCACAGTCAGGACAGATCAGTTGAAAAAGTTACATTTTGGGGTGTTTTAATGGGTGCTATTGGACAAAAGTTGCAGCTTTCACAAAACTCAAAAACGAAGTTGTGCCAAAACTATGAGAGCTACATGGCCAATTCTTGCTCACCTAACGCAACGTGGGGCCCTGTATAACATACTGGAAAATTAGCCTTCTAGCCTTTATGGTTTTGAAGAAATGGGCAATTCATTTTTTTATTGTCGCAAACGCATTATCTCAAAGAGCAAACACCTATTTTGGAAAGTAGTTGATATTTGTATTCTCACTGCTAAAAACCATCCCATATGCACAGTCAGTGTGGGGTATGGACAGATCAGTTGAAAAAGTTACATTTTGGGGTGTTTTAATGGGTGCTATTGGACAAAAGTTGCAGCTTTCACAAAACTCAAAAACGAAGTTGTGCCAAAACTATGAGAGCTACATGGCCAATTCTTGCTCACCTAACGCAACGTGGGGCCCTGTATAACATACTGGAAAATTAGCCTTCTAGCCTTTATGGTTTTGAAGAAATGGGCAATTCATTTTTTTATTGTCGCAAACGCATTATCTCAAAGAGCAAACACCTATTTTGGAAAGTAGTTGATATTTGTATTCTCACTGCTAAAAACCATCCCATATGCACAGTCAGTGTGGGGTATGGACAGATCAGTTGAAAAAGTTACCTTTTGGGGTGTTTTAATGGGTGCTATTGGACAAAAGTTGCAGCTTTCACAAAACTCAAAAACGAAGTTGTGCCAAAACTATGAGAGCTACATGGCCAATTCTTGCTCACCTAACGCAACGTGGGGCCCTGTATAACATACTGGAAAATTAGCCTTCTAGCCTTTATGGTTTTGAAGAAATGGGCAATTCATTTTTTTATTGTCGCAAACGCATTATCTCAAAGAGCAAACACCTATTTTGGAAAGTAGTTGATATTTGTATTCTCACTGCTAAAAAACATCCCATATGCACAGTCAGTGTGGGGTATGGACAGATCAGTTGAAAAAGTTACATTTTGGGGTGTTTTAATGGGTGCTATTGGACAAAAGTTACAGCTTTCACAAAACTCAAAAACGAAGTTGTACCAAAACTATGAGAGCTACATGGCCAATTCTTGCTCACCTAACGCAACGTGGGGCCCTGTATAACATACTGGAAAAAATTAGCCTTCTAGCCTTTATGGTTTTGAAGAAATGGGCAATTCATTTTTTTATTGTCGCAAACGCATTATCTCAAAGAGCAAACACCTATTTTGGAAAGTAGTTGATATTTGTATTGTCACTGCTAAAAACCATCCCATATGCACAGTCAGTGTGGGGTATGGACAGATCAGTTGAAAAAGTTACATTTTGGGGTGTTTTAATGGGTGCTATTGGACAAAAGTTGCAGCTTTCACAAAACTCAAAAACGAAGTTGTGCCAAAACTATGAGAGCTATATGGCCAATTCTTGCTCACCTAACGCAACGTGGGGCCCTGTATAACATACTGGAAAATTAGCCTTCTAGCCTTTATGGTTTTGAAGAAATGGGCAATTCATTTTTTTATTGTCGCAAACGCATTATCTCAAAGAGCAAACATCTATTTTGGAAAGTAGTTGATATTTGTATTCTCACTGCTAAAAACCATCCCATATGCACAGTCAGTGTGGGGTATGGACAGATCACTTGAAAAAGTTAGGTTTTGGGGTGTTTTAATGGGTGCTATTGGACAAAAGTTGCAGCTTTCACAAAATTAAAAAACAAAGTTGTGCCAAAACTGAGAGAGCTACATGGCCAATTCTTGCTCACATAGCACAGCCTGGGGCCCTGTATAACATACTAGAAAATTAGCCTTCTAGCATTTATGGTTTTGGAGAAATGGGCAATTCTAGCTTTTTATTGCCGCAAACGCATTATCTCAAGGAGCAAACACCTATTTTGGAAAGTAGTTGATATTTGTATTCTCACTGCTAAAAACCATCCCATATGCACAGTCAGTGTGGGGTATGAACAGATCACTTGAAAAAGTTAGGTTTTGGGGTGTTTTAATGGGTGCTATTGGACAAAAGTTGCAGCTTTCACAAAATTAAAAAACGAAGTTGTGCCAAAACTGAGAGAGCTACATGGCCAATTCTTTCTCACATAACACAGCCTGGGGCCCTGTATAACATACTGGAAAATTAGCCTTCTAGCATTTATGGTTTTGGAGAAATGGGCAATTCTAGCTTTTTATTGCCGCAAACACATTATCTCAAGGAGCAAACACCTATTTTGGAAAGTAGTTGATATTTGTATTCTCACTGCTAAAAACCATCCCATATGCACAGTCAGTGTGGGGTATGAACAGATCACTTGAAAAAGTTAGGTTTTGGGGTGTTTTAATCGGTGCTATTGGACAAAAGTTGCAGCTTTTACAAAACTCAAAAAACGAAGTTGTGCCAAAACTATGAGAGCTACATGGCCAATTCTTGCTCACCTAACGCAACGTGGGGCCCTGTATAACATACTGGAAAATTAGCCTTCTAGCCTTTATGGTTTTGAAGAAATGGGCAATTCATTTTTTTATTGTCGCAAACGCATTATCTCAAAGAGCTAACACCTATTTTGGAAAGTAGTTGATATTTGTATTCTCACTGCTAAAAACCATCCCATATGCACAGTCAGTGTGGGGTATGGACAGATCAGTTGAAAAAGTTACATTTTGGGGTGTTTTAATGGGTGCTATTGGACAAAAGTTGCAGCTTTCACAAAACTCAAAAACGAAGTTGTGCCAAAACTATGAGAGCTACATGGCCAATTCTTGCTCACCTAACTCAACGTGGGGCCCTGTATAACATACTGGAAAATTAGCCTTCTAGCCTTTATGGTTTTGAAGAAATGGGCAATTCATTTTTTTATTGTCGCAAACGCATTATCTCAAAGAGCAAACATCTATTTTGGAAAGTAGTTGATATTTGTATTCTCACTGCTAAAAACCATCCCATATGCACAGTCAGTGTGGGGTATGGACAGATCAGTTGAAAAAGTTACATTTTGGGGTGTTTTAATGGGTGCTATTGGACAAAAGTTGCAGCTTTCACAAAACTCAAAAACGAAGTTGTGCCAAAACTATGAGAGCTACATGGCCAATTCTTGCTCACCTAACGCAACGTGGGGCCCTGTATAACATACTGGAAAATTAGCCTTCTAGCCTTTATGGTTTTGAAGAAATGGGCAATTCATTTTTTATTGTCGCAAACGCATTATCTCAAAGAGCAAACACCTATTTTGGAAAGTAGTTGATATTTGTATTCTCACTGCTAAAAACCATCCCATATGCACAGTCAGGACAGATCAGTTGAAAAAGTTACATTTTGGGGTGTTTTAATGGGTGCTATTGGACAAAAGTTGCAGCTTTCACAAAACTCAAAAACGAAGTTGTGCCAAAACTATGAGAGCTACATGGCCAATTCTTGCTCACCTAACGCAACGTGGGGCCCTGTATAACATACTGGAAAATTAGCCTTCTAGCCTTTATGGTTTTGAAGAAATGGGCAATTCATTTTTTTATTGTCGCAAACGCATTATCTCAAAGAGCAAACACCTATTTTGGAAAGTAGTTGATATTTGTATTCTCACTGCTAAAAACCATCCCATATGCACAGTCAGTGTGGGGTATGGACAGATCAGTTGAAAAAGTTACATTTTGGGGTGTTTTAATGGGTGCTATTGGACAAAAGTTGCAGCTTTCACAAAACTCAAAAACGAAGTTGTGCCAAAACTATGAGAGCTACATGGCCAATTCTTGCTCACCTAACGCAACGTGGGGCCCTGTATAACATACTGGAAAATTAGCCTTCTAGCCTTTATGGTTTTGAAGAAATGGGCAATTCATTTTTTTATTGTGGCAAACGCATTATCTCAAAGAGCAAACACCTATTTTTGAAAGTAGTTGATATTTGTATTCTCACTGCTAAAAACCATCCCATATGCACAGTCAGTGTGGGGTATGGACAGATCAGTTGAAAAAGTTACATTTTGGGGTGTTTTAATGGGTGCTATTGGACAAAAGTTGCAGCTTTCACAAAACTCAAAAACGAAGTTGTGCCAAAACTATGAGAGCTACATGGCCAATTCTTGCTCACCTAACGCAACGTGGGGCC
Source organism: Proterorhinus semilunaris (assembly GCA_021464625.1). NCBI lineage: Eukaryota > Metazoa > Chordata > Actinopteri > Gobiiformes > Gobiidae > Proterorhinus > Proterorhinus semilunaris. The sequence continues at coordinate 374,312 of CM038355.1, read as the reverse complement.
CTGTATAACATACTGGAAAATTAGCCTTCTAGCCTTTATGGTTTTGAAGAAATGGGCAATTCATTTTTTTATTGTCGCAAACGCATTATCTCAAAGAGCAAACACCTATTTTGGAAAGTAGTTGATATTTGTATTCTCACTGCTAAAAACCATCCCATATGCACAGTCAGTGTGGGGTATGGACAGATCAGTTGAAAAAGTTACCTTTTGGGGTGTTTTAATGGGTGCTATTGGACAAAAGTTGCAGCTTTCACAAAACTCAAAAACGAAGTTGTGCCAAAACTATGAGAGCTACATGGCCAATTCTTGCTCACCTAACGCAACGTGGGGCCCTGTATAACATACTGGAAAATTAGCCTTCTAGCCTTTATGGTTTTGAAGAAATGGGCAATTCATTTTTTTATTGTCGCAAACGCATCATCTCAAAGAGCAAACACCTATTTTGGAAAGTAGTTGATATTTGTATTCTCACTGCTAAAAAACATCCCATATGCACAGTCAGTGTGGGGTATGGACAGATCAGTTGAAAAAGTTACATTTTGGGGTGTTTTAATGGGTGCTATTGGACAAAAGTTACAGCTTTCACAAAACTCAAAAACGAAGTTGTACCAAAACTATGAGAGCTACATGGCCAATTCTTGCTCACCTAACGCAACGTGGGGCCCTGTATAACATACTGGAAAATTAGCCTTCTAGCCTTTATGGTTTTGAAGAAATGGGTAATTCATTTTTTTATTGTCGCAAACGCATTATCTCAAAGAGCAAACACCTATTTTGGAAAGTAGTTGATATTTGTATTCTCACTGCTAAAAACCATCCCATATGCACAGTCAGTGTGGGGTATGGACAGATCAGTTGAAAAAGTTACATTTTGGGGTGTTTTAATGGGTGCTATTGGACAAAAGTTGCAGCTTTCACAAAACTCAAAAACGAAGTTGTGTCAGAACTATGAGAGCTACATGGCCAATTCTTGCTCACCTAACGCAACGTGGGGCCCTGTATAACATACTGGAAAAAATTAGCCTTCTAGCCTTTATGGTTTTGAAGAAATGGGCAATTCATTTTTTTATTGTCGCAAACGCATTATCTCAAAGAGCAAACACCTATTTTGGAAAGTAGTTGATATTTGTATTGTCACTGCTAAAAACCATCCCATATGCACAGTCAGTGTGGGGTATGGACAGATCAGTTGAAAAAGTTACATTTTGGGGTGTTTTAATGGGTGCTATTGGACAAAAGTTGCAGCTTTCACAAAACTCAAAAACGAAGTTGTGCCAAAACTATGAGAGCTATATGGCCAATTCTTGCTCACCTAACGCAACGTGGGGCCCTGTATAACATACTGGAAAATTAGCCTTCTAGCCTTTATGGTTTTGAAGAAATGGGCAATTCATTTTTTTATTGTCGCAAACGCATTATCTCAAAGAGCAAACACCTATTTTGGAAAGTAGTTGATATTTGTATTCTCACTGCTAAAAACCATCCCATGTGCACAGTCAGTGTGGGGTATGGACAGATCAGTTGAAAAAGTTAGGTTTTGGGGTGTTTTAATGGGTGCTATTGGACAAAAGTTGCAGCTTTCACAAAACTCAAAAACGAAGTTGTGCCAAAACTATAAGAGCTACATGGCCAATTCTTGCTCACCTAACACAACGTGGGGCCCTGTATAACATACTGGAAAATTAACCTTCTAGCCTTTATGGTTTTGAAGAAATGGGCAATTCATTTTTTTATTGTCGCAAACGCATTATCTCAAAGAGCAAACACCTATTTCGGAAAGTAGTTGATATTTGTTTTCTCACTGCTAAAAACCATCCCATATGCACAGTCAGTGTGGGGTATGGACAGATCAGTGGAAAAAGTTACATTTTGGGGTGTTTTAATGGGTGCTATTGGACAAAAGTTGCAGCTTTCACAAAACTCAAAAACGAAGTTGTGCAAGAACTATGAGAGCTACATGGCCAATTCTTGCTCACCTAACGCAACGTGGGGCCCTGTATAACATACTGGAAAATTAGCCTTCTAGCCTTTATGGTTTTGAAGAAATGGGCAATTCATTTTTTTATTGTCGCAAACGCAATTATCTCAAAGAGCAAACATCTATTTTGGAAAGTAGTTGATATTTGTATTCTCACTGCTAAAAACCATCCCATATGCACAGTCAGTGTGGGGTATGGACAGATCAGTTGAAAAAGTTACATTTTGGGGTGTTTTAATGGGTGCTATTGGACAAAAGTTGCAGCTTTCACAAAACTCAAAAACGAAGTTGTGCCAAAACTATGAGAGCTACATGGCCAATTCTTGCTCACCTAACGCAACGTGGGGCCCTGTATAACATACTGGAAAATTAGCCTTCTAGCCTTTATGGTTTTGAAGAAATGGGCAATTCATTTTTTTATTGTCGCAAACGCATTATCTCAAAGAGCAAACACCTATTTTGGAAAGTAGTTGATATTTGTATTCTCACTGCTAAAAACCATCCCATGTGCACAGTCAGTGTGGGGTATGGACAGATCAGTTGAAAAAGTTAGGTTTTGGGGTGTTTTAATGGGTGCTATTGGACAAAAGTTGCAGCTTTCACAAAACTCAAAAACGAAGTTGTGCCAAAACTATAAGAGCTACATGGCCAATTCTTGCTCACCTAACACAACGTGGGGCACTGTATAACATACTGGAAAATTAGCCTTCTAGCCTTTATGGTTTTGAAGAAATGGGCAATTCATTTTTTTATTGTCGCAAACGCATTATCTCAAAGAGCAAACACCTATTTCGGAAAGTAGTTGATATTTGTTTTCTCACTGCTAAAAACCATCCCATGTGCACAGTCAGTGTGGGGTATGGACAGATCAGTTGAAAAAGTTAGGTTTTGGGGTGTTTTAATGGGTGCTATTGGACAAAAGTTGCAGCTTTCACAAAACTCAAAAACGAAGTTGTGCCAAAACTATAAGAGCTACATGGCCAATTCTTGCTCACCTAACACAACGTGGGGCCCTGTATAACATACTGGAAAATTAACCTTCTAGCCTTTATGGTTTTGAAGAAATGGGCAATTCATTTTTTTATTGTCGCAAACGCATTATCTCAAAGAGCAAACACCTATTTCGGAAAGTAGTTGATATTTGTTTTCTCACTGCTAAAAACCATCCCATATGCACAGTCAGTGTGGGGTATGGACAGATCAGTTGAAAAAGTTACATTTTGGGGTGTTTTAATGGGTGCTATTGGACAAAAGTTGCAGCTTTCACAAAACTCAAAAACGAAGTTGTGCAAGAACTATGAGAGCTACATGGCCAATTCTTGCTCACCTAACGCAACGTGGGGCCCTGTATAACATACTGGAAAATTAGCCTTCTAGCCTTTATGGTTTTGAAGAAATGGGCAATTCATTTTTTTATTGTCGCAAACGCATTATCTCAAAGAGCAAACATCTATTTTGGAAAGTAGTTGATATTTGTATTCTCACTGCTAAAAACCATCCCATATGCACAGTCAGTGTGGGGTATGGACAGATCAGTTGAAAAAGTTACATTTTGGGGTGTTTTAATGGGTGCTATTGGACAAAAGTTGCAGCTTTCACAAAACTCAAAAACGAAGTTGTGCCAAAACTATGAGAGCTACATGGCCAATTCTTGCTCACCTAACGCAACGTGGGGCCCTGTATAACATACTGGAAAATTAGCCTTCTAGCCTTTATGGTTTTGAAGAAATGGGCAATTCATTTTTTTATTGTCGCAAACGCATTATCTCAAAGAGCAAACACCTATTTTGGAAAGTAGTTGATATTTGTATTCTCACTGCTAAAAACCATCCCATGTGCACAGTCAGTGTGGGGTATGGACAGATCAGTTGAAAAAGTTAGGTTTTGGGGTGTTTTAATGGGTGCTATTGGACAAAAGTTGCAGCTTTCACAAAACTCAAAAACGAAGTTGTGCCAAAACTATAAGAGCTACATGGCCAATTCTTGCTCACCTAACACAACGTGGGGCCCTGTATAACATACTGGAAAATTAGCCTTCTAGCCTTTATGGTTTTGAAGAAATGGGCAATTCATTTTTTTATTGTCGCAAACGCATTATCTCAAAGAGCAAACACCTATTTCGGAAAGTAGTTGATATTTGTTTTCTCACTGCTAAAAACCATCCCATATGCACAGTCAGTGTGGGGTATGGACAGATCAGTTGAAAAAGTTACATTTTGGGGTGTTTTAATGGGTGCTATTGGACAAAAGTTGCAGCTTTCACAAAACTCAAAAACGAAGTTGTGCCAGAACTATGAGAGCTACATGGCCAATTCTTGCTCACCTAATGCAACGTGGGGCCCTGTATAACATACTGGAAAATTAGCCTTCTAGCCTTTATGGTTTTGAAGAAATGGGCAATTCATTTTTTTATTGTCGCAAACGCATTATCTCAAAGAGCAAACATCTATTTTGTAAAGTAGTTGATATTTGTATTCTCACTGCTAAAAACCATCCCATATGCACAGTCAGTGTGGGGTATGGACAGATCAGTTGAAAAAGTTACATTTTGGGGTGTTTTAATGGGTGCTATTGGACAAAAGTTGCAGCTTTCACAAAACTCAAAAACGAAGTTGTGCCAAAACTATGAGAGCTACATGGCCAATTCTTGCTCACCTAACGCAACGTGGGGCCCTGTATAACATACTGGAAAATTAGCCTTCTAGCCTTTATGGTTTTGAAGAAATGGGCAATTCATTTTTTTATTGTCGCAAACGCATTATCTCAAAGAGCAAACACCTATTTTGGAAAGTAGTTGATATTTGTATTCTCACTGCTAAAAACCATCCCATATGCACAGTCAATGTGGGGTATGGACAGATCAATTGAAAAAGTTACATTTTGGGGTGTTTTAATGGGTGCTATTGGACAAAAGTTGCAGCTTTCACAAAACTCAAAAACGAAGTTGTGCCAAAACTATGAGAGCTACATGGCCAATTCTTGCTCACCTAACGCAACGTGGGGCCCTGTATAACATACTGGAAAATTAGCCTTCTAGCCTTTATGGTTTTGAAGAAATGGGCAATTCATTTTTTTATTGTGGCAAACGCATTATCTCAAAGAGCAAACACCTATTTTGGAAAGTAGTTGATATTTGTATTCTCACTGCTAAAAACCATCCCATATGCACAGTCAGTGTGGGGTATGGACAGATCAGTTGAAAAAGTTACATTTTGGGGTGTTTTAATGGGTGCTATTGGACAAAAGTTGCAGCTTTCACAAAACTCAAAAACGAAGTTGTGCCAAAACTATGAGAGCTACATGGCCAATTCTTGCTCACCTAACACAACGTGGGGCCCTGTATAGCATACTGGAAAATTAGCCTTCTAGCCTTTATGGTTTTGAAGAAATGGGCAATTCATTTTTTTATTGTGGCAAACGCATTATCTCAAAGAGCAAACACCTATTTTGGAAAGTAGTTGATATTTGTATTCTCACTGCTAAAAACCATCCCATATGCACAGTCAGTGTGGGGTATGGACAGATCAGTTGAAAAAGTTATATTTTGGGGTGTTTTAATGGGTGCTATTGGACAAAAGTTGCAGCTTTCACAAAACTCAAAAACGAAGTTGTGCCAAAACTATGAGAGCTACATGGCCAATTCTTGCTCACCTAACACAACGTGGGGCCCAGTATAACATACTGAAAAATTAGCCTTCTAGCCTTTATGGTTTTGAAGAAATGGGCAATTCATTTTTTTATTGTGGCAAACGCATTATCTCAAAGAGCAAACACCTATTTTGGAAAGTAGTTGATATTTGTATTCTCATTGCTAAAAACCATCCCATATGCACAGTCAGTGTGGGGTATGGACAGATCAGTTGAAAAAGTTAGATTTTGGGGTGTTTTAATGGGTGCTATTGGACAAAAGTTGCAGCTTTCACAAAACTCAAAAACGAAGTTGTGCCAAAACTATGAGAGCTACATGGCCAATTCTTGCTCACCTAACACAACGTGGGGCCCTGTATAACATACTGGAAAATTAGCCTTCTAGCCTTTATGGTTTTGAAGAAATGGACAATTCATTTTTTTATTGTGGCAAACGCATTATCTCAAAGAGCAAACACCTATTTTGGAAAGTAGTTGATATTTGTATTCTCACTGCTAAAAACCACCCCATATGCACAGTCGGTGTGGGGTATGGACAGATGAGTTGAAAAAGTTACATTTTGGGGTGTTTTAATGGGTGCTATTGGACAAAAGTTGCAGCTTTCACAAAACTCAAAAACGAAGTTGTGCCAAAACTATGAGAGCAACGTGGCCAATTCTTGCTCACCTAACACAACGTGGGGCCCTGTATAACATACTGGAAAATTAGCCTTCTAGCCTTTATGGTTTTGAAGAAATCGGCAATTCATTTTTTTATTGTGGCAAACGCATTATCTCAAAGAGCAAACATCTATTTTGGAAAGTAGTTGATATTTGTATTCTCACTGCTAAAAACCATCCCATATGCACAGTCAGTGTGGGGTATGGACAGATCAGTTGAAAAAGTTACATTTTGGGGTGTTTTAATGGGTGCTATTGGACAAAAGTTGCAGCTTTCACAAAACTCAAAAACGAAGTTGTGCCAAAACTATGAGAGCTACATGGCCAATTCTTGCTCACCTAACGCAACGTGGGGCCCTGTATAACATACTGGAAAATTAGCCTTCTAGCCTTTATGGTTTTGAAGAAATGGGCAATTCATTTTTTTATTGTCGCAAACGCATTATCTCAAAGAGCAAACACCTATTTTGGAAAGTAGTTGATATTTGTATTCTCACTGCTAAAAACCATCCCATATGCACAGTCAATGTGGGGTATGGACAGATCAATTGAAAAAGTTACATTTTGGGGTGTTTTAATGGGTGCTATTGGACAAAAGTTGCAGCTTTCACAAAACTCAAAAACGAAGTTGTGCCAAAACTATGAGAGCTACATGGCCAATTCTTGCTCACCTAACGCAACGTGGGGCCCTGTATAACATACTGGAAAATTAGCCTTCTAGCCTTTATGGTTTTGAAGAAATGGGCAATTCATTTTTTTATTGTGGCAAACGCATTATCTCAAAGAGCAAACACCTATTTTGGAAAGTAGTTGATATTTGTATTCTCACTGCTAAAAACCATCCCATATGCACAGTCAGTGTGGGGTATGGACAGATCAGTTGAAAAAGTTACATTTTGGGGTGTTTTAATGGGTGCTATTGGACAAAAGTTGCAGCTTTCACAAAACTCAAAAACGAAGTTGTGCCAAAACTATGAGAGCTACATGGCCAATTCTTGCTCACCTAACACAACGTGGGGCCCTGTATAGCATACTGGAAAATTAGCCTTCTAGCCTTTATGGTTTTGAAGAAATGGGCAATTCATTTTTTTATTGTGGCAAACGCATTATCTCAAAGAGCAAACACCTATTTTGGAAAGTAGTTGATATTTGTATTCTCACTGCTAAAAATCATCCCATATGCACAGTCAGTGTGGGGTATGGACAGATCAGTTGAAAAAGTTATATTTTGGGGTGTTTTAATGGGTGCTATTGGACAAAAGTTGCAGCTTTCACAAAACTCAAAAACGAAGTTGTGCCAAAACTATGAGAGCTACATGGCCAATTCTTGCTCACCTAACACAACGTGGGGCCCAGTATAACATACTGAAAAATTAGCCTTCTAGCCTTTATGGTTTTGAAGAAATGGGCAATTCATTTTTTTATTGTGGCAAACGCATTATCTCAAAGAGCAAACACCTATTTTGGAAAGTAGTTGATATTTGTATTCTCATTGCTAAAAACCATCCCATATGCACAGTCAGTGTGGGGTATGGACAGATCAGTTGAAAAAGTTAGATTTTGGGGTGTTTTAATGGGTGCTATTGGACAAAAGTTGCAGCTTTCACAAAACTCAAAAACGAAGTTGTGCCAAAACTATGAGAGCTACATGGCCAATTCTTGCTCACCTAACACAACGTGGGGCCCTGTATAACATACTGGAAAATTAGCCTTCTAGCCTTTATGGTTTTGAATAAATGGGCAATTCATTTTTTTATTGTGGCAAACGCATTATCTCAAAGAGCAAACACCTATTTTGGAAAGTAGTTGATATTTGTATTCTCACTGCTAAAAACCACCCCATATGCACAGTCGGTGTGGGGTATGGACAGATGAGTTGAAAAAGTTACATTTTGGGGTGTTTTAATGGGTGCTATTGGACAAAAGTTGCAGCTTTCACAAAACTCAAAAACGAAGTTGTGCCAAAACTATGAGAGCTACGTGGCCAATTCTTGCTCACCTAACACAACGTGGGGCCCTGTATAACATACTGGAAAATTAGCCTTCTAGCCTTTATGGTTTTGAAGAAATCGGCAATTCATTTTTTTATTGTGGCAAACGCATTATCTCAAAGAGCAAACACCTATTTTGGAAAGTAGTTGATATTTGTATTCTCACTGCTAAAAACCATCCCATATGCACAGTCAGTGTGGGGTATGGACAGATCAGTTGAAAAAGTTACATTTTGGGGTGTTTTAATGGGTGCTATTGGACAAAAGTTGCAGCTTTCACAAAACTCAAAAACGAAGTTGTGCCAAAACTATGAGAGCTACATGGCCAATTCTTGCTCACCTAACACAACGTGGGGCCCTGTATAACATACTGGAAAATTAGCCTTCTAGCCTTTATGGTTTTGAAGAAATGGGCAATTCATTTTTTTATTGTGGCAAACGCATTATCTCAAAGAGCAAACACCTATTTTGGAAAGTAGTTGATATTTGTATTCTCACTGCTAAAAACCATCCCATATGCACAGTCAGTGTGGGGTATGGACAGATCAGTTGAAAAAGTTACATTTTGGGGTGTTTTAATGGGTGCTATTGGACAAAAGTTGCAGCTTTCACAAAACTCAAAAACGAAGTTGTGCCAAAACTATGAGAGCTACGTGGCCAATTCTTGCTCACCTAACACAACGTGGGGCCCTGTATAACATACTGGAAAATTAGCCTTCTAGCCTTTATGGTTTTGAAGAAATGGGCAATTCATTTTTTTATTGTGGCAAACGCATTATCTCAAAGAGCAAACACCTATTTTGGAAAGTAGTTGATATTTGTATTCTCACTGCTAAAAACCATCCCATATGCACAGTCAGTGTGGGGTATGGACAGATCAGTTGAAAAAGTTACATTTTGGGGTGTTTTAATGGGTGCTATTGGACAAAAGTTGCAGCTTTCACAAAACTCAAAAACGAAGTTGTGCCAAAACTATGAGAGCTACATGGCCAATTCTTGCTCACCTAACGCAACGTGGGGCCCTGTATAACATACTGGAAAATTAGCCTTCTAGCCTTTATGGTTTTGAAGAAATGGGCAATTCATTTTTTTATTGTCGCAAACGCATTATCTCAAAGAGCAAACACCTATTTTGGAAAGTAGTTGATATTTGTATTCTCACTGCTAAAAACCATCCCATATGCACAGTCAATGTGGGGTATGGACAGATCAATTGAAAAAGTTACATTTTGGGGTGTTTTAATGGGTGCTATTGGACAAAAGTTGCAGCTTTCACAAAACTCAAAAACGAAGTTGTGCCAAAACTATGAGAGCTACATGGCCAATTCTTGCTCACCTAACGCAACGTGGGGCCCTGTATAACATACTGGAAAATTAGCCTTCTAGCCTTTATGGTTTTGAAGAAATGGGCAATTCATTTTTTTATTGTGGCAAACGCATTATCTCAAAGAGCAAACACCTATTTTGGAAAGTAGTTGATATTTGTATTCTCACTGCTAAAAACCATCCCATATGCACAGTCAGTGTGGGGTATGGACAGATCAGTTGAAAAAGTTACATTTTGGGGTGTTTTAATGGGTGCTATTGGACAAAAGTTGCAGCTTTCACAAAACTCAAAAACGAAGTTGTGCCAAAACTATGAGAGCTACATGGCCAATTCTTGCTCACCTAACACAACGTGGGGCCCTGTATAGCATACTGGAAAATTAGCCTTCTAGCCTTTATGGTTTTGAAGAAATGGGCAATTCATTTTTTTATTGTGGCAAACGCATTATCTCAAAGAGCAAACACCTATTTTGGAAAGTAGTTGATATTTGTATTCTCACTGCTAAAAACCATCCCATATGCACAGTCAGTGTGGGGTATGGACAGATCAGTTGAAAAAGTTATATTTTGGGGTGTTTTAATGGGTGCTATTGGACAAAAGTTGCAGCTTTCACAAAACTCAAAAACGAAGTTGTGCCAAAACTATGAGAGCTACATGGCCAATTCTTGCTCACCTAACACAACGTGGGGCCCAGTATAACATACTGAAAAATTAGCCTTCTAGCCTTTATGGTTTTGAAGAAATGGGCAATTCATTTTTTTATTGTGGCAAACGCATTATCTCAAAGAGCAAACACCTATTTTGGAAAGTAGTTGATATTTGTATTCTCATTGCTAAAAACCATCCCATATGCACAGTCAGTGTGGGGTATGGACAGATCAGTTGAAAAAGTTAGATTTTGGGGTGTTTTAATGGGTGCTATTGGACAAAAGTTGCAGCTTTCACAAAACTCAAAAACGAAGTTGTGCCAAAACTATGAGAGCTACATGGCCAATTCTTGCTCACCTAACACAACGTGGGGCCCTGTATAACATACTGGAAAATTAGCCTTCTAGCCTTTATGGTTTTGAAGAAATGGACAATTCATTTTTTTATTGTGGCAAACGCATTATCTCAAAGAGCAAACACCTATTTTGGAAAGTAGTTGATATTTGTATTCTCACTGCTAAAAACCACCCCATATGCACAGTCGGTGTGGGGTATGGACAGATGAGTTGAAAAAGTTACATTTTGGGGTGTTTTAATGGGTGCTATTGGACAAAAGTTGCAGCTTTCACAAAACTCAAAAACGAAGTTGTGCCAAAACTATGAGAGCTACATGGCCAATTCTTGCTCACCTAACACAACGTGGGGCCCTGTATAACATACTGGAAAATTAGCCTTCTAGCCTTTATGGTTTTGAAGAAATGGGCAATTCATTTTTTTATTGTGGCAAACGCATTATCTCAAAGAGCAAACACCTATTTTGGAAAGTAGTTGATATTTGTATTCTCACTGCTAAAAACCATCCCATATGCACAGTCAGTGTGGGGTATGGACAGATCAGTTGAAAAAGTTACATTTTGGGGTGTTTTAATGGGTGCTATTGGACAAAAGTTGCAGCTTTCACAAAACTCAAAAACGAAGTTGTGCCAAAACTATGAGAGCTACGTGGCCAATTCTTGCTCACCTAACACAACGTGGGGCCCTGTATAACATACTGGAAAATTAGCCTTCTAGCCTTTATGGTTTTGAAGAAATGGGCAATTCATTTTTTTATTGTGGCAAACGCATTATCTCAAAGAGCAAACACCTATTTTGGAAAGTAGTTGATATTTGTATTCTCACTGCTAAAAACCATCCCATATGCACAGTCAGTGTGGGGTATGGACAGATCAGTTGAAAAAGTTACATTTTGGGGTGTTTTAATGGGTGCTATTGGACAAAAGTTGCAGCTTTCACAAAACTCAAAAACGAAGTTGTGCCAAAACTATGAGAGCTACATGGCCAATTCTTGCTCACCTAACGCAACGTGGGGCCCTGTATAACATACTGGAAAATTAGCCTTCTAGCCTTTATGGTTTTGAAGAAATGGGCAATTCATTTTTTTATTGTCGCAAACGCATTATCTCAAAGAGCAAACACCTATTTTGGAAAGTAGTTGATATTTGTATTCTCACTGCTAAAAACCATCCCATATGCACAGTCAATGTGGGGTATGGACAGATCAATTGAAAAAGTTACATTTTGGGGTGTTTTAATGGGTGCTATTGGACAAAAGTTGCAGCTTTCACAAAACTCAAAAACGAAGTTGTGCCAAAACTATGAGAGCTACATGGCCAATTCTTGCTCACCTAACGCAACGTGGGGCCCTGTATAACATACTGGAAAATTAGCCTTCTAGCCTTTATGGTTTTGAAGAAATGGGCAATTCATTTTTTTATTGTGGCAAACGCATTATCTCAAAGAGCAAACACCTATTTTGGAAAGTAGTTGATATTTGTATTCTCACTGCTAAAAACCATCCCATATGCACAGTCAGTGTGGGGTATGGACAGATCAGTTGAAAAAGTTACATTTTGGGGTGTTTTAATGGGTGCTATTGGACAAAAGTTGCAGCTTTCACAAAACTCAAAAACGAAGTTGTGCCAAAACTATGAGAGCTACATGGCCAATTCTTGCTCACCTAACACAACGTGGGGCCCTGTATAGCATACTGGAAAATTAGCCTTCTAGCCTTTATGGTTTTGAAGAAATGGGCAATTCATTTTTTTATTGTGGCAAACGCATTATCTCAAAGAGCAAACACCTATTTTGGAAAGTAGTTGATATTTGTATTCTCACTGCTAAAAACCATCCCATATGCACAGTCAGTGTGGGGTATGGACAGATCAGTTGAAAAAGTTATATTTTGGGGTGTTTTAATGGGTGCTATTGGACAAAAGTTGCAGCTTTCACAAAACTCAAAAACGAAGTTGTGCCAAAACTATGAGAGCTACGTGGCCAATTCTTGCTCACCTAACACAACGTGGGGCCCTGTATAACATACTGGAAAATTAGCCTTCTAGCCTTTATGGTTTTGAAGAAATGGGCAATTCATTTTTTTATTGTGGCAAACGCATTATCTCAAAGAGCAAACACCTATTTTGGAAAGTAGTTGATATTTGTATTCTCACTGCTAAAAACCATCCCATATGCACAGTCAGTGTGGGGTATGGACAGATCAGTTGAAAAAGTTACATTTTGGGGTGTTTTAATGGGTGCTATTGGACAAAAGTTGCAGCTTTCACAAAACTCAAAAACGAAGTTGTGCCAAAACTATGAGAGCTACATGGCCAATTCTTGCTCACCTAACGCAACGTGGGGCCCTGTATAACATACTGGAAAATTAGCCTTCTAGCCTTTATGGTTTTGAAGAAATGGGCAATTCATTTTTTTATTGTCGCAAACGCATTATCTCAAAGAGCAAACACCTATTTTGGAAAGTAGTTGATATTTGTATTCTCACTGCTAAAAACCATCCCATATGCACAGTCAATGTGGGGTATGGACAGATCAATTGAAAAAGTTACATTTTGGGGTGTTTTAATGGGTGCTATTGGACAAAAGTTGCAGCTTTCACAAAACTCAAAAACGAAGTTGTGCCAAAACTATGAGAGCTACATGGCCAATTCTTGCTCACCTAACGCAACGTGGGGCCCTGTATAACATACTGGAAAATTAGCCTTCTAGCCTTTATGGTTTTGAAGAAATGGGCAATTCATTTTTTTATTGTGGCAAACGCATTATCTCAAAGAGCAAACACCTATTTTGGAAAGTAGTTGATATTTGTATTCTCACTGCTAAAAACCATCCCATATGCACAGTCAGTGTGGGGTATGGACAGATCAGTTGAAAAAGTTACATTTTGGGGTGTTTTAATGGGTGCTATTGGACAAAAGTTGCAGCTTTCACAAAACTCAAAAACGAAGTTGTGCCAAAACTATGAGAGCTACATGGCCAATTCTTGCTCACCTAACACAACGTGGGGCCCTGTATAGCATACTGGAAAATTAGCCTTCTAGCCTTTATGGTTTTGAAGAAATGGGCAATTCATTTTTTTATTGTGGCAAACGCATTATCTCAAAGAGCAAACACCTATTTTGGAAAGTAGTTGATATTTGTATTCTCACTGCTAAAAACCATCCCATATGCACAGTCAGTGTGGGGTATGGACAGATCAGTTGAAAAAGTTATATTTTGGGGTGTTTTAATGGGTGCTATTGGACAAAAGTTGCAGCTTTCACAAAACTCAAAAACGAAGTTGTGCCAAAACTATGAGAGCTACATGGCCAATTCTTGCTCACCTAACACAACGTGGGGCCCAGTATAACATACTGAAAAATTAGCCTTCTAGCCTTTATGGTTTTGAAGAAATGGGCAATTCATTTTTTTATTGTGGCAAACACATTATCTCAAAGAGCAAACACCTATTTTGGAAAGTAGTTGATATTTGTATTCTCATTGCTAAAAACCATCCCATATGCACAGTCAGTGTGGGGTATGGACAGATCAGTTGAAAAAGTTAGATTTTGGGGTGTTTTAATGGGTGCTATTGGACAAAAGTTGCAGCTTTCACAAAACTCAAAAACGAAGTTGTGCCAAAACTATGAGAGCTACATGGCCAATTCTTGCTCACCTAACACAACGTGGGGCCCTGTATAACATACTGGAAAATTAGCCTTCTAGCCTTTATGGTTTTGAAGAAATGGACAATTCATTTTTTTATTGTGGCAAACGCATTATCTCAAAGAGCAAACACCTATTTTGGAAAGTAGTTGATATTTGTATTCTCACTGCTAAAAACCACCCCATATGCACAGTCGGTGTGGGGTATGGACAGATGAGTTGAAAAAGTTACATTTTGGGGTGTTTTAATGGGTGCTATTGGACAAAAGTTGCAGCTTTCACAAAACTCAAAAACGAAGTTGTGCCAAAACTATGAGAGCAACGTGGCCAATTCTTGCTCACCTAACACAACGTGGGGCCCTGTATAACATACTGGAAAATTAGCCTTCTAGCCTTTATGGTTTTGAAGAAATCGGCAATTCATTTTTTTATTGTGGCAAACGCATTATCTCAAAGAGCAAACATCTATTTTGGAAAGTAGTTGATATTTGTATTCTCACTGCTAAAAACCATCCCATATGCACAGTCAGTGTGGGGTATGGACAGATCAGTTGAAAAAGTTACATTTTGGGGTGTTTTAATGGGTGCTATTGGACAAAAGTTGCAGCTTTCACAAAACTCAAAAACGAAGTTGTGCCAAAACTATGAGAGCTACATGGCCAATTCTTGCTCACCTAACGCAACGTGGGGCCCTGTATAACATACTGGAAAATTAGCCTTCTAGCCTTTATGGTTTTGAAGAAATGGGCAATTCATTTTTTTATTGTCGCAAACGCATTATCTCAAAGAGCAAACACCTATTTTGGAAAGTAGTTGATATTTGTATTCTCACTGCTAAAAACCATCCCATATGCACAGTCAATGTGGGGTATGGACAGATCAATTGAAAAAGTTACATTTTGGGGTGTTTTAATGGGTGCTATTGGACAAAAGTTGCAGCTTTCACAAAACTCAAAAACGAAGTTGTGCCAAAACTATGAGAGCTACATGGCCAATTCTTGCTCACCTAACGCAACGTGGGGCCCTGTATAACATACTGGAAAATTAGCCTTCTAGCCTTTATGGTTTTGAAGAAATGGGCAATTCATTTTTTTATTGTGGCAAACGCATTATCTCAAAGAGCAAACACCTATTTTGGAAAGTAGTTGATATTTGTATTCTCACTGCTAAAAACCATCCCATATGCACAGTCAGTGTGGGGTATGGACAGATCAGTTGAAAAAGTTACATTTTGGGGTGTTTTAATGGGTGCTATTGGACAAAAGTTGCAGCTTTCACAAAACTCAAAAACGAAGTTGTGCCAAAACTATGAGAGCTACATGGCCAATTCTTGCTCACCTAACACAACGTGGGGCCCTGTATAGCATACTGGAAAATTAGCCTTCTAGCCTTTATGGTTTTGAAGAAATGGGCAATTCATTTTTTTATTGTGGCAAACGCATTATCTCAAAGAGCAAACACCTATTTTGGAAAGTAGTTGATATTTGTATTCTCACTGCTAAAAATCATCCCATATGCACAGTCAGTGTGGGGTATGGACAGATCAGTTGAAAAAGTTATATTTTGGGGTGTTTTAATGGGTGCTATTGGACAAAAGTTGCAGCTTTCACAAAACTCAAAAACGAAGTTGTGCCAAAACTATGAGAGCTACATGGCCAATTCTTGCTCACCTAACACAACGTGGGGCCCAGTATAACATACTGAAAAATTAGCCTTCTAGCCTTTATGGTTTTGAAGAAATGGGCAATTCATTTTTTTATTGTGGCAAACGCATTATCTCAAAGAGCAAACACCTATTTTGGAAAGTAGTTGATATTTGTATTCTCATTGCTAAAAACCATCCCATATGCACAGTCAGTGTGGGGTATGGACAGATCAGTTGAAAAAGTTAGATTTTGGGGTGTTTTAATGGGTGCTATTGGACAAAAGTTGCAGCTTTCACAAAACTCAAAAACGAAGTTGTGCCAAAACTATGAGAGCTACATGGCCAATTCTTGCTCACCTAACACAACGTGGGGCCCTGTATAACATACTGGAAAATTAGCCTTCTAGCCTTTATGGTTATGAATAAATGGGCAATTCATTTTTTTATTGTGGCAAACGCATTATCTCAAAGAGCAAACACCTATTTTGGAAAGTAGTTGATATTTGTATTCTCACTGCTAAAAACCACCCCATATGCACAGTCGGTGTGGGGTATGGACAGATGAGTTGAAAAAGTTACATTTTGGGGTGTTTTAATGGGTGCTATTGGACAAAAGTTGCAGCTTTCACAAAACTCAAAAACGAAGTTGTGCCAAAACTATGAGAGCTACGTGGCCAATTCTTGCTCACCTAACACAACGTGGGGCCCTGTATAACATACTGGAAAATTAGCCTTCTAGCCTTTATGGTTTTGAAGAAATCGGCAATTCATTTTTTTATTGTGGCAAACGCATTATCTCAAAGAGCAAACACCTATTTTGGAAAGTAGTTGATATTTGTATTCTCACTGCTAAAAACCATCCCATATGCACAGTCAGTGTGGGGTATGGACAGATCAGTTGAAAAAGTTACATTTTGGGGTGTTTTAATGGGTGCTATTGGACAAAAGTTGCAGCTTTCACAAAACTCAAAAACGAAGTTGTGCCAAAACTATGAGAGCTACATGGCCAATTCTTGCTCACCTAACACAACGTGGGGCCCTGTATAACATACTGGAAAATTAGCCTTCTAGCCTTTATGGTTTTGAAGAAATGGGCAATTCATTTTTTTATTGTGGCAAACGCATTATCTCAAAGAGCAAACACCTATTTTGGAAAGTAGTTGATATTTGTATTCTCACTGCTAAAAACCATCCCATATGCACAGTCAGTGTGGGGTATGGACAGATCAGTTGAAAAAGTTACATTTTGGGGTGTTTTAATGGGTGCTATTGGACAAAAGTTGCAGCTTTCACAAAACTCAAAAACGAAGTTGTGCCAAAACTATGAGAGCTACGTGGCCAATTCTTGCTCACCTAACACAACGTGGGGCCCTGTATAACATACTGGAAAATTAGCCTTCTAGCCTTTATGGTTTTGAAGAAATGGGCAATTCATTTTTTTATTGTCGCAAACGCATTATCTCAAAGAGCAAACACCTATTTTGGAAAGTAGTTGATATTTGTATTCTCACTGCTAAAAACCATCCCATATGCACAGTCAATGTGGGGTATGGACAGATCAATTGAAAAAGTTACATTTTGGGGTGTTTTAATGGGTGCTATTGGACAAAAGTTGCAGCTTTCACAAAACTCAAAAACGAAGTTGTGCCAAAACTATGAGAGCTACATGGCCAATTCTTGCTCACCTAACGCAACGTGGGGCCCTGTATAACATACTGGAAAATTAGCCTTCTAGCCTTTATGGTTTTGAAGAAATGGGCAATTCATTTTTTTATTGTGGCAAACGCATTATCTCAAAGAGCAAACACCTATTTTGGAAAGTAGTTGATATTTGTATTCTCACTGCTAAAAACCATCCCATATGCACAGTCAGTGTGGGGTATGGACAGATCAGTTGAAAAAGTTACATTTTGGGGTGTTTTAATGGGTGCTATTGGACAAAAGTTGCAGCTTTCACAAAACTCAAAAACGAAGTTGTGCCAAAACTATGAGAGCTACATGGCCAATTCTTGCTCACCTAACACAACGTGGGGCCCTGTATAGCATACTGGAAAATTAGCCTTCTAGCCTTTATGGTTTTGAAGAAATGGGCAATTCATTTTTTTATTGTGGCAAACGCATTATCTCAAAGAGCAAACACCTATTTTGGAAAGTAGTTGATATTTGTATTCTCACTGCTAAAAATCATCCCATATGCACAGTCAGTGTGGGGTATGGACAGATCAGTTGAAAAAGTTATATTTTGGGGTGTTTTAATGGGTGCTATTGGACAAAAGTTGCAGCTTTCACAAAACTCAAAAACGAAGTTGTGCCAAAACTATGAGAGCTACATGGCCAATTCTTGCTCACCTAACACAACGTGGGGCCCAGTATAACATACTGAAAAATTAGCCTTCTAGCCTTTATGGTTTTGAAGAAATGGGCAATTCATTTTTTTATTGTGGCAAACGCATTATCTCAAAGAGCAAACACCTATTTTGGAAAGTAGTTGATATTTGTATTCTCATTGCTAAAAACCATCCCATATGCACAGTCAGTGTGGGGTATGGACAGATCAGTTGAAAAAGTTAGATTTTGGGGTGTTTTAATGGGTGCTATTGGACAAAAGTTGCAGCTTTCACAAAACTCAAAAACGAAGTTGTGCCAAAACTATGAGAGCTACATGGCCAATTCTTGCTCACCTAACACAACGTGGGGCCCTGTATAACATACTGGAAAATTAGCCTTCTAGCCTTTATGGTTATGAATAAATGGGCAATTCATTTTTTTATTGTGGCAAACGCATTATCTCAAAGAGCAAACACCTATTTTGGAAAGTAGTTGATATTTGTATTCTCACTGCTAAAAACCACCCCATATGCACAGTCGGTGTGGGGTATGGACAGATGAGTTGAAAAAGTTACATTTTGGGGTGTTTTAATGGGTGCTATTGGACAAAAGTTGCAGCTTTCACAAAACTCAAAAACGAAGTTGTGCCAAAACTATGAGAGCTACGTGGCCAATTCTTGCTCACCTAACACAACGTGGGGCCCTGTATAACATACTGGAAAATTAGCCTTCTAGCCTTTATGGTTTTGAAGAAATCGGCAATTCATTTTTTTATTGTGGCAAACGCATTATCTCAAAGAGCAAACACCTATTTTGGAAAGTAGTTGATATTTGTATTCTCACTGCTAAAAACCATCCCATATGCACAGTCAGTGTGGGGTATGGACAGATCAGTTGAAAAAGTTACATTTTGGGGTGTTTTAATGGGTGCTATTGGACAAAAGTTGCAGCTTTCACAAAACTCAAAAACGAAGTTGTGCCAAAACTATGAGAGCTACATGGCCAATTCTTGCTCACCTAACACAACGTGGGGCCCTGTATAACATACTGGAAAATTAGCCTTCTAGCCTTTATGGTTTTGAAGAAATGGGCAATTCATTTTTTTATTGTGGCAAACGCATTATCTCAAAGAGCAAACACCTATTTTGGAAAGTAGTTGATATTTGTATTCTCACTGCTAAAAACCATCCCATATGCACAGTCAGTGTGGGGTATGGACAGATCAGTTGAAAAAGTTACATTTTGGGGTGTTTTAATGGGTGCTATTGGACAAAAGTTGCAGCTTTCACAAAACTCAAAAACGAAGTTGTGCCAAAACTATGAGAGCTACGTGGCCAATTCTTGCTCACCTAACACAACGTGGGGCCCTGTATAACATACTGGAAAATTAGCCTTCTAGCCTTTATGGTTTTGAAGAAATCGGCAATTCATTTTTTTATTGTGGCAAACGCATTATCTCAAAGAGCAAACACCTATTTTGGAAAGTAGTTGATATTTGTATTCTCACTGCTAAAAACCATCCCATATGCACAGTCAGTGTGGGGTATGGACAGATCAGTTGAAAAAGTTACATTTTGGGGTGTTTTAATGGGTGCTATTGGACAAAAGTTGCAGCTTTCACAAAACTCAAAAACGAAGTTGTGCCAAAACTATGAGAGCTACGTGGCCAATTCTTGCTCACCTAACACAACGTGGGGCCCTGTATAACATACTGGAAAATTAGCCTTCTAGCCTTTATGGTTTTGAAGAAATGGGCAATTCATTTTTTTATTGTGGCAAACGCATTATCTCAAAGAGCAAACACCTATTTTGGAAAGTAGTTGATATTTGTATTCTCACTGCTAAAAACCATCCCATATGCACAGTCAGTGTGGGGTATGGACAGATCAGTTGAAAAAGTTACATTTTGGGGTGTTTTAATGGGTGCTATTGGACAAAAGTTGCAGCTTTCACAAAACTCAAAAACGAAGTTGTGCCAAAACTATGAGAGCTACATGGCCAATTCTTGCTCACCTAACACAACGTGGGGCCCTGTATAACATACTGGAAAATTAGCCTTCTAGCCTTTATGGTTTTGAAGAAATGGGCAATTCATTTTTTTATTGTGGCAAACGCATTATCTCAAAGAGCAAACACCTATTTTGGAAAGTAGTTGATATTTGTATTCTCACTGCTAAAAACCATCCCATATGCACAGTCAGTGTGGGGTATGGACAGATCAGTTGAAAAAGTTAGATTTTGGGGTGTTTTAATGGGTGCTATTGGACAAAAGTTGCAGCTTTCACAAAACTCAAAAACGAAGTTGTGCCAAAACTATGAGAGCTACATGGCCAATTCTTGCTCACCTAACACAACGTGGGGCCCTGTATAACATACTGGAAAATTAGCCTTCTAGCCTTTATGGTTTTGAAGAAATGGGCAATTCATTTTTTTATTGTGGCAAACGCATTATCTCAAAGAGCAAACACCTATTTTGGAAAGTAGTTGATATTTGTATTCTCATTGCTAAAAACCATCCCATATGCACAGTCAGTGTGGGGTATGGACAGATCAGTTGAAAAAGTTAGATTTTGGGGTGTTTTAATGGGTGCTATTGGACAAAAGTTGCAGCTTTCACAAAACTCAAAAACGAAGTTGTGCCAAAACTATGAGAGCTACATGGCCAATTCTTGCTCACCTAACACAACGTGGGGCCCTGTATAACATACTGGAAAATTAGCCTTCTAGCCTTTATGGTTTTGAAGAAATGGGCAATTCATTTTTTTATTGTGGCAAACGCATTATCTCAAAGAGCAAACACCTATTTTGGAAAGTAGTTGATATTTGTATTCTCACTGCTAAAAAACACCCCATATGCACAGTCGGTGTGGGGTATGGACAGATGAGTTGAAAAAGTTACATTTTGGGGTGTTTTAATGGGTGCTATTGGACAAAAGTTGCAGCTTTCACATAACTCAAAAACGAAGTTGTGCCAAAACTATGAGAGCTACATGGCCAATTCTTGCTCACCTAACACAACGTGGGGCCCTGTATAACATACTGGAAAATTAGCCTTCTAGCCTTTATGGTTTTGAAGAAATGGGCAATTCATTTTTTTATTGTGGCAAACGCATTATCTCAAAGAGCAAACACCTATTTTGGAAAGTAGTTGATATTTGTATTCTCACTGCTAAAAACCATCCCATATGCACAGTCAGTGTGGGGTATGGACAGATCAGTTGAAAAAGTTACATTTTGGGGTGTTTTAATGGGTGCTATTGGACAAAAGTTACAGCTTTCACAAAATTCAAAAACGAAGTTGTGCCAAAACTATGAGAGCTACATGGCCAATTCTTGCTCACCTAACACAACGTGGGGCCCTGTATAACATACTGGAAAATTAGCCTTCTAGCCTTTATGGTTTTGAAGAAATGGGCAATTCATTTTTTTATTGTGGCAAACGCATTATCTCAAAGAGCAAACACCTATTTTGGAAAGTAGTTGATATTTGTATTCTCACTGCTAAAAACCATCCCATATGCACAGTCAGTGTGGGGTATGGACAGATCAGTTGAAAAAGTTACATTTTGGGGTGTTTTAATGGGTGCTATTGGACAAAAGTTGCAACTTTCACAAAACTCAAAAACGAAGTTGTGCCAAAACTATGAGAGCTACATGGCCAATTCTTGCTCACCTAACACAACGTGGGGCCCTGTATAACATACTGGAAAATTAGCCTTCTAGCCTTTATGGTTTTGAAGAAATGGGCAATTCATTTTTTTATTGTGGCAAACGCATTATCTCAAAGAGCAAACACCTATTTTGGAAAGTAGTTGATATTTGTATTCTCACTGCTAAAAACCATCCCATATGCACAGTCAGTGTGGGGTATGGACAGATCAGTTGAAAAAGTTACATTTTGGGGTGTTTTAATGGGTGCTATTGGACAAAAGTTGCAGCTTTCACAAAACTCAAAAACGAAGTTGTGCCAAAAGTATGAGAGCTACCATGGCCAATTCTTGCTCACCTAACACAACGTGGGGCCCTGTATAACATACTGGAAAATTAGTTTTTATTATTTTGGAAAGTAGTTGATATTTGTATTCTCACTGCTAAAAACCATCCCATATGCACAGTCAGTGTGGGGTATGGACAGATCAGTTGAAAAAGTTACATTTTGGGGTGTTTTAATGGGTGCTATTGGACAAAAGTTGCAGCTTTCACAAAACTCAAAAACGAAGTTGTGCCAAAACTACGAGAGCTACATGGCCAATTCTTGCTCAACTAACAAAACGTGGGGCCCTGTATAACATACTGGAAAATTAGCTTTCTAGCCTTTATGGTTTTGAAGAAATGGGCAATTCATTTTTTTATTGTGGCAAACGCATTATCTCAAAGAGCAAACACCTATTTTGGAAAGTAGTTGATATTTGTATTCTCACTGCTAAAAACCATCCCATATGCACAGTCAGTGTGGGGTATGGACAGATCAGTTGAAAAAGTTACATTTTGGGGTGTTTTAATGGGTGCTATTGGACAAAAGTTGCAGCTTTCACAAAACTCAAAAACGAAGTTGTGCCAAAACTATGAGAGCTACATGGCCAATTCTTGCTCACCTAACACAACGTGGGGCCCTGTATAACATACTGGAAAATTAGCCTTCTAGCTTTTATGGTTTTGAAGAAATGGGCAATTCATTTTTTATTGTGGCAAACGCATTATCTCAAAGAGCAAACACCTGTTTTGGAAAGTAGTTGATATTTGTATTCTCACTGCTAAAAAACATCCCATATGCACAGTCAGTGTGGGGTATGGACAGATCAGTTGAAAAAGTTACATTTTTGGGTGTTTTAATGGGTGCTATTGGACAAAAGTTGCAGCTTTCACAAAACTCAAAAACGAAGTTGTGCCAAAAGTATGAGAGCTACCATGGCCAATTCTTGCTCACCTAACACAACGTGGGGCCCTGTATAACATACTGGAAAATTAGTTTTTATTATTTTGGAAAGTAGTTGATATTTGTATTCTCACTGCTAAAAACCATCCCATATGCACAGTCAGTGTGGGGTATGGACAGATCAGTTGAAAAAGTTACATTTTGGGGTGTTTTAATGGGTGCTATTGGACAAAAGTTGCAGCTTTCACAAAACTCAAAAACGAAGTTGTGCCAAAACTACGAGAGCTACATGGCCAATTCTTGCTCACCTAACAAAACGTGGGGCCCTGTATAACATACTGGAAAATTAGCTTTCTAGCCTTTATGGTTTTGAAGAAATGGGCAATTCATTTTTTTATTGTGGCAAACGCATTATCTCAAAGAGCAAACACCTATTTTGGAAAGTAGTTGATATTTGTATTCTCACTGCTAAAAACCATCCCATATGCACAGTCAGTGTGGGGTATGGACAGATCAGTTGAAAAAGTTACATTTTGGGGTGTTTTAATGGGTGCTATTGGACAAAAGTTGCAGCTTTCACAAAACTCAAAAACGAAGTTGTGCCAAAACTATGAGAGCTACATGGCCAATTCTTGCTCACCTAACACAACGTGGGGCCCTGTATAACATACTGGAAAATTAGCCTTCTAGCTTTTATGGTTTTGAAGAAATGGGCAATTCATTTTTTTATTGTGGCAAACGCATTATCTCAAAGAGCAAACACCTGTTTTGGAAAGTAGTTGATATTTGTATTCTCACTGCTAAAAAACATCCCATATGCACAGTCAGTGTGGGGTATGGACAGATCAGTTGAAAAAGTTACATTTTGGGGTGTTTTAATGGGTGCTATTGGACAAAAGTTGCAGCTTTCACAAAACTCAAAAACGAAGTTGTGCCAAAACTATGAGAGCTACATGGCCAATTCTTGCTCACCTAACACAACGTGGGGCCCTGTATAACATACTGGAAAATTAGCCTTCTAGCCTTTATGGTTTTGAAGAAATGGGCAATTCATTTTTTTATTGTGGCAAACGCATTATCTCAAAGAGCAAACACCTGTTTTGGAAAGTAGTTGATATTTGTATTCTCACTGCTAAAAACCATCCCATATGCACAGTCAGTGTGGGGTATGGACAGACCAGTTGAAAAAGTTTTATTTTGGGGTGTTTTAATGGGTGCTATTGGACAAAAGTTGCAGCTTTCACAAAACTCAAAAACGAAGTTGTGCCAAAACTATGAGAGCTACATGGCCAATTCTTGCTCACCTAACACAACGTGGGGCCCTGTATAACATACTGGAAAATTAGCTTTCTAGCCTTTATGGTTTTGAAGAAATGGGCAATTCATTTTTTTATTGTGGCAAACGCATTATCTCAAAGAGCAAACACCTTTTTTGGAAAGTAGTTGATATTTGTATTCTCACTGCTAAAAACCATCCCATATGCACAGTCAGTGTGGGGTATGGACAGATCAGTTGAAAAAGTTACATTTTGGGGTGTTTTAATGGGTGCTATTGGACAAAAGTTGCAGCTTTCACAAAACTCAAAAACGAAGTTGTGCCAAAACTATGAGAGCTACATGGCCAATTCTTGCTCACCTAACACAACGTGGGGCCCTGTATAACATACTGGAAAATTAGCTTTCTAGCCTTTATGGTTTTGAAGAAATGGGCAATTCATTTTTTTATTGTGGCAAACGCATTATCTCAAAGAGCAAACACCTATTTTGGAAAGTAGTTGATATTTGTATTCTCACTGCTAAAAACCATCCCATATGCACAGTCAGTGTGGGGTATGGACAGATCAGTTGAAAAAGTTACATTTTGGGGTGTTTTAATGGGTGCTATTGGACAAAAGTTGCAGCTTTCACAAAACTCAAAAACGAAGTTGTGCCAAAACTATGAGAGCTACATGGCCAATTCTTGCTCACCTAACACAACGTGGGGCCCTGTATAACATACTGGAAAATTAGCCTTCTAGCCTTTATGGTTTTGAAGAAATGGGCAATTCATTTTTTTATTGTGGCAAACGCATTATCTCAAAGAGCAAACACCTATTTTGGAAAGTAGTTGATATTTGTATTCTCACTGCTAAAAACCATCCCATATGCACAGTCAGTGTGGGGTATGGACAGATCAGTTGAAAAAGTTACATTTTGGGGTGTTTTAATGGGTGCTATTGGACAAAAGTTGCAGCTTTCACAAAACTCAAAAACGAAGTTGTGCCAAAACTATGAGAGCTACATGGCCAATTCTTGCTCACCTAACACAACGTGGGGCCCTGTATAACATACTGGAAAATTAGCCTTCTAGCCTTTATGGTTTTGAAGAAATGGGCAATTCATTTTTTTATTGTGGCAAACGCATTATCTCAAAGAGCAAACACCTATTTTGGAAAGTAGTTGATATTTGTATTCTCACTGCTAAAAACCATCCCATATGCACAGTCAGTGTGGGGTATGGACAGATCAGTTGAAAAAGTTACATTTTGGGGTGTTTTAATGGGTGCTATTGGACAAAAGTTGCAGCTTTCACAAAACTCAAAAACGAAGTTGTGCCAAAACTATGAGAGCTACATGGCCAATTCTTGCTCACCTAACACAACGTGGGGCCCTGTATAACATACTGGAAAATTAGCCTTCTAGCCTTTATGGTTTTGAAGAAATGGGCAATTCATTTTTTTATTGTGGCAAACGCATTATCTCAAAGAGCAAACACCTATTTTGGAAAGTAGTTGATATTTGTATTCTCACTGCTAAAAAACACCCCATATGCACAGTCGGTGTGGGGTATGGACAGATGAGTTGAAAAAGTTACATTTTGGGGTGTTTTAATGGGTGCTATTGGACAAAAGTTGCAGCTTTCACAAAACTCAAAAACGAAGTTGTGCCAAAACTATGAGAGCTACATGGCCAATTCTTGCTCACCTAACACAACGTGGGGCCCTGTATAACATACTGGAAAATTAGCCTTCTAGCCTTTATGGTTTTGAAGAAATGGGCAATTCATTTTTTTATTGTGGCAAACGCATTATCTCAAAGAGCAAACACCTATTTTGGAAAGTAGTTGATATTTGTATTCTCACTGCTAAAAACCATCCCATATGCACAGTCAGTGTGGGGTATGGACAGATCAGTTGAAAAAGTTACATTTTGGGGTGTTTTAATGGGTGCTATTGGACAAAAGTTACAGCTTTCACAAAATTCAAAAACGAAGTTGTGCCAAAACTATGAGAGCTACATGGCCAATTCTTGCTCACCTAACACAACGTGGGGCCCTGTATAACATACTGGAAAATTAGCCTTCTAGCCTTTATGGTTTTGAAGAAATGGGCAATTCATTTTTTTATTGTGGCAAACGCATTATCTCAAAGAGCAAACACCTATTTTGGAAAGTAGTTGATATTTGTATTCTCACTGCTAAAAACCATCCCATATGCACAGTCAGTGTGGGGTATGGACAGATCAGTTGAAAAAGTTACATTTTGGGGTGTTTTAATGGGTGCTATTGGACAAAAGTTGCAACTTTCACAAAACTCAAAAACGAAGTTGTGCCAAAACTATGAGAGCTACATGGCCAATTCTTGCTCACCTAACACAACGTGGGGCCCTGTATAACATACTGGAAAATTAGCCTTCTAGCCTTTATGGTTTTGAAGAAATGGGCAATTCATTTTTTTATTGTGGCAAACGCATTATCTCAAAGAGCAAACACCTATTTTGGAAAGTAGTTGATATTTGTATTCTCACTGCTAAAAACCATCCCATATGCACAGTCAGTGTGGGGTATGGACAGATCAGTTGAAAAAGTTACATTTTGGGGTGTTTTAATGGGTGCTATTGGACAAAAGTTGCAGCTTTCACAAAACTCAAAAACGAAGTTGTGCCAAAAGTATGAGAGCTACCATGGCCAATTCTTGCTCACCTAACACAACGTGGGGCCCTGTATAACATACTGGAAAATTAGTTTTTATTATTTTGGAAAGTAGTTGATATTTGTATTCTCACTGCTAAAAACCATCCCATATGCACAGTCAGTGTGGGGTATGGACAGATCAGTTGAAAAACTTACATTTTGGGGTGTTTTAATGGGTGCTATTGGACAAAAGTTACAGCTTTCACAAAATTCAAAAACGAAGTTGTGCCAAAACTATGAGAGCTACATGGCCAATTCTTGCTCACCTAACACAACGTGGGGCCCTGTATAACATACTGGAAAATTAGCCTTCTAGCCTTTATGGTTTTGAAGAAATGGGCAATTCATTTTTTTATTGTGGCAAACGCATTATCTCAAAGAGCAAACACCTATTTTGGAAAGTAGTTGATATTTGTATTCTCACTGCTAAAAACCATCCCATATGCACAGTCAGTGTGGGGTATGGACAGATCAGTTGAAAAAGTTACATTTTGGGGTGTTTTAATGGGTGCTATTGGACAAAAGTTGCAACTTTCACAAAACTCAAAAACGAAGTTGTGCCAAAACTATGAGAGCTACATGGCCAATTCTTGCTCACCTAACACAACGTGGGGCCCTGTATAACATACTGGAAAATTAGCCTTCTAGCCTTTATGGTTTTGAAGAAATGGGCAATTCATTTTTTTATTGTGGCAAACGCATTATCTCAAAGAGCAAACACCTATTTTGGAAAGTAGTTGATATTTGTATTCTCACTGCTAAAAACCATCCCATATGCACAGTCAGTGTGGGGTATGGACAGATCAGTTGAAAAAGTTACATTTTGGGGTGTTTTAATGGGTGCTATTGGACAAAAGTTGCAGCTTTCACAAAACTCAAAAACGAAGTTGTGCCAAAAGTATGAGAGCTACCATGGCCAATTCTTGCTCACCTAACACAACGTGGGGCCCTGTATAACATACTGGAAAATTAGTTTTTATTATTTTGGAAAGTAGTTGATATTTGTATTCTCACTGCTAAAAACCATCCCATATGCACAGTCAGTGTGGGGTATGGACAGATCAGTTGAAAAAGTTACATTTTGGGGTGTTTTAATGGGTGCTATTGGACAAAAGTTGCAGCTTTCACAAAACTCAAAAACGAAGTTGTGCCAAAACTACGAGAGCTACATGGCCAATTCTTGCTCAACTAACAAAACGTGGGGCCCTGTATAACATACTGGAAAATTAGCTTTCTAGCCTTTATGGTTTTGAAGAAATGGGCAATTCATTTTTTTATTGTGGCAAACGCATTATCTCAAAGAGCAAACACCTATTTTGGAAAGTAGTTGATATTTGTATTCTCACTGCTAAAAACCATCCCATATGCACAGTCAGTGTGGGGTATGGACAGATCAGTTGAAAAAGTTACATTTTGGGGTGTTTTAATGGGTGCTATTGGACAAAAGTTGCAGCTTTCACAAAACTCAAAAACGAAGTTGTGCCAAAACTATGAGAGCTACATGGCCAATTCTTGCTCACCTAACACAACGTGGGGCCCTGTATAACATACTGGAAAATTAGCCTTCTAGCTTTTATGGTTTTGAAGAAATGGGCAATTCATTTTTTATTGTGGCAAACGCATTATCTCAAAGAGCAAACACCTGTTTTGGAAAGTAGTTGATATTTGTATTCTCACTGCTAAAAAACATCCCATATGCACAGTCAGTGTGGGGTATGGACAGATCAGTTGAAAAAGTTACATTTTTGGGTGTTTTAATGGGTGCTATTGGACAAAAGTTGCAGCTTTCACAAAACTCAAAAACGAAGTTGTGCCAAAAGTATGAGAGCTACCATGGCCAATTCTTGCTCACCTAACACAACGTGGGGCCCTGTATAACATACTGGAAAATTAGTTTTTATTATTTTGGAAAGTAGTTGATATTTGTATTCTCACTGCTAAAAACCATCCCATATGCACAGTCAGTGTGGGGTATGGACAGATCAGTTGAAAAAGTTACATTTTGGGGTGTTTTAATGGGTGCTATTGGACAAAAGTTGCAGCTTTCACAAAACTCAAAAACTAAGTTGTGCCAAAACTACGAGAGCTACATAGCCAATTCTTGCTCACCTAACAAAACGTGGGGCCCTGTATAACATACTGGAAAATTAGCTTTCTAGCCTTTATGGTTTTGAAGAAATGGGCAATTCATTTTTTTATTGTGGCAAACGCATTATCTCAAAGAGCAAACACCTATTTTGGAAAGTAGTTGATATTTGTATTCTCACTGCTAAAAACCATCCCATATGCACAGTCAGTGTGGGGTATGGACAGATCAGTTGAAAAAGTTACATTTTGGGGTGTTTTAATGGGTGCTATTGGACAAAAGTTGCAGCTTTCACAAAACTCAAAAACGAAGTTGTGCCAAAACTATGAGAGCTACATGGCCAATTCTTGCTCACCTAACACAACGTGGGGCCCTGTATAACATACTGGAAAATTAGCCTTCTAGCTTTTATGGTTTTGAAGAAATGGGCAATTCATTTTTTTATTGTGGCAAACGCATTATCTCAAAGAGCAAACACCTGTTTTGGAAAGTAGTTGATATTTGTATTCTCACTGCTAAAAAACATCCCATATGCACAGTCAGTGTGGGGTATGGACAGATCAGTTGAAAAAGTTACATTTTGGGGTGTTTTAATGGGTGCTATTGGACAAAAGTTGCAGCTTTCACAAAACTCAAAAACGAAGTTGTGCCAAAACTATGAGAGCTACATGGCCAATTCTTGCTCACCTAACACAACGTGGGGCCCTGTATAACATACTGGAAAATTAGCCTTCTAGCCTTTATGGTTTTGAAGAAATGGGCAATTCATTTTTTTATTGTGGCAAACGCATTATCTCAAAGAGCAAACACCTGTTTTGGAAAGTAGTTGATATTTGTATTCTCACTGCTAAAAACCATCCCATATGCACAGTCAGTGTGGGGTATGGACAGACCAGTTGAAAAAGTTTTATTTTGGGGTGTTTTAATGGGTGCTATTGGACAAAAGTTGCAGCTTTCACAAAACTCAAAAACGAAGTTGTGCCAAAACTATGAGAGCTACATGGCCAATTCTTGCTCACCTAACACAACGTGGGGCCCTGTATAACATACTGGAAAATTAGCTTTCTAGCCTTTATGGTTTTGAAGAAATGGGCAATTCATTTTTTTATTGTGGCAAACGCATTATCTCAAAGAGCAAACACCTGTTTTGGAAAGTAGTTGATATTTGTATTCTCACTGCTAAAAACCATCCCATATGCACAGTCAGTGTGGGGTATGGACAGATCAGTTGAAAAAGTTACATTTTGGGGTGTTTTAATGGGTGCTATTGGACAAAAGTTGCAGCTTTCACAAAACTCAAAAACGAAGTTGTGCCAAAACTATGAGAGCTACATGGCCAATTCTTGCTCACCTAACACAACGTGGGGCCCTGTATAACATACTGGAAAATTAGCTTTCTAGCCTTTATGGTTTTGAAGAAATGGGCAATTCATTTTTTTATTGTGGCAAACGCATTATCTCAAAGAGCAAACACCTATTTTGGAAAGTAGTTGATATTTGTATTCTCACTGCTAAAAACCATCCCATATGCACAGTCAGTGTGGGGTATGGACAGATCAGTTGAAAAAGTTACATTTTGGGGTGTTTTAATGGGTGCTATTGGACAAAAGTTGCAGCTTTCACAAAACTCAAAAACGAAGTTGTGCCAAAACTATGAGAGCTACATGGCCAATTCTTGCTCACCTAACACAACGTGGGGCCCTGTATAACATACTGGAAAATTAGCCTTCTAGCCTTTATGGTTTTGAAGAAATGGGCAATTCATTTTTTATTGTGGCAAACGCATTATCTCAAAGAGCAAACACCTATTTTGGAAAGTAGTTGATATTTGTATTCTCACTGCTAAAAACCATCCCATATGCACAGTCAGTGTGGGGTATGGACAGATCAGTTGAAAAAGTTACATTTTGGGGTGTTTTAATGGGTGCTATTGGACAAAAGTTGCAGCTTTCACAAAACTCAAAAACGAAGTTGTGCCAAAACTATGAGAGCTACATGGCCAATTCTTGCTCACCTAACACAACGTGGGGCCCTGTATAACATACTGGAAAATTAGCCTTCTAGCCTTTATGGTTTTGAAGAAATGGGCAATTCATTTTTTTATTGTGGCAAACGCATTATCTCAAAGAGCAAACACCTATTTTGGAAAGTAGTTGATATTTGTATTCTCACTGCTAAAAACCATCCCATATGCACAGTCAGTGTGGGGTATGGACAGATCAGTTGAAAAAGTTACATTTTGGGGTGTTTTAATGGGTGCTATTGGACAAAAGTTGCAGCTTTCACAAAACTCAAAAACGAAGTTGTGCCAAAACTACGAGAGCTACATGGCCAATTCTTGCTCACCTAACACAACGTGGGGCCCTGTATAACATACTGGAAACTTAGCCTTCTAGCCTTTATGGTTTTGAAGAAATGGGCAATTCATTTTTTTATTGTGGCAAACGCATTATCTCAAAGAGCAAACACCTGTTTTGGAAAGTAGTTGATATTTGTATTCTCACTGCTAAAAACCATCCCATATGCACAGTCAGTGTGGGGTATGGACAGATCAGTTGAAAAAGTTACATTTTGGGGTGTTTTAATGGGTGCTATTGGACAAAAGTTGCAGCTTTCACAAAACTCAAAAACGAAGTTGTGCCAAAACTATGAGAGCTACATAGCCAATTCTTGCTCACCTAACACAACGTGGGGCCCTGTATAACATACTGGAAAATTAGCCTTCTAGCCTTTATGGTTTTGAAGAAATGGGCAATTCATTTTTTTATTGTGGCAAACGCATTATCTCAAAGAGCAAACACCTATTTTGGAAAGTAGTTGATATTTGTATTCTCACTGCTAAAAATCATCCCATATGCACAGTCAGTGTGGGGTATGGACAGATCAGTTGAAAAAGTTAGGTTTTGGGGTGTTTTAATGGGTGCTATTGGACAAAAGTTGCAGCTTTCACAAAACTCAAAAACGAAGTTGTGCCAAAACTATGAGAGCTACATGGCCAATTCTTGCTCACCTAACGCAACGTGGGGCCCTGTATAACATACTGGAAAATTAGCTTTCTAGCCTTTATGGTTTTGAAGAAATGGGCAATTCATTTTTTTATTGTCGCAAACGCAATATCTTAAAGAGCAAACACCTATTTTGGAAAGTAGTTGATATTTGTATTCTCACTGCTAAAAACCATCCCATATGCACAGTCAGTGTGGGGTATGGACAGATCAATTGAAAAAGTTACATTTTGGGGTGTTTTAATGGGTGCTATTGGACAAAAGTTGCAGCTTTCACAAAACTCAAAAACGAAGTTGTGCCAAAACTATGAGAGCTACATGGCCAATTCTTGCTCACCTAACGCAACGTAGGGCCCTGTATAACATACTGGAAAATTAGCCTTCTAGCCTTTATGGTTTTGAAGAAATGGGCAATTCATTTTTTTATTGTCGCAAACGCATTATCTCAAAGAGCAAACACCTATTTTGGAAAGTAGTTGATATTTGTATTCTCACTGCTAAAAATCATCCCATATGCACAGTCAGTGTGGGGTATGGACAGATCAGTTGAAAAAGTTAGGTTTTGGGGTGTTTTAATGGGTGCTATTGGACAAAAGTTGCAGCTTTCACAAAACTCAAAAACGAAGTTGTGCCAAAACTATGAGAGCTACATGGCCAATTCTTGCTCACCTAACGCAACGTGGGGCCCTGTATAACATACTGGAAAATTAGCCTTCTAGCCTTTATGGTTTTGAAGAAATGGGCAATTCATTTTTTTTATTGTCGCAAACGCATTATCTCAAAGAGCAAACACCTATTTTGGAAAGTAGTTGATATTTGTATTCTCACTGCTAAAAACCATCCCATATGCACAGTCAGTGTGGGGTATGGACAGATCAGTTGAAAAAGTTACATTTTGGGGTGTTTTAATGGGTGCTATTGGACAAAAGTTGCAGCTTTCACAAAAGTCAAAAACGAAGTTGTGCCAAAACTATGAGAGCTACATGGCCAATTCTTGCTCACCTAACGCAACGTGGGGCCCTGTATAACATACTGGAAAATTAGCCTTCTAGCCTTTATGGTTTTGAAGAAATGGGCAATTCATTTTTTTATTGTCGCAAACGCATTATCTCAAAGAGCAAACACCTATTTTGGAAAGTAGTTGATATTTGTATTCTCACTGCTAAAAACCATCCCATATGCACAGTCAGTGTGGGGTATGGACAGATCAGTTGAAAAAGTTACATTTTGGGGTGTTTTAATGGGTGCTATTGGACAAAAGTTGCAGCTTTCACAAAACTCAAAAACGAAGTTGTGCCAAAACTATGAGAGCTACATGGCCAATTCTTGCTCACCTAACGCAACGTGGGGCCCTGTATAACATACTGGAAAATTAGCCTTCTAGCCTTTATGGTTTTGAAGAAATGGGCAATTCATTTTTTTATTGTCGCAAACGCATTATCTCAAAGAGCAAACACCTATTTTGGAAAGTAGTTGATATTTGTATTCTCACTGCTAAAAACCATCCCATATGCACAGTCAATGTGGGGTATGGACAGATCAGTTGAAAAAGTTAGGTTTTGGGGTGTTTTAATGGGTGCTATTGGACAAAAGTTGCAGCTTTCACAAAACTCAAAAACGAAGTTGTGCCAAAACTATGAGAGCTACATGGCCAATTCTTGCTCACCTAACGCAACGTAGGGCCCTGTATAACATACTGGAAAATTAGCCTTCTAGCCTTTATGGTTTTGAAGAAATGGGCAATTCATTTTTTTATTGTCGCAAACGCATTATCTCAAAGAGCAAACACCTATTTTGGAAAGTAGTTGATATTTGTATTCTCACTGCTAAAAACCATCCCATATGCACAGTCAGTGTGGGGTATGGACAGATCAGTTGAAAAAGTTACATTTTGGGGTGTTTTAATGGGTGCTATTGGACAAAAGTTGCAGCTTTCACAAAAGTCAAAAACGAAGTTGTGCCAAAACTATGAGAGCTACATGGCCAATTCTTGCTCACCTAACGCAACGTGGGGCCCTGTATAACATACTGGAAAATTAGCCTTCTAGCCTTTATGGTTTTGAAGAAATGGGCAATTCATTTTTTTATTGTCGCAAACGCATTATCTCAAAGAGCAAACACCTATTTCGGAAAGTAGTTGATATTTGTTTTCTCACTGCTAAAAAACATCCCATATGCACAGTCAGTGTGGGGTATGGACAGATCAGTTGAAAAAGTTAGGTTTTGGGGTGTTTTAATGGGTGCTATTGGACAAAAGTTGCAGCTTTCACAAAACTCAAAAACGAAGTTGTGCCAAAACTATGAGAGCTACATGGCCAATTCTTGCTCACCTAACGCAACGTGGGGCCCTGTATAACATAATGGAAAATTAGCCTTCTAGCCTTTATGGTTTTGAAGAAATGGGCAATTCATTTTTTTATTGTCGCAAACGCATTATCTCAAAGAGCAAACACCTATTTTGGAAAGTAGTTGATATTTGTATTCTCACTGCTAAAAACCATCCCATATGCACAGTCAGTGTGGGGTATGGACAGATCAGTTGAAAAAGTTAGGTTTTGGGGTGTTTTAATGGGTGCTATTGGACAAAAGTTGCAGCTTTCACAAAACTCAAAAACGAAGTTGTGCCAAAACTATGAGAGCTACATGGCCAATTCTTGCTCACCTAACACAACGTGGGGCCCTGTATAACATACTGGAAAATTAGCCTTCTAGCCTTTATGGTTTTGAAGAAATGGGCAATTCATTTTTTTATTGTGGCAAACGCATTATCTCAAAGAGCAAACACCTATTTTGGAAAGTAGTTGATATTTGTATTCTCACTGCTAAAAACCATCCCATATGCACAGTCAGTGTGGGGTATGGACAGATCAGTTGAAAAAGTTACATTTTGGGGTGTTTTAATGGGTGCTATTGGACAAAAGTTGCAGCTTTCACAAAACTCAAAAACGAAGTTGTGCCAAAACTATGAGAGCTACATGGCCAATTCTTGCTCACCTAACACAACGTGGGGCCCTGTATAACATACTGGAAAATTAGCCTTCTAGCCTTTATGGTTTTGAAGAAATGGGCAATTCATTTTTTTATTGTGGCAAACGCATTATCTCAAAGAGCAAACACCTATTTTGGAAAGTAGTTGATATTTGTATTCTCACTGCTAAAAACCATCCCATATGCACAGTCAGTGTGGGGTATGGACAGATCAGTTGAAAAAGTTACATTTTGGGGTGTTTTAATGGGTGCTATTGGACAAAAGTTGCAGCTTTCACAAAACTCAAAAACGAAGTTGTGCCAAAACTACGAGAGCTACATGGCCAATTCTTGCTCACCTAACACAACGTGGGGCCCTGTATAACATACTGGAAACTTAGCCTTCTAGCCTTTATGGTTTTGAAGAAATGGGCAATTCATTTTTTTATTTTGGCAAACGCATTATCTCAAAGAGCAAACACCTGTTTTGGAAAGTAGTTGATATTTGTATTCTCACTGCTAAAAACCATCCCATATGCACAGTCAGTGTGGGGTATGGACAGATCAGTTGAAAAAGTTACATTTTGGGGTGTTTTAATGGGTGCTATTGGACAAAAGTTGCAGCTTTCACAAAACTCAAAAACGAAGTTGTGCCAAAACTATGAGAGCTACATAGCCAATTCTTGCTCACCTAACACAACGTGGGGCCCTGTATAACATACTGGAAAATTAGCCTTCTAGCCTTTATGGTTTTGAAGAAATGGGCAATTCATTTTTTTATTGTGGCAAACGCATTATCTCAAAGAGCAAACACCTATTTTGGAAAGTAGTTGATATTTGTATTCTCACTGCTAAAAATCATCCCATATGCACAGTCAGTGTGGGGTATGGACAGATCAGTTGAAAAAGTTAGGTTTTGGGGTGTTTTAATGGGTGCTATTGGACAAAAGTTGCAGCTTTCACAAAACTCAAAAACGAAGTTGTGCCAAAACTATGAGA
This sequence comes from Proterorhinus semilunaris, assembly GCA_021464625.1. Lineage (NCBI taxonomy): Eukaryota > Metazoa > Chordata > Actinopteri > Gobiiformes > Gobiidae > Proterorhinus > Proterorhinus semilunaris. The sequence continues at coordinate 338,203 of CM038355.1, read as the reverse complement.
GCTACATGGCCAATTCTTGCTCACCTAACGCAACGTGGGGCCCTGTATAACATACTGGAAAATTAGCCTTCTAGCCTTTATGGTTTTGAAGAAATGGGCAATTCATTTTTTTTATTGTCGCAAACGCATTATCTCAAAGAGCAAACACCTATTTTGGAAAGTAGTTGATATTTGTATTCTCACTGCTAAAAACCATCCCATATGCACAGTCAGTGTGGGGTATGGACAGATCAGTTGAAAAAGTTACATTTTGGGGTGTTTTAATGGGTGCTATTGGACAAAAGTTGCAGCTTTCACAAAAGTCAAAAACGAAGTTGTGCCAAAACTATGAGAGCTACATGGCCAATTCTTGCTCACCTAACGCAACGTGGGGCCCTGTATAACATACTGGAAAATTAGCCTTCTAGCCTTTATGGTTTTGAAGAAATGGGCAATTCATTTTTTTATTGTCGCAAACGCATTATCTCAAAGAGCAAACACCTATTTTGGAAAGTAGTTGATATTTGTATTCTCACTGCTAAAAACCATCCCATGTGCACAGTCAGTGTGGGGTATGGACAGATCAGTTGAAAAAGTTAGGTTTTGGGGTGTTTTAATGGGTGCTATTGGACAAAAGTTGCAGCTTTCACAAAACTCAAAAACGAAGTTGTGCCAAAACTATGAGAGCTACATGGCCAATTCTTGCTCACCTAACACAACCTGGGGCCCTGTATAACATACTGGAAAATTAACCTTCTAGCCTTTATGGTTTTGAAGAAATGGGCAATTCATTTTTTTATTGTCGCAAACGCATTATCTCAAAGAGCAAACACCTATTTCGGAAAGTAGTTGATATTTGTTTTCTCACTGCTAAAAACCATCCCATATGCACAGTCAGTGTGGGGTATGGACAGATCAGTTGAAAAAGTTACATTTTGGGGTGTTTTAATGGGTGCTATTGGACAAAAGTTGCAGCTTTCACAAAACTCAAAAACGAAGTTGTGCCAAAACTATGAGAGCTACATGGCCAATTCTTGCTCACCTAACGCAACGTGGGGCCCTGTATAACATACTGGAAAATTAGCCTTCTAGCCTTTATGGTTTTGAAGAAATGGGCAATTCATTTTTTTATTGTCGCAAACGCATTATCTCAAAGAGCAAACACCTATTTTGGAAAGTAGTTGATATTTGTATTCTTACTGCTAAAAACCATCCCATATGCACAGTCAGTGTGGGGTATGGACAGATCAGTTGAAAAAGTTAGGTTTTGGGGTGTTTTAATGGGTGCTATTGGACAAAGGTTGCAGCTTTCACAAAATTCAAAAACGAAGTTGTGCCAAAACTATGAGAGCTACATGGCCAATTCTTGCTCACCTAACGCAACGTGGGGCCCTGTATAACATACTGGAAAATTAGCCTTCTAGCCTTTATGGTTTTGAAGAAATGGGCAATTCATTTTTTTATTGTCGCAAACGCATTATCTCAAAGAGCAAACACCTATTTTGGAAAGTAGTTGATATTTGTATTCTCACTGCTAAAAACCATCCCATATGCACAGTCAGTGTGGGGTATGGACAGATCAGTTGAAAAAGTTAGGTTTTGGGGTGTTTTAATGGGTGCTATTCGACAAAAGTTGCAGCTTTCACAAAAGTCAAAAACGAAGTTGTGCCAAAACTATGAGAGCTACATGGCCAATTCTTGCTCACCTAACGCAACGTGGGGCCCTGTATAACATACTGGAAAATTAGCTTTCTAGCCTTTATGGTTTTAAAGAAATGGGCAATTCATTTTTTTATTGTCGCAAACGCATTATCTCAAAGAGCAAACACCTATTTTGGAAAGTAGTTGATATTTGTATTCTCACTGCTAAAAAACATCCCATATGCACAGTCAGTGTGGGGTATGGACAGATCAATTGAAAAAGTTACATTTTGGGGTGTTTTAATGGGTGCTATTGGACAAAAGTTGCAGCTTTCACAAAACTCAAAAACGAAGTTGTGCCAAAACTATGAGAGCTACATGGCCAATTCTTGCTCACCTAACGCAACGTGGGGCCCTGTATAACATACTGGAAAATTAGCCTTCTAGCCTTTATGGTTTTGAAGAAATGGGCAATTCATTTTTTTATTGTCGCAAACGCATTATCTCAAAGAGCAAACACCTATTTTGGAAAGTAGTTGATATTTGTATTCTCACTGCTAAAAATCATCCCATATGCACAGTCAGTGTGGGGTATGGACAGATCAGTTGAAAAAGTTAGGTTTTGGGGTGTTTTAATGGGTGCTATTCGACAAAAGTTGCAGCTTTCACAAAACTCAAAAACGAAGTTGTGCCAAAACTATGAGAGCTACATGGCCAATTCTTGCTCACCTAACGCAACGTGGGGCCCTGTATAACATACTGGAAAATTAGCTTTCTAGCCTTTATGGTTTTGAAGAAATGGGCAATTCATTTTTTTATTGTCGCAAACGCATTATCTCAAAGAGCAAACACCTATTTTGGAAAGTAGTTGATATTTGTATTCTCACTGCTAAAAACCATCCCATATGCACAGTCAGTGTGGGGTATGGACAGATCAGTTGAAAAAGTTACATTTTGGGGTGTTTTAATGGGTGCTATTGGACAAAAGTTGCAGCTTTCACAAAACTCAAAAACGAAGTTGTGCCAAAACTATGAGAGCTACATGGCCAATTCTTGCTCACCTAACGCAACGTGGGGCCCTGTATAACATACTGGAAAATTAGCCTTCTAGCCTTTATGGTTTTGAAGAAATGGGCAATTCATTTTTTTATTGTCGCAAACGCATTATCTCAAAGAGCAAACACCTATTTTGGAAAGTAGTTGATATTTGTATTCTCACTGCTAAAAATCATCCCATATGCACAGTCAGTGTGGGGTATGGACAGATCAGTTGAAAAAGTTAGGTTTTGGGGTGTTTTAATGGGTGCTATTCGACAAAAGTTGCAGCTTTCACAAAACTCAAAAACGAAGTTGTGCCAAAACTATGAGAGCTACATGGCAAATTCTTGCTCACCTAACGCAACGTGGGGCCCTGTATAACATACTGGAAAATTAGCTTTCTAGCCTTTATGGTTTTGAAGAAATGGGCAATTCATTTTTTTATTGTCGCAAACGCATTATCTCAAAGAGCAAACACCTATTTTGGAAAGTAGTTGATATTTGTATTCTCACTGCTAAAAACCATCCCATATGCACAGTCAGTGTGGGGTATGGACAGATCAGTTGAAAAAGTTACATTTTGGGGTGTTTTAATGGGTGCTATTGGACAAAAGTTGCAGCTTTCACAAAACTCAAAAACGAAGTTGTGCCAGAACTATGAGAGCTACATGGCCAATTCTTGCTCACCTAACGCAACGTGGGGCCCTGTATAACATACTGGAAAATTAGCCTTCTAGCCTTTATGGTTTTGAAGAAATGGGCAATTCATTTTTTTATTGTCGCAAACGCATTATCTCAAAGAGCAAACACCTATTTTGGAAAGTAGTTGATATTTGTATTCTCACTGCTAAAAACCATCCCATATGCACAGTCAATGTGGGGTATGGACAGATCAATTGAAAAAGTTACATTTTGGGGTGTTTTAATGGGTGCTATTGGACAAAAGTTGCAGCTTTCACAAAACTCAAAAACGAAGTTGTGCCAAAACTATGAGAGCTACATGGCCAATTCTTGCTCACCTAACGCAACGTGGGGCCCTGTATAACATACTGGAAAATTAGCCTTCTAGCCTTTATGGTTTTGAAGAAATGGGCAATTCATTTTTTTATTGTGGCAAACGCATTATCTCAAAGAGCAAACACCTATTTTGGAAAGTAGTTGATATTTGTATTCTCACTGCTAAAAACCATCCCATATGCACAGTCAGTGTGGGGTATGGACAGATCAGTTGAAAAAGTTACATTTTGGGGTGTTTTAATGGGTGCTATTGGACAAAAGTTGCAGCTTTCACAAAACTCAAAAACGAAGTTGTGCCAAAACTATGAGAGCTACATGGCCAATTCTTGCTCACCTAACACAACGTGGGGCCCTGTATAGCATACTGGAAAATTAGCCTTCTAGCCTTTATGGTTTTGAAGAAATGGGCAATTCATTTTTTTATTGTCGCAAACGCATTATCTCAAAGAGCAAAAACATATTTTGGAAAGTAGTTGATATTTGTATTCTCACTGCTAAAAACCATCCCATATGCACAGTCAGTGTGGGGTATGGACAGATCAGTTGAAAAAGTTACATTTTGGGGTGTTTTAATGGGTGCTATTGGACAAAAGTTGCAGCTTTCACAAAACTCAAAAACGAAGTTGTGCCAAAACTATGAGAGCTACATGGCCAATTCTTGCTCACCTAACGCAACGTGGGGCCCTGTATAACATACTGGAAAATTAGCCTTCTAGCCTTTATGGTTTTGAAGAAATGGGCAATTCATTTTTTTATTGTCGCAAACGCATTATCTCAAAGAGCAAACACCTATTTTGGAAAGTAGTTGATATTTGTATTCTCACTGCTAAAAACCATCCCATATGCACAGTCAGTGTGGGGTATGGACAGATCAGTTGAAAAAGTTACATTTTGGGGTGTTTTAATGGGTGCTATTGGACAAAAGTTGCAGCTTTCACAAAACTCAAAAACGAAGTTGTGCCAAAACTATGAGAGCTACATGGCCAATTCTTGCTCACCTAACGCAACGTGGGGCCCTGTATAACATACTGGAAAATTAGCCTTCTAGCCTTTATGGTTTTGAAGAAATGGGCAATTCATTTTTTTATTGTCGCAAACGCATTATCTCAAAGAGCAAAAACATATTTTGGAAAGTAGTTGATATTTGTATTCTCACTGCTAAAAATCATCCCATATGCACAGTCAGTGTGGGGTATGGACAGATCAGTTGAAAAAGTTACATTTTGGGGTGTTTTAATGGGTGCTATTGGACAAAAGTTGCAGCTTTCACAAAACTCAAAAACGAAGTTGTGCCAAAACTATGAGAGCTACATGGCCAATTCTTGCTCACCTAACGCAACGTGGGGCCCTGTATAACATACTGGAAAATTAGCCTTCTAGCCTTTATGGTTTTGAAGAAATGGGCAATTCATTTTTTTATTGTCGCAAACGCATTATCTCAAAGAGCAAACACCTATTTTGGAAAGTAGTTGATATTTGTATTCTCACTGCTAAAAACCATCCCATATGCACAGTCAGTGTGGGGTATGGACAGATCAGTTGAAAAAGTTACATTTTGGGGTGTTTTAATGGGTGCTATTGGACAAAAGTTGCAGCTTTCACAAAACTCAAAAACGAAGTTGTGCCAAAACTATGAGAGCTACATGGCCAATTCTTGCTCACCTAACGCAACGTGGGGCCCTGTATAACATACTGGAAAATTAGCCTTCTAGCCTTTATGGTTTTGAAGAAATGGGCAATTCATTTTTTTATTGTCGCAAACGCATTATCTCAAAGAGCAAAAACATATTTTGGAAAGTAGTTGATATTTGTATTCTCACTGCTAAAAATCATCCCATATGCACAGTCAGTGTGGGGTATGGACAGATCAGTTGAAAAAGTTAGGTTTTGGGGTGTTTTAATGGGTGCTATTGGACAAAAGTTGCAGCTTTCACAAAACTCAAAAACGAAGTTGTGCCAAAACTATGAGAGCTACATGGCCAATTCTTGCTCACCTAACGCAACGTGGGGCCCTGTATAACATACTGGAAAATTAGCCTTCTAGCCTTTATGGTTTTGAAGAAATGGGCAATTCATTTTTTTATTGTGGCAAACGCATTATCTCAAAGAGCAAACACCTATTTTGGAAAGTAGTTGATATTTGTATTCTCACTGCTAAAAATCATCCCATATGCACAGTCAGTGTGGGGTATGGACAGATCAGTTGAAAAAGTTAGGTTTTGGGGTGTTTTAATGGGTGCTATTGGACAAAAGTTGCAGCTTTCACAAAACTCAAAAACGAAGTTGTGCCAAAACTATGAGAGCTACGTGGCCAATTCTTGCTCACCTAACACAACGTGGGGCCCTGTATAACATACTGGAAAATTAGCCTTCTAGCCTTTATGGTTTTGAAGAAATGGGCAATTCATTTTTTTATTGTCGCAAACGCATTATCTCAAAGAGCAAACACCTATTTTGGAAAGTAGTTGATATTTGTATTCTCACTGCTAAAAACCATCCCATATGCACAGTCAATGTGGGGTATGGACAGATCAATTGAAAAAGTTACATTTTGGGGTGTTTTAATGGGTGCTATTGGACAAAAGTTGCAGCTTTCACAAAACTCAAAAACGAAGTTGTGCCAAAACTATGAGAGCTACATGGCCAATTCTTGCTCACCTAACGCAACGTGGGGCCCTGTATAACATACTGGAAAATTAGCCTTCTAGCCTTTATGGTTTTGAAGAAATGGGCAATTCATTTTTTTATTGTGGCAAACGCATTATCTCAAAGAGCAAACACCTATTTTGGAAAGTAGTTGATATTTGTATTCTCACTGCTAAAAACCATCCCATATGCACAGTCAGTGTGGGGTATGGACAGATCAGTTGAAAAAGTTACATTTTGGGGTGTTTTAATGGGTGCTATTGGACAAAAGTTGCAGCTTTCACAAAACTCAAAAACGAAGTTGTGCCAAAACTATGAGAGCTACATGGCCAATTCTTGCTCACCTAACACAACGTGGGGCCCTGTATAGCATACTGGAAAATTAGCCTTCTAGCCTTTATGGTTTTGAAGAAATGGGCAATTCATTTTTTTATTGTCGCAAACGCATTATCTCAAAGAGCAAAAACATATTTTGGAAAGTAGTTGATATTTGTATTCTCACTGCTAAAAACCATCCCATATGCACAGTCAGTGTGGGGTATGGACAGATCAGTTGAAAAAGTTACATTTTGGGGTGTTTTAATGGGTGCTATTGGACAAAAGTTGCAGCTTTCACAAAACTCAAAAACGAAGTTGTGCCAAAACTATGAGAGCTACATGGCCAATTCTTGCTCACCTAACGCAACGTGGGGCCCTGTATAACATACTGGAAAATTAGCCTTCTAGCCTTTATGGTTTTGAAGAAATGGGCAATTCATTTTTTTATTGTCGCAAACGCATTATCTCAAAGAGCAAACACCTATTTTGGAAAGTAGTTGATATTTGTATTCTCACTGCTAAAAACCATCCCATATGCACAGTCAGTGTGGGGTATGGACAGATCAGTTGAAAAAGTTACATTTTGGGGTGTTTTAATGGGTGCTATTGGACAAAAGTTGCAGCTTTCACAAAACTCAAAAACGAAGTTGTGCCAAAACTATGAGAGCTACATGGCCAATTCTTGCTCACCTAACGCAACGTGGGGCCCTGTATAACATACTGGAAAATTAGCCTTCTAGCCTTTATGGTTTTGAAGAAATGGGCAATTCATTTTTTTATTGTCGCAAACGCATTATCTCAAAGAGCAAAAACATATTTTGGAAAGTAGTTGATATTTGTATTCTCACTGCTAAAAATCATCCCATATGCACAGTCAGTGTGGGGTATGGACAGATCAGTTGAAAAAGTTAGGTTTTGGGGTGTTTTAATGGGTGCTATTGGACAAAAGTTGCAGCTTTCACAAAACTCAAAAACGAAGTTGTGCCAAAACTATGAGAGCTACATGGCCAATTCTTGCTCACCTAACGCAACGTGGGGCCCTGTATAACATACTGGAAAATTAGCCTTCTAGCCTTTATGGTTTTGAAGAAATGGGCAATTCATTTTTTTATTGTCGCAAACGCATTATCTCAAAGAGCAAAAACATATTTTGGAAAGTAGTTGATATTTGTATTCTCACTGCTAAAAACCATCCCATATGCACAGTCAGTGTGGGGTATGGACAGATCAGTTGAAAAAGTTACATTTTGGGGTGTTTTAATGGGTGCTATTGGACAAAAGTTGCAGCTTTCACAAAACTCAAAAACGAAGTTGTGCCAAAACTATGAGAGCTACATGGCCAATTCTTGCTCACCTAACGCAACGTGGGGCCCTGTATAACATACTGGAAAATTAGCCTTCTAGCCTTTATGGTTTTGAAGAAATGGGCAATTCATTTTTTTATTGTCGCAAACGCATTATCTCAAAGAGCAAACACCTATTTTGGAAAGTAGTTGATATTTGTATTCTCACTGCTAAAAACCATCCCATATGCACAGTCAGTGTGGGGTATGGACAGATCAGTTGAAAAAGTTACATTTTGGGGTGTTTTAATGGGTGCTATTGGACAAAAGTTGCAGCTTTCACAAAACTCAAAAACGAAGTTGTGCCAAAACTATGAGAGCTACATGGCCAATTCTTGCTCACCTAACGCAACGTGGGGCCCTGTATAACATACTGGAAAATTAGCCTTCTAGCCTTTATGGTTTTGAAGAAATGGGCAATTCATTTTTTTATTGTCGCAAACGCATTATCTCAAAGAGCAAAAACATATTTTGGAAAGTAGTTGATATTTGTATTCTCACTGCTAAAAATCATCCCATATGCACAGTCAGTGTGGGGTATGGACAGATCAGTTGAAAAAGTTAGGTTTTGGGGTGTTTTAATGGGTGCTATTGGACAAAAGTTGCAGCTTTCACAAAACTCAAAAACGAAGTTGTGCCAAAACTATGAGAGCTACATGGCCAATTCTTGCTCACCTAACGCAACGTGGGGCCCTGTATAACATACTGGAAAATTAGCCTTCTAGCCTTTATGGTTTTGAAGAAATGGGCAATTCATTTTTTTATTGTCGCAAACGCATTATCTCAAAGAGCAAACACCTATTTTGGAAAGTAGTTGATATTTGTATTCTCACTGCTAAAAACCATCCCATATGCACAGTCAATGTGGGGTATGGACAGATCAATTGAAAAAGTTACATTTTGGGGTGTTTTAATGGGTGCTATTGGACAAAAGTTGCAGCTTTCACAAAACTCAAAAACGAAGTTGTGCCAAAACTATGAGAGCTACATGGCCAATTCTTGCTCACCTAACGCAACGTGGGGCCCTGTATAACATACTGGAAAATTAGCCTTCTAGCCTTTATGGTTTTGAAGAAATGGGCAATTCATTTTTTTATTGTGGCAAACGCATTATCTCAAAGAGCAAACACCTATTTTGGAAAGTAGTTGATATTTGTATTCTCACTGCTAAAAACCATCCCATATGCACAGTCAGTGTGGGGTATGGACAGATCAGTTGAAAAAGTTACATTTTGGGGTGTTTTAATGGGTGCTATTGGACAAAAGTTGCAGCTTTCACAAAACTCAAAAACGAAGTTGTGCCAAAACTATGAGAGCTACATGGCCAATTCTTGCTCACCTAACACAACGTGGGGCCCTGTATAGCATACTGGAAAATTAGCCTTCTAGCCTTTATGGTTTTGAAGAAATGGGCAATTCATTTTTTTATTGTCGCAAACGCATTATCTCAAAGAGCAAAAACATATTTTGGAAAGTAGTTGATATTTGTATTCTCACTGCTAAAAACCATCCCATATGCACAGTCAGTGTGGGGTATGGACAGATCAGTTGAAAAAGTTACATTTTGGGGTGTTTTAATGGGTGCTATTGGACAAAAGTTGCAGCTTTCACAAAACTCAAAAACGAAGTTGTGCCAAAACTATGAGAGCTACATGGCCAATTCTTGCTCACCTAACGCAACGTGGGGCCCTGTATAACATACTGGAAAATTAGCCTTCTAGCCTTTATGGTTTTGAAGAAATGGGCAATTCATTTTTTTATTGTCGCAAACGCATTATCTCAAAGAGCAAACACCTATTTTGGAAAGTAGTTGATATTTGTATTCTCACTGCTAAAAACCATCCCATATGCACAGTCAGTGTGGGGTATGGACAGATCAGTTGAAAAAGTTACATTTTGGGGTGTTTTAATGGGTGCTATTGGACAAAAGTTGCAGCTTTCACAAAACTCAAAAACGAAGTTGTGCCAAAACTATGAGAGCTACATGGCCAATTCTTGCTCACCTAACGCAACGTGGGGCCCTGTATAACATACTGGAAAATTAGCCTTCTAGCCTTTATGGTTTTGAAGAAATGGGCAATTCATTTTTTTATTGTCGCAAACGCATTATCTCAAAGAGCAAAAACATATTTTGGAAAGTAGTTGATATTTGTATTCTCACTGCTAAAAATCATCCCATATGCACAGTCAGTGTGGGGTATGGACAGATCAGTTGAAAAAGTTAGGTTTTGGGGTGTTTTAATGGGTGCTATTGGACAAAAGTTGCAGCTTTCACAAAACTCAAAAACGAAGTTGTGCCAAAACTATGAGAGCTACATGGCCAATTCTTGCTCACCTAACGCAACGTGGGGCCCTGTATAACATACTGGAAAATTAGCCTTCTAGCCTTTATGGTTTTGAAGAAATGGGCAATTCATTTTTTTATTGTGGCAAACGCATTATCTCAAAGAGCAAACACCTATTTTGGAAAGTAGTTGATATTTGTATTCTCACTGCTAAAAATCATCCCATATGCACAGTCAGTGTGGGGTATGGACAGATCAGTTGAAAAAGTTAGGTTTTGGGGTGTTTTAATGGGTGCTATTGGACAAAAGTTGCAGCTTTCACAAAACTCAAAAACGAAGTTGTGCCAAAACTATGAGAGCTACGTGGCCAATTCTTGCTCACCTAACACAACGTGGGGCCCTGTATAACATACTGGAAAATTAGCCTTCTAGCCTTTATGGTTTTGAAGAAATGGGCAATTCATTTTTTTATTGTCGCAAACGCATTATCTCAAAGAGCAAACACCTATTTTGGAAAGTAGTTGATATTTGTATTCTCACTGCTAAAAACCATCCCATATGCACAGTCAATGTGGGGTATGGACAGATCAATTGAAAAAGTTACATTTTGGGGTGTTTTAATGGGTGCTATTGGACAAAAGTTGCAGCTTTCACAAAACTCAAAAACGAAGTTGTGCCAAAACTATGAGAGCTACATGGCCAATTCTTGCTCACCTAACGCAACGTGGGGCCCTGTATAACATACTGGAAAATTAGCCTTCTAGCCTTTATGGTTTTGAAGAAATGGGCAATTCATTTTTTTATTGTGGCAAACGCATTATCTCAAAGAGCAAACACCTATTTTGGAAAGTAGTTGATATTTGTATTCTCACTGCTAAAAACCATCCCATATGCACAGTCAGTGTGGGGTATGGACAGATCAGTTGAAAAAGTTACATTTTGGGGTGTTTTAATGGGTGCTATTGGACAAAAGTTGCAGCTTTCACAAAACTCAAAAACGAAGTTGTGCCAAAACTATGAGAGCTACATGGCCAATTCTTGCTCACCTAACACAACGTGGGGCCCTGTATAGCATACTGGAAAATTAGCCTTCTAGCCTTTATGGTTTTGAAGAAATGGGCAATTCATTTTTTTATTGTCGCAAACGCATTATCTCAAAGAGCAAAAACATATTTTGGAAAGTAGTTGATATTTGTATTCTCACTGCTAAAAACCATCCCATATGCACAGTCAGTGTGGGGTATGGACAGATCAGTTGAAAAAGTTACATTTTGGGGTGTTTTAATGGGTGCTATTGGACAAAAGTTGCAGCTTTCACAAAACTCAAAAACGAAGTTGTGCCAAAACTATGAGAGCTACATGGCCAATTCTTGCTCACCTAACGCAACGTGGGGCCCTGTATAACATACTGGAAAATTAGCCTTCTAGCCTTTATGGTTTTGAAGAAATGGGCAATTCATTTTTTTATTGTCGCAAACGCATTATCTCAAAGAGCAAACACCTATTTTGGAAAGTAGTTGATATTTGTATTCTCACTGCTAAAAACCATCCCATATGCACAGTCAGTGTGGGGTATGGACAGATCAGTTGAAAAAGTTACATTTTGGGGTGTTTTAATGGGTGCTATTGGACAAAAGTTGCAGCTTTCACAAAACTCAAAAACGAAGTTGTGCCAAAACTATGAGAGCTACATGGCCAATTCTTGCTCACCTAACGCAACGTGGGGCCCTGTATAACATACTGGAAAATTAGCCTTCTAGCCTTTATGGTTTTGAAGAAATGGGCAATTCATTTTTTTATTGTCGCAAACGCATTATCTCAAAGAGCAAAAACATATTTTGGAAAGTAGTTGATATTTGTATTCTCACTGCTAAAAATCATCCCATATGCACAGTCAGTGTGGGGTATGGACAGATCAGTTGAAAAAGTTAGGTTTTGGGGTGTTTTAATGGGTGCTATTGGACAAAAGTTGCAGCTTTCACAAAACTCAAAAACGAAGTTGTGCCAAAACTATGAGAGCTACATGGCCAATTCTTGCTCACCTAACGCAACGTGGGGCCCTGTATAACATACTGGAAAATTAGCCTTCTAGCCTTTATGGTTTTGAAGAAATGGGCAATTCATTTTTTTATTGTCGCAAACGCATTATCTCAAAGAGCAAACACCTATTTTGGAAAGTAGTTGATATTTGTATTCTCACTGCTAAAAACCATCCCATATGCACAGTCAGTGTGGGGTATGGACAGATCAGTTGAAAAAGTTACATTTTGGGGTGTTTTAATGGGTGCTATTGGACAAAAGTTGCAGCTTTCACAAAACTCAAAAACGAAGTTGTGCCAGAACTATGAGAGCTACATGGCCAATTCTTGCTCACCTAACGCAACGTGGGGCCCTGTATAACATACTGGAAAATTAGCCTTCTAGCCTTTATGGTTTTGAAGAAATGGGTAATTCATTTTTTTATTGTCGCAAACGCATTATCTCAAAGAGCAAACACCTATTTTGGAAAGTAGTTGATATTTGTATTCTCACTGCTAAAAACCATCCCATATGCACAGTCAGTGTGGGGTATGGACAGATCAGTTGAAAAAGTTACGTTTTGGGGTGTTTTAATGGGTGCTATTGGACAAAAGTTGCAGCTATCACAAAACTCAAAAACGAAGTTGTGCCAGAACTATGAGAGCTACATGGCCAATTCTTGCTCACCTAACGCAACATGGGGCCCTGTATAACATACTGGAAAATTAGCCTTCTAGCCTTTATGGTTTTGAAGAAATGGGCAATTCATTTTTTTATTGTCGCAAACGCATTATCTCAAAGAGCAAACACCTATTTTGGAAAGTAGTTGATATTTGTATTCTCACTGCTAAAAACCATCCCATATGCACAGTCAGTGTGGGGTATGGACAGATCAGTTGAAAAAGTTACATTTTGTGGTGTTTTAATGGGTGCTATTGGACAAAAGTTGCAGCTTTCACAAAACTCAAAAACGAAGTTGTGCCAAAACTATGAGAGCTACATGGCCAATTCTTGCTCACCTAACGCAACGTGGGGCCCTGTATAACATACTGGAAAATTAGCCTTCTAGCCTTTATGGTTTTGAAGAAATGGGCAATTCATTTTTTTATTGTCGCAAACGCATTATCTCAAAGAGCAAACACCTATTTTGGAAAGTAGTTGATATTTGTATTCGCACTGCTAAAAACCATCCCATGTGCACAGTCAGTGTGGGGTATGGACAGATCAGTTGAAAAAGTTAGGTTTTGGGGTGTTTTAATGGGTGCTATTGGACAAAAGTTGCAGCTTTCACAAAACTCAAAAACGAAGTTGTGCCAAAACTATGAGAGCTACATGGCCAATTCTTGCTCACCTAACACAACGTGGGGCCCTGTATAACATACTGGAAAATTAACCTTCTAGCCTTTATGGTTTTGAAGAAATGGGCAATTCATTTTTTTATTGTCGCAAACGCATTATCTCAAAGAGCAAACACCTATTTCGGAAAGTAGTTGATATTTGTTTTCTCACTGCTAAAAACCATCCCATATGCACAGTCAGTGTGGGGTATGGACAGATCAGTTGAAAAAGTTACATTTTGGGGTGTTTTAATGGGTGCTATTGGACAAAAGTTGCAGCTTTCACAAAACTCAAAAACGAAGTTGTGCCAAAACTATGAGAGCTACATGGCCAATTCTTGCTCACCTAACGCAACGTGGGGCCCTGTATAACATACTGGAAAATTAGCTTTCTAGCCTTTATGGTTTTGAAGAAATGGGCAATTCATTTTTTTATTGTCGCAAACGCATTATCTCAAAGAGCAAACACCTATTTTGGAAAGTAGTTGATATTTGTATTCTCACTGCTAAAAACCATCCCATATGCACAGTCAATGTGGGGTATGGACAGATCAATTGAAAAAGTTACATTTTGGGGTGTTTTAATGGGTGCTATTGGACAAAAGTTGCAGCTTTCACAAAACTCAAAAACGAAGTTGTGCCAAAACTATGAGAGCTACATGGCCAATTCTTGCTCACCTAACGCAACGTGGGGCCCTGTATAACATACTGGAAAATTAGCCTTCTAGCCTTTATGGTTTTGAAGAAATGGGCAATTCATTTTTTTATTGTCGCAAACGCATTATCTCAAAGAGCAAACACCTATTTTGGAAAGTAGTTGATATTTGTATTCTCACTGCTAAAAATCATCCCATATGCACAGTCAGTGTGGGGTATGGACAGATCAGTTGAAAAAGTTAGGTTTTGGGGTGTTTTAATGGGTGCTATTCGACAAAAGTTGCAGCTTTCACAAAACTCAAAAACGAAGTTGTGCCAAAACTATGAGAGCTACATGGCCAATTCTTGCTCACCTAACGCAACGTGGGGCCCTGTATAACATACTGGAAAATTAGCTTTCTAGCCTTTATGGTTTTGAAGAAATGGGCAATTCATTTTTTTATTGTCGCAAACGCATTATCTCAAAGAGCAAACACCTATTTTGGAAAGTAGTTGATATTTGTATTCTCACTGCTAAAAACCATCCCATATGCACAGTCAGTGTGGGGTATGGACAGATCAGTTGAAAAAGTTACATTTTGGGGTGTTTTAATGGGTGCTATTGGACAAAAGTTGCAGCTTTCACAAAACTCAAAAACGAAGTTGTGCCAGAACTATGAGAGCTACATGGCCAATTCTTGCTCACCTAACGCAACGTGGGGCCCTGTATAACATACTGGAAAATTAGCCTTCTAGCCTTTATGGTTTTGAAGAAATGGGCAATTCATTTTTTTATTGTCGCAAACGCATTATCTCAAAGAGCAAACACCTATTTTGGAAAGTAGTTGATATTTGTATTGTCACTGCTAAAAACCATCCCATATGCACAGTCAGTGTGGGGTATGGACAGATCAGTTGAAAAAGTTACATTTTGGGGTGTTTTAATGGGTGCTATTGGACAAAAGTTGCAGCTTTCACAAAACTCAAAAACGAAGTTGTGCCAGAACTATGAGAGCTACATGGCCAATTCTTGCTCACCTAACGCAACGTGGGGCCCTGTATAACATACTGGAAAATTAGCCTTCTAGCCTTTATGGTTTTGAAGAAATGGGCAATTTATTTTTTTATTGTCGCAAACGCATTATCTCAAAGAGCAAACACCTATTTTGGAAAGTAGTTGATATTTGTATTCTCACTGCTAAAAACCATCCCATATGCACAGTCAGTGTGGGGTATGGACAGATCAGTTGAAAAAGTTACATTTTGGGGTGTTTTAATGGGTGCTATTGGACAAAAGTTGCAGCTTTCACAAAACTCAAAAACGAAGTTGTGCCAAAACTATGAGAGCTACATGGCCAATTCTTGCTCACCTAACGCAACGTGGGGCCCTGTATAACATACTGGAAAATTAGCCTTCTAGCCTTTATGGTTTTGAAGAAATGGGTAATTCATTTTTTTATTGTCGCAAACGCATTATCTCAAAGAGCGAACACCTATTTTGGAAAGTAGTTGATATTTGTATTCTCACTGCTAAAAACCATCCCATATGCACAGTCAGTGTGGGGTATGGACAGATCAGTTGAAAAAGTTACATTTTGGGGTGTTTTAATGGGTGCTATTGGACAAAAGTTGCAGCTTTCACAAAACTCAAAAACGAAGTTGTGCCAAAACTATGAGAGCTACATGGCCAATTCTTGCTCACCTAACACAACGTGGGGCCCTGTATAACATACTGGAAAATTAACCTTCTAGCCTTTATGGTTTTGAAGAAATGGGCAATTCATTTTTTTATTGTCGCAAACGCATTATCTCAAAGAGCAAACACCTATTTCGGAAAGTAGTTGATATTTGTTTTCTCACTGCTAAAAACCATCCCATATGCACAGTCAGTGTGGGGTATGGACAGATCAGTTGAAAAAGTTACATTTTGGGGTGTTTTAATGGGTGCTATTGGACAAAAGTTGCAGCTTTCACAAAACTCAAAAACGAAGTTGTGCCAAAACTATGAGAGCTACATGGCCAATTCTTGCTCACCTAACACAACGTGGGGCCCTGTATAACATACTGGAAAATTAGCCTTCTAGCCTTTATGGTTTTGAAGAAATGGGCAATTCATTTTTTTATTGTCGCAAACGCATTATCTCAAAGAGCAAACACCTATTTTGGAAAGTAGTTGATATTTGTATTCTCACTGCTAAAAACCATCCCATGTGCACAGTCAGTGTGGGGTATGGACAGATCAGTTGAAAAAGTTAGGTTTTGGGGTGTTTTAATGGGTGCTATTGGACAAAAGTTGCAGCTTTCACAAAACTCAAAAACGAAGTTGTGCCAAAACTATGAGAGCTACATGGCCAATTATTGCTCACCTAACACAACGTGGGGCCCTGTATAACATACTGGAAAATTAACCTTCTAGCCTTTATGGTTTTGAAGAAATGGGCAATTCATTTTTTTATTGTCGCAAACGCATTATCTCAAAGAGCAAACACCTATTTCGGAAAGTAGTTGATATTTGTTTTCTCACTGCTAAAAACCATCCCATATGCACAGTCAGTGTGGGGTATGGACAGATCAGTTGAAAAAGTTACATTTTGGGGTGTTTTAATGGGTGCTATTGGACAAAAGTTGCAGCTTTCACAAAACTCAAAAACGAAGTTGTGCCAAAACTATGAGAGCTACATGGCCAATTCTTGCTCACCTAACGCAACGTGGGGCCCTGTATAACATACTGGAAAATTAGCCTTCTAGCCTTTATGGTTTTGAAGAAATGGGCAATTCATTTTTTTATTGTCGCAAACGCATTATCTCAAAGAGCAAACACCTATTTTGGAAAGTAGTTGATATTTGTATTCTCACTGCTAAAAACCATCCCATGTGCACAGTCAGTGTGGGGTATGGACAGATCAGTTGAAAAAGTTAGGTTTTGGGGTGTTTTAATGGGTGCTATTGGACAAAAGTTGCAGCTTTCACAAAACTCAAAAACGAAGTTGTGCCAAAACTATGAGAGCTACATGGCCAATTCTTGCTCACCTAACACAACGTGGGGCCCTGTATAACATACTGGAAAATTAACCTTCTAGCCTTTATGGTTTTGAAGAAATGGGCAATTCATTTTTTTATTGTCGCAAACGCATTATCTCAAAGAGCAAACACCTATTTCGGAAAGTAGTTGATATTTGTTTTCTCACTGCTAAAAACCATCCCATATGCACAGTCAGTGTGGGGTATGGACAGATCAGTTGAAAAAGTTACATTTTGGGGTGTTTTAATGGGTGCTATTGGACAAAAGTTGCAGCTTTCACAAAACTCAAAAACGAAGTTGTGCCAGAACTATGAGAGCTACATGGCCAATTCTTGCTCACCTAACGCAACGTGGGGCCCTGTATAACATACTGGAAAATTAGCCTTCTAGCCTTTATGGTTTTGAAGAAATGGGCAATTCATTTTTTTATTGTCGCAAACGCATTATCTCAAAGAGCAAACATCTATTTTGGAAAGTAGTTGATATTTGTATTCTCACTGCTAAAAACCATCCCATATGCACAGTCAGTGTGGGGTATGGACAGATCAGTTGAAAAAGTTACATTTTGGGGTGTTTTAATGGGTGCTATTGGACAAAAGTTGCAGCTTTCACAAAACTCAAAAACGAAGTTGTGCCAAAACTATGAGAGCTACATGGCCAATTCTTGCTCACCTAACGCAACGTGGGGCCCTGTATAACATACTGGAAAATTAGCCTTCTAGCCTTTATGGTTTTGAAGAAATGGGCAATTCATTTTTTTATTGTCGCAAACGCATTATCTCAAAGAGCAAACACCTATTTTGGAAAGTAGTTGATATTTGTATTCTCACTGCTAAAAACCATCCCATATGCACAGTCAGTGTGGGGTATGGACAGATCAGTTGAAAAAGTTAGGTTTTGGGGTGTTTTAATGGGTGCTATTGGACAAAGGTTGCAGCTTTCACAAAACTCAAAAACGAAGTTGTGCCAAAACTATGAGAGCTACATGGCCAATTCTTGCTCACCTAACTCAACGTGGGGCCCTGTATAACATACTGGAAAATTAGCCTTCTAGCCTTTATGGTTTTGAAGAAATGGGCAATTCATTTTTTTATTGTCGCAAACGCATTATCTCAAAGAGCAAACACCTATTTTGGAAAGTAGTTGATATTTGTATTCTCACTGCTAAAAACCATCCCATATGCACAGTCAATGTGGGGTATGGACAGATCAATTGAAAAAGTTACATTTTGGGGTGTTTTAATGGGTGCTATTGGACAAAAGTTGCAGCTTTCACAAAACTCAAAAACGAAGTTGTGCCAAAACTATGAGAGCTACATGGCCAATTCTTGCTCACCTAACGCAACGTGGGGCCCTGTATAACATACTGGAAAATTAGCCTTCTAGCCTTTATGGTTTTGAAGAAATGGGCAATTCATTTTTTTATTGTCGCAAACGCATTATCTCAAAGAGCAAACACCTATTTTGGAAAGTAGTTGATATTTGTATTCTCACTGCTAAAAATCATCCCATATGCACAGTCAGTGTGGGGTATGGACAGATCAGTTGAAAAAGTTAGGTTTTGGGGTGTTTTAATGGGTGCTATTCGACAAAAGTTGCAGCTTTCACAAAACTCAAAAACGAAGTTGTGCCAAAACTATGAGAGCTACATGGCCAATTCTTGCTCACCTAACGCAACGTGGGGCCCTGTATAACATACTGGAAAATTAGCCTTCTAGCCTTTATGGTTTTGAAGAAATGGGCAATTCATTTTTTTATTGTGGCAAACGCATTATCTCAAAGAGCAAACACCTATTTTGGAAAGTAGTTGATATTTGTGTTCTCACTGCTAAAAACCATCCCATATGCACAGTCAGTGTGGGGTATGGACAGATCAGTTGAAAAAGTTACATTTTGGGGTGTTTTAATGGGTGCTATTGGACAAAAGTTGCAGCTTTCACAAAACTCAAAAACGAAGTTGTGCCAAAACTATGAGAGCTACATGGCCAATTCTTGCTCACCTAACACAACGTGGGGCCCTGTATAACATACTGGAAAATTAGCCTTCTAGCCTTTATGGTTTTGAAGAAATGGGCAATTCATTTTTTTATTGTGGCAAACGCATTATCTCAAAGAGCAAACACCTGTTTTGGAAAGTAGTTGATATTTGTATTCTCACTGCTAAAAACCATCCCATATGCACAGTCAGTGTGGGGTATGAACAGATCAGTTGAAAAAGTTACATTTTGGGGTGTTTTAATGGGTGCTATTGGACAAAAGTTGCAGCTTTCACAAAACTCAAAAACGAAGTTGTGCCAAAACTATGAGAGCTACATGGCCAATTCTTGCTCACCTAACACAACGTGGGGCCCTGTATAACATACTGGAAAATTAGCCTTCTAGCCTTTATGGTTTTGAAGAAATGGGCAATTCATTTTTTATTGTGGCAAACGCATTATCTCAAAGAGCAAACACCTATTTTGGAAAGTAGTTGATATTTGTATTCTCACTGCTAAAAACCATCCCATATGCACAGTCAGTGTGGGGTATGGACAGATCAGTTGAAAAAGTTAGGTTTTGGGGTGTTTTAATGGGTGCTATTCGACAAAAGTTGCAGCTTTCACAAAACTCAAAAACGAAGTTGTGCCAAAACTATGAGAGCTACATGGCCAATTCTTGCTCACCTAACGCAACGTGGGGCCCTGTATAACATACTGGAAAATTAGCCTTCTAGCCTTTATGGTTTTGAAGAAATGGGCAATTCATTTTTTTATTGTGGCAAACGCATTATCTCAAAGAGCAAACACCTATTTTGGAAAGTAGTTGATATTTGTGTTCTCACTGCTAAAAACCATCCCATATGCACAGTCAGTGTGGGGTATGGACAGATCAGTTGAAAAAGTTAGGTTTTGGGGTGTTTTAATGGGTGCTATTGGACAAAAGTTGCAGCTTTCACAAAACTCAAAAACGAAGTTGTGCCAAAACTATGAGAGCTACATGGCCAATTATTGCTCACCTAACACAACGTGGGGCCCTGTATAACATACTGGAAAATTAACCTTCTAGCCTTTATGGTTTTGAAGAAATGGGCAATTCATTTTTTTATTGTCGCAAACGCATTATCTCAAAGAGCAAACACCTATTTCGGAAAGTAGTTGATATTTGTTTTCTCACTGCTAAAAACCATCCCATATGCACAGTCAGTGTGGGGTATGGACAGATCAGTTGAAAAAGTTACATTTTGGGGTGTTTTAATGGGTGCTATTGGACAAAAGTTGCAGCTTTCACAAAACTCAAAAACGAAGTTGTGCCAAAACTATGAGAGCTACATGGCCAATTCTTGCTCACCTAACGCAACGTGGGGCCCTGTATAACATACTGGAAAATTAGCCTTCTAGCCTTTATGGTTTTGAAGAAATGGGCAATTCATTTTTTTATTGTCGCAAACGCATTATCTCAAAGAGCAAACACCTATTTTGGAAAGTAGTTGATATTTGTATTCTCACTGCTAAAAACCATCCCATGTGCACAGTCAGTGTGGGGTATGGACAGATCAGTTGAAAAAGTTAGGTTTTGGGGTGTTTTAATGGGTGCTATTGGACAAAAGTTGCAGCTTTCACAAAACTCAAAAACGAAGTTGTGCCAAAACTATGAGAGCTACATGGCCAATTCTTGCTCACCTAACACAACGTGGGGCCCTGTATAACATACTGGAAAATTAACCTTCTAGCCTTTATGGTTTTGAAGAAATGGGCAATTCATTTTTTTATTGTCGCAAACGCATTATCTCAAAGAGCAAACACCTATTTCGGAAAGTAGTTGATATTTGTTTTCTCACTGCTAAAAACCATCCCATATGCACAGTCAGTGTGGGGTATGGACAGATCAGTTGAAAAAGTTACATTTTGGGGTGTTTTAATGGGTGCTATTGGACAAAAGTTGCAGCTTTCACAAAACTCAAAAACGAAGTTGTGCCAGAACTATGAGAGCTACATGGCCAATTCTTGCTCACCTAACGCAACGTGGGGCCCTGTATAACATACTGGAAAATTAGCCTTCTAGCCTTTATGGTTTTGAAGAAATGGGCAATTCATTTTTTTATTGTCGCAAACGCATTATCTCAAAGAGCAAACATCTATTTTGGAAAGTAGTTGATATTTGTATTCTCACTGCTAAAAACCATCCCATATGCACAGTCAGTGTGGGGTATGGACAGATCAGTTGAAAAAGTTACATTTTGGGGTGTTTTAATGGGTGCTATTGGACAAAAGTTGCAGCTTTCACAAAACTCAAAAACGAAGTTGTGCCAAAACTATGAGAGCTACATGGCCAATTCTTGCTCACCTAACGCAACGTGGGGCCCTGTATAACATACTGGAAAATTAGCCTTCTAGCCTTTATGGTTTTGAAGAAATGGGCAATTCATTTTTTTATTGTCGCAAACGCATTATCTCAAAGAGCAAACACCTATTTTGGAAAGTAGTTGATATTTGTATTCTCACTGCTAAAAACCATCCCATATGCACAGTCAGTGTGGGGTATGGACAGATCAGTTGAAAAAGTTAGGTTTTGGGGTGTTTTAATGGGTGCTATTGGACAAAGGTTGCAGCTTTCACAAAACTCAAAAACGAAGTTGTGCCAAAACTATGAGAGCTACATGGCCAATTCTTGCTCACCTAACTCAACGTGGGGCCCTGTATAACATACTGGAAAATTAGCCTTCTAGCCTTTATGGTTTTGAAGAAATGGGCAATTCATTTTTTTATTGTCGCAAACGCATTATCTCAAAGAGCAAACACCTATTTTGGAAAGTAGTTGATATTTGTATTCTCACTGCTAAAAACCATCCCATATGCACAGTCAATGTGGGGTATGGACAGATCAATTGAAAAAGTTACATTTTGGGGTGTTTTAATGGGTGCTATTGGACAAAAGTTGCAGCTTTCACAAAACTCAAAAACGAAGTTGTGCCAAAACTATGAGAGCTACATGGCCAATTCTTGCTCACCTAACGCAACGTGGGGCCCTGTATAACATACTGGAAAATTAGCCTTCTAGCCTTTATGGTTTTGAAGAAATGGGCAATTCATTTTTTTATTGTCGCAAACGCATTATCTCAAAGAGCAAACACCTATTTTGGAAAGTAGTTGATATTTGTATTCTCACTGCTAAAAATCATCCCATATGCACAGTCAGTGTGGGGTATGGACAGATCAGTTGAAAAAGTTAGGTTTTGGGGTGTTTTAATGGGTGCTATTCGACAAAAGTTGCAGCTTTCACAAAACTCAAAAACGAAGTTGTGCCAAAACTATGAGAGCTACATGGCCAATTCTTGCTCACCTAACGCAACGTGGGGCCCTGTATAACATACTGGAAAATTAGCCTTCTAGCCTTTATGGTTTTGAAGAAATGGGCAATTCATTTTTTTATTGTGGCAAACGCATTATCTCAAAGAGCAAACACCTATTTTGGAAAGTAGTTGATATTTGTGTTCTCACTGCTAAAAACCATCCCATATGCACAGTCAGTGTGGGGTATGGACAGATCAGTTGAAAAAGTTACATTTTGGGGTGTTTTAATGGGTGCTATTGGACAAAAGTTGCAGCTTTCACAAAACTCAAAAACGAAGTTGTGCCAAAACTATGAGAGCTACATGGCCAATTCTTGCTCACCTAACACAACGTGGGGCCCTGTATAACATACTGGAAAATTAGCCTTCTAGCCTTTATGGTTTTGAAGAAATGGGCAATTCATTTTTTTATTGTGGCAAACGCATTATCTCAAAGAGCAAACACCTGTTTTGGAAAGTAGTTGATATTTGTATTCTCACTGCTAAAAACCATCCCATATGCACAGTCAGTGTGGGGTATGAACAGATCAGTTGAAAAAGTTACATTTTGGGGTGTTTTAATGGGTGCTATTGGACAAAAGTTGCAGCTTTCACAAAACTCAAAAACGAAGTTGTGCCAAAACTATGAGAGCTACATGGCCAATTCTTGCTCACCTAACACAACGTGGGGCCCTGTATAACATACTGGAAAATTAGCCTTCTAGCCTTTATGGTTTTGAAGAAATGGGCAATTCATTTTTTATTGTGGCAAACGCATTATCTCAAAGAGCAAACACCTATTTTGGAAAGTAGTTGATATTTGTATTCTCACTGCTAAAAACCATCCCATATGCACAGTCAGTGTGGGGTATGGACAGATCAGTTGAAAAAGTTACATTTTGGGGTGTTTTAATGGGTGCTATTGGACAAAAGCTGCAGCTTTCACAAAACTCAAAAACGAAGTTGTGCCAAAACTATGAGAGCTACATGGCCAATTCTTGCTCACCTAACACAACGTGGGGCCCTGTATAACATACTGGAAAATTAGCCTTCTAGCCTTTATGGTTTTGAAGAAATGGGCAATTCATTTTTTTATTGTGGCAAACGCATTATCTCAAAGAGCAAACACCTGTTTTGGAAAGTAGTTGATATTTGTATTCTCACTGCTAAAAACCATCCCATATGCACAGTCAGTGTGGGGTATGAACAGATCAGTTGAAAAAGTTACATTTTGGGGTGTTTTAATGGGTGCTATTGGACAAAAGTTGCAGCTTTCACAAAACTCAAAAACGAAGTTGTGCCAAAAATATGAGAGCTACATGGCCAATTCTTGCTCACCTAACACAACGTGGGGCCCTGTATAACATACTGGAAAATTAGCCTTCTAGCCTTTATGGTTTTGAAGAAATGGGCAATTCATTTTTTATTGTGGCAAACGCATTATCTCAAAGAGCAAACACCTATTTTGGAAAGTAGTTGATATTTGTATTCTCACTGCTAAAAACCATCCCATATGCACAGTCAGTGTGGGGTATGGACAGATCAGTTGAAAAAGTTACATTTTGGGGTGTTTTAATGGGTGCTATTGGACAAAAGCTGCAGCTTTCACAAAACTCAAAAACGAAGTTGTGCCAAAACTATGAGAGCTACCATGGCCAATTCTTGCTCACCTAACACAACGAGGGGCCCTGTATAACATACTGGAAAATTAGTTTTTATTATTTTGGAAAGTAGTTGATATTTGTATTCTCACTGCTAAAAACCATCCCATATGGACAGTCAGTGTGGGGTATGGACAGATCAGTTGAAAAAGTTAGGTTTTGGGGTGTTTTAATGGGTGCTATTGGACAAAAGCTGCAGCTTTCACAAAACTCAAAAACGAAGTTGTGCCAAAACTATGAGAGCTACATGGCCAATTCTTGCTCACCTAACACAACGTGGGGCCCTGTATAACATACTGGAAAATTAGCCTTCTAGCCTTTATGGTTTTGAAGAAATGGGCAATTCATTTTTTTATTGTGGCAAACGCATTATCTCAAAGAGCAAACACCTGTTTTGGAAAGTAGTTGATATTTGTATTCTCACTGCTAAAAACCATCCCATATGCACAGTCAGTGTGGGGTATGAACAGATCAGTTGAAAAAGTTACATTTTGGGGTGTTTTAATGGGTGCTATTGGACAAAAGTTGCAGCTTTCACAAAACTCAAAAACGAAGTTGTGCCAAAAATATGAGAGCTACATGGCCAATTCTTGCTCACCTAACACAACGTGGGGCCCTGTATAACATACTGGAAAATTAGCCTTCTAGCCTTTATGGTTTTGAAGAAATGGGCAATTCATTTTTTATTGTGGCAAACGCATTATCTCAAAGAGCAAACACCTATTTTGGAAAGTAGTTGATATTTGTATTCTCACTGCTAAAAACCATCCCATATGCACAGTCAGTGTGGGGTATGGACAGATCAGTTGAAAAAGTTACATTTTGGGGTGTTTTAATGGGTGCTATTGGACAAAAGCTGCAGCTTTCACAAAACTCAAAAACGAAGTTGTGCCAAAACTATGAGAGCTACCATGGCCAATTCTTGCTCACCTAACACAACGAGGGGCCCTGTATAACATACTGGAAAATTAGTTTTTATTATTTTGGAAAGTAGTTGATATTTGTATTCTCACTGCTAAAAACCATCCCATATGGACAGTCAGTGTGGGGTATGGACAGATCAGTTGAAAAAGTTAGGTTTTGGGGTGTTTTAATGGGTGCTATTCGACAAAAGTTGCAGCTTTCACAAAACTCAAAAACGAAGTTGTGCCAAAACTATGAGAGCTACATGGCCAATTCTTGCTCACCTAACGCAACGTGGGGCCCTGTATAACATACTGGAAAATTAGCCTTCTAGCCTTTATGGTTTTGAAGAAATGGGCAATTCATTTTTTTATTGTGGCAAACGCATTATCTCAAAGAGCAAACACCTATTTTGGAAAGTAGTTGATATTTGTGTTCTCACTGCTAAAAACCATCCCATATGCACAGTCAGTGTGGGGTATGGACAGATCAGTTGAAAAAGTTACATTTTGGGGTGTTTTAATGGGTGCTATTGGACAAAAGTTGCAGCTTTCACAAAACTCAAAAACGAAGTTGTGCCAAAACTATGAGAGCTACATGGCCAATTCTTGCTCACCTAACACAACGTGGGGCCCTGTATAACATACTGGAAAATTAGCCTTCTAGCCTTTATGGTTTTGAAGAAATGGGCAATTCATTTTTTTATTGTGGCAAACGCATTATCTCAAAGAGCAAACACCTGTTTTGGAAAGTAGTTGATATTTGTATTCTCACTGCTAAAAACCATCCCATATGCACAGTCAGTGTGGGGTATGAACAGATCAGTTGAAAAAGTTACATTTTGGGGTGTTTTAATGGGTGCTATTGGACAAAAGTTGCAGCTTTCACAAAACTCAAAAACGAAGTTGTGCCAAAACTATGAGAGCTACATGGCCAATTCTTGCTCACCTAACACAACGTGGGGCCCTGTATAACATACTGGAAAATTAGCCTTCTAGCCTTTATGGTTTTGAAGAAATGGGCAATTCATTTTTTATTGTGGCAAACGCATTATCTCAAAGAGCAAACACCTATTTTGGAAAGTAGTTGATATTTGTATTCTCACTGCTAAAAACCATCCCATATGCACAGTCAGTGTGGGGTATGGACAGATCAGTTGAAAAAGTTACATTTTGGGGTGTTTTAATGGGTGCTATTGGACAAAAGCTGCAGCTTTCACAAAACTCAAAAACGAAGTTGTGCCAAAACTATGAGAGCTACATGGCCAATTCTTGCTCACCTAACACAACGTGGGGCCCTGTATAACATACTGGAAAATTAGCCTTCTAGCCTTTATGGTTTTGAAGAAATGGGCAATTCATTTTTTTATTGTGGCAAACGCATTATCTCAAAGAGCAAACACCTGTTTTGGAAAGTAGTTGATATTTGTATTCTCACTGCTAAAAACCATCCCATATGCACAGTCAGTGTGGGGTATGAACAGATCAGTTGAAAAAGTTACATTTTGGGGTGTTTTAATGGGTGCTATTGGACAAAAGTTGCAGCTTTCACAAAACTCAAAAACGAAGTTGTGCCAAAACTATGAGAGCTACATGGCCAATTCTTGCTCACCTAACACAACGTGGGGCCCTGTATAACATACTGGAAAATTAGCCTTCTAGCCTTTATGGTTTTGAAGAAATGGGCAATTCATTTTTTATTGTGGCAAACGCATTATCTCAAAGAGCAAACACCTATTTTGGAAAGTAGTTGATATTTGTATTCTCACTGCTAAAAACCATCCCATATGCACAGTCAGTGTGGGGTATGGACAGATCAGTTGAAAAAGTTACATTTTGGGGTGTTTTAATGGGTGCTATTGGACAAAAGCTGCAGCTTTCACAAAACTCAAAAACGAAGTTGTGCCAAAACTATGAGAGCTACCATGGCCAATTCTTGCTCACCTAACACAACGAGGGGCCCTGTATAACATACTGGAAAATTAGTTTTTATTATTTTGGAAAGTAGTTGATATTTGTATTCTCACTGCTAAAAACCATCCCATATGGACAGTCAGTGTGGGGTATGGACAGATCAGTTGAAAAAGTTACATTTTGGGGTGTTTTAATGGGTGCTATTGGACAAAAGTTTCAGCTTTCACAAAACTCAAAAACGAAGTTGTGCCAAAACTATGAGAGATACATGGCCACTTCTTGCTCACCTAACGCAACGTGGGGCCCTGTATAACATACTGGAAAATTAGCCTTCTAGCCTTTATGGTTTTGAAGAAATGGGCAATTCATTTTTTTATTGTCGCAAACGCATTATCTCAAAGAGCAAACACCTATTTTGGAAAGTAGTTGATATTTGTATTCTCACTGCTAAAAACCATCCCATATGCACAGTCAGTGTGGGGTATGGACAGATCAGTTGAAAAAGTTACATTTTGGGGTGTTTTAATGGGTGCTATTGGACAAAAGTTGCAGCTTTCACAAAACTCAAAAACGAAGTTGTGCCAAAACTATGAGAGCTACCATGGCCAATTCTTGCTCACCTAACACGACGTGGGGCCCTGTATAACATACTGGAAAATTAGTTTTTATTATTTTGGAAAGTAGTTGATATTTGTATTCTCACTGCTAAAAACCATCCCATATGCACAGTCAGTGTGGGGTATGGACAGATCAGTTGAAAAAGTTACATTTTGGGGTGTTTTAATGGGTGCTATTGGACAAAAGTTGCAGCTTTCACAAAACTCAAAAACAAAGTTGTGCCAAAACTATGAGAGCTACATGGCCAATTCTTGCTCACCTAACACAACGTGGGGCCCTGTATAACATACTGGAAAATTAGCCTTCTAGCCTTTATGGTTTTGAAGAAATGGGCAATTCATTTTTTATTGTGGCAAACGCATTATCTCAAAGAGCAAACACCTATTTTGGAAAGTAGTTGATATTTGTATTCTCACTGCTAAAAACCATCCCATATGCACAGTCAGTGTGGGGTATGGACAGATCAGTTGAAAAAGTTACATTTTGGGGTGTTTTAATGGGTGCTATTGGACAAAAGTTGCAGCTTTCACAAAACTCAAAAACGAAGTTGTGCCAAAACTATGAGAGCTACCATGGCCAATTCTTGCTCACCTAACACGACGTGGGGCCCTGTATAACATACTGGAAAATTAGTTTTTATTATTTTGGAAAGTAGTTGATATTTGTATTCTCACTGCTAAAAACCATCCCATATGCACAGTCAGTGTGGGGTATGGACAGATCAGTTGAAAAAGTTACATTTTGGGGTGTTTTAATGGGTGCTATTGGACAAAAGTTGCAGCTTTCACAAAACTCAAAAACAAAGTTGTGCCAAAACTATGAGAGCTACATGGCCAATTCTTGCTCACCTAACACAACGTGGGGCCCTGTATAACATACTGGAAAATTAGCCTTCTAGCCTTTATGGTTTTGAAGAAATGGGCAATTCATTTTTTATTGTGGCAAACGCATTATCTCAAAGAGCAAACACCTATTTTGGAAAGTAGTTGATATTTGTATTCTCACTGCTAAAAACCATCCCATATGCACAGTCAGTGTGGGGTATGGACAGATCAGTTGAAAAAGTTACATTTTGGGGTGTTTTAATGGGTGCTATTGGACAAAAGTTGCAGCTTTCACAAAACTCAAAAACGAAGTTGTGCCAAAACTATGAGAGCTACCATGGCCAATTCTTGCTCACCTAACACAACGTGGGGCCCTGTATAACATACTGGAAAATTAGTTTTTATTATTTTGGAAAGTAGTTGATATTTGTATTCTCACTGCTAAAAACCATCCCATATGCACAGTCAGTGTGGGGTATGGACAGATCAGTTGAAAAAGTTACATTTTGGGGTGTTTTAATGGGTGCTATTGGACAAAAGTTGCAGCTTTCACAAAACTCAAAAACGAAGTTGTGCCAAAACTATGAGAGCTACATGGCCAATTCTTGCTCACCTAACACAACGTGGGGCCCTGTATAACATACTGGAAAATTAGCCTTCTAGCCTTTATGGTTTTGAAGAAATGGGCAATTCATTTTTTTATTGTGGCAAACGCATTATCTCAAAGAGCAAACACCTATTTTGGAAAGTAGTTGATATTTGTATTCTCACTGCTAAAAACCATCCCATATGCACAGTCAGTGTGGGGTATGGACAGATCAGTTGAAAAAGTTACATTTTGGGGTGTTTTAATGGGTGCTATTGGACAAAAGTTGCAGCTTTCACAAAACTCAAAAACGAAGTTGTGCCAAAACTATGAGAGCTACCATGGCCAATTCTTGCTCACCTAACACAACGTGGGGCCCTGTATAACATACTGGAAAATTAGCCTTCTAGCCTTTATGGTTTTGAAGAAATGGGCAATTCATTTTTTATTTTGGCAAACGCATTATCTCAAAGAGCAAACACCTATTTTGGAAAGTAGTTGATATTTGTATTCTCACTGCTAAAAACCATCCCATATGCACAGTCAGTGTGGGGTATGGACAGATCAATTGAAAAAGTTACATTTTGGGGTGTTTTAATGGGTGCTATTGGACAAAAGTTGCAGCTTTCACAAAACTCAAAAACGAAGTTGTGCCAAAACTACGAGAGCTACATGGCCAATTCTTGCTCACCTAACACAACGTGGGGCCCTGTATAACATACTGGAAAATTAGCCTTCTAGCCTTTATGGTTTTGAAGAAATGGGCAATTCATTTTTTTATTGTGGCAAACGCATTATCTCAAAGAGCAAACACCTATTTTGGAAAGTAGTTGATATTTGTATTCTCACTGCTAAAAACCATCCCATATGCACAGTCAGTGTGGGGTATGGACAGATCAGTTGAAAAAGTTACATTTTGGGGTGTTTTAATGGGTGCTATTGGACAAAAGTTGCAGCTTTCACAAAACTCAAAAACGAAGTTGTGCCAAAACTATGAGAGCTACATGGCCAATTCTTGCTCACCTAACACAACGTGGGGCCCTGTATAACATACTGGAAAATTAGCCTTCTAGCCTTTATGGTTTTGAAGAAATGGGCAATTCATTTTTTTATTGTGGCAAACGCATTATCTCAAAGAGCAAACACCTGTTTTGGAAAGTAGTTGATATTTGTATTCTCACTGCTAAAAACCATCCCATATGCACAGTCAGTGTGGGGTATGGACAGATCAGTTGAAAAAGTTACATTTTGGGGTGTTTTAATGGGTGCTATTGGACAAAAGTTGCAGCTTTCACAAAACTCAAAAACGAAGTTGTGCCAAAACTATGAGAGCTACATGGCCAATTCTTGCTCACCTAACGCAACGTGGGGCCCTGTATAACATACTGGAAAATTAGCCTTCTAGCCTTTATGGTTTTGAAGAAATGGGCAATTCATTTTTTTATTGTCGCAAACGCATTATCTCAAAGAGCAAACACCTATTTTGGAAAGTAGTTGATATTTGTATTCTCACTGCTAAAAATCATCCCATATGCACAGTCAGTGTGGGGTATGGACAGATCAGTTGAAAAAGTTAGGTTTTGGGGTGTTTTAATGGGTGCTATTCGACAAAAGTTGCAGCTTTCACAAAACTCAAAAACGAAGTTGTGCCAAAACTATGAGAGCTACATGGCCAATTCTTGCTCACCTAACGCAACGTGGGGCCCTGTATAACATACTGGAAAATTAGCCTTCTAGCCTTTATGGTTTTGAAGAAATGGGCAATTCATTTTTTTATTGTGGCAAACGCATTATCTCAAAGAGCAAACACCTATTTTGGAAAGTAGTTGATATTTGTGTTCTCACTGCTAAAAACCATCCCATATGCACAGTCAGTGTGGGGTATGGACAGATCAGTTGAAAAAGTTACATTTTGGGGTGTTTTAATGGGTGCTATTGGACAAAAGTTGCAGCTTTCACAAAACTCAAAAACGAAGTTGTGCCAAAACTATGAGAGCTACATGGCCAATTCTTGCTCACCTAACACAACGTGGGGCCCTGTATAACATACTGGAAAATTAGCCTTCTAGCCTTTATGGTTTTGAAGAAATGGGCAATTCATTTTTTTATTGTGGCAAACGCATTATCTCAAAGAGCAAACACCTGTTTTGGAAAGTAGTTGATATTTGTATTCTCACTGCTAAAAACCATCCCATATGCACAGTCAGTGTGGGGTATGAACAGATCAGTTGAAAAAGTTACATTTTGGGGTGTTTTAATGGGTGCTATTGGACAAAAGTTGCAGCTTTCACAAAACTCAAAAACGAAGTTGTGCCAAAACTATGAGAGCTACATGGCCAATTCTTGCTCACCTAACACAACGTGGGGCCCTGTATAACATACTGGAAAATTAGCCTTCTAGCCTTTATGGTTTTGAAGAAATGGGCAATTCATTTTTTATTGTGGCAAACGCATTATCTCAAAGAGCAAACACCTATTTTGGAAAGTAGTTGATATTTGTATTCTCACTGCTAAAAACCATCCCATATGCACAGTCAGTGTGGGGTATGGACAGATCAGTTGAAAAAGTTACATTTTGGGGTGTTTTAATGGGTGCTATTGGACAAAAGCTGCAGCTTTCACAAAACTCAAAAACGAAGTTGTGCCAAAACTATGAGAGCTACATGGCCAATTCTTGCTCACCTAACACAACGTGGGGCCCTGTATAACATACTGGAAAATTAGCCTTCTAGCCTTTATGGTTTTGAAGAAATGGGCAATTCATTTTTTTATTGTGGCAAACGCATTATCTCAAAGAGCAAACACCTGTTTTGGAAAGTAGTTGATATTTGTATTCTCACTGCTAAAAACCATCCCATATGCACAGTCAGTGTGGGGTATGAACAGATCAGTTGAAAAAGTTACATTTTGGGGTGTTTTAATGGGTGCTATTGGACAAAAGTTGCAGCTTTCACAAAACTCAAAAACGAAGTTGTGCCAAAAATATGAGAGCTACATGGCCAATTCTTGCTCACCTAACACAACGTGGGGCCCTGTATAACATACTGGAAAATTAGCCTTCTAGCCTTTATGGTTTTGAAGAAATGGGCAATTCATTTTTTATTGTGGCAAACGCATTATCTCAAAGAGCAAACACCTATTTTGGAAAGTAGTTGATATTTGTATTCTCACTGCTAAAAACCATCCCATATGCACAGTCAGTGTGGGGTATGGACAGATCAGTTGAAAAAGTTACATTTTGGGGTGTTTTAATGGGTGCTATTGGACAAAAGCTGCAGCTTTCACAAAACTCAAAAACGAAGTTGTGCCAAAACTATGAGAGCTACCATGGCCAATTCTTGCTCACCTAACACAACGAGGGGCCCTGTATAACATACTGGAAAATTAGTTTTTATTATTTTGGAAAGTAGTTGATATTTGTATTCTCACTGCTAAAAACCATCCCATATGGACAGTCAGTGTGGGGTATGGACAGATCAGTTGAAAAAGTTAGGTTTTGGGGTGTTTTAATGGGTGCTATTGGACAAAAGCTGCAGCTTTCACAAAACTCAAAAACGAAGTTGTGCCAAAACTATGAGAGCTACATGGCCAATTCTTGCTCACCTAACACAACGTGGGGCCCTGTATAACATACTGGAAAATTAGCCTTCTAGCCTTTATGGTTTTGAAGAAATGGGCAATTCATTTTTTTATTGTGGCAAACGCATTATCTCAAAGAGCAAACACCTGTTTTGGAAAGTAGTTGATATTTGTATTCTCACTGCTAAAAACCATCCCATATGCACAGTCAGTGTGGGGTATGAACAGATCAGTTGAAAAAGTTACATTTTGGGGTGTTTTAATGGGTGCTATTGGACAAAAGTTGCAGCTTTCACAAAACTCAAAAACGAAGTTGTGCCAAAAATATGAGAGCTACATGGCCAATTCTTGCTCACCTAACACAACGTGGGGCCCTGTATAACATACTGGAAAATTAGCCTTCTAGCCTTTATGGTTTTGAAGAAATGGGCAATTCATTTTTTATTGTGGCAAACGCATTATCTCAAAGAGCAAACACCTATTTTGGAAAGTAGTTGATATTTGTATTCTCACTGCTAAAAACCATCCCATATGCACAGTCAGTGTGGGGTATGGACAGATCAGTTGAAAAAGTTACATTTTGGGGTGTTTTAATGGGTGCTATTGGACAAAAGCTGCAGCTTTCACAAAACTCAAAAACGAAGTTGTGCCAAAACTATGAGAGCTACCATGGCCAATTCTTGCTCACCTAACACAACGAGGGGCCCTGTATAACATACTGGAAAATTAGTTTTTATTATTTTGGAAAGTAGTTGATATTTGTATTCTCACTGCTAAAAACCATCCCATATGGACAGTCAGTGTGGGGTATGGACAGATCAGTTGAAAAAGTTAGGTTTTGGGGTGTTTTAATGGGTGCTATTCGACAAAAGTTGCAGCTTTCACAAAACTCAAAAACGAAGTTGTGCCAAAACTATGAGAGCTACATGGCCAATTCTTGCTCACCTAACGCAACGTGGGGCCCTGTATAACATACTGGAAAATTAGCCTTCTAGCCTTTATGGTTTTGAAGAAATGGGCAATTCATTTTTTTATTGTGGCAAACGCATTATCTCAAAGAGCAAACACCTATTTTGGAAAGTAGTTGATATTTGTGTTCTCACTGCTAAAAACCATCCCATATGCACAGTCAGTGTGGGGTATGGACAGATCAGTTGAAAAAGTTACATTTTGGGGTGTTTTAATGGGTGCTATTGGACAAAAGTTGCAGCTTTCACAAAACTCAAAAACGAAGTTGTGCCAAAACTATGAGAGCTACATGGCCAATTCTTGCTCACCTAACACAACGTGGGGCCCTGTATAACATACTGGAAAATTAGCCTTCTAGCCTTTATGGTTTTGAAGAAATGGGCAATTCATTTTTTTATTGTGGCAAACGCATTATCTCAAAGAGCAAACACCTGTTTTGGAAAGTAGTTGATATTTGTATTCTCACTGCTAAAAACCATCCCATATGCACAGTCAGTGTGGGGTATGAACAGATCAGTTGAAAAAGTTACATTTTGGGGTGTTTTAATGGGTGCTATTGGACAAAAGTTGCAGCTTTCACAAAACTCAAAAACGAAGTTGTGCCAAAACTATGAGAGCTACATGGCCAATTCTTGCTCACCTAACACAACGTGGGGCCCTGTATAACATACTGGAAAATTAGCCTTCTAGCCTTTATGGTTTTGAAGAAATGGGCAATTCATTTTTTATTGTGGCAAACGCATTATCTCAAAGAGCAAACACCTATTTTGGAAAGTAGTTGATATTTGTATTCTCACTGCTAAAAACCATCCCATATGCACAGTCAGTGTGGGGTATGGACAGATCAGTTGAAAAAGTTACATTTTGGGGTGTTTTAATGGGTGCTATTGGACAAAAGCTGCAGCTTTCACAAAACTCAAAAACGAAGTTGTGCCAAAACTATGAGAGCTACATGGCCAATTCTTGCTCACCTAACACAACGTGGGGCCCTGTATAACATACTGGAAAATTAGCCTTCTAGCCTTTATGGTTTTGAAGAAATGGGCAATTCATTTTTTTATTGTGGCAAACGCATTATCTCAAAGAGCAAACACCTGTTTTGGAAAGTAGTTGATATTTGTATTCTCACTGCTAAAAACCATCCCATATGCACAGTCAGTGTGGGGTATGAACAGATCAGTTGAAAAAGTTACATTTTGGGGTGTTTTAATGGGTGCTATTGGACAAAAGTTGCAGCTTTCACAAAACTCAAAAACGAAGTTGTGCCAAAACTATGAGAGCTACATGGCCAATTCTTGCTCACCTAACACAACGTGGGGCCCTGTATAACATACTGGAAAATTAGCCTTCTAGCCTTTATGGTTTTGAAGAAATGGGCAATTCATTTTTTATTGTGGCAAACGCATTATCTCAAAGAGCAAACACCTATTTTGGAAAGTAGTTGATATTTGTATTCTCACTGCTAAAAACCATCCCATATGCACAGTCAGTGTGGGGTATGGACAGATCAGTTGAAAAAGTTACATTTTGGGGTGTTTTAATGGGTGCTATTGGACAAAAGCTGCAGCTTTCACAAAACTCAAAAACGAAGTTGTGCCAAAACTATGAGAGCTACCATGGCCAATTCTTGCTCACCTAACACAACGAGGGGCCCTGTATAACATACTGGAAAATTAGTTTTTATTATTTTGGAAAGTAGTTGATATTTGTATTCTCACTGCTAAAAACCATCCCATATGGACAGTCAGTGTGGGGTATGGACAGATCAGTTGAAAAAGTTACATTTTGGGGTGTTTTAATGGGTGCTATTGGACAAAAGTTTCAGCTTTCACAAAACTCAAAAACGAAGTTGTGCCAAAACTATGAGAGATACATGGCCACTTCTTGCTCACCTAACGCAACGTGGGGCCCTGTATAACATACTGGAAAATTAGCCTTCTAGCCTTTATGGTTTTGAAGAAATGGGCAATTCATTTTTTTATTGTCGCAAACGCATTATCTCAAAGAGCAAACACCTATTTTGGAAAGTAGTTGATATTTGTATTCTCACTGCTAAAAACCATCCCATATGCACAGTCAGTGTGGGGTATGGACAGATCAGTTGAAAAAGTTACATTTTGGGGTGTTTTAATGGGTGCTATTGGACAAAAGTTGCAGCTTTCACAAAACTCAAAAACGAAGTTGTGCCAAAACTATGAGAGCTACCATGGCCAATTCTTGCTCACCTAACACGACGTGGGGCCCTGTATAACATACTGGAAAATTAGTTTTTATTATTTTGGAAAGTAGTTGATATTTGTATTCTCACTGCTAAAAACCATCCCATATGCACAGTCAGTGTGGGGTATGGACAGATCAGTTGAAAAAGTTACATTTTGGGGTGTTTTAATGGGTGCTATTGGACAAAAGTTGCAGCTTTCACAAAACTCAAAAACAAAGTTGTGCCAAAACTATGAGAGCTACATGGCCAATTCTTGCTCACCTAACACAACGTGGGGCCCTGTATAACATACTGGAAAATTAGCCTTCTAGCCTTTATGGTTTTGAAGAAATGGGCAATTCATTTTTTATTGTGGCAAACGCATTATCTCAAAGAGCAAACACCTATTTTGGAAAGTAGTTGATATTTGTATTCTCACTGCTAAAAACCATCCCATATGCACAGTCAGTGTGGGGTATGGACAGATCAGTTGAAAAAGTTACATTTTGGGGTGTTTTAATGGGTGCTATTGGACAAAAGTTGCAGCTTTCACAAAACTCAAAAACGAAGTTGTGCCAAAACTATGAGAGCTACCATGGCCAATTCTTGCTCACCTAACACGACGTGGGGCCCTGTATAACATACTGGAAAATTAGTTTTTATTATTTTGGAAAGTAGTTGATATTTGTATTCTCACTGCTAAAAACCATCCCATATGCACAGTCAGTGTGGGGTATGGACAGATCAGTTGAAAAAGTTACATTTTGGGGTGTTTTAATGGGTGCTATTGGACAAAAGTTGCAGCTTTCACAAAACTCAAAAACAAAGTTGTGCCAAAACTATGAGAGCTACATGGCCAATTCTTGCTCACCTAACACAACGTGGGGCCCTGTATAACATACTGGAAAATTAGCCTTCTAGCCTTTATGGTTTTGAAGAAATGGGCAATTCATTTTTTATTGTGGCAAACGCATTATCTCAAAGAGCAAACACCTATTTTGGAAAGTAGTTGATATTTGTATTCTCACTGCTAAAAACCATCCCATATGCACAGTCAGTGTGGGGTATGGACAGATCAGTTGAAAAAGTTACATTTTGGGGTGTTTTAATGGGTGCTATTGGACAAAAGTTGCAGCTTTCACAAAACTCAAAAACGAAGTTGTGCCAAAACTATGAGAGCTACCATGGCCAATTCTTGCTCACCTAACACAACGTGGGGCCCTGTATAACATACTGGAAAATTAGTTTTTATTATTTTGGAAAGTAGTTGATATTTGTATTCTCACTGCTAAAAACCATCCCATATGCACAGTCAGTGTGGGGTATGGACAGATCAGTTGAAAAAGTTACATTTTGGGGTGTTTTAATGGGTGCTATTGGACAAAAGTTGCAGCTTTCACAAAACTCAAAAACGAAGTTGTGCCAAAACTATGAGAGCTACATGGCCAATTCTTGCTCACCTAACACAACGTGGGGCCCTGTATAACATACTGGAAAATTAGCCTTCTAGCCTTTATGGTTTTGAAGAAATGGGCAATTCATTTTTTTATTGTGGCAAACGCATTATCTCAAAGAGCAAACACCTATTTTGGAAAGTAGTTGATATTTGTATTCTCACTGCTAAAAACCATCCCATATGCACAGTCAGTGTGGGGTATGGACAGATCAGTTGAAAAAGTTACATTTTGGGGTGTTTTAATGGGTGCTATTGGACAAAAGTTGCAGCTTTCACAAAACTCAAAAACGAAGTTGTGCCAAAACTATGAGAGCTACCATGGCCAATTCTTGCTCACCTAACACAACGTGGGGCCCTGTATAACATACTGGAAAATTAGCCTTCTAGCCTTTATGGTTTTGAAGAAATGGGCAATTCATTTTTTATTTTGGCAAACGCATTATCTCAAAGAGCAAACACCTATTTTGGAAAGTAGTTGATATTTGTATTCTCACTGCTAAAAACCATCCCATATGCACAGTCAGTGTGGGGTATGGACAGATCAATTGAAAAAGTTACATTTTGGGGTGTTTTAATGGGTGCTATTGGACAAAAGTTGCAGCTTTCACAAAACTCAAAAACGAAGTTGTGCCAAAACTACGAGAGCTACATGGCCAATTCTTGCTCACCTAACACAACGTGGGGCCCTGTATAACATACTGGAAAATTAGCCTTCTAGCCTTTATGGTTTTGAAGAAATGGGCAATTCATTTTTTTATTGTGGCAAACGCATTATCTCAAAGAGCAAACACCTATTTTGGAAAGTAGTTGATATTTGTATTCTCACTGCTAAAAACCATCCCATATGCACAGTCAGTGTGGGGTATGGACAGATCAGTTGAAAAAGTTACATTTTGGGGTGTTTTAATGGGTGCTATTGGACAAAAGTTGCAGCTTTCACAAAACTCAAAAACGAAGTTGTGCCAAAACTATGAGAGCTACATGGCCAATTCTTGCTCACCTAACACAACGTGGGGCCCTGTATAACATACTGGAAAATTAGCCTTCTAGCCTTTATGGTTTTGAAGAAATGGGCAATTCATTTTTTTATTGTGGCAAACGCATTATCTCAAAGAGCAAACACCTGTTTTGGAAAGTAGTTGATATTTGTATTCTCACTGCTAAAAACCATCCCATATGCACAGTCAGTGTGGGGTATGGACAGATCAGTTGAAAAAGTTACATTTTGGGGTGTTTTAATGGGTGCTATTGGACAAAAGTTGCAGCTTTCACAAAACTCAAAAACGAAGTTGTGCCAAAACTATGAGAGCTACATGGCCAATTCTTGCTCACCTAACACAACGTGGGGCCCTGTATAACATACTGGAAAATTAGCCTTCTAGCCTTTATGGTTTTGAAGAAATGGGCAATTCATTTTTTTATTGTGGCAAACGCATTATCTCAAAGAGCAAACACCTATTTTGGAAAGTAGTTGATATTTGTATTCTCACTGCTAAAAACCATCCCATATGCACAGTCAGTGTGGGGTATGGACAGATCAGTTGAAAAAGTTACATTTTGGGGTGTTTTAATGGGTGCTATTGGACAAAAGCTGCAGCTTTCACAAAACTCAAAAACGAAGTTGTGCCAAAACTATGAGAGCTACCATGGCCAATTCTTGCTCACCTAACACAACGAGGGGCCCTGTATAACATACTGGAA
Source organism: Proterorhinus semilunaris (assembly GCA_021464625.1). Lineage (NCBI taxonomy): Eukaryota > Metazoa > Chordata > Actinopteri > Gobiiformes > Gobiidae > Proterorhinus > Proterorhinus semilunaris. The sequence continues at coordinate 299,204 of CM038355.1, read as the reverse complement.
AATTAGTTTTTATTATTTTGGAAAGTAGTTGATATTTGTATTCTCACTGCTAAAAACCATCCCATATGGACAGTCAGTGTGGGGTATGGACAGATCAGTTGAAAAAGTTACATTTTGGGGTGTTTTAATGGGTGCTATTGGACAAAAGTTTCAGCTTTCACAAAACTCAAAAACGAAGTTGTGCCAAAACTATGAGAGATACATGGCCACTTCTTGCTCACCTAACGCAACGTGGGGCCCTGTATAACATACTGGAAAATTAGCCTTCTAGCCTTTATGGTTTTGAAGAAATGGGCAATTCATTTTTTTATTGTCGCAAACGCATTATCTCAAAGAGCAAACACCTATTTTGGAAAGTAGTTGATATTTGTATTCTCACTGCTAAAAACCATCCCATATGCACAGTCAGTGTGGGGTATGGACAGATCAGTTGAAAAAGTTACATTTTGGGGTGTTTTAATGGGTGCTATTGGACAAAAGTTGCAGCTTTCACAAAACTCAAAAACGAAGTTGTGCCAAAACTATGAGAGCTACCATGGCCAATTCTTGCTCACCTAACACAACGTGGGGCCCTGTATAACATACTGGAAAATTAGTTTTTATTATTTTGGAAAGTAGTTGATATTTGTATTCTCACTGCTAAAAACCATCCCATATGCACAGTCAGTGTGGGGTATGGACAGATCAGTTGAAAAAGTTACATTTTGGGGTGTTTTAATGGGTGCTATTGGACAAAAGTTGCAGCTTTCACAAAACTCAAAAACAAAGTTGTGCCAATACTATGAGAGCTACATGGCCAATTCTTGCTCACCTAACACAACGTGGGGCCCTGTATAACATACTGGAAAATTAGCCTTCTAGCCTTTATGGTTTTGAAGAAATGGGCAATTCATTTTTTATTGTGGCAAACGCATTATCTCAAAGAGCAAACACCTATTTTGGAAAGTAGTTGATATTTGTATTCTCACTGCTAAAAACCATCCCATATGCACAGTCAGTGTGGGGTATGGACAGATCAGTTGAAAAAGTTACATTTTGGGGTGTTTTAATGGGTGCTATTGGACAAAAGTTGCAGCTTTCACAAAACTCAAAAACGAAGTTGTGCCAAAACTATGAGAGCTACCATGGCCAATTCTTGCTCACCTAACACAACGTGGGGCCCTGTATAACATACTGGAAAATTAGTTTTTATTATTTTGGAAAGTAGTTGATATTTGTATTCTCACTGCTAAAAACCATCCCATATGCACAGTCAGTGTGGGGTATGGACAGATCAGTTGAAAAAGTTACATTTTGGGGTGTTTTAATGGGTGCTATTGGACAAAAGTTGCAGCTTTCACAAAACTCAAAAACGAAGTTGTGCCAAAACTATGAGAGCTACATGGCCAATTCTTGCTCACCTAACACAACGTGGGGCCCTGTATAACATACTGGAAAATTAGCCTTCTAGCCTTTATGGTTTTGAAGAAATGGGCAATTCATTTTTTTATTGTGGCAAACGCATTATCTCAAAGAGCAAACACCTATTTTGGAAAGTAGTTGATATTTGTATTCTCACTGCTAAAAACCATCCCATATGCACAGTCAGTGTGGGGTATGGACAGATCAGTTGAAAAAGTTACATTTTGGGGTGTTTTAATGGGTGCTATTGGACAAAAGTTGCAGCTTTCACAAAACTCAAAAACGAAGTTGTGCCAAAACTATGAGAGCTACCATGGCCAATTCTTGCTCACCTAACACAACGTGGGGCCCTGTATAACATACTGGAAAATTAGCCTTCTAGCCTTTATGGTTTTGAAGAAATGGGCAATTCATTTTTTATTGTGGCAAACGCATTATCTCAAAGAGCAAACACCTATTTTGGAAAGTAGTTGATATTTGTATTCTCACTGCTAAAAACCATCCCATATGCACAGTCAGTGTGGGGTATGGACAGATCAATTGAAAAAGTTACATTTTGGGGTGTTTTAATGGGTGCTATTGGACAAAAGTTGCAGCTTTCACAAAACTCAAAAACGAAGTTGTGCCAAAACTACGAGAGCTACATGGCCAATTCTTGCTCACCTAACACAACGTGGGGCCCTGTATAACATACTGGAAAATTAGCCTTCTAGCCTTTATGGTTTTGAAGAAATGGGCAATTCATTTTTTTATTGTGGCAAACGCATTATCTCAAAGAGCAAACACCTATTTTGGAAAGTAGTTGATATTTGTATTCTCACTGCTAAAAACCATCCCATATGCACAGTCAGTGTGGGGTATGGACAGATCAGTTGAAAAAGTTACATTTTGGGGTGTTTTAATGGGTGCTATTGGACAAAAGTTGCAGCTTTCACAAAACTCAAAAACGAAGTTGTGCCAAAACTATGAGAGCTACATGGCCAATTCTTGCTCACCTAACACAACGTGGGGCCCTGTATAACATACTGGAAAATTAGCCTTCTAGCCTTTATGGTTTTGAAGAAATGGGCAATTCATTTTTTTATTGTGGCAAACGCATTATCTCAAAGAGCAAACACCTGTTTTGGAAAGTAGTTGATATTTGTATTCTCACTGCTAAAAACCATCCCATATGCACAGTCAGTGTGGGGTATGGACAGATCAGTTGAAAAAGTTACATTTTGGGGTGTTTTAATGGGTGCTATTGGACAAAAGTTGCAGCTTTCACAAAACTCAAAAACGAAGTTGTGCCAAAACTATGAGAGCTACATGGCCAATTCTTGCTCACCTAACACAACGTGGGGCCCTGTATAACATACTGGAAAATTAGCCTTCTAGCCTTTATGGTTTTGAAGAAATGGGCAATTCATTTTTTTATTGTGGCAAACGCATTATCTCAAAGAGCAAACACCTAATTTTGAAAGTAGTTGATATTTGTATTCTCACTGCTAAAAACCATCCCATATGCACAGTCCGCGTGGGGTATGGACAGATCAGTTGAAAAAGTTACATTTTGGGGTGTTTTAATGGGTGCTATTGGACAAAAGTTGCAGCTTTCACAAAACTCAAAAACGAAGTTGTGCCAAAACTATGAGAGCTACATGGCCAATTCTTGCTCACCTAACACAACGTGGGGCCCTGTATAACATACTGGAAAATTAGCCTTCTAGCCTTTATGGTTTTGAAGAAATGGGCAATTCATTTTTTTATTGTGGCAAACGCATTATCTCAAAGAGCAAACACCTATTTTGGAAAGTAGTTGATATTTGTATTCATCCATCCATCCATCCATTTTCTTCTGCTTTATCCGGGGCCGGGTCGTGGGGGCAGCAGTCTCAGCAGAGATGCCCAGACTTCCCGATCCACGCACACCTCTTCCAGCTGTTCTGGGGGGACCCCGAGGCGACACCAGGCCAGCACGGAGACATAGTCCCACCAGCGTGTCCTGGGCCTTCCACGAGGCCTCCTCCCAATAGGACATGCCTGGAACACCTCCCGAGGGAGGCGACCAGGAGGCATCCGATACAGATGCCCTAGCCACCTCAGCTGGCTCCTTTCGACGTGGAGGAGTAGCGGCTCGAGTCCGAGCTCCTCCCGGGTAACTGAGCTCCTCACCCGATCTCGAAGGGTGCGCCCAGCCACCCTGCGAAGGAAACTCATTTCGGCCGCTTTTATTCGCGATCTTGTCCTTTCGGTCATTACCCAAATCTCATGACCATAGGTGAGGGTGGGAACGTAGATCGATCGGTAAATCGAGAGTTTTGCCGCTTGGCTCAGCTCCCTCTTCACCACAACGGTCCGATACAGCGACCGCATCACTGCTGACGCCGCACCGATCCGTCTATCGATCTCACGCTCCATCTGTCCCTCACTCGTGAACACGACCCCGAGATACTTGAACTCCTCCACTTGAGGCAAGGACACCCCACCGACCTGAAGCGGGGAAGCCACCTTTTTCCGGTGGAGAACCATGGCCTCAGATTTGGAGGTGCTGATCCTCATCCCGGCCACTTCACACTCGGCTGCAAACCGCCCCAGTGCGCGCTGGAGGTCCTGATTTGAGGAAGCCAACAGAACAACATCATCTGCAAACAGCAGAGATGAGATTCTGAGGTTCCCAAACCGGACACCCTCCGGCCCCTGGCTGCGCCTAGAAATTCTGTCCATAAAAGTAATGAACAGAACCGGTGACAAAGGGCAGCCCTGGCGGAGCCCAACACGCACCGGGAACAGGTCTGACTTACTGCCGGCAATGCGAACCAAGCTCCTGCTACGGTCATACAGGGAACGGACAGCCCTTAGTAGAGGGCCCCGTACCCCATACTCCCGGAGCACCCCCCACAGGGCACCACGAGGGACACAGTCAAACGCTTTCTCCAGGTCCACAAAGCACATGTGGACTGGTTGGGCGAACTCCCACAAACCCTCGAGCACCCGATGAAGGGTATAGAGCTGGTCCAGTGTTCCACGACCAGGACGAAAACCGCATTGTTCCTCCTGAATCCGAGGTTCGACTATTGGCCGGATCCTCCTCTCCAGCACCCTGGAATAGACCTTACCAGGGAGGCTGAGAAGTGTGATCCCTCTGTAATTGGAGCACACTCTCCGATCCCCCTTCTTGAAGAGGGGGACCACCACCCCGGTCTGCCAATCCAGAGGCACTGTCCCCAACCGCCACGCGATGTTGCAGAGACGTGTCAGCCAAGTCAGCCCTACAACATCCAGAGACTTAAGGTACCCGGGACGAATCTCATCCACCCCCGGGGCCTTGCCACCGAGGAGCTTTCTAACCACCTCGGTGACTTCAGCCTGGGTGATGGACGAGCCCCCCTCCGGGTCCCCAGCCTCTGCCTCCTCATCGGGAGACGTGACGGTGGGATTGAGGAGATCCTCGAAGTACTCCTTCCACCGCCCGACCACCTCCCCAGTCGAGGTCAGCAGCCCCCCACCCGCACTGTAAACAGTGTTGGTGAAGCACTGCTTCCCCCTCCTGAGGCGCCGGATGGTTTGCCAGAATCTCTTCGAGGCCGACCGATAGTCCTCCTCCATGGCTTCTCCAAACTCCTCCCAGACCCGAGTTTTTGCCTCTGCGACTGCACGAGCTGCAGCACGCTTGGCCTGCCGGTACCTCTCAGCTGCCTCCGGAGTCCCACAAGCCAACAAGGCCAGATAGGACTCCTTCTTCAGCTTGACGGCATCCCTTACTTCCGGGCGCCACCACCGGGTTCGGGGGTTGCCGCCGCGACAGGCACCAGAGACCTTACGGCCACAACTACGAGCAGCCGCATCGACAATGGAGGAGGAGAACATGGTCCACTCGGACTCCATGTCCCCTACCTCCCTCGGAATCTATTTGTATTCTCACTGCTAAAAACCATCCCATATGCACAGTCAGTGTGGGGTATGGACAGATCAGTTGAAAAAGTTACATTTTGGGGTGTTTTAATGGGTGCTATTGGACAAACGTTGCAGCTTTCACAAAACTCAAAAACGAAGTTGTGCCAACACTATGAGAGCTACATGGCCAATTCTTGCTCACCTAACACAACGTGGGGCCTTGTATAACATACTGGAAAATTAGCCTTCTAGCCTTTATGGTTTTGAAGAAATGGGCAATTCATTTTTTTATTGTGGCAAACGCATTATCTCAAAGAGCAAACACCTATTTTGGAAAGTAGTTGATATTTGTATTCTCACTGCTAAAAACCATCCCATATGCACAGTCAGTGTGGGGTATGGACAGATCAGTTGAAAAAGTTACATTTTGGGGTGTTTTAATGGGTGCTATTGGACAAAAGTTGCAGCTTTCACAAAACTCAAAAACGAAGTTGTGCCAAAACTATGAGGGCTACATGGCCAATTCTTGCTCACCTAACACAACGTGGGGCCCTGTATAACATACTGGAAAATTAGCCTTCTAGCCTTTATGGTTTTGAAGAAATGGGCAATTCATTTGTTTATTGTCGCAAACGCATTATCTCAAAGAGCAAAAACATATTTTGGAAAGTAGTTGATATTTGTATTCTCACTGCTAAAAATCATCCCATATGCACAGTCAGTGTGGGGTATGGACAGATCAGTTGAAAAAGTTAGGTTTTGGGGTGTTTTAATGGGTGCTATTGGACAAAAGTTGCAGCTTTCACAAAACTCAAAAACGAAGTTGTGCCAAAACTATGAGAGCTACATGGCCAATTCTTGCTCACCTAACGCAACGTGGGGCCCTGTATAACATACTGGAAAATTAGCCTTCTAGCCTTTATGGTTTTGAAGAAATGGGCAATTCATTTTTTTATTGTCGCAAACGCATTATCTCAAAGAGCAAACACCTATTTTGGAAAGTAGTTGATATTTGTATTCTCACTGCTAAAAACCATCCCATATGCACAGTCAGTGTGGGGTATGGACAGATCAGTTGAAAAAGTTAGGTTTTGGGGTGTTTTAATGGGTGCTATTGGACAAAAGTTGCAGCTTTCACAAAACTCAAAAACGAAGTTGTGCCAAAACTATGAGAGCTACATGGCCAATTCTTGCTCACCTAACGCAACGTGGGGCCCTGTATAACATACTGGAAAATTAGCTTTCTAGCCTTTATGGTTTTGAAGAAATGGGCAATTCATTTTTTTATTGTCGCAAACGCAATATCTTAAAGAGCAAACACCTATTTTGGAAAGTAGTTGATATTTGTATTCTCACTGCTAAAAACCATCCCATATGCACAGTCAGTGTGGGGTATGGACAGATCAGTTGAAAAAGTTACATTTTGGGGTGTTTTAATGGGTGCTATTGGACAAAAGTTGCAGCTTTCACAAAACTCAAAAACGAAGTTGTGCCAAAACTATGAGAGCTACATGGCCAATTCTTGCTCACCTAACACAACGTGGGGCCCTGTATAACATACTGGAAAATTAGCCTTCTAGCCTTTATGGTTTTGAAGAAATGGGCAATTCATTTTTTTATTGTGGCAAACGCATTATCTCAAAGAGCAAACACCTGTTTTGGAAAGTAGTTGATATTTGTATTCTCACTGCTAAAAACCATCCCATATGCACAGTCAGTGTGGGGTATGGACAGATCAGTTGAAAAAGTTACATTTTGGGGTGTTTTAATGGGTGCTATTGGACAAAAGTTGCAGCTTTCACAAAACTCAAAAACGAAGTTGTGCCAAAACTATGAGAGCTACATGGCCAATTCTTGCTCACCTAACACAACGTGGGGCCCTGTATAACATACTGGAAAATTAGCCTTCTAGCCTTTATGGTTTTGAAGAAATGGGCAATTCATTTTTTTATTGTGGCAAACGCATTATCTCAAAGAGCAAACACCTAATTTTGAAAGTAGTTGATATTTGTATTCTCACTGCTAAAAACCATCCCATATGCACAGTCCGCGTGGGGTATGGACAGATCAGTTGAAAAAGTTACATTTTGGGGTGTTTTAATGGGTGCTATTGGACAAAAGTTGCAGCTTTCACAAAACTCAAAAACGAAGTTGTGCCAAAACTATGAGAGCTACATGGCCAATTCTTGCTCACCTAACACAACGTGGGGCCCTGTATAACATACTGGAAAATTAGCCTTCTAGCCTTTATGGTTTTGAAGAAATGGGCAATTCATTTTTTTATTGTGGCAAACGCATTATCTCAAAGAGCAAACACCTATTTTGGAAAGTAGTTGATATTTGTATTCATCCATCCATCCATCCATTTTCTTCTGCTTTATCCGGGGCCGGGTCGTGGGGGCAGCAGTCTCAGCAGAGATGCCCAGACTTCCCGATCCACGCACACCTCTTCCAGCTGTTCTGGGGGGACCCCGAGGCGACACCAGGCCAGCACGGAGACATAGTCCCACCAGCGTGTCCTGGGCCTTCCACGAGGCCTCCTCCCAATAGGACATGCCTGGAACACCTCCCGAGGGAGGCGACCAGGAGGCATCCGATACAGATGCCCTAGCCACCTCAGCTGGCTCCTTTCGACGTGGAGGAGTAGCGGCTCGAGTCCGAGCTCCTCCCGGGTAACTGAGCTCCTCACCCGATCTCGAAGGGTGCGCCCAGCCACCCTGCGAAGGAAACTCATTTCGGCCGCTTTTATTCGCGATCTTGTCCTTTCGGTCATTACCCAAATCTCATGACCATAGGTGAGGGTGGGAACGTAGATCGATCGGTAAATCGAGAGTTTTGCCGCTTGGCTCAGCTCCCTCTTCACCACAACGGTCCGATACAGCGACCGCATCACTGCTGACGCCGCACCGATCCGTCTATCGATCTCACGCTCCATCTGTCCCTCACTCGTGAACACGACCCCGAGATACTTGAACTCCTCCACTTGAGGCAAGGACACCCCACCGACCTGAAGCGGGGAAGCCACCTTTTTCCGGTGGAGAACCATGGCCTCAGATTTGGAGGTGCTGATCCTCATCCCGGCCACTTCACACTCGGCTGCAAACCGCCCCAGTGCGCGCTGGAGGTCCTGATTTGAGGAAGCCAACAGAACAACATCATCTGCAAACAGCAGAGATGAGATTCTGAGGTTCCCAAACCGGACACCCTCCGGCCCCTGGCTGCGCCTAGAAATTCTGTCCATAAAAGTAATGAACAGAACCGGTGACAAAGGGCAGCCCTGGCGGAGCCCAACACGCACCGGGAACAGGTCTGACTTACTGCCGGCAATGCGAACCAAGCTCCTGCTACGGTCATACAGGGAACGGACAGCCCTTAGTAGAGGGCCCCGTACCCCATACTCCCGGAGCACCCCCCACAGGGCACCACGAGGGACACAGTCGAACGCTTTCTCCAGGTCCACAAAGCACATGTGGACTGGTTGGGCGAACTCCCACAAACCCTCGAGCACCCGATGAAGGGTATAGAGCTGGTCCAGTGTTCCACGACCAGGACGAAAACCGCATTGTTCCTCCTGAATCCGAGGTTCGACTATTGGCCGGATCCTCCTCTCCAGCACCCTGGAATAGACCTTACCAGGGAGGCTGAGAAGTGTGATCCCTCTGTAATTGGAGCACACTCTCCGATCCCCCTTCTTGAAGAGGGGGACCACCACCCCGGTCTGCCAATCCAGAGGCACTGTCCCCAACCGCCACGCGATGTTGCAGAGACGTGTCAGCCAAGTCAGCCCTACAACATCCAGAGACTTAAGGTACCCGGGACGAATCTCATCCACCCCCGGGGCCTTGCCACCGAGGAGCTTTCTAACCACCTCGGTGACTTCAGCCTGGGTGATGGACGAGCCCCCCTCCGGGTCCCCAGCCTCTGCCTCCTCATCGGGAGACGTGACGGTGGGATTGAGGAGATCCTCGAAGTACTCCTTCCACCGCCCGACCACCTCCCCAGTCGAGGTCAGCAGCCCCCCACCCGCACTGTAAACAGTGTTGGTGAAGCACTGCTTCCCCCTCCTGAGGCGCCGGATGGTTTGCCAGAATCTCTTCGAGGCCGACCGATAGTCCTCCTCCATGGCTTCTCCAAACTCCTCCCAGACCCGAGTTTTTGCCTCTGCGACTGCACGAGCTGCAGCACGCTTGGCCTGCCGGTACCTCTCAGCTGCCTCCGGAGTCCCACAAGCCAACAAGGCCAGATAGGACTCCTTCTTCAGCTTGACGGCATCCCTTACTTCCGGGCGCCACCACCGGGTTCGGGGGTTGCCGCCGCGACAGGCACCAGAGACCTTACGGCCACAACTACGAGCAGCCGCATCGACAATGGAGGAGGAGAACATGGTCCACTCGGACTCCATGTCCCCTACCTCCCTCGGAATCTATTTGTATTCTCACTGCTAAAAACCATCCCATATGCACAGTCAGTGTGGGGTATGGACAGATCAGTTGAAAAAGTTACATTTTGGGGTGTTTTAATGGGTGCTATTGGACAAACGTTGCAGCTTTCACAAAACTCAAAAACGAAGTTGTGCCAACACTATGAGAGCTACATGGCCAATTCTTGCTCACCTAACACAACGTGGGGCCTTGTATAACATACTGGAAAATTAGCCTTCTAGCCTTTATGGTTTTGAAGAAATGGGCAATTCATTTTTTTATTGTGGCAAACGCATTATCTCAAAGAGCAAACACCTATTTTGGAAAGTAGTTGATATTTGTATTCTCACTGCTAAAAACCATCCCATATGCACAGTCAGTGTGGGGTATGGACAGATCAGTTGAAAAAGTTACATTTTGGGGTGTTTTAATGGGTGCTATTGGACAAAAGTTGCAGCTTTCACAAAACTCAAAAACGAAGTTGTGCCAAAACTATGAGGGCTACATGGCCAATTCTTGCTCACCTAACACAACGTGGGGCCCTGTATAACATACTGGAAAATTAGCCTTCTAGCCTTTATGGTTTTGAAGAAATGGGCAATTCATTTGTTTATTGTCGCAAACGCATTATCTCAAAGAGCAAAAACATATTTTGGAAAGTAGTTGATATTTGTATTCTCACTGCTAAAAATCATCCCATATGCACAGTCAGTGTGGGGTATGGACAGATCAGTTGAAAAAGTTAGGTTTTGGGGTGTTTTAATGGGTGCTATTGGACAAAAGTTGCAGCTTTCACAAAACTCAAAAACGAAGTTGTGCCAAAACTATGAGAGCTACATGGCCAATTCTTGCTCACCTAACGCAACGTGGGGCCCTGTATAACATACTGGAAAATTAGCCTTCTAGCCTTTATGGTTTTGAAGAAATGGGCAATTCATTTTTTTATTGTCGCAAACGCATTATCTCAAAGAGCAAACACCTATTTTGGAAAGTAGTTGATATTTGTATTCTCACTGCTAAAAACCATCCCATATGCACAGTCAGTGTGGGGTATGGACAGATCAGTTGAAAAAGTTAGGTTTTGGGGTGTTTTAATGGGTGCTATTGGACAAAAGTTGCAGCTTTCACAAAACTCAAAAACGAAGTTGTGCCAAAACTATGAGAGCTACATGGCCAATTCTTGCTCACCTAACGCAACGTGGGGCCCTGTATAACATACTGGAAAATTAGCTTTCTAGCCTTTATGGTTTTGAAGAAATGGGCAATTCATTTTTTTATTGTCGCAAACGCAATATCTTAAAGAGCAAACACCTATTTTGGAAAGTAGTTGATATTTGTATTCTCACTGCTAATAACCATCCCATATGCACAGTCAATGTGGGGTATGGACAGATCAATTGAAAAAGTTACATTTTGGGGTGTTTTAATGGGTGCTATTGGACAAAAGTTGCAGCTTTCACAAAACTCAAAAACGAAGTTGTGCCAAAACTATGAGAGCTACATGGCCAATTCTTGCTCACCTAACGCAACGTGGGGCCCTGTATAACATACTGGAAAATTAGCCTTCTAGCCTTTATGGTTTTGAAGAAATGGGCAATTCATTTTTTTATTGTCGCAAACGCATTATCTCAAAGAGCAAACACCTATTTTGGAAAGTAGTTGATATTTGTATTCTCACTGCTAAAAACCATCCCATATGCACAGTCAGTGTGGGGTATGGACAGATCAGTTGAAAAAGTTACATTTTGGGGTGTTTTAATGGGTGCTATTGGACAAAAGTTGCAGCTTTCACAAAACTCAAAAACGAAGTTGTGCCAAAACTATGAGAGCTACATGGCCAATTCTTGCTCACCTAACGCAACGTGGGGCCCTGTATAACATACTGGAAAATTAGCCTTCTAGCCTTTATGGTTTTGAAGAAATGGGCAATTCATTTTTTTATTGTCGCAAACGCATTATCTCAAAGAGCAAACACCTATTTTGGAAAGTAGTTGATATTTGTATTCTCACTGCTAAAAACCATCCCATATGCACAGTCAGTGTGGGGTATGGACAGATCAGTTGAAAAAGTTACATTTTGGGGTGTTTTAATGGGTGCTATTGGACAAAAGTTGCAGCTTTTACAAAACTCAAAAACGAAGTTGTGCCAAAACTATGAGAGCTACATGGCCAATTCTTGCTCACCTAACACAACGTGGGGCCCTGTATAACATACTGGAAAATTAGCCTTCTAGCCTTCATGGTTTTGAAGAAATGGGCAATTCATTTTTTTATTGTCGCAAACGCATTATCTCAAAGAGCAAACAAATATTTTGGAAAGTAGTTGATATTTGTATTCTCACTGCTAAAAAACATCCCATATGCACAGTCAGTGTGGGGTATGGACAGATCAGTTGAAAAAGTTAGATTTTGGGGTGTTTTAATGGGTGCTATTGGACAAAAGTTGCAGCTTTTACAAAACTCAAAAACGAAGTTGTGCCAAAACTATGAGAGCTACATGGCCAATTCTTGCTCACCTAACACAACGTGGGGCCCTGTATAACATACTGGAAAATTAGCCTTCTAGCCTTTATGGTTTTGAAGAAATGGGCAATTCATTTTTTTATTGTCGCAAACGCATTATCTCAAAGAGCAAACACCTATTTTGGAAAGTAGTTGATATTTGTATTCTCACTGCTAAAAAACATCCCATATGCACAGTCAGTGTGGGGTATGGACAGATCAGTTGAAAAAGTTAGATTTTGGGGTGTTTTAATGGGTGCTATTGGACAAAAGTTGCAGCTTTCACAAAACTCAAAAACGAAGTTGTGCCAAAACTATGAGAGATACATGGCCACTTTTTGCTCACCTAACGCAACGTGGGGCCCTGTATAACATACTGGAAAATTAGCCTTCTAGCCTTTATGGTTTTGAAGAAATGGGCAATTCATTTTTTTATTGTGGCAAACGCATTATCTCAAAGAGCAAACACCTATTTTGGAAACTAGTTGATATTTTTATTCTCACTGCTAAAAACCATCCCATATGCACAGTCAGTGTGGGGTATGGACAGATCAGTTGAAAAAGTTACATTTTGGGGTGTTTTAATGGGTGCTATTGGACAAAAGTTGCAGCTTTCACAAAACTCAAAAACGAAGTTGTGCCAAAACTATGAGAGCTACATGGCCAATTCTTGCTCACCTAACACAACGTGGGGCCCTGTATAACATACTGGAATATTAGCCTTCTAGCCTTTATGGTTTTGAAGAAATGGGCAATTCATTTTTTTATTGTGGCAAACGCATTATCTCAAAGAGCAAACACCTATTTTGGAAAGTAGTTGATATTTGTATTCTCACTGCTAAAAACCATCCCATATGCACAGTCAGTGTGGGGTATGGACAGATCAGTTGAAAAAGTTACATTTTGGGGTGTTTTAATGGGTGCTATTGGACAAAAGTTGCAGCTTTCACAAAACTCAAAAACGAAGTTGTGCCAAAACTATAAGAGCTACATGGCCAATTCTTGCTCACCTAACACAACGTGGGGCCCTGTATAACATACTGGAAAATTAGCCTTCTAGCCTTTATGGTTTTGAAGAAATGGGCAATTCATTTTTTTATTGTGGCAAACGCATTATCTCAAAGAGCAAACACCTATTTTGGAAAGTAGTTGATATTTGTATTCTCACTGCTAAAAACCATCCCATATGCACAGTCAGTGTGGGGTATGGACAGATCAGTTGAAAAAGTTACATTTTGGGGTGTTTTAATGGGTGCTATTGGACAAAAGTTGCAGCTTTCACAAAACTCAAAAACGAAGTTGTGCCAAAACTATGAGAGCTACATGGCCAATTCTTGCTCACCTAACACAACGTGGGGCCCTGTATAACATACTGGAAAATTAGCCTTCTAGCCTTTATGGTTTTGAAGAAATGGGCAATTCATTTTTTTATTGTCGCAAACGCATTATCTCAAAGAGCAAACACCTATTTTGGAAAGTAGTTGATATTTGTATTCTCACTGCTAAAAAACATCCCATATGCACAGTCAGTGTGGGGTATGGACAGATCAGTTGAAAAAGTTAGATTTTGGGGTGTTTTAATGGGTGCTATTGGACAAAAGTTGCAGCTTTCACAAAACTCAAAAACGAAGTTGTGCCAAAACTATGAGAGATACATGGCCACTTTTTGCTCACCTAACGCAACGTGGGGCCCTGTATAACATACTGGAAAATTAGCCTTCTAGCCTTTATGGTTTTGAAGAAATGGGCAATTCATTTTTTTATTGTGGCAAACGCATTATCTCAAAGAGCAAACACCTATTTTGGAAACTAGTTGATATTTTTATTCTCACTGCTAAAAACCATCCCATATGCACAGTCAGTGTGGGGTATGGACAGATCAGTTGAAAAAGTTACATTTTGGGGTGTTTTAATGGGTGCTATTGGACAAAAGTTGCAGCTTTCACAAAACTCAAAAACGAAGTTGTGCCAAAACTATGAGAGCTACATGGCCAATTCTTGCTCACCTAACACAACGTGGGGCCCTGTATAACATACTGGAATATTAGCCTTCTAGCCTTTATGGTTTTGAAGAAATGGGCAATTCATTTTTTTATTGTGGCAAACGCATTATCTCAAAGAGCAAACACCTATTTTGGAAAGTAGTTGATATTTGTATTCTCACTGCTAAAAACCATCCCATATGCACAGTCAGTGTGGGGTATGGACAGATCAGTTGAAAAAGTTACATTTTGGGGTGTTTTAATGGGTGCTATTGGACAAAAGTTGCAGCTTTCACAAAACTCAAAAACGAAGTTGTGCCAAAACTATAAGAGCTACATGGCCAATTCTTGCTCACCTAACACAACGTGGGGCCCTGTATAACATACTGGAAAATTAGCCTTCTAGCCTTTATGGTTTTGAAGAAATGGGCAATTCATTTTTTTATTGTGGCAAACGCATTATCTCAAAGAGCAAACACCTATTTTGGAAAGTAGTTGATATTTGTATTCTCACTGCTAAAAACCATCCCATATGCACAGTCAGTGTGGGGTATGGACAGATCAGTTGAAAAAGTTACATTTTGGGGTGTTTTAATGGGTGCTATTGGACAAAAGTTGCAGCTTTCACAAAACTCAAAAACGAAGTTGTGCCAAAACTATGAGAGCTACATGGCCAATTCTTGCTCACCTAACACAACGTGGGGCCCTGTATAACATACTGGAAAATTAGCCTTCTAGCCTTTATGGTTTTGAAGAAATGGGCAATTCATTTTTTTATTGTCGCAAACGCATTATCTCAAAGAGCAAACACCTATTTTGGAAAGTAGTTGATATTTGTATTCTCACTGCTAAAAAACATCCCATATGCACAGTCAGTGTGGGGTATGGACAGATCAGTTGAAAAAGTTAGATTTTGGGGTGTTTTAATGGGTGCTATTGGACAAAAGTTGCAGCTTTCACAAAACTCAAAAACGAAGTTGTGCCAAAACTATGAGAGATACATGGCCACTTTTTGCTCACCTAACGCAACGTGGGGCCCTGTATAACATACTGGAAAATTAGCCTTCTAGCCTTTATGGTTTTGAAGAAATGGGCAATTCATTTTTTTATTGTGGCAAACGCATTATCTCAAAGAGCAAACACCTATTTTGGAAACTAGTTGATATTTTTATTCTCACTGCTAAAAACCATCCCATATGCACAGTCAGTGTGGGGTATGGACAGATCAGTTGAAAAAGTTACATTTTGGGGTGTTTTAATGGGTGCTATTGGACAAAAGTTGCAGCTTTCACAAAACTCAAAAACGAAGTTGTGCCAAAACTATGAGAGCTACATGGCCAATTCTTGCTCACCTAACACAACGTGGGGCCCTGTATAACATACTGGAATATTAGCCTTCTAGCCTTTATGGTTTTGAAGAAATGGGCAATTCATTTTTTTATTGTGGCAAACGCATTATCTCAAAGAGCAAACACCTATTTTGGAAAGTAGTTGATATTTGTATTCTCACTGCTAAAAACCATCCCATATGCACAGTCAGTGTGGGGTATGGACAGATCAGTTGAAAAAGTTACATTTTGGGGTGTTTTAATGGGTGCTATTGGACAAAAGTTGCAGCTTTCACAAAACTCAAAAACGAAGTTGTGCCAAAACTATAAGAGCTACATGGCCAATTCTTGCTCACCTAACACAACGTGGGGCCCTGTATAACATACTGGAAAATTAGCCTTCTAGCCTTTATGGTTTTGAAGAAATGGGCAATTCATTTTTTTATTGTGGCAAACGCATTATCTCAAAGAGCAAACACCTATTTTGGAAAGTAGTTGATATTTGTATTCTCACTGCTAAAAACCATCCCATATGCACAGTCAGTGTGGGGTATGGACAGATCAGTTGAAAAAGTTACATTTTGGGGTGTTTTAATGGGTGCTATTGGACAAAAGTTGCAGCTTTCACAAAACTCAAAAACGAAGTTGTGCCAAAACTATGAGAGCTACATGGCCAATTCTTGCTCACCTAACACAACGTGGGGCCCTGTATAACATACTGGAAAATTAGCCTTCTAGCCTTTATGGTTTTGAAGAAATGGGCAATTCATTTTTTTATTGTGGCAAACGCATTATCTCAAAGAGCAAACACCTATTTTGGAAAGTAGTTGATATTTGTATTCTCACTGCTAAAAACCATCCCATATGCACAGTCAGTGTGGGGTATGGACAGATCAGTTGAAAAAGTTACATTTTGGGGTGTTTTAATGGGTGCTATTGGACAAAAGTTGCAGCTTTCACAAAACTCAAAAACGAAGTTGTGCCAAAACTATAAGAGCTACATGGCCAATTCTTGCTCACCTAACACAACGTGGGGCCCTGTATAACATACTGGAAAATTAGCCTTCTAGCCTTTATGGTTTTGAAGAAATGGGCAATTCATTTTTTTATTGTGGCAAACGCATTATCTCAAAGAGCAAACACCTATTTTGGAAAGTAGTTGATATTTGTATTCTCACTGCTAAAAACCATCCCATATGCACAGTCAGTGTGGGGTATGGACAGATCAGTTGAAAAAGTTACATTTTGGGGTGTTTTAATGGGTGCTATTGGACAAAAGTTGCAGCTTTCACAAAACTCAAAAACGAAGTTGTGCCAAAACTATGAGAGCTACATGGCCAATTCTTGCTCACCTAACACAACGTGGGGCCCTGTATAACATACTGGAAAATTAGCCTTCTAGCCTTTATGGTTTTGAAGAAATGGGCAATTCATTTTTTTATTGTGGCAAACGCATTATCTCAAAGAGCAAACACCTATTTTGGAAAGTAGTTGATATTTGTATTCTCACTGCTAAAAACCATCCCATATGCACAGTCAGTGTGGGGTATGGACAGATCAGTTGAAAAAGTTAGATTTTGGGGTGTTTTAATGGGTGCTATTGGACAAAAGTTGCAGCTTTCACAAAACTCAAAAACGAAGTTGTGCCAAAACTATGAGAGATACATGGCCACTTCTTGCTCACCTAACGCAACGTGGGGCCCTGTATAACATACTGGAAAATTAGCCTTCTAGCCTTTATGGTTTTGAAGAAATGGGCAATTCATTTTTTTATTGTCGCAAAAGCATTATCTCAAAGAGCAAACACCTATTTTGGAAAGTAGTTGATATTTGTATTCTTACTGCTAAAAAACATCCCATATGCACAGTCAGTGTGGGGTATGGACAGATCAGTTGAAAAAGTTACATTTTGGGGTGTTTTAATGGGTGCTATTGCACAAAAGTTGCAGCTTTCACAAAACTCAAAAACGAAGTTGTGCCAAAACTATGAGAGCTACATGGCCAATTCTTGCTCACCTAACACAACGTGGGGCCCTGTATAACATACTGGAAATTTAGCCTTCTAGCCTTTATGGTTTTGAAGAAATGGGCAATTCATTTTTTTATTGTGGCAAACGCATTATCTCAAAGAGCAAACACCTATTTTGGAAAGTAGTTGATATTTGTATTCTCACTGCTAAAAACCATCCCATATGCACAGTCAGTGTGGGGTATGGACAGATCAGTTGAAAAAGTTACATTTTGGGGTGTTTTAATGGGTGCTATTGGACAAAAGTTGCAGCTTTCACAAAACTCAAAAACGAAGTTGTGCCAAAACTATGAGAGCTACATGGCCAATTCTTGCTCACCTAACACAACGTGGGGCCCTGTATAACATACTGGAAAAGTAGCCTTCTAGCCTTTATGGTTTTGAAGAAATGGGCAATTCATTTTTTTATTGTGGCAAACGCATTATCTCAAAGAGCAAACACCTATTTTGGAAAGTAGTTGATATTTGTATTCTCACTGCTAAAAACCATCCCATATGCACAGTCAGTGTGGGGTATGGACAGATCAGTTGAAAAAGTTAGATTTTGGGGTGTTTTAATGGGTGCTATTGGACAAAAGTTGCAGCTTTCACAAAACTCAAAAACGAAGTTGTGCCAAAACTATGAGAGATACATGGCCACTTCTTGCTCACCTAACGCAACGTGGGGCCCTGTATAACATACTGGAAAATTAGCCTTCTAGCCTTTATGGTTTTGAAGAAATGGGCAATTCATTTTTTTATTGTGGCAAACGCATTATCTCAAAGAGCAAACACCTATTTTGGAAACTAGTTGATATTTGTATTCTCACTGCTAAAAACCATCCCATATGCACAGTCAGTGTGGGGTATGGACAGATCAGTTGAAAAAGTTACATTTTGGGGTGTTTTAATGGGTGCTATTGGACAAAAGTTACAGCTTTCACAAAACTCAAAAACGAAGTTGTGCCAAAACTATGAGAGCTACATGGCCAATTCTTGCTCACCTAACACAACGTGGGGCCCTGTATAACATACTGGAATATTAGCCTTCTAGCCTTTATGGTTTTGAAGAAATGGGCAATTCATTTTTTTATTGTGGCAAACGCATTATCTCAAAGAGCAAACACCTATTTTGGAAAGTAGTTGATATTTGTATTCTCACTGCTAAAAACCATCCCATATGCACAGTCAGTGTGGGGTATGGACAGATCAGTTGAAAAAGTTACATTTTGGGATGTTTTAATGGGTGCTATTGGACAAAAGTTGCAGCTTTCACAAAACTCAAAAACGAAGTTGTGCCAAAACTATAAGAGCTACATGGCCAATTCTTGCTCACCTAACACAACGTGGGGCCCTGTATAACATACTGGAAAATTAGCCTTCTAGCCTTTATGGTTTTGAAGAAATGGGCAATTCATTTTTTTATTGTCGCAAACGCATTATCTCAAAGAGCAAACACCTATTTTGGAAAGTAGTTGATATTTGTATTCTTACTGCTAAAAACCATCCCATATGCACAGTCAGTGTGGGGTATGGACAGATCAGTTGAAAAAGTTACATTTTGGGGTGTTTTAATGGGTGCTATTGCACAAAAGTTGCAGCTTTCACAAAACTCAAAAACGAAGTTGTGCCAAAACTATGAGAGCTACATGGCCACTTCTTGCTCACCTAACGCAACGTGGGGCCCTGTATAACATACTGGAAAATTAGCCTTCTAGCCTTTATGGTTTTGAAGAAATGGGCAATTCATTTTTTTATTGTCGCAAACGCATTATCTCAAAGAGCAAACACCTATTTTGGAAAGTAGTTGATATTTGTATTCTTACTGCTAAAAACCATCCCATATGCACAGTCAGTGTGGGGTATGGACAGATCAGTTGAAAAAGTTACATTTTGGGGTGTTTTAATGGGTGCTATTGCACAAAAGTTGCAGCTTTCACAAAACTCAAAAACGAAGTTGTGCCAAAACTATGAGAGCTACATGGCCAATTCTTGCTCACCTAACACAACGTGGGGCCCTGTATAACATACTGGAAATTTAGCCTTCTAGCCTTTATGGTTTTGAAGAAATGGGCAATTCATTTTTTTATTGTGGCAAACGCATTATCTCAAAGAGCAAACACCTATTTTGGAAAGTAGTTGATATTTGTATTCTCACTGCTAAAAACCATCCCATATGCACAGTCAGTGTGGGGTATGGACAGATCAGTTGAAAAAGTTACATTTTGGGGTGTTTTAATGGGTGCTATTGGACAAACGTTGCAGCTTTCACAAAACTCAAAAACGAAGTTGTGCCAAAACTATAAGAGCTACATGGCCAATTCTTGCTCACCTAACACAACGTGGGGCCCTGTATAACATACTGGAAAATTAGCCTTCTAGCCTTTATGGTTTTGAAGAAATGGGCAATTCATTTTTTTATTGTGGCAAACGCATTATCTCAAAGAGCAAACACCTATTTTGGAAAGTAGTTGATATTTGTATTCTCACTGCTAAAAACCATCCCATATGCACAGTCAGTGTGGGGTATGGACAGATCAGTTGAAAAAGTTACATTTTGGGGTGTTTTAATGGGTGCTATTGGACAAAAGTTGCAGCTTTCACAAAACTCAAAAACGAAGTTGTGCCAAAACTACATGGCCAATTCTTGCTCACCTAACACAACGTGGGGCCCTGTATAACATACTGGAATATTAGCCTTCTAGCCTTTATGGTTTTGAAGAAATGGGCAATTCATTTTTTTATTGTGGCAAACGCATTATCTCAAAGAGCAAACACCTATTTTGGAAAGTAGTTGATATTTGTATTCTCACTGCTAAAAACCATCCCATATGCACAGTCAGTGTGGGGTATGGACAGATCAGTTGAAAAAGTTACATTTTGGGGTGTTTTAATGGGTGCTATTGGACAAAAGTTGCAGCTTTCACAAAACTCAAAAACAAAGTTGTGCCAAAACTATGAGAGCTACATGGCCAATTCTTGCTCACCTAACACAACGTGGGGCCCTGTATAACATACTGGAAAATTAGCCTTCTAGCCTTTATGGTTTTGAAGAAATGGGCAATTCATTTTTTTATTGTGGCAAACGCATTATCTCAAAGAGCAAACACCTATTTTGGAAAGTAGTTGATTTTTGTATTCTCACTGCTAAAAACCATCCCATATGCACAGTCAGTGTGGGGTATGGACAGATCAGTTGAAAAAGTTACATTTTGGGGTGTTTTAATGGGTGCTATTGGACAAAAGTTGCAGCTTTCACAAAACTCAAAAACGAAGTTGTGCCAAAACTATGAGAGCTACATGGCCAATTCTTGCTCACCTAACACAACGTGGGGCCCTGTATAACATACTGGAAAATTAGCCTTCTAGCCTTTATGGTTTTGAAGAAATGGGCAATTCATTTTTTTATTGTGGCAAACGCATTATCTCAAAGAGCAAACACCTATTTTGGAAAGTAGTTGATATTTGTATTCTCACTGCTAAAAACCATCCCATATGCACAGTCAGTGTGGGGTATGGACAGATCAGTTGAAAAAATTACATTTTGGGGTGTTTTAATGGGTGCTATTGGACAAAAGTTGCAGCTTTCACAAAACTCAAAAACGAAGTTGTGCCAAAACTATGAGAGCTACATGGCAAATTCTTGCTCACCTAACACAACGTGGGGCCCTGTATAACATACTGGAAAATTAGCCTTCTAGCCTTTATGGTTTTGAAGAAATGGGCAATTCATTTTTTTATTGTGGCAAACGCATTATCTCAAAGAGCAAACACCTATTTTGGAAACTAGTTGATATTTGTATTCTCACTGCTAAAAACCATCCCATATGCACAGCCAGTGTGGGGTATGGACAGATCAGTTGAAAAAGTTACATTTTGGGGTGTTTTAATGGGTGCTATTGGACAAAAGTTGCAGCTTTCACAAAATTCAAAAACGAAGTTGTGCCAAAACTATGAGAGCTACATGGCCAATTCTTGCTCACCTAACACAACGTGGGGCCCTGTATAACATACTGGAAAATTAGCCTTCTAGCCTTTATGGTTTTGAAGAAATGGGCAATTCATTTTTTTATTGTGGCAAACGCATTATCTCAAAGAGCAAACACCTATTTTGGAAAGTAGTTGATATTTGTATTCTCACTGCTAAAAACCATCCCATATGCACAGTCAGTGTGGGGTATGGACAGATCAGTTGAAAAAGTTACATTTTGGGGTGTTTTAATGGGTGCTATTGGACAAAAGTTGCAGCTTTCACAAAACTCAAAAACGAAGTTGTGCCAAAACTATAAGAGCTACATGGCCAATTCTTGCTCACCTAACACAACGTGGGGCCCTGTATAACATACTGGAAAATTAGCCTTCTAGCCTTTATGGTTTTGAAGAAATGGGCAATTCATTTTTTTATTGTGGCAAACGCATTATCTCAAAGAGCAAACACCTATTTTGGAAAGTAGTTGATATTTGTATTCTCACTGCTAAAAACCATCCCATATGCACAGTCAGTGTGGGGTATGGACAGATCAGTTGAAAAAGTTACATTTTGGGGTGTTTTAATGGGTGCTATTGGACAAAAGTTGCAGCTTTCACAAAACTCAAAAACGAAGTTGTGCCAAAACTATGAGAGCTACATGGCCAATTCTTGCTCACCTAACACAACGTGGGGCCCTGTATGACATACTGGAAAATTAGCCTTCTAGCCTTTATGGTTTTGAAGAAATGGGCAATTCATTTTTTTATTGTGGCAAACGCATTATCTCAAAGAGCAAACACCTATTTTGGAAAGTAGTTGATATTTGTATTCTCACTGCTAAAAACCATCCCATATGCACAGTCAGTGTGGGGTATGGACAGATCAGTTGAAAAAGTTACATTTTGGGGTGTTTTAATGGGTGCTATTGGACAAAAGTTGCAGCTTTCACAAAACTCAAAAACGAAGTTGTGCCAAAACTATGAGAGCTACATGGCCACTTCTTGCTCACCTAACGCAACGTGGGGCCCTGTATAACATACTGGAAAATTAGCCTTCTAGCCTTTATGGTTTTGAAGAAATGGGCAATTCATTTTTTTATTGTGGCAAACGCATTATCTCAAAGAGCAAACACCTATTTTGGAAACTAGTTGATATTTGTATTCTCACTGCTAAAAACCATCCCATATGCACAGTCAGTGTGGGGTATGGACAGATCAGTTGAAAAAGTTACATTTTGGGGTGTTTTAATGGGTGCTATTGGACAAAATTTACAGCTTTCACAAAACTCAAAAACGAAGTTGTGCCAAAACTATGAGAGCTACATGGCCAATTCTTGCTCACCTAACACAACGTGGGGCCCTGTATAACATACTGGAATATTAGCCTTCTAGCCTTTATGGTTTTGAAGAAATGGGCAATTCATTTTTTTATTGTGGCAAACGCATTATCTCAAAGAGCAAACACCTATTTTGGAAAGTAGTTGATATTTGTATTCTCACTGCTAAAAACCATCCCATATGCACAGTCAGTGTGGGGTATGGACAGATCAGTTGAAAAAGTTACATTTTGGGATGTTTTAATGGGTGCTATTGGACAAAAGTTGCAGCTTTCACAAAACTCAAAAACGAAGTTGTGCCAAAACTATAAGAGCTACATGGCCAATTCTTGCTCACCTAACACAACGTGGGGCCCTGTATAACATACTGGAAAATTAGCCTTCTAGCCTTTATGGTTTTGAAGAAATGGGCAATTCATTTTTTTATTGTCGCAAACGCATTATCTCAAAGAGCAAACACCTATTTTGGAAAGTAGTTGATATTTGTATTCTTACTGCTAAAAACCATCCCATATGCACAGTCAGTGTGGGGTATGGACAGATCAGTTGAAAAAGTTACATTTTGGGGTGTTTTAATGGGTGCTATTGCACAAAAGTTGCAGCTTTCACAAAACTCAAAAACGAAGTTGTGCCAAAACTATGAGAGCTACATGGCCACTTCTTGCTCACCTAACGCAACGTGGGGCCCTGTATAACATACTGGAAAATTAGCCTTCTAGCCTTTATGGTTTTGAAGAAATGGGCAATTCATTTTTTTATTGTCGCAAACGCATTATCTCAAAGAGCAAACACCTATTTTGGAAAGTAGTTGATATTTGTATTCTTACTGCTAAAAACCATCCCATATGCACAGTCAGTGTGGGGTATGGACAGATCAGTTGAAAAAGTTACATTTTGGGGTGTTTTAATGGGTGCTATTGGACACAAGTTGCAGCTTTCACAAAACTCAAAAACGAAGTTGTGCCAAAACTATGAGAGCTACATGGCCAATTCTTGCTCATCTAACACAACGTGGGGCCCTGTATAACATACTGGAAAATTAGCCTTCTAGCCTTTATGGTTTTGAAGAAATGGGCAATTCATTTTTTTATTGTGGCAAACGCATTATCTCAAAGAGCAAACACCTATTTTGGAAAGTAGTTGATATTTGTGTTCTCACTGCTAAAAACCATCCCATATGCACAGTCAGTGTGGGGTATGGACAGATCAGTTGAAAAAGTTACATTTTGGGGTGTTTTAATGGGTGCTATTGGACAAAAGTTGCAGCTTTCACAAAACTCAAAAACGAAGTTGTGCCAAAACTATGAGAGCTACATGGCCAATTCTTGCTCACCTAACACAACGTGGGGCCCTGTATAACATACTGGAAAATTAGGCTTCTAGCCTTTATGGTTTTGAAGAAATGGGCAATTCATTTTTTTATTGTGGCAAACGCATTATCTCAAAGAGCAAACACCTGTTTTGGAAAGTAGTTGATATTTGTATTCTCACTGCTAAAAACCATCCCATATGCACTGTCAGTGTGGGGTATGGACAGATCAGTTGAAAAAGTTACATTTTGGGGTGTTTTAATGGGTGCTATTGGACAAAAGTTGCAGCTTTCACAAAACTCAAAAACGAAGTTGTGCCAAAACTATGAGAGCTACATGGCCAATTCTTGCTCACCTAACACAACGTGGGGCCCTGTATAACATACTGGAAAATTAGCCTTCTAGCCTTTATGGTTTTGAAGAAATGGGCAATTCATTTTTTTATTGTGGCAAACGCATTATCTCAAAGAGCAAACACCTATTTTGGAAAGTAGTTGATATTTGTATTTTCACTGCTAAAAAACATCCCATATGCACAGTCAGTGTGGGGTATGGACAGATCAGTTGAAAAAGTTACATTTTGGGGTGTTTTAATGGGTGCTATTGGACAAAAGTTGCAGCTTTCACAAAACTCAAAAACGAAGTTGTGCCAAAACTATGAGAGCTACATGGCCAATTCTTGCTCACCTAACACAACGTGGGGCCCTGTATAACATACTGGAAAATTAGCCTTCTAGTCTTTATGGTTTTGAAGAAATGGGCAATTCATTTTTTTATTGTGGCAAACGCATTATCTCAAAGAGCAAACACCTATTTTGGAAAGTAGTTGATATTTGTATTCTCACTGCTAAAAAACATCCCATATGCACAGTCACTGTGGGGTATGGACAGATCAGTTGAAAAAGTTACATTTTGGGGTGTTTTAATGGGTGCTATTGGACAAAAGTTGCAGCTTTCACAAAACTCAAAAACGAAGTTGTGCCAAAACTATGAGAGCTACATGGCCAATTCTTGCTCACCTAACACAACTTGGGGCCCTGTATAACATACTGGAAAATTAGCCTTCTAGCCTTTATGGTTTTGAAGAAATGGGCAATTCATTTTTTTATTGTGGCAAACGCATTATCTCAAAGAGCAAACACCTGTTTTGGAAAGTAGTTGATATTTGTATTCTTACTGCTAAAAACCATCCCATATGCACAGTCAGTGTGGGGTATGGACAGATCAGTTGAAAAAGTTACATTTTGGGGTGTTTTAATGGGTGCTATTGGACAAAAGTTGCAGCTTTCACAAAACTCAAAAACGAAGTTGTGCCAAAACTATAAGAGCTACATGGCCAATTCTTGCTCACCTAACACAACGTGGGGCCCTGTATAACATACTGGAAAATTAGCCTTCTAGCCTTTATGGTTTTGAAGAAATGGGCAATTCATTTTTTTATTGTGGCAAACGCATTATCTCAAAGAGCAAACACCTATTTTGGAAAGTAGTTGATATTTGTATTCTCACTGCTAAAAACCATCCCATATGCACAGTCAGTGTGGGGTATGGACAGATCAGTTGAAAAAGTTACATTTTGGGGTGTTTTAATGGGTGCTATTGGACAAAAGTTGCAGCTTTCACAAAACTCAAAAACGAAGTTGTGCCAAAACTATGAGAGCTACATGGCCAATTCTTGCTCACCTAACACAACGTGGGGCCCTGTATGACATACTGGAAAATTAGCCTTCTAGCCTTTATGGTTTTGAAGAAATGGGCAATTCATTTTTTTATTGTGGCAAACGCATTATCTCAAAGAGCAAACACCTATTTTGGAAAGTAGTTGATATTTGTATTCTCACTGCTAAAAACCATCCCATATGCACAGTCAGTGTGGGGTATGGACAGATCAGTTGAAAAAGTTACATTTTGGGGTGTTTTAATGGGTGCTATTGGACAAAAGTTGCAGCTTTCACAAAACTCAAAAACGAAGTTGTGCCAAAACTATGAGAGCTACATGGCCACTTCTTGCTCACCTAACGCAACGTGGGGCCCTGTATAACATACTGGAAAATTAGCCTTCTAGCCTTTATGGTTTTGAAGAAATGGGCAATTCATTTTTTTATTGTGGCAAACGCATTATCTCAAAGAGCAAACACCTATTTTGGAAACTAGTTGATATTTGTATTCTCACTGCTAAAAACCATCCCATATGCACAGTCAGTGTGGGGTATGGACAGATCAGTTGAAAAAGTTACATTTTGGGGTGTTTTAATGGGTGCTATTGGACAAAATTTACAGCTTTCACAAAACTCAAAAACGAAGTTGTGCCAAAACTATGAGAGCTACATGGCCAATTCTTGCTCACCTAACACAACGTGGGGCCCTGTATAACATACTGGAATATTAGCCTTCTAGCCTTTATGGTTTTGAAGAAATGGGCAATTCATTTTTTTATTGTGGCAAACGCATTATCTCAAAGAGCAAACACCTATTTTGGAAAGTAGTTGATATTTGTATTCTCACTGCTAAAAACCATCCCATATGCACAGTCAGTGTGGGGTATGGACAGATCAGTTGAAAAAGTTACATTTTGGGATGTTTTAATGGGTGCTATTGGACAAAAGTTGCAGCTTTCACAAAACTCAAAAACGAAGTTGTGCCAAAACTATAAGAGCTACATGGCCAATTCTTGCTCACCTAACACAACGTGGGGCCCTGTATAACATACTGGAAAATTAGCCTTCTAGCCTTTATGGTTTTGAAGAAATGGGCAATTCATTTTTTTATTGTCGCAAACGCATTATCTCAAAGAGCAAACACCTATTTTGGAAAGTAGTTGATATTTGTATTCTTACTGCTAAAAACCATCCCATATGCACAGTCAGTGTGGGGTATGGACAGATCAGTTGAAAAAGTTACATTTTGGGGTGTTTTAATGGGTGCTATTGCACAAAAGTTGCAGCTTTCACAAAACTCAAAAACGAAGTTGTGCCAAAACTATGAGAGCTACATGGCCACTTCTTGCTCACCTAACGCAACGTGGGGCCCTGTATAACATACTGGAAAATTAGCCTTCTAGCCTTTATGGTTTTGAAGAAATGGGCAATTCATTTTTTTATTGTCGCAAACGCATTATCTCAAAGAGCAAACACCTATTTTGGAAAGTAGTTGATATTTGTATTCTTACTGCTAAAAACCATCCCATATGCACAGTCAGTGTGGGGTATGGACAGATCAGTTGAAAAAGTTACATTTTGGGGTGTTTTAATGGGTGCTATTGGACACAAGTTGCAGCTTTCACAAAACTCAAAAACGAAGTTGTGCCAAAACTATGAGAGCTACATGGCCAATTCTTGCTCATCTAACACAACGTGGGGCCCTGTATAACATACTGGAAAATTAGCCTTCTAGCCTTTATGGTTTTGAAGAAATGGGCAATTCATTTTTTTATTGTGGCAAACGCATTATCTCAAAGAGCAAACACCTATTTTGGAAAGTAGTTGATATTTGTGTTCTCACTGCTAAAAACCATCCCATATGCACAGTCAGTGTGGGGTATGGACAGATCAGTTGAAAAAGTTACATTTTGGGGTGTTTTAATGGGTGCTATTGGACAAAAGTTGCAGCTTTCACAAAACTCAAAAACGAAGTTGTGCCAAAACTATGAGAGCTACATGGCCAATTCTTGCTCACCTAACACAACGTGGGGCCCTGTATAACATACTGGAAAATTAGGCTTCTAGCCTTTATGGTTTTGAA
Organism: Proterorhinus semilunaris; assembly: GCA_021464625.1. Taxonomy (NCBI): domain Eukaryota; kingdom Metazoa; phylum Chordata; class Actinopteri; order Gobiiformes; family Gobiidae; genus Proterorhinus; species Proterorhinus semilunaris. The sequence goes on along the minus strand of CM038355.1, from coordinate 271,329 downwards.
GAAATGGGCAATTCATTTTTTTATTGTGGCAAACGCATTATCTCAAAGAGCAAACACCTGTTTTGGAAAGTAGTTGATATTTGTATTCTCACTGCTAAAAACCATCCCATATGCACTGTCAGTGTGGGGTATGGACAGATCAGTTGAAAAAGTTACATTTTGGGGTGTTTTAATGGGTGCTATTGGACAAAAGTTGCAGCTTTCACAAAACTCAAAAACGAAGTTGTGCCAAAACTATGAGAGCTACATGGCCAATTCTTGCTCACCTAACACAACGTGGGGCCCTGTATAACATACTGGAAAATTAGCCTTCTAGCCTTTATGGTTTTGAAGAAATGGGCAATTCATTTTTTTATTGTGGCAAACGCATTATCTCAAAGAGCAAACACCTATTTTGGAAAGTAGTTGATATTTGTATTTTCACTGCTAAAAAACATCCCATATGCACAGTCAGTGTGGGGTATGGACAGATCAGTTGAAAAAGTTACATTTTGGGGTGTTTTAATGGGTGCTATTGGACAAAAGTTGCAGCTTTCACAAAACTCAAAAACGAAGTTGTGCCAAAACTATGAGAGCTACATGGCCAATTCTTGCTCACCTAACACAACGTGGGGCCCTGTATAACATACTGGAAAATTAGCCTTCTAGTCTTTATGGTTTTGAAGAAATGGGCAATTCATTTTTTTATTGTGGCAAACGCATTATCTCAAAGAGCAAACACCTATTTTGGAAAGTAGTTGATATTTGTATTCTCACTGCTAAAAAACATCCCATATGCACAGTCACTGTGGGGTATGGACAGATCAGTTGAAAAAGTTACATTTTGGGGTGTTTTAATGGGTGCTATTGGACAAAAGTTGCAGCTTTCACAAAACTCAAAAACGAAGTTGTGCCAAAACTATGAGAGCTACATGGCCAATTCTTGCTCACCTAACACAACTTGGGGCCCTGTATAACATACTGGAAAATTAGCCTTCTAGCCTTTATGGTTTTGAAGAAATGGGCAATTCATTTTTTTATTGTGGCAAACGCATTATCTCAAAGAGCAAACACCTATTTTGGAAAGTAGTTGATATTTGTATTCTCACTGCTAAAAACCATCCCATATGCACAGTCAGTGTGGGGTATGGACAGATCAGTTGAAAAAGTTACATTTTGGGGTGTTTTAATGGGTGCTATTGGACAAAAGTTGCAGCTTTCACAAAACTCAAAAACGAAGTTGTGCCAAAACTATGAGAGCTACATGGCCAATTCTTGCTCACCTAACACAACGTGGGGCCCTGTATAACATACTGGAAAATTAGCCTTCTAGCCTTTATGGTTTTGAAGAAATGGGCAATTCATTTTTTTATTGTGGCAAACGCATTATCTCAACGAGCAAACACCTATTTTGGAAAGTAGTTGATATTTGTATTCTCAATGCTAAAAACCATCCCATATGCACAGTCAGTGTGGGGTATGGACAGATCAGTTGAAAAAGTTACATTTTGGGGTGTTTTAATGGGTGCTATTGGACAAAAGTTGCAGCTTTCACAAAACTCAAAAACGAAGTTGTGCCAAAACTATGAGAGCTACATGGCCAATTCTTGCTCACCTAACACAACGTGGGGCCCTGTATAACATACTGGAAAATTAGCCTTCTAGCCTTTATGGTTTTGAAGAAATGGGCAATTCATTTTTTTATTGTCGCAAACGCATTATCTCAAAGAGCAAACACCTATTTTGGAAAGTAGTTGATATTTGTATTCTTACTGCTAAAAACCATCCCATATGCACAGTCAGTGTGGGGTATGGACAGATCAGTTGAAAAAGTTACATTTTGGGGTGTTTTAATGGGTGCTATTGCACAAAAGTTGCAGCTTTCACAAAACTCAAAAACGAAGTTGTGCCAAAACTATGAGAGCTACATGGCCACTTCTTGCTCACCTAACGCAACGTGGGGCCCTGTATAACATACTGGAAAATTAGCCTTCTAGCCTTTATGGTTTTGAAGAAATGGGCAATTCATTTTTTTATTGTCGCAAACGCATTATCTCAAAGAGCAAACACCTATTTTGGAAAGTAGTTGATATTTGTATTCTTACTGCTAAAAACCATCCCATATGCACAGTCAGTGTGGGGTATGGACAGATCAGTTGAAAAAGTTACATTTTGGGGTGTTTTAATGGGTGCTATTGGACACAAGTTGCAGCTTTCACAAAACTCAAAAACGAAGTTGTGCCAAAACTATGAGAGCTACATGGCCAATTCTTGCTCATCTAACACAACGTGGGGCCCTGTATAACATACTGGAAAATTAGCCTTCTAGCCTTTATGGTTTTGAAGAAATGGGCAATTCATTTTTTTATTGTGGCAAACGCATTATCTCAAAGAGCAAACACCTATTTTGGAAAGTAGTTGATATTTGTGTTCTCACTGCTAAAAACCATCCCATATGCACAGTCAGTGTGGGGTATGGACAGATCAGTTGAAAAAGTTACATTTTGGGGTGTTTTAATGGGTGCTATTGGACAAAAGTTGCAGCTTTCACAAAACTCAAAAACGAAGTTGTGCCAAAACTATGAGAGCTACATGGCCAATTCTTGCTCACCTAACACAACGTGGGGCCCTGTATAACATACTGGAAAATTAGGCTTCTAGCCTTTATGGTTTTGAAGAAATGGGCAATTCATTTTTTTATTGTGGCAAACGCATTATCTCAAAGAGCAAACACCTGTTTTGGAAAGTAGTTGATATTTGTATTCTCACTGCTAAAAACCATCCCATATGCACTGTCAGTGTGGGGTATGGACAGATCAGTTGAAAAAGTTACATTTTGGGGTGTTTTAATGGGTGCTATTGGACAAAAGTTGCAGCTTTCACAAAACTCAAAAACGAAGTTGTGCCAAAACTATGAGAGCTACATGGCCAATTCTTGCTCACCTAACACAACGTGGGGCCCTGTATAACATACTGGAAAATTAGCCTTCTAGCCTTTATGGTTTTGAAGAAATGGGCAATTCATTTTTTTATTGTGGCAAACGCATTATCTCAAAGAGCAAACACCTATTTTGGAAAGTAGTTGATATTTGTATTTTCACTGCTAAAAAACATCCCATATGCACAGTCAGTGTGGGGTATGGACAGATCAGTTGAAAAAGTTACATTTTGGGGTGTTTTAATGGGTGCTATTGGACAAAAGTTGCAGCTTTCACAAAACTCAAAAACGAAGTTGTGCCAAAACTATGAGAGCTACATGGCCAATTCTTGCTCACCTAACACAACGTGGGGCCCTGTATAACATACTGGAAAATTAGCCTTCTAGTCTTTATGGTTTTGAAGAAATGGGCAATTCATTTTTTTATTGTGGCAAACGCATTATCTCAAAGAGCAAACACCTATTTTGGAAAGTAGTTGATATTTGTATTCTCACTGCTAAAAAACATCCCATATGCACAGTCACTGTGGGGTATGGACAGATCAGTTGAAAAAGTTACATTTTGGGGTGTTTTAATGGGTGCTATTGGACAAAAGTTGCAGCTTTCACAAAACTCAAAAACGAAGTTGTGCCAAAACTATGAGAGCTACATGGCCAATTCTTGCTCACCTAACACAACTTGGGGCCCTGTATAACATACTGGAAAATTAGCCTTCTAGCCTTTATGGTTTTGAAGAAATGGGCAATTCATTTTTTTATTGTGGCAAACGCATTATCTCAAAGAGCAAACACCTATTTTGGAAAGTAGTTGATATTTGTATTCTCACTGCTAAAAACCATCCCATATGCACAGTCAGTGTGGGGTATGGACAGATCAGTTGAAAAAGTTACATTTTGGGGTGTTTTAATGGGTGCTATTGGACAAAAGTTGCAGCTTTCACAAAACTCAAAAACGAAGTTGTGCCAAAACTATGAGAGCTACATGGCCAATTCTTGCTCACCTAACACAACGTGGGGCCCTGTATAACATACTGGAAAATTAGCCTTCTAGCCTTTATGGTTTTGAAGAAATGGGCAATTCATTTTTTTATTGTGGCAAACGCATTATCTCAACGAGCAAACACCTATTTTGGAAAGTAGTTGATATTTGTATTCTCAATGCTAAAAACCATCCCATATGCACAGTCAGTGTGGGGTATGGACAGATCAGTTGAAAAAGTTACATTTTGGGGTGTTTTAATGGGTGCTATTGGACAAAAGTTGCAGCTTTCACAAAACTCAAAAACGAAGTTGTGCCAAAACTATGAGAGCTACATGGCCAATTCTTGCTCACCTAACACAACGTGGGGCCCTGTATAACATACTGGAAAATTAGCCTTCTAGCCTTTATGGTTTTGAAGAAATGGGCAATTCATTTTTTTATTGTGGCAAACGCATTATCTCAAAGAGCAAACACCTATTTTGGAAAGTAGTTGATATTTGTATTCTCACTGCTAAAAACCATCCCATATGCACAGTCAGTGTGGGGTATGGACAGATCAGTTGAAAAAGTTAGATTTTGGGGTGTTTTAATGGGTGCTATTGGACAAAAGTTGCAGCTTTCACAAAACTCAAAAACGAAGTTGTGCCAAAACTATGAGAGCTACATGGCCAATTCTTGCTCACCTAACACAACGTGGGGCCCTGTATAACATACTGGAAAATTAGCCTTCTAGCCTTTATGGTTTTGAAGAAATGGGCAATTCATTTTTTTATTGTGGCAAACGCATTATCTCAAAGAGCAAACACCTATTTTGGAAAGTAGTTGATATTTGTATTCTCACTGCTAAAAACCATCCCATATGCACAGTCAGTGTGGGGTATGGACAGATCAGTTGAAAAAGTTACATTTTGGGGTGTTTTAATGGGTGCTATTGGACAAAAGTTGCAGCTTTCACAAAACTCAAAAACGAAGTTGTGCCAAAACTATGAGAGCTACATGGCCAATTCTTGCTCATCTAACACAACGTGCGGCCCTGTATAACATACTGGAAAATTAGCCTTCTAGCCTTTATGGTTTTGAAGAAATGGGCAATTCATTTTTTTATTGTGGCAAACGCATTATCTCAAAGAGCAAACACCTATTTTGGAAAGTAGTTGATATTTGTGTTCTCACTGCTAAAAACCATCCCATATGCACAGTCAGTGTGGGGTATGGACAGATCAGTTGAAAAAGTTACATTTTGGGGTGTTTTAATGGGTGCTATTGGACAAAAGTTGCAGCTTTCACAAAACTCAAAAACGAAGTTGTGCCAAAACTATGAGAGCTACATGGCCAATTCTTGCTCACCTAACACAACGTGGGGCCCTGTATAACATACTGGAAAATTAGCCTTCTAGCCTTTATGGTTTTGAAGAAATGGGTAATTCATTTTTTTATTGTGGCAAACGCATTATCTCAAAGAGCAAACACCTGTTTTGGAAAGTAGTTGATATTTGTATTCTCACTGCTAAAAACCATCCCATATGCACAGTCAGTGTGGGGTATGGACAGATCAGTTGAAAAAGTTACATTTTGGGGTGTTTTAATGGGTGCTATTGGACAAAAGTTGCAGCTTTCACAAAACTCAAAAACGAAGTTGTGCCAAAACTATGAGAGCTACATGGCCAATTCTTGCTCACCTAACACAACGTGGGGCCCTGTATAACATACTGGAAAATTAGCCTTCTAGCCTTTATGGTTTTGAAGAAATGGGCAATTCATTTTTTTATTGTGGCAAACGCATTATCTCAAAGAGCAAACACCTATTTTGGAAAGTAGTTGATATTTGTATTTTCACTGCTAAAAAACATCCCATATGCACAGTCAGTGTGGGGTATGGACAGATCAGTTGAAAAAGTTACATTTTGGGGTGTTTTAATGGGTGCTATTGGACAACAGTTGCAGCTTTCACAAAACTCAAAAACGAAGTTGTGCCAAAACTATGAGAGCTACATGGCCAATTCTTGCTCACCTAACACAACGTGGGGCCCTGTATAACATACTGGAAAATTAGCCTTCTAGCCTTTATGGTTTTGAAGAAATGGGCAATTCATTTTTTTATTGTGGCAAACGCATTATCTCAAAGAGCAAACACCTATTTTGGAAAGTAGTTGATATTTGTATTCTCACTGCTAAAAACCATCCCATATGCACAGTCAGTGTGGGGTATGGACAGATCAGTTGAAAAAGTTAGATTTTGGGGTGTTTTAATGGGTGCTATTGGACAAAAGTTGCAGCTTTCACAAAACTCAAAAACGAAGTTGTGCCAAAACTATGAGAGCTACATGGCCAATTCTTGCTCACCTAACACAACGTGGGGCCCTGTATAACATACTGGAAAATTAGCCTTCTAGCCTTTATGGTTTTGAAGAAATTGGCAATTCATTTTTTTATTGTGGCAAACGCATTATCTCAAAGAGCAAACACCTATTTTGGAAAGTAGTTGATATTTGTATTCTCACTGCTAAAAACCATCCCATATGCACAGTCAGTGTGGGGTATGGACAGATCAGTTGAAAAAGTTACATTTTGGGGTGTTTTAATGGGTGCTATTGGACAAAAGTTGCAGCTTTCACAAAACTCAAAAACGAAGTTGTGCCAAAACTATGAGAGCTACATGGCCAATTCTTGCTCATCTAACACAACGTGGGGCCCTGTATAACATACTGGAAAATTAGCCTTCTAGCCTTTATGGTTTTGAAGAAATGGGCAATTCATTTTTTTATTGTGGCAAACGCATTATCTCAAAGAGCAAACACCTATTTTGGAAAGTAGTTGATATTTGTGTTCTCACTGCTAAAAACCATCCCATATGCACAGTCAGTGTGGGGTATGGACAGATCAGTTGAAAAAGTTACATTTTGGGGTGTTTTAATGGGTGCTATTGGACAAAAGTTGCAGCTTTCACAAAACTCAAAAACGAAGTTGTGCCAAAACTATGAGAGCTACATGGCCAATTCTTGCTCACCTAACACAACGTGGGGCCCTGTATAACATACTGGAAAATTAGCCTTCTAGCCTTTATGGTTTTGAAGAAATGGGTAATTCATTTTTTTATTGTGGCAAACGCATTATCTCAAAGAGCAAACACCTGTTTTGGAAAGTAGTTGATATTTGTATTCTCACTGCTAAAAACCATCCCATATGCACAGTCAGTGTGGGGTATGGACAGATCAGTTGAAAAAGTTACATTTTGGGGTGTTTTAATGGGTGCTATTGGACAAAAGTTGCAGCTTTCACAAAACTCAAAAACGAAGTTGTGCCAAAACTATGAGAGCTACATGGCCAATTCTTGCTCACCTAACACAACGTGGGGCCCTGTATAACATACTGGAAAATTAGCCTTCTAGCCTTTATGGTTTTGAAGAAATGGGCAATTCATTTTTTTATTGTGGCAAACGCATTATCTCAAAGAGCAAACACCTATTTTGGAAAGTAGTTGATATTTGTATTTTCACTGCTAAAAAACATCCCATATGCACAGTCAGTGTGGGGTATGGACAGATCAGTTGAAAAAGTTACATTTTGGGGTGTTTTAATGGGTGCTATTGGACAAAAGTTGCAGCTTTCACAAAACTCAAAAACGAAGTTGTGCCAAAACTATGAGAGCTACATGGCCAATTCTTGCTCACCTAACACAACGTGGGGCCCTGTATAACATACTGGAAAATTAGCCTTCTAGTCTTTATGGTTTTGAAGAAATGGGCAATTCATTTTTTTTATTGTGGCAAACGCATTATCTCAAAGAGCAAACACCTATTTTGGAAAGTAGTTGATATTTGTATTCTCACTGCTAAAAACCATCCCATATGCACAGTCACTGTGGGGTATGGACAGATCAGTTGAAAAAGTTACATTTTGGGGTGTTTTAATGGGTGCTATTGGACAAAAGTTGCAGCTTTCACAAAACTCAAAAACGAAGTTGTGCCAAAACTATGAGAGCTACATGGCCAATTCTTGCTCACCTAACACAACTTGGGGCCCTGTATAACATACTGGAAAATTAGCCTTCTAGCCTTTATGGTTTTGAAGAAATGGGCAATTCATTTTTTTATTGTGGCAAACGCATTATCTCAAAGAGCAAACACCTATTTTGGAAAGTAGTTGATATTTGTATTTTCACTGCTAAAAAACATCCCATATGCACAGTCAGTGTGGGGTATGGACAGATCAGTTGAAAAAGTTACATTTTGGGGTGTTTTAATGGGTGCTATTGGACAAAAGTTGCAGCTTTCACAAAACTCAAAAACGAAGTTGTGCCAAAACTATGAGAGCTACATGGCCAATTCTTGCTCACCTAACACAACGTGGGGCCCTGTATAACATACTGGAAAATTAGCCTTCTAGTCTTTATGGTTTTGAAGAAATGGGCAATTCATTTTTTTATTGTGGCAAACGCATTATCTCAAAGAGCAAACACCTATTTTGGAAAGTAGTTGATATTTGTATTCTCACTGCTAAAAACCATCCCATATGCACAGTCACTGTGGGGTATGGACAGATCAGTTGAAAAAGTTACATTTTGGGGTGTTTTAATGGGTGCTATTGGACAAAAGTTGCAGCTTTCACAAAACTCAAAAACGAAGTTGTGCCAAAACTATGAGAGCTACATGGCCAATTCTTGCTCACCTAACACAACTTGGGGCCCTGTATAACATACTGGAAAATTAGCCTTCTAGCCTTTATGGTTTTGAAGAAATGGGCAATTCATTTTTTTATTGTGGCAAACGCATCATCTCAAAGAGCAAACACCTATTTTGGAAAGTAGTTGATATTTGTATTCTCACTGCTAAAAACCATCCCATATGCACAGTCAGTGTGGGGTATGGACAGATCAGTTGAAAAAGTTACATTTTGGGGTGTTTTAATGGGTGCTATTGGACAAAAGTTGCAGCTTTCACAAAACTCAAAAACGAAGTTGTGCCAAAACTATGAGAGCTACATGGCCAATTCTAGCTCACCTAACACAACGTGGGGCCCTCTATAACATACTGGAAAATTAGCCTTCTAGCCTTTATGTTTTTGAAGAAATGGGCAATTCATTTTTTTATTGTGGCAAACGCATTATCTCAACGAGCAAACACCTATTTTGGAAAGTAGTTGATATTTGTATTCTCACTGCTAAAAACCATCCCATATGCACAGTCAGTGTGGGGTATGGACAGATCAGTTGAAAAAGTTACATTTTGGGGTGTTTTAATGGGTGCTATTGGACAAAAGTTGCAGCTTTCACAAAACTCAAAAACGAAGTTGTGCCAAAACTATGAGAGCTACATGGCCAATTCTTGCTCACCTAACACAACGTGGGGCCCTGTATAACATACTGGAAAATTAGCCTTCTAGCCTTTATGGTTTTGAAGAAATGGGCAATTCATTTTTTTATTGTGGCAAACGCATTATCTCAAAGAGCAAACACCTATTTTGGAAAGTAGTTGATATTTGTATTCTCACTGCTAAAAACCATCCCATATGCACAGTCAGTGTGGGGTATGGACAGATCAGTTGAAAAAGTTACATTTTGGGGTGTTTTAATGGGTGCTATTGGACAAAAGTTGCAGCTTTCACAAAACTCAAAAACGAAGTTGTGCCAAAACTATGAGAGCTACATGGCCAATTCTTGCTCATCTAACACAACGTGGGGCCCTGTATAACATACTGGAAAATTAGCCTTCTAGCCTTTATGGTTTTGAAGAAATGGGCAATTCATTTTTTTATTGTGGCAAACGCATTATCTCAAAGAGCAAACACCTATTTTGGAAAGTAGTTGATATTTGTGTTCTCACTGCTAAAAACCATCCCATATGCACAGTCAGTGTGGGGTATGGACAGATCAGTTGAAAAAGTTACATTTTGGGGTGTTTTAATGGGTGCTATTGGACAAAAGTTGCAGCTTTCACAAAACTCAAAAACGAAGTTGTGCCAAACCTATGAGAGCTACATGGCCAATTCTTGCTCACCTAACACAACGTGGGGCCCTGTATAACATACTGGAAAATTAGCCTTCTAGCCTTTATGGTTTTGAAGAAATGGGCAATTCATTTTTTTATTGTGGCAAACGCATTATCTCAAAGAGCAAACACCTGTTTTGGAAAGTAGTTGATATTTGTATTCTCACTGCTAAAAAACATCCCATATGCACAGTCAGTGTGGGGTATGGACAGATCAGTTGAAAAAGTTACATTTTGGGGTGTTTTAATGGGTGCTATTGGACAAAAGTTGCAGCTTTCACAAAACTCAAAAACGAAGTTGTGCCAAAACTATGAGAGCTACATGGCCAATTCTTGCTCACCTAACACAACGTGGGGCCCTGTATAACATACTGGAAAATTAGCCTTCTAGTCTTTATGGTTTTGAAGAAATGGGCAATTCATTTTTTTATTGTGGCAAACGCATTATCTCAAAGAGCAAACACCTATTTTGGAAAGTAGTTGATATTTGTATTCTCACTGCTAAAAACCATCCCATATGCACAGTCACTGTGGGGTATGGACAGATCAGTTGAAAAAGTTACATTTTGGGGTGTTTTAATGGGTGCTATTGGACAAAAGTTGCAGCTTTCACAAAACTCAAAAACGAAGTTGTGCCAAAACTATGAGAGCTACATGGCCAATTCTTGCTCACCTAACACAACTTGGGGCCCTGTATAACATACTGGAAAATTAGCCTTCTAGCCTTTATGGTTTTGAAGAAATGGGCAATTCATTTTTTTATTGTGGCAAACGCATTATCTCAAAGAGCAAACACCTATTTTGGAAAGTAGTTGATATTTGTATTCTCACTGCTAAAAACCATCCCATATGCACAGTCAGTGTGGGGTATGGACAGATCAGTTGAAAAAGTTACATTTTGGGGTGTTTTAATGGGTGCTATTGGACAAAAGTTGCAGCTTTCACAAAACTCAAAAACGAAGTTGTGCCAAAACTATGAGAGCTACATGGCCAATTCTAGCTCACCTAACACAACGTGGGGCCCTCTATAACATACTGGAAAACTAGCCTTCTAGCCTTTATGTTTTTGAAGAAATGGGCAATTCATTTTTTTATTGTGGCAAACGCATTATCTCAACGAGCAAACACCTATTTTGGAAAGTAGTTGATATTTGTATTCTCACTGCTAAAAACCATCCCATATGCACAGTCAGTGTGGGGTATGGACAGATCAGTTGAAAAAGTTACATTTTGGGGTGTTTTAATGGGTGCTATTGGACAAAAGTTGCAGCTTTCACAAAACTCAAAAACGAAGTTGTGCCAAAACTATGAGAGCTACATGGCCAATTCTTGCTCACCTAACACAACGTGGGGCCCTGTATAACATACTGGAAAATTAGCCTTCTAGCCTTTATGGTTTTGAAGAAATGGGCAATTCATTTTTTTATTGTGGCAAACGCATTATCTCAAAGAGCAAACACCTATTTTGGAAAGTAGTTGATATTTGTATTCTCACTGCTAAAAACCATCCCATATGCACAGTCAGTGTGGGGTATGGACAGATCAGTTGAAAAAGTTACATTTTGGGGTGTTTTAATGGGTGCTATTGGACAAAAGTTGCAGCTTTCACAAAACTCAAAAACGAAGTTGTGCCAAAACTATGAGAGCTACATGGCCAATTCTTGCTCACCTAACACAACGTGGGGCCCTGTATAACATACTGGAAAATTAGCCTTCTAGCCTTTATGGTTTTGAAGAAATGGGCAATTCATTTTTTTATTGTGGCAAACGCATTATCTCAAAGAGCAAACACCTATTTTGGAAAGTAGTTGATATTTGTATTCTCACTGCTAAAAACCATCCCATATGCACAGTCAGTGTGGGGTATGGACAGATCAGTTGAAAAAGTTACATTTTGGGGTGTTTTAATGGGTGCTATTGGACAAAAGTTGCAGCTTTCACAAAACTCAAAAACGAAGTTGTGCCAAAACTATGAGAGCTACATGGCCAATTCTTGCTCACCTAACACAACGTGGGGCCCTGTATAACATACTGGAAAATTAGCCTTCTAGCCTTTATGGTTTTGAAGAAATGGGCAATTCATTTTTTTATTGTGGCAAACGCATTATCTCAAAGAGCAAACACCTATTTTGGAAAGTAGTTGATATTTGTATTCTCACTGCTAAAAACCATCCCATATGCACAGTCAGTGTGGGGTATGGACAGATCAGTTGAAAAAGTTACATTTTGGGGTGTTTTAATGGGTGCTATTGGACAAAAGTTGCAGCTTTCACAAAACTCAAAAACGAAGTTGTGCCAAAACTATGAGAGCTACATGGCCAATTCTTGCTCATCTAACACAACGTGCGGCCCTGTATAACATACTGGAAAATTAGCCTTCTAGCCTTTATGGTTTTGAAGAAATGGGCAATTCATTTTTTTATTGTGGCAAACGCATTATCTCAAAGAGCAAACACCTATTTTGGAAAGTAGTTGATATTTGTGTTCTCACTGCTAAAAACCATCCCATATGCACAGTCAGTGTGGGGTATGGACAGATCAGTTGAAAAAGTTACATTTTGGGGTGTTTTAATGGGTGCTATTGGACAAAAGTTGCAGCTTTCACAAAACTCAAAAACGAAGTTGTGCCAAAACTATGAGAGCTACATGGCCAATTCTTGCTCACCTAACACAACGTGGGGCCCTGTATAACATACTGGAAAATTAGCCTTCTAGCCTTTATGGTTTTGAAGAAATGGGTAATTCATTTTTTTATTGTGGCAAACGCATTATCTCAAAGAGCAAACACCTGTTTTGGAAAGTAGTTGATATTTGTATTCTCACTGCTAAAAACCATCCCATATGCACAGTCAGTGTGGGGTATGGACAGATCAGTTGAAAAAGTTACATTTTGGGGTGTTTTAATGGGTGCTATTGGACAAAAGTTGCAGCTTTCACAAAACTCAAAAACGAAGTTGTGCCAAAACTATGAGAGCTACATGGCCAATTCTTGCTCACCTAACACAACGTGGGGCCCTGTATAACATACTGGAAAATTAGCCTTCTAGCCTTTATGGTTTTGAAGAAATGGGCAATTCATTTTTTTATTGTGGCAAACGCATTATCTCAAAGAGCAAACACCTATTTTGGAAAGTAGTTGATATTTGTATTTTCACTGCTAAAAAACATCCCATATGCACAGTCAGTGTGGGGTATGGACAGATCAGTTGAAAAAGTTACATTTTGGGGTGTTTTAATGGGTGCTATTGGACAACAGTTGCAGCTTTCACAAAACTCAAAAACGAAGTTGTGCCAAAACTATGAGAGCTACATGGCCAATTCTTGCTCACCTAACACAACGTGGGGCCCTGTATAACATACTGGAAAATTAGCCTTCTAGCCTTTATGGTTTTGAAGAAATGGGCAATTCATTTTTTTATTGTGGCAAACGCATTATCTCAAAGAGCAAACACCTATTTTGGAAAGTAGTTGATATTTGTATTCTCACTGCTAAAAACCATCCCATATGCACAGTCAGTGTGGGGTATGGACAGATCAGTTGAAAAAGTTAGATTTTGGGGTGTTTTAATGGGTGCTATTGGACAAAAGTTGCAGCTTTCACAAAACTCAAAAACGAAGTTGTGCCAAAACTATGAGAGCTACATGGCCAATTCTTGCTCACCTAACACAACGTGGGGCCCTGTATAACATACTGGAAAATTAGCCTTCTAGCCTTTATGGTTTTGAAGAAATTGGCAATTCATTTTTTTATTGTGGCAAACGCATTATCTCAAAGAGCAAACACCTATTTTGGAAAGTAGTTGATATTTGTATTCTCACTGCTAAAAACCATCCCATATGCACAGTCAGTGTGGGGTATGGACAGATCAGTTGAAAAAGTTACATTTTGGGGTGTTTTAATGGGTGCTATTGGACAAAAGTTGCAGCTTTCACAAAACTCAAAAACGAAGTTGTGCCAAAACTATGAGAGCTACATGGCCAATTCTTGCTCATCTAACACAACGTGGGGCCCTGTATAACATACTGGAAAATTAGCCTTCTAGCCTTTATGGTTTTGAAGAAATGGGCAATTCATTTTTTTATTGTGGCAAACGCATTATCTCAAAGAGCAAACACCTATTTTGGAAAGTAGTTGATATTTGTGTTCTCACTGCTAAAAACCATCCCATATGCACAGTCAGTGTGGGGTATGGACAGATCAGTTGAAAAAGTTACATTTTGGGGTGTTTTAATGGGTGCTATTGGACAAAAGTTGCAGCTTTCACAAAACTCAAAAACGAAGTTGTGCCAAAACTATGAGAGCTACATGGCCAATTCTTGCTCACCTAACACAACGTGGGGCCCTGTATAACATACTGGAAAATTAGCCTTCTAGCCTTTATGGTTTTGAAGAAATGGGTAATTCATTTTTTTATTGTGGCAAACGCATTATCTCAAAGAGCAAACACCTGTTTTGGAAAGTAGTTGATATTTGTATTCTCACTGCTAAAAACCATCCCATATGCACAGTCAGTGTGGGGTATGGACAGATCAGTTGAAAAAGTTACATTTTGGGGTGTTTTAATGGGTGCTATTGGACAAAAGTTGCAGCTTTCACAAAACTCAAAAACGAAGTTGTGCCAAAACTATGAGAGCTACATGGCCAATTCTTGCTCACCTAACACAACGTGGGGCCCTGTATAACATACTGGAAAATTAGCCTTCTAGCCTTTATGGTTTTGAAGAAATGGGCAATTCATTTTTTTATTGTGGCAAACGCATTATCTCAAAGAGCAAACACCTATTTTGGAAAGTAGTTGATATTTGTATTTTCACTGCTAAAAAACATCCCATATGCACAGTCAGTGTGGGGTATGGACAGATCAGTTGAAAAAGTTACATTTTGGGGTGTTTTAATGGGTGCTATTGGACAAAAGTTGCAGCTTTCACAAAACTCAAAAACGAAGTTGTGCCAAAACTATGAGAGCTACATGGCCAATTCTTGCTCACCTAACACAACGTGGGGCCCTGTATAACATACTGGAAAATTAGCCTTCTAGTCTTTATGGTTTTGAAGAAATGGGCAATTCATTTTTTTTATTGTGGCAAACGCATTATCTCAAAGAGCAAACACCTATTTTGGAAAGTAGTTGATATTTGTATTCTCACTGCTAAAAACCATCCCATATGCACAGTCACTGTGGGGTATGGACAGATCAGTTGAAAAAGTTACATTTTGGGGTGTTTTAATGGGTGCTATTGGACAAAAGTTGCAGCTTTCACAAAACTCAAAAACGAAGTTGTGCCAAAACTATGAGAGCTACATGGCCAATTCTTGCTCACCTAACACAACTTGGGGCCCTGTATAACATACTGGAAAATTAGCCTTCTAGCCTTTATGGTTTTGAAGAAATGGGCAATTCATTTTTTTATTGTGGCAAACGCATTATCTCAAAGAGCAAACACCTATTTTGGAAAGTAGTTGATATTTGTATTTTCACTGCTAAAAAACATCCCATATGCACAGTCAGTGTGGGGTATGGACAGATCAGTTGAAAAAGTTACATTTTGGGGTGTTTTAATGGGTGCTATTGGACAAAAGTTGCAGCTTTCACAAAACTCAAAAACGAAGTTGTGCCAAAACTATGAGAGCTACATGGCCAATTCTTGCTCACCTAACACAACGTGGGGCCCTGTATAACATACTGGAAAATTAGCCTTCTAGTCTTTATGGTTTTGAAGAAATGGGCAATTCATTTTTTTATTGTGGCAAACGCATTATCTCAAAGAGCAAACACCTATTTTGGAAAGTAGTTGATATTTGTATTCTCACTGCTAAAAACCATCCCATATGCACAGTCACTGTGGGGTATGGACAGATCAGTTGAAAAAGTTACATTTTGGGGTGTTTTAATGGGTGCTATTGGACAAAAGTTGCAGCTTTCACAAAACTCAAAAACGAAGTTGTGCCAAAACTATGAGAGCTACATGGCCAATTCTTGCTCACCTAACACAACTTGGGGCCCTGTATAACATACTGGAAAATTAGCCTTCTAGCCTTTATGGTTTTGAAGAAATGGGCAATTCATTTTTTTATTGTGGCAAACGCATCATCTCAAAGAGCAAACACCTATTTTGGAAAGTAGTTGATATTTGTATTCTCACTGCTAAAAACCATCCCATATGCACAGTCAGTGTGGGGTATGGACAGATCAGTTGAAAAAGTTACATTTTGGGGTGTTTTAATGGGTGCTATTGGACAAAAGTTGCAGCTTTCACAAAACTCAAAAACGAAGTTGTGCCAAAACTATGAGAGCTACATGGCCAATTCTAGCTCACCTAACACAACGTGGGGCCCTCTATAACATACTGGAAAATTAGCCTTCTAGCCTTTATGTTTTTGAAGAAATGGGCAATTCATTTTTTTATTGTGGCAAACGCATTATCTCAACGAGCAAACACCTATTTTGGAAAGTAGTTGATATTTGTATTCTCACTGCTAAAAACCATCCCATATGCACAGTCAGTGTGGGGTATGGACAGATCAGTTGAAAAAGTTACATTTTGGGGTGTTTTAATGGGTGCTATTGGACAAAAGTTGCAGCTTTCACAAAACTCAAAAACGAAGTTGTGCCAAAACTATGAGAGCTACATGGCCAATTCTTGCTCACCTAACACAACGTGGGGCCCTGTATAACATACTGGAAAATTAGCCTTCTAGCCTTTATGGTTTTGAAGAAATGGGCAATTCATTTTTTTATTGTGGCAAACGCATTATCTCAAAGAGCAAACACCTATTTTGGAAAGTAGTTGATATTTGTATTCTCACTGCTAAAAACCATCCCATATGCACAGTCAGTGTGGGGTATGGACAGATCAGTTGAAAAAGTTACATTTTGGGGTGTTTTAATGGGTGCTATTGGACAAAAGTTGCAGCTTTCACAAAACTCAAAAACGAAGTTGTGCCAAAACTATGAGAGCTACATGGCCAATTCTTGCTCATCTAACACAACGTGGGGCCCTGTATAACATACTGGAAAATTAGCCTTCTAGCCTTTATGGTTTTGAAGAAATGGGCAATTCATTTTTTTATTGTGGCAAACGCATTATCTCAAAGAGCAAACACCTATTTTGGAAAGTAGTTGATATTTGTGTTCTCACTGCTAAAAACCATCCCATATGCACAGTCAGTGTGGGGTATGGACAGATCAGTTGAAAAAGTTACATTTTGGGGTGTTTTAATGGGTGCTATTGGACAAAAGTTGCAGCTTTCACAAAACTCAAAAACGAAGTTGTGCCAAACCTATGAGAGCTACATGGCCAATTCTTGCTCACCTAACACAACGTGGGGCCCTGTATAACATACTGGAAAATTAGCCTTCTAGCCTTTATGGTTTTGAAGAAATGGGCAATTCATTTTTTTATTGTGGCAAACGCATTATCTCAAAGAGCAAACACCTGTTTTGGAAAGTAGTTGATATTTGTATTCTCACTGCTAAAAAACATCCCATATGCACAGTCAGTGTGGGGTATGGACAGATCAGTTGAAAAAGTTACATTTTGGGGTGTTTTAATGGGTGCTATTGGACAAAAGTTGCAGCTTTCACAAAACTCAAAAACGAAGTTGTGCCAAAACTATGAGAGCTACATGGCCAATTCTTGCTCACCTAACACAACGTGGGGCCCTGTATAACATACTGGAAAATTAGCCTTCTAGTCTTTATGGTTTTGAAGAAATGGGCAATTCATTTTTTTATTGTGGCAAACGCATTATCTCAAAGAGCAAACACCTATTTTGGAAAGTAGTTGATATTTGTATTCTCACTGCTAAAAACCATCCCATATGCACAGTCACTGTGGGGTATGGACAGATCAGTTGAAAAAGTTACATTTTGGGGTGTTTTAATGGGTGCTATTGGACAAAAGTTGCAGCTTTCACAAAACTCAAAAACGAAGTTGTGCCAAAACTATGAGAGCTACATGGCCAATTCTTGCTCACCTAACACAACTTGGGGCCCTGTATAACATACTGGAAAATTAGCCTTCTAGCCTTTATGGTTTTGAAGAAATGGGCAATTCATTTTTTTATTGTGGCAAACGCATTATCTCAAAGAGCAAACACCTATTTTGGAAAGTAGTTGATATTTGTATTCTCACTGCTAAAAACCATCCCATATGCACAGTCAGTGTGGGGTATGGACAGATCAGTTGAAAAAGTTACATTTTGGGGTGTTTTAATGGGTGCTATTGGACAAAAGTTGCAGCTTTCACAAAACTCAAAAACGAAGTTGTGCCAAAACTATGAGAGCTACATGGCCAATTCTAGCTCACCTAACACAACGTGGGGCCCTCTATAACATACTGGAAAATTAGCCTTCTAGCCTTTATGTTTTTGAAGAAATGGGCAATTCATTTTTTTATTGTGGCAAACGCATTATCTCAACGAGCAAACACCTATTTTGGAAAGTAGTTGATATTTGTATTCTCACTGCTAAAAACCATCCCATATGCACAGTCAGTGTGGGGTATGGACAGATCAGTTGAAAAAGTTACATTTTGGGGTGTTTTAATGGGTGCTATTGGACAAAAGTTGCAGCTTTCACAAAACTCAAAAACGAAGTTGTGCCAAAACTATGAGAGCTACATGGCCAATTCTTGCTCACCTAACACAACGTGGGGCCCTGTATAACATACTGGAAAATTAGCCTTCTAGCCTTTATGGTTTTGAAGAAATGGGCAATTCATTTTTTTATTGTGGCAAACGCATTATCTCAAAGAGCAAACACCTATTTTGGAAAGTAGTTGATATTTGTATTCTCACTGCTAAAAACCATCCCATATGCACAGTCAGTGTGGGGTATGGACAGATCAGTTGAAAAAGTTACATTTTGGGGTGTTTTAATGGGTGCTATTGGACAAAAGTTGCAGCTTTCACAAAACTCAAAAACGAAGTTGTGCCAAAACTATGAGAGCTACATGGCCAATTCTTGCTCACCTAACACAACGTGGGGCCCTGTATAACATACTGGAAAATTAGCCTTCTAGCCTTTATGGTTTTGAAGAAATGGGCAATTCATTTTTTTATTGTGGCAAACGCATTATCTCAAAGAGCAAACACCTATTTTGGAAAGTAGTTGATATTTGTATTCTCACTGCTAAAAACCATCCCATATGCACAGTCAGTGTGGGGTATGGACAGATCAGTTGAAAAAGTTACATTTTGGGGTGTTTTAATGGGTGCTATTGGACAAAAGTTGCAGCTTTCACAAAACTCAAAAACGAAGTTGTGCCAAAACTATGAGAGCTACATGGCCAATTCTTGCTCACCTAACACAACGTGGGGCCCTGTATAACATACTGGAAAATTAGCCTTCTAGCCTTTATGGTTTTGAAGAAATGGGCAATTCATTTTTTTATTGTGGCAAACGCATTATCTCAAAGAGCAAACACCTATTTTGGAAAGTAGTTGATATTTGTATTCTCACTGCTAAAAACCATCCCATATGCACAGTCAGTGTGGGGTATGGACAGATCAGTTGAAAAAGTTACATTTTGGGGTGTTTTAATGGGTGCTATTGGACAAAAGTTGCAGCTTTCACAAAACTCAAAAACGAAGTTGTGCCAAAACTATGAGAGCTACATAGCCAATTCTTGCTCACCTAATACAACGTGGGGCCCTGTATAACATACTGGAAAATTAGCCTTCTAGCCTTTATGGTTTTGAAGAAATGGGCAATTCATTTTTTTTATTGTGGCAAACGCATTATCTCAAAGAGCAAACACCTATTTCGGAAAGTAGTTGATATTTGTATTCTCACTGCTAAAAACCATCCCATATGCACAGTCAGTGTGGGGTATGGACAGATCAGTTGAAAAAGTTACATTTTGGGGTGTTTTAATGGGTGCTATTGGACAAAAGTTGCAGCTTTCACAAAACTCAAAAACGAAGTTGTGCCAAAACTATGAGAGCTACATGGCCAATTCTTGCTCACCTAACACAACGTGGGGCCCTGTATAACATACTGGAAAATTAGCCTTCTAGCCTTTATGGTTTTGAAAAAATGGGCAATTCATTTTTTTATTGTGGCAAACGCATTATCTCAAAGAGCAAACACCTATTTTGGAAAGTAGTTGATATTTGTATTCTCACTGCTAAAAACCATCCCATATGCACAGTCAGTGTGGGGTATGGACAGATCAGTTGAAAAAGTTACATTTTGGGGTGTTTTAATGGGTGCTATTGGACAAAAGTTGCAGCTTTCACAAAACTCAAAAACGAAGTTGTGCCAAAACTATGAGAGCTACATGGCCAATTCTTGCTCACCTAACACAACGTGGGGCCCTGTATAACATACTGGAAAATTAGCCTTCTAGCCTTTATGGTTTTGAAGAAATGGGCAATTCATTTTTTTATTGTGGCAAACGCATTATCTCAAAGAGCAAACACCTATTTTGGAAAGTAGTTGATATTTGTATTCTCACTGCTAAAAACCATCCCATATGCACAGTCAGTGTGGGGTATGGACAGATCAGTTGAAAAAGTTACATTTTGGGGTGTTTTAATGGGTGCTATTGGACAAAAGTTGCAGCTTTCACAAAACTCAAAAACGAAGTTGTGCCAAAACTATGAGAGCTACATAGCCAATTCTTGCTCACCTAATACAACGTGGGGCCCTGTATAACATACTGGAAAATTAGCCTTCTAGCCTTTATGGTTTTGAAGAAATGGGCAATTCATTTTTTTTATTGTGGCAAACGCATTATCTCAAAGAGCAAACACCTATTTTGGAAAGTAGTTGATATTTGTATTCTCACTGCTAAAAACCATCCCATATGCACAGTCAGTGTGGGGTATGGACAGATCAGTTGAAAAAGTTACATTTTGGGGTGTTTTAATGGGTGCTATTGGACAAAAGTTGCAGCTTTCACAAAACTCAAAAACGAAGTTGTGCCAAAACTATGAGAGCTACATGGCCAATTCTTGCTCACCTAACACAACGTGGGGCCCTGTATAACATACTGGAAAATTAGCCTTCTAGCCTTTATGGTTTTGAAAAAATGGGCAATTCATTTTTTTATTGTGGCAAACGCATTATCTCAAAGAGCAAACACCTATTTTGGAAAGTAGTTGATATTTGTATTCTCACTGCTAAAAACCATCCCATATGCACAGTCAGTGTGGGGTATGGACAGATCAGTTGAAAAAGTTACATTTTGGGGTGTTTTAATGGGTGCTATTGGACAAAAGTTGCAGCTTTCACAAAACTCAAAAACGAAGTTGTGCCAAAACTATGAGAGCTACATGGCCAATTCTTGCTCACCTAACACAACGTGGGGCCCTGTATAACATACTGGAAAATTAGCCTTCTAGCCTTTATGGTTTTGAAGAAATGGGCAATTCATTTTTTTATTGTGGCAAACGCATTATCTCAAAGAGCAAACACCTATTTTGGAAAGTAGTTGATATTTGTATTCTCACTGCTAAAAACCATCCCATATGCACAGTCAGTGTGGGGTATGGACAGATCAGTTGAAAAAGTTACATTTTGGGGTGTTTTAATGGGTGCTATTGGACAAAAGTTGCAGCTTTCACAAAACTCAAAAACGAAGTTGTGCCAAAACTATGAGAGCTACATGGCCAATTCTTGCTCACCTAACACAACGTGGGGCCCTGTATAACATACTGGAAAATTAGCCTTCTAGCCTTTATGGTTTTGAAAAAATGGGCAATTCATTTTTTTATTGTGGCAAACGCATTATCTCAAAGAGCAAACACCTATTTTGGAAAGTAGTTGATATTTGTATTCTCACTGCTAAAAACCATCCCATATGCACAGTCAGTGTGGGGTATGGACAGATCAGTTGAAAAAGTTACATTTTGGGGTGTTTTAATGGGTGCTATTGGACAAAAGTTGCAGCTTTCACAAAACTCAAAAACGAAGTTGTGCCAAAACTATGAGAGCTACATGGCCAATTCTTGCTCACCTAACACAACGTGGGGCCCTGTATAACATACTGGAAAATTAGCCTTCTAGCCTTTATGGTTTTGAAAAAATGGGCAATTCATTTTTTTTTTGTGGCAAACGCATTATCTCAAAGAGCAAACACCTATTTTGGAAAGTAGTTGATATTTGTATTCTCACTGCTAAAAACCATCCCATATGCACAGTCAGTGTGGGGTATGGACAGATCAGTTGAAAAAGTTACATTTTGGGGTGTTTTAATGGGTGCTATTGGACAAAAGTTGCAGCTTTCACAAAACTCAAAAACGAAGTTGTGCCAAAACTATGAGAGCTACATGGCCAATTCTTGCTCACCTAACACAACGTGGGGCCCTGTATAACATACTGGAAAATTAGCCTTCTAGCCTTTATGGTTTTGAAGAAATGGGCAATTCATTTTTTTATTGTGGCAAACGCATTATCTCAAAGAGCAAACACCTATTTTGGAAAGTAGTTGATATTTGTATTCTCACTGCTAAAAACCATCCCATATGCACAGTCAGTGTGGGGTATGGACAGATCAGTTGAAAAAGTTACATTTTGGGGTGTTTTAATGGGTGCTATTGGACAAAAGTTGCAGCTTTCACAAAACTCAAAAACGAAGTTGTGCCAAAACTATGAGAGCTACATGGCCAATTCTTGCTCACCTAACACAACGTGGGGCCCTATATAACATACTGGAAAATTAGCCTTCTAGCCTTTATGGTTTTGAAAAAATGGGCAATTCATTTTTTTATTGTGGCAAACGCATTATCTCAAAGAGCAAACACCTATTTTGGAAAGTAGTTGATATTTGTATTCTCACTGCTAAAAACCATCCCATATGCACAGTCAGTGTGGGGTATGGACAGATCAGTTGAAAAAGTTACATTTTGGGGTGTTTTAATGGGTGCTATTGGACAAAAGTTGCAGCTTTCACAAAACTCAAAAACGAAGTTGTGCCAAAACTATGAGAGCTACATGGCCAATTCTTGCTCACCTAACACAACGTGGGGCCCTCTATAACATACTGGAAAATTAGCCTTCTAGCCTTTATGGTTTTGAAAAAATGGGCAATTCATTTTTTTTTTTGTGGCAAACGCATTATCTCAAAGAGCAAACACCTATTTTGGAAAGTAGTTGATATTTGTATTCTCACTGCTAAAAAACATCCCATATGCACAGTCAGTGTGGGGTATGGACAGATCAGTTGAAAAAGTTACATTTTGGGGTGTTTTAATGGGTGCTATTGGACAAAAGTTGCAGCTTTCACAAAACTCAAAAACGAAGTTGTGCCAAAACTATGAGAGCTACATGGCCAATTCTTGCTCACCTAACACAACGTGGGGCCCTGTATAACATACTGGAAAATTAGCCTTCTAGCCTTTATGGTTTTGAAAAAATGGGCAATTCATTTTTTTTTTGTGGCAAACGCATTATCTCAAAGAGCAAACACCTATTTTGGAAAGTAGTTGATATTTGTATTCTCACTGCTAAAAACCATCCCATATGCACAGTCAGTGTGGGGTATGGACAGATCAGTTGAAAAAGTTACATTTTGGGGTGTTTTAATGGGTGCTATTGGACAAAAGTTGCAGCTTTCACAAAACTCAAAAACGAAGTTGTGCCAAAACTATGAGAGCTACATGGCCAATTCTTGCTCACCTAACACAACGTGGGGCCCTGTATAACATACTGGAAAATTAGCCTTCTAGCCTTTATGGTTTTGAAGAAATGGGCAATTCATTTTTTTATTGTGGCAAACGCATTATCTCAAAGAGCAAACACCTATTTTGGAAAGTAGTTGATATTTGTATTCTCACTGCTAAAAACCATCCCATATGCACAGTCAGTGTGGGGTATGGACAGATCAGTTGAAAAAGTTACATTTTGGGGTGTTTTAATGGGTGCTATTGGACAAAAGTTGCAGCTTTCACAAAACTCAAAAACGAAGTTGTGCCAAAACTATGAGAGCTACATGGCCAATTCTTGCTCACCTAACACAACGTGGGGCCCTATATAACATACTGGAAAATTAGCCTTCTAGCCTTTATGGTTTTGAAAAAATGGGCAATTCATTTTTTTATTGTGGCAAACGCATTATCTCAAAGAGCAAACACCTATTTTGGAAAGTAGTTGATATTTGTATTCTCACTGCTAAAAACCATCCCATATGCACAGTCAGTGTGGGGTATGGACAGATCAGTTGAAAAAGTTACATTTTGGGGTGTTTTAATGGGTGCTATTGGACAAAAGTTGCAGCTTTCACAAAACTCAAAAACGAAGTTGTGCCAAAACTATGAGAGCTACATGGCCAATTCTTGCTCACCTAACACAACGTGGGGCCCTCTATAACATACTGGAAAATTAGCCTTCTAGCCTTTATGGTTTTGAAAAAATGGGCAATTCATTTTTTTTTTTGTGGCAAACGCATTATCTCAAAGAGCAAACACCTATTTTGGAAAGTAGTTGATATTTGTATTCTCACTGCTAAAAAACATCCCATATGCACAGTCAGTGTGGGGTATGGACAGATCAGTTGAAAAAGTTACATTTTGGGGTGTTTTAATGGGTGCTATTGGACAAAAGTTGCAGCTTTCACAAAACTCAAAAACGAAGTTGTGCCAAAACTATGAGAGCTACATGGCCAATTCTTGCTCACCTAACACAACGTGGGGCCCTGTATAACATACTGGAAAATTAGCCTTCTAGCCTTTATGGTTTTGAAGAAATGGGCAATTCATTTTTTTATTGTGGCAAACGCATTATCTCAAAGAGCAAACACCTATTTTGGAAAGTAGTTGATATTTGTATTCTCACTGCTAAAAACCATCCCATATGCACAGTCAGTGTGGGGTATGGACAGATCAGTTGAAAAAGTTACATTTTGGGGTGTTTTAATGGGTGCTATTGGACAAAAGTTGCAGCTTTCACAAAACTCAAAAACGAAGTTGTGCCAAAACTATGAGAGCTACATGGCCAATTCTTGCTCACCTAACACAACGTGGGGCCCTCTATAACATACTGGAAAATTAGCCTTCTAGCCTTTATGGTTTTGAAGAAATGGGCAATTCATTTTTTTATTGTGGCAAACGCATTATCTCAAAGAGCAAACACCTATTTTGGAAAGTAGTTGATATTTGTATTCTCACTGCTAAAAACCATCCCATATGCACAGTCAGTGTGGGGTATGGACAGATCAGTTGAAAAAGTTACATTTTGGGGTGTTTTAATGGGTGCTATTGGACAAAAGTTGCAGCTTTCACAAAACTCAAAAACGAAGTTGTGCCAAAACTATGAGAGCTACATGGCCAATTCTTGCTCACCTAACACAACGTGGGGCCCTATATAACATACTGGAAAATTAGCCTTCTAGCCTTTATGGTTTTGAAAAAATGGGCAATTCATTTTTTTATTGTGGCAAACGCATTATCTCAAAGAGCAAACACCTATTTTGGAAAGTAGTTGATATTTGTATTCTCACTGCTAAAAACCATCCCATATGCACAGTCAGTGTGGGGTATGGACAGATCAGTTGAAAAAGTTACATTTTGGGGTGTTTTAATGGGTGCTATTGGACAAAAGTTGCAGCTTTCACAAAACTCAAAAACGAAGTTGTGCCAAAACTATGAGAGCTACATGGCCAATTCTTGCTCACCTAACACAACGTGGGGCCCTCTATAACATACTGGAAAATTAGCCTTCTAGCCTTTATGGTTTTGAAAAAATGGGCAATTCATTTTTTTTTTTGTGGCAAACGCATTATCTCAAAGAGCAAACACCTATTTTGGAAAGTAGTTGATATTTGTATTCTCACTGCTAAAAAACATCCCATATGCACAGTCAGTGTGGGGTATGGACAGATCAGTTGAAAAAGTTACATTTTGGGGTGTTTTAATGGGTGCTATTGGACAAAAGTTGCAGCTTTCACAAAACTCAAAAACGAAGTTGTGCCAAAACTATGAGAGCTACATGGCCAATTCTTGCTCACCTAACACAACGTGGGGCCCTGTATAACATACTGGAAAATTAGCCTTCTAGCCTTTATGGTTTTGAAGAAATGGGCAATTCATTTTTTTATTGTGGCAAACGCATTATCTCAAAGAGCAAACACCTATTTTGGAAAGTAGTTGATATTTGTATTCTCACTGCTAAAAACCATCCCATATGCACAGTCAGTGTGGGGTATGGACAGATCAGTTGAAAAAGTTACATTTTGGGGTGTTTTAATGGGTGCTATTGGACAAAAGTTGCAGCTTTCACAAAACTCAAAAACGAAGTTGTGCCAAAACTATGAGAGCTACATGGCCAATTCTTGCTCACCTAACACAACGTGGGGCCCTCTATAACATACTGGAAAATTAGCCTTCTAGCCTTTATGGTTTTGAAGAAATGGGCAATTCATTTTTTTATTGTGGCAAACGCATTATCTCAACGAGCAAACACCTATTTTGGAAAGTAGTTGATATTTGTATTCTCACTGCTAAAAACCATCCCATATGCACAGTCAGTGTGGGGTATGGACAGATCAGTTGAAAAAGTTACATTTTGGGGTGTTTTAATGGGTGCTATTGGACAAAAGTTGCAGCTTTCACAAAACTCAAAAACGAAGTTGTGCCAAAACTATGAGAGCTACATGGCCAATTCTTGCTCACCTAACACAACGTGGGGCCCTGTATAACATACTGGAAAATTAGCCTTCTAGCCTTTATGGTTTTGAAGAAATGGGCAATTCATTTTTTTTTGTGGCAAACGCATTATCTCAAAGAGCAAACACCTATTTTGGAAAGTAGTTGATATTTGTATTCTCACTGCTAAAAACCATCCCATATGCACAGTCAGTGTGGGGTATGGACAGATCAGTTGAAAAAGTTACATTTTGGGGTGTTTTAATGGGTGCTATTGGACAAAAGTTGCAGCTTTCACAAAACTCAAAAACGAAGTTGTGCCAAAACTATGAGAGCTACATGGCCAATTCTTGCTCACCTAACACAACGTGGGGCCCTGTATAACATACTGGAAAATTAGCCTTCTAGCCTTTATGGTTTTGAAGAAATGGGCAATTCATTTTTTTATTGTGGCAAACGCATTATCTCAAAGAGCAAACACCTATTTTGGAAAGTAGTTGATATTTGTATTCTCACTGCTAAAAACCATCCCATATGCACAGTCAGTGTGGGGTATGGACAGATCAGTTGAAAAAGTTACATTTTGGGGTGTTTTAATGGGTGCTATTGGACAAAAGTTGCAGCTTTCACAAAACTCAAAAACGAAGTTGTGCCAAAACTATGAGAGCTACATGGCCAATTCTTGCTCACCTAACACAACGTGGGGCCCTGTATAACATACTGGAAAATTAGCCTTCTAGCCTTTATGGTTTTGAAGAAATGGGCAATTCATTTTTTTATTGTGGCAAACGCATTATCTCAAAGAGCAAACACCTATTTTGGAAAGTAGTTGATATTTGTATTCTCACTGCTAAAAACCATCCCATATGCACAGTCAGTGTGGGGTATGGACAGATCAGTTGAAAAAGTTACATTTTGGGGTGTTTTAATGGGTGCTATTGGACAAAAGTTGCAGCTTTCACAAAACTCAAAAACGAAGTTGTGCCAAAACTATGAGAGCTACATAGCCAATTCTTGCTCACCTAATACAACGTGGGGCCCTGTATAACATACTGGAAAATTAGCCTTCTAGCCTTTATGGTTTTGAAGAAATGGGCAATTCATTTTTTTTATTGTGGCAAACGCATTATCTCAAAGAGCAAACACCTATTTTGGAAAGTAGTTGATATTTGTATTCTCACTGCTAAAAACCATCCCATATGCACAGTCAGTGTGGGGTATGGACAGATCAGTTGAAAAAGTTACATTTTGGGGTGTTTTAATGGGTGCTATTGGACAAAAGTTGCAGCTTTCACAAAACTCAAAAACGAAGTTGTGCCAAAACTATGAGAGCTACATGGCCAATTCTTGCTCACCTAACACAACGTGGGGCCTTGTATAACATACTGGAAAATTAGCCTTCTAGCCTTTATGGTTTTGAAGAAATGGGCAATTCATTTTTTTATTGTGGCAAACGCATTATCTCAAAGAGCAAACACCTATTTTGGAAAGTAGTTGATATTTGTATTCTCACTGCTAAAAACCATCCCATATGCACAGTCAGTGTGGGGTATGGACAGATCAGTTGAAAAAGTTACATTTTGGGGTGTTTTAATGGGTGCTATTGGACAAAAGTTGCAGCTTTCACAAAACTCAAAAACGAAGTTGTGCCAAAACTATGAGAGCTACATAGCCAATTCTTGCTCACCTAATACAACGTGGGGCCCTGTATAACATACTGGAAAATTAGCCTTCTAGCCTTTATGGTTTTGAAGAAATGGGCAATTCATTTTTTTTATTGTGGCAAACGCATTATCTCAAAGAGCAAACACCTATTTTGGAAAGTAGTTGATATTTGTATTCTCACTGCTAAAAACCATCCCATATGCACAGTCAGTGTGGGGTATGGACAGATCAGTTGAAAAAGTTACATTTTGGGGTGTTTTAATGGGTGCTATTGGACAAAAGTTGCAGCTTTCACAAAACTCAAAAACGAAGTTGTGCCAAAACTATGAGAGCTACATGGCCAATTCTTGCTCACCTAACACAACGTGGGGCCCTGTATAACATACTGGAAAATTAGCCTTCTAGCCTTTATGGTTTTGAAAAAATGGGCAATTCATGTTTTTATTGTGGCAAACGCATTATCTCAAAGAGCAAACACCTATTTTGGAAAGTAGTTGATATTTGTATTCTCACTGCTAAAAACCATCCCATATGCACAGTCAGTGTGGGGTATGGACAGATCAGTTGAAAAAGTTACATTTTGGGGTGTTTTAATGGGTGCTATTGGACAAAAGTTGCAGCTTTCACAAAACTCAAAAACGAAGTTGTGCCAAAACTATGAGAGCTACATGGCCAATTCTTGCTCACCTAACACAACGTGGGGCCCTGTATAACATACTGGAAAATTAGCCTTCTAGCCTTTATGGTTTTGAAAAAATGGGCAATTCATTTTTTTATTGTGGCAAACGCATTATCTCAAAGAGCAAACACCTATTTTGGAAAGTAGTTGATATTTGTATTCTCACTGCTAAAAACCATCCCATATGCACAGTCAGTGTGGGGTATGGACAGATCAGTTGAAAAAGTTACATTTTGGGGTGTTTTAATGGGTGCTATTGGACAAAAGTTGCAGCTTTCACAAAACTCAAAAACGAAGTTGTGCCAAAACTATGAGAGCTACATGGCCAATTCTTGCTCACCTAACACAACGTGGGGCCCTGTATAACATACTGGAAAATTAGCCTTGTTTTGAAAAAATGGGCAATTCATTTTTTTTTTATGGCAAACGCATTATCTCAAAGAGCAAACACCTATTTTGGAAAGTAGTTGATATTTGTATTCTCACTGCTAAAAACCATCCCATATGCACAGTCAGTGTGGGGTATGGACAGATCAGTTGAAAAAGTTACATTTTGGGGTGTTTTAATGGGTGCTATTGGACAAAAGTTGCAGCTTTCACAAAACTCAAAAACGAAGTTGTGCCAAAACTATGAGAGCTACATGGCCAATTCTTGCTCACCTAACACAACGTGGGGCCCTGTATAACATACTGGAAAATTAGCCTTCTAGCCTTTATGGTTTTGAAGAAATGGGCAATTCATTTTTTTATTGTGGCAAACGCATTATCTCAAAGAGCAAACACCTATTTTGGAAAGTAGTTGATATTTGTATTCTCACTGCTAAAAACCATCCCATATGCACAGTCAGTGTGGGGTATGGACAGATCAGTTGAAAAAGTTACATTTTGGGGTGTTTTAATGGGTGCTATTGGACAAAAGTTGCAGCTTTCACAAAACTCAAAAACGAAGTTGTGCCAAAACTATGAGAGCTACATGGCCAATTCTTGCTCACCTAACACAACGTGGGGCCCTGTATAACATACTGGAAAATTAGCCTTCTAGCCTTTATGGTTTTGAAAAAATGGGCAATTCATTTTTTTATTGTGGCAAACGCATTATCTCAAAGAGCAAACACCTATTTTGGAAAGTAGTTGATATTTGTATTCTCACTGCTAAAAACCATCCCATATGCACAGTCAGTGTGGGGTATGGACAGATCAGTTGAAAAAGTTACATTTTGGGGTGTTTTAATGGGTGCTATTGGACAAAAGTTGCAGCTTTCACAAAACTCAAAAACGAAGTTGTGCCAAAACTATGAGAGCTACATGGCCAATTCTTGCTCACCTAACACAACGTGGGGCCCTGTATAACATACTGGAAAATTAGCCTTCTAGCCTTTATGGTTTTGAAGAAATGGGCAATTCATTTTTTTATTGTGGCAAACGCATTATCTCAAAGAGCAAACACCTATTTTGGAAAGTAGTTGATATTTGTATTCTCACTGCTAAAAACCATCCCATATGCACAGTCAGTGTGGGGTATGGACAGATCAGTTGAAAAAGTTACATTTTGGGGTGTTTTAATGGGTGCTATTGGACAAAAGTTGCAGCTTTCACAAAACTCAAAAACGAAGTTGTGCCAAAACTATGAGAGCTACATGGCCAATTCTTGCTCACCTAACACAACGTGGGGCCCTGTATAACATACTGGAAAATTAGCCTTCTAGCCTTTATGGTTTTGAAGAAATGGGCAATTCATTTTTTTATTGTGGCAAACGCATTATCTCAAAGAGCAAACACCTATTTTGGAAAGTAGTTGATATTTGTATTCTCACTGCTAAAAACCATCCCATATGCACAGTCAGTGTGGGGTATGGACAGATCAGTTGAAAAAGTTACATTTTGGGGTGTTTTAATGGGTGCTATTGGACAAAAGTTGCAGCTTTCACAAAACTCAAAAACGAAGTTGTGCCAAAACTATGAGAGCTACATAGCCAATTCTTGCTCACCTAATACAACGTGGGGCCCTGTATAACATACTGGAAAATTAGCCTTCTAGCCTTTATGGTTTTGAAGAAATGGGCAATTCATTTTTTTTATTGTGGCAAACGCATTATCTCAAAGAGCAAACACCTATTTTGGAAAGTAGTTGATATTTGTATTCTCACTGCTAAAAACCATCCCATATGCACAGTCAGTGTGGGGTATGGACAGATCAGTTGAAAAAGTTACATTTTGGGGTGTTTTAATGGGTGCTATTGGACAAAAGTTGCAGCTTTCACAAAACTCAAAAACGAAGTTGTGCCAAAACTATGAGAGCTACATGGCCAATTCTTGCTCACCTAACACAACGTGGGGCCCTGTATAACATACTGGAAAATTAGCCTTCTAGCCTTTATGGTTTTGAAGAAATGGGCAATTCATTTTTTTATTGTGGCAAACGCATTATCTCAAAGAGCAAACACCTATTTTGGAAAGTAGTTGATATTTGTATTCTCACTGCTAAAAACCATCCCATATGCACAGTCAGTGTGGGGTATGGACAGATCAGTTGAAAAAGTTACATTTTGGGGTGTTTTAATGGGTGCTATTGGACAAAAGTTGCAGCTTTCACAAAACTCAAAAACGAAGTTGTGCCAAAACTATGAGAGCTACATAGCCAATTCTTGCTCACCTAATACAACGTGGGGCCCTGTATAACATACTGGAAAATTAGCCTTCTAGCCTTTATGGTTTTGAAGAAATGGGCAATTCATTTTTTTTATTGTGGCAAACGCATTATCTCAAAGAGCAAACACCTATTTTGGAAAGTAGTTGATATTTGTATTCTCACTGCTAAAAAACATCCCATATGCACAGTCAGTGTGGGGTATGGACAGATCAGTTGAAAAAGTTACATTTTGGGGTGTTTTAATGGGTGCTATTGGACAAAAGTTGCAGCTTTCACAAAACTCAAAAACGAAGTTGTGCCAAAACTATGAGAGCTACATGGCCAATTCTTGCTCACCTAACACAACGTGGGGCCCTGTATAACATACTGGAAAATTAGCCTTCTAGCCTTTATGGTTTTGAAAAAATGGGCAATTCATTTTTTTATTGTGGCAAACGCATTATCTCAAAGAGCAAACACCTATTTTGGAAAGTAGTTGATATTTGTATTCTCACTGCTAAAAACCATCCCATATGCACAGTCAGTGTGGGGTATGGACAGATCAGTTGAAAAAGTTACATTTTGGGGTGTTTTAATGGGTGCTATTGGACAAAAGTTGCAGCTTTCACAAAACTCAAAAACGAAGTTGTGCCAAAACTATGAGAGCTACATGGCCAATTCTTGCTCACCTAACACAACGTGGGGCCCTGTATAACATACTGGAAAATTAGCCTTCTAGCCTTTATGGTTTTGAAAAAATGGGCAATTCATTTTTTTATTGTGGCAAACGCATTATCTCAAAGAGCAAACACCTATTTTGGAAAGTAGTTGATATTTGTATTCTCACTGCTAAAAACCATCCCATATGCACAGTCAGTGTGGGGTATGGACAGATCAGTTGAAAAAGTTACATTTTGGGGTGTTTTAATGGGTGCTATTGGACAAAAGTTGCAGCTTTCACAAAACTCAAAAACGAAGTTGTGCCAAAACTATGAGAGCTACATGGCCAATTCTTGCTCACCTAACACAACGTGGGGCCCTGTATAACATACTGGAAAATTAGCCTGGTTTTGAAAAAATGGGCAATTCATTTTTTTTTTATGGCAAACGCATTATCTCAAAGAGCAAACACCTATTTTGGAAAGTAGTTGATATTTGTATTCTCACTGCTAAAAACCATCCCATATGCACAGTCAGTGTGGGGTATGGACAGATCAGTTGAAAAAGTTACATTTTGGGGTGTTTTAATGGGTGCTATTGGACAAAAGTTGCAGCTTTCACAAAACTCAAAAACGAAGTTGTGCCAAAACTATGAGAGCTACATGGCCAATTCTTGCTCACCTAACACAACGTGGGGCCCTGTATAACATACTGGAAAATTAGCCTTCTAGCCTTTATGGTTTTGAAGAAATGGGCAATTCATTTTTTTATTGTGGCAAACGCATTATCTCAAAGAGCAAACACCTATTTTGGAAAGTAGTTGATATTTGTATTCTCACTGCTAAAAACCATCCCATATGCACAGTCAGTGTGGGGTATGGACAGATCAGTTGAAAAAGTTACATTTTGGGGTGTTTTAATGGGTGCTATTGGACAAAAGTTGCAGCTTTCACAAAACTCAAAAACGAAGTTGTGCCAAAACTATGAGAGCTACATGGCCAATTCTTGCTCACCTAACACAACGTGGGGCCCTGTATAACATACTGGAAAATTAGCCTTCTAGCCTTTATGGTTTTGAAAAAATGGGCAATTCATTTTTTTATTGTGGCAAACGCATTATCTCAAAGAGCAAACACCTATTTTGGAAAGTAGTTGATATTTGTATTCTCACTGCTAAAAACCATCCCATATGCACAGTCAGTGTGGGGTATGGACAGATCAGTTGAAAAAGTTACATTTTGGGGTGTTTTAATGGGTGCTATTGGACAAAAGTTGCAGCTTTCACAAAACTCAAAAACGAAGTTGTGCCAAAACTATGAGAGCTACATGGCCAATTCTTGCTCACCTAACACAACGTGGGGCCCTGTATAACATACTGGAAAATTAGCCTTCTAGCCTTTATGGTTTTGAAGAAATGGGCAATTCATTTTTTTATTGTGGCAAACGCATTATCTCAAAGAGCAAACACCTATTTTGGAAAGTAGTTGATATTTGTATTCTCACTGCTAAAAACCATCCCATATGCACAGTCAGTGTGGGGTATGGACAGATCAGTTGAAAAAGTTACATTTTGGGGTGTTTTAATGGGTGCTATTGGACAAAAGTTGCAGCTTTCACAAAACTCAAAAACGAAGTTGTGCCAAAACTATGAGAGCTACATGGCCAATTCTTGCTCACCTAACACAACGTGGGGCCCTGTATAACATACTGGAAAATTAGCCTTCTAGCCTTTATGGTTTTGAAAAAATGGGCAATTCATTTTTTTATTGTGGCAAACGCATTATCTCAAAGAGCAAACACCTATTTTGGAAAGTAGTTGATATTTGTATTCTCACTGCTAAAAACCATCCCATATGCACAGTCAGTGTGGGGTATGGACAGATCAGTTGAAAAAGTTACATTTTGGGGTGTTTTAATGGGTGCTATTGGACAAAAGTTGCAGCTTTCACAAAACTCAAAA
This sequence comes from Proterorhinus semilunaris, assembly GCA_021464625.1. Lineage (NCBI taxonomy): Eukaryota > Metazoa > Chordata > Actinopteri > Gobiiformes > Gobiidae > Proterorhinus > Proterorhinus semilunaris. The sequence continues at coordinate 237,262 of CM038355.1, read as the reverse complement.
ACGAAGTTGTGCCAAAACTATGAGAGCTACATGGCCAATTCTTGCTCACCTAACACAACGTGGGGCCCTGTATAACATACTGGAAAATTAGCCTTCTAGCCTTTATGGTTTTGAAAAAATGGGCAATTCATTTTTTTTTTGTGGCAAACGCATTATCTCAAAGAGCAAACACCTATTTTGGAAAGTAGTTGATATTTGTATTCTCACTGCTAAAAACCATCCCATATGCACAGTCAGTGTGGGGTATGGACAGATCAGTTGAAAAAGTTACATTTTGGGGTGTTTTAATGGGTGCTATTGGACAAAAGTTGCAGCTTTCACAAAACTCAAAAACGAAGTTGTGCCAAAACTATGAGAGCTACATGGCCAATTCTTGCTCACCTAACACAACGTGGGGCCCTGTATAACATACTGGAAAATTAGCCTTCTAGCCTTTATGGTTTTGAAGAAATGGGCAATTCATTTTTTTATTGTGGCAAACGCATTATCTCAAAGAGCAAACACCTATTTTGGAAAGTAGTTGATATTTGTATTCTCACTGCTAAAAACCATCCCATATGCACAGTCAGTGTGGGGTATGGACAGATCAGTTGAAAAAGTTACATTTTGGGGTGTTTTAATGGGTGCTATTGGACAAAAGTTGCAGCTTTCACAAAACTCAAAAACGAAGTTGTGCCAAAACTATGAGAGCTACATGGCCAATTCTTGCTCACCTAACACAACGTCGGGCCCTGTATAACATACTGGAAAATTAGCCTTCTAGCCTTTATGGTTTTGAAGAAATGGGCAATTCATTTTTTTATTGTGGCAAACGCATTATCTCAAAGAGCAAACACCTATTTTGGAAAGTAGTTGATATTTGTATTCATCCATCCATCCATCCATTTTCTTCCGCTTTATCCGGGGCCGGGTCGCTGGGGCAGCAGTCTCAGCAGAGATGCCCAGACTTCCCGATCCACGCACACCTCTTCCAGTTGTTCTGGGGGGACCCCGAGGCGACACCAGGCCAGCACGGAGACATAGTCCCACCAGCGTGTCCTGGTGGGCCTTCCACGAGGCCTCCTCCCAATAGGACATGCCTGGAACACCTCCCGAGGGAGGCGACCAGGAGGCATCCGATACAGATGCCCTAGCCACCTCAGCTGGCTCCTTTCGACGTGGAGGAGTAGCGGCTCGAGTCCGAGCTCCTCCCGGGTAACTGAGCTCCTCACCCGATCTCGAAGGGTGCGCCCAGCCACCCTGCGAAGGAAACTCATTTCGGCCAATTTTATTCGCGATCTTGTCCTTTCGGTCATTACCCAAATCTCATGACCATAGGTGAGGGTGGGAACGTAGATCGATCGGTAAATCGAGAGTTTTGCCGCTTGGCTCAGCTCCCTCTTCACCACAACGGTCCGATACAGCGACCGCATCACTGCTGACGCCGCACCGATCCGTCTATCGATCTCACGCTCCATCCGTCCCTCACTCGTGAACACGACCCCGAGATACTTGAACTCCTCCACTTGAGGCAAGGACACCCCACCGACCTGAAGCGGGGAAGCCACCTTTTTCCGGTGGAGAACCATGGCCTCAGATTTGGAGGTGCTGATCCTCATCCCGGCCGCTTCACACTCGGCTGCAAACCGCCCCAGTGCGCGCTGGAGGTCCTGATTTGAGGAAGCCAACAGAACAACATCATCTGCAAACAGCAGAGATGAGATTCTGAGGTTCCCAAACCGGACACCCTCCGGCCCCTGGCTGCGCCTAGAAATTCTGTCCATAAAAGTAATGAACAGAACCGGTGACAAAGGGCAGCCCTGGCGGAGCCCAACACGCACCGGGAACAGGTCTGACTTACTGCCGGCAATGCGAACCAAGCTCCTGCTACGGTCATACAGGGAACGGACAGCCCTTAGTAGAGGGCCCCGTACCCCATACTCCCGGAGCACCCCCCACAGGGCACCACGAGGGACACGGTCGAACGCTTTCTCCAGGTCCACAAAGCACATGTGGACTGGTTGGGCGAACTCCCACAAACCCTCGAGCACCCGATGAAAGGTATAGAGCTGGTCCAGTGTTCCACGACCAGGACGAAAACCGCATTGTTCCTCCTGAATCCGAGGTTTGACTATTGGCCGGATCCTCCTCTCCAGCACCCTGGAATAGACCTTACCAGGGAGGCTGAGAAGTGTGATCCCTCTGTAATTGGAGCACACTCTCCGATCCCCCTTCTTGAAGAGGGGGACCACCACCCCGGTCTGCCAATCCAGAGGCACTGTCCCCAACCGCCACGCGATGTTGCAGAGACGTGTCAGCCAAGACAGCCCTACAACATCCAGAGACTTAAGGTACCCGGGACGAATCTCATCCACCCCCGGGCCTTGCCACCGAGGAGCTTTCTAACCACCTCGGTGACTTCAGCCTGGGTGATGGACGAGCCCCCCTCCGGGTCCCCAGCCTCTGCCTCCTCATCGGGAGACGTGACGGTGGGATTGAGGAGATCCTCGAAGTACTCCTTCCACTGCCCGACCACCTCCCCAGTCGAGGTCAGCAGCCCCCCACCCGCACTGTAAACAGTGTTGGTGAAGCACTGCTTCCCCCTCCTGAGGCGCCGGATGGTTTGCCAGAATCTCTTCGAGGCCGACCGATAGTCCTCCTCCATGGCTTCTCCAAACTCCTCCCAGACCCGAGTTTTTGCCTCTGCGACTGCACGAGCTGCAGCACGCTTGGCCTGCCGGTACCTCTCAGCTGCCTCCGGAGTCCCACAAGCCAACAAGGCCAGATAGGACTCCTTCTTCAGCTTGACGGCATCCCTTACTTCCGGGCGCCACCACCGGGTTCGGGGGTTGCCGCAGCGACAGGCACCAGAGACCTTACGGCCACAACTACGAGCAGCCGCATCGACAATGGAGGAGGAGAACATGGTCCACTCGGACTCCATGTCCCCTACCTCCCTCGGAATCTATTTGTATTCTCACTGCTAAAAACCATCCCATATGCACAGTCAGTGTGGGGTATGGACAGATCAGTTGAAAAAGTTACATTTTGGGGTGTTTTAATGGGTGCTATTGGACAAAAGTTGCAGCTTTCACAAAACTCAAAAACGAAGTTGTGCCAAAACTATGAGAGCTACATGGCCAATTCTTGCTCACCTAACACAGCGTGGGGCCCTGTATAACATACTGGAAAATTAGCCTTCTAGCCTTTTATGGTTTTGAAGAAATGGGCAATTCATTTTTTTATTGTGGCAAACGCATTATCTCAAAGAGCAAACACCTGTTTTGGAAAGTAGTTGATATTTGTATTCTCACTGCTAAAAAACATCCCATATGCACAGTCAGTGTGGGGTATGGACAGATCAGTTGAAAAAGTTACATTTTGGGGTGTTTTAATGGGTGCTATTGGACAAAAGTTGCAGCTTTCACAAAACTCAAAAACGAAGTTGTGCCAAAACTATGAGAGCTACATGGCCAATTCTTGCTCACCTAACACAACGTGGGGCCCTGTATAACATACTGGAAAATTAGCCTTCTAGCCTTTATGGTTTTGAAGAAATGGGCAATTCATTTTTTTATTGTGGCAAACGCATTATCTCAAAGAGCAAACACCTATTTTGGAAAGTAGTTGATATTTGTATTCTCACTGCTAAAAACCATCCCATATGCACAGTCAGTGTGGGGTATGGACAGATCAGTTGAAAAAGTTACATGTTGGGGTGTTTTAATGGGTGCTATTGGACAAAAGTTGCAGCTTTCACAAAACTCAAAAACGAAGTTGTGCCAAAACTATGAGAGCTACATGGCCAATTCTTGCTCACCTAACACAACGTGGGGCCCTGTATAACATACTGGAAAATTAGCCTTCTAGCCTTTATGGTTTTGAAGAAATGGGCAATTCATTTTTTTATTGTGGCAAATGCATTATCTCAAAGAGCAAACACCTATTTTGGAAAGTAGTTGATATTTGTGTTCTCACTGCTAAAAACCATCCCATATGCACAGTCAGTGTGGGGTATGGACAGATCAGTTGAAAAAGTTACATTTTGGGGTGTTTTAATGGGTGCTATTGGACAAAAGTTGCAGCTTTCACAAAACTCAAAAACGAAGTTGTGCCAAAACTATGAGAGCTACATGGCCAATTCTTGCTCACCTAACACAACGTGGGGCCCTGTATAACATACTGGAAAATTAGCCTTCTAGCCTTTATGGTTTTGAAGAAATGGGCAATTCATTTTTTTATTGTGGCAAACGCATTATCTCAAAGAGCAAACACCTGTTTTGGAAAGTAGTTGATATTTGTATTCTCACTGCTAAAAACCATCCCATATGCACAGTCAGTGTGGGGTATGGACAGATCAGTTGAAAAAGTTACATTTTGGGGTGTTTTAATGGGTGCTATTGGACAAAAGTTGCAGCTTTCACAAAACTCAAAAACGAAGTTGTGCCAAAACTATGAGAGCTACATGGCCAATTCTTGCTCACCTAACACAACGTGGGGCCCTGTATAACATACTGGAAAATTAGCCTTCTAGCCTTTATGGTTTTGAAGAAATGGGCAATTCATTTATTGTGGCAAACGCATTATCTAAAGAGCAAACACCTATTTTGGAAAGTAGTTGATATTTGTATTCTCACTGCTAAAAACCATCCCATATGCACTGTCAGTGTGGGGTATGGACAGATCAGTTGAAAAAGTTACATTTTGGGGTGTTTTAATGGGTGCTATTGGACAAAAGTTGCAGCTTTCACAAAACTAAAAAACGAAGTTGTGCCAAAACTATGAGAGCTACATGGCCAATTCTTGCTCACCTAACACAACGTGGGGCCCTGTATAACATACTGGAAAATTAGCCTTCTAGCCTTTATGGTTTTGAAGAAATGGGCAATTCATTTTTTTATTGTGGCAAACGCATTATCTCAAAGAGCAAACACCTATTTTGGAAAGTAGTTGATATTTGTGTTCTCACTGCTAAAAACCATCCCATATGCACAGTCAGTGTGGGGTATGGACAGATCAGTTGAAAAAGTTACATTTTGGGGTGTTTTAATGGGTGCTATTGGACAAAAGTTGCAGCTTTCACAAAACTCAAAAACGAAGTTGTGCCAAAACTATGAGAGCTACATGGCCAATTCTTGCTCACCTAACACAACGTGGGGCCCTGTATAACATACTGGAAAATTAGCCTTCTAGCCTTTATGGTTTTGAAGAAATGGGCAATTCATTTTTTTATTGTGGCAAACGCATTATCTCAAAGAGCAAACACCTATTTTGGAAAGTAGTTGATATTTGTATTCTCACTGCTAAAAACCATCCCATATGCACAGTCAGTGTGGGGTATGGACAGATCAGTTGAAAAAGTTACATGTTGGGGTGTTTTAATGGGTGCTATTGGACAAAAGTTGCAGCTTTCACAAAACTCAAAAACGAAGTTGTGCCAAAACTATGAGAGCTACATGGCCAATTCTTGCTCACCTAACACAACGTGGGGCCCTGTATAACATACTGGAAAATTAGCCTTCTAGCCTTTATGGTTTTGAAGAAATGGGCAATTCATTTATTGTGGCAAACGCATTATCTAAAGAGCAAACACCTATTTTGGAAAGTAGTTGATATTTGTATTCTCACTGCTAAAAACCATCCCATATGCACTGTCAGTGTGGGGTATGGACAGATCAGTTGAAAAAGTTACATTTTGGGGTGTTTTAATGGGTGCTATTGGACAAAAGTTGCAGCTTTCACAAAACTCAAAAACGAAGTTGTGCCAAAACTATGAGAGCTACATGGCCAATTCTTGCTCACCTAACACAACGTGGGGCCCTGTATAACATACTGGAAAATTAGCCTTCTAGCCTTTATGGTTTTGAAGAAATGGGCAATTCATTTTTTTATTGTGGCAAACGCATTATCTCAAAGAGCAAACACCTATTTTGGAAAGTAGTTGATATTTGTGTTCTCACTGCTAAAAAACATCCCATATGCACAGTCAGTGTGGGGTATGGACAGATCAGTTGAAAAAGTTACATTTTGGGGTGTTTTAATGGGTGCTATTGGACAAAAGTTGCAGCTTTCACAAAACTCAAAAACGAAGTTGTGCCAAAACTATGAGAGCTACATGGCCAATTCTTGCTCACCTAACACAACGTGGGGCCCTCTATAACATACTGGAAAATTAGCCTTCTAGCCTTTATGGTTTTGAAGAAATGGGCAATTCATTTTTTTATTGTGGCAAACGCATTATCTCAAAGAGCAAACACCTATTTTGGAAAGTAGTTGATATTTGTATTCTCACTGCTAAAAACCATCCTATATGCACAGTCAGTGTGGGGTATGGACAGATCAGTTGAAAAAGTTACATTTTGGGGTGTTTTAATGGGTGCTATTGGACAAAAGTTGCAGCTTTCACAAAACTCAAAAACGAAGTTGTGCCAAAACTATGAGAGCTACCATGGCCAATTCTTGCTCACCTAACACAACGTGGGGCCCTGTATAACATACTGGAAAATTAGCCTTCTAGCCTTTATGGTTTTGAAGAAATGGGCAATTCATTTTTTTATTGTGGCAAACGCATTATCTCAAAGAGCAAACACCTATTTTGGAAAGTAGTTGATATTTGTATTCTCACTGCTAAAAACCATCCCATATGCACAGTCAGTGTGGGGTATGGACAGATCAGTTGAAAAAGTTACATTTTGGGGTGTTTTAATGGGTGCTATTGGACAAAAGTTGCAGCTTTCACAAAACTCAAAAACGAAGTTGTGCCAAAACTATGAGAGCTACATGGCCAATTCTTGCTCACCTAACACAACGTGGGGCCCTCTATAACATACTGGAAAATTAGCCTTCTAGCCTTTATGGTTTTGAAGAAATGGGCAATTCATTTTTTTATTGTGGCAAACGCATTATCTCAAAGAGCAAACACCTATTTTGGAAAGTAGTTGATATTTGTATTCTCACTGCTAAAAACCATCCCATATGCACAGTCAGTGTGGGGTATGGACAGATCAGTTGAAAAAGTTACATTTTGGGGTGTTTTAATGGGTGCAATTGGACAAAAGTTGCAGCTTTCACAAAACTCAAAAACGAAGTTGTGCCAAAACTATGAGAGCTACCATGGCCAATTATTGCTCACCTAACACAACGTGGGGCCCTGTATAACATACTGGAAAATTAGCCTTCTAGCCTTTATAATTTTGAAGAAATGAGCAATTCATTTTTTTATTGTGGCAAACGCATTATCTCAAAGAGCAAACACCTATTTTGGAAAGTAGTTGATATTTGTATTCTCACTGCTAAAAACCATCCCATATGCACAGTCAGTGTGGGGTATGGACAGATCAGTTGAAAAAGTTACATTTTGGGGTGTTTTAATGGGTGCTATTGGACAAAAGTTGCAGCTTTCACAAAACTCAAAAACGAAGTTGTGCCAAAACTATGAGAGCTACATGGCCAATTCTTGCTCACCTAACACAACGTGGGGCCCTCTATAACATACTGGAAAATTAGCCTTCTAGCCTTTATGGTTTTGAAGAAATGGGCAATTCATTTTTTTATTGTGGCAAACGCATTATCTCAAAGAGCAAACACCTATTTTGGAAAGTAGTTGATATTTGTATTCTCACTGCTAAAAACCATCCTATATGCACAGTCAGTGTGGGGTATGGACAGATCAGTTGAAAAAGTTACATTTTGGGGTGTTTTAATGGGTGCTATTGGACAAAAGTTGCAGCTTTCACAAAACTCAAAAACGAAGTTGTGCCAAAACTATGAGAGCTACCATGGCCAATTCTTGCTCACCTAACACAACGTGGGGCCCTGTATAACATACTGGAAAATTAGCCTTCTAGCCTTTATGGTTTTGAAGAAATGGGCAATTCATTTTTTTATTGTGGCAAACGCATTATCTCAAAGAGCAAACACCTATTTTGGAAAGTAGTTGATATTTGTATTCTCACTGCTAAAAACCATCCCATATGCACAGTCAGTGTGGGGTATGGACAGATCAGTTGAAAAAGTTACATTTTGGGGTGTTTTAATGGGTGCTATTGGACAAAAGTTGCAGCTTTCACAAAACTCAAAAACGAAGTTGTGCCAAAACTATGAGAGCTACATGGCCAATTCTTGCTCACCTAACACAACGTGGGGCCCTCTATAACATACTGGAAAATTAGCCTTCTAGCCTTTATGGTTTTGAAGAAATGGGCAATTCATTTTTTTATTGTGGCAAACGCATTATCTCAAAGAGCAAACACCTATTTTGGAAAGTAGTTGATATTTGTATTCTCACTGCTAAAAACCATCCCATATGCACAGTCAGTGTGGGGTATGGACAGATCAGTTGAAAAAGTTACATTTTGGGGTGTTTTAATGGGTGCAATTGGACAAAAGTTGCAGCTTTCACAAAACTCAAAAACGAAGTTGTGCCAAAACTATGAGAGCTACCATGGCCAATTATTGCTCACCTAACACAACGTGGGGCCCTGTATAACATACTGGAAAATTAGCCTTCTAGCCTTTATAATTTTGAAGAAATGAGCAATTCATTTTTTTATTGTGGCAAACGCATTATCTCAAAGAGCAAACACCTATTTTGGAAAGTAGTTGATATTTGTATTCTCACTGCTAAAAACCATCCCATATGCACAGTCAGTGTGGGGTATGGACAGATCAGTTGAAAAAGTTACATTTTGGGGTGTTTTAATGGGTGCTATTGGACAAAAGTTGCAGCTTTCACAAAACTCAAAAACGAAGTTGTGCCAAAACTATGAGAGCTACATGGCCAATTCTTGCTCACCTAACACAACGTGGGGCCCTGTATAACATACTGGAAAATTAGCCTTCTAGCCTTTATGGTTTTGAAGAAATGGGCAATTCATTTTTTTATTGTGGCAAACGCATTATCTCAAAGAGCAAACACCTATTTTGGAAAGTAGTTGATATTTGTATTCTCACTGCTAAAAACCATCCCATATGCACAGTCAGTGTGGGGTATGGACAGATCAGTTGAAAAAGTTACATTTTGGGGTGTTTTAATGGGTGCTATTGGACAAAAGTTGCAGCTTTCACAAAACTCAAAAACGAAGTTGTGCCAAAACTATGATAGCTACCATGGCCAATTCTTGCTCACCTAACACAACGTGGGGCCCTGTATAACATACTGGAAAATTAGCCTTCTAGCCTTTATGGTTTTGAAGAAATGGGCAATTCATTTTTTTATTGTGGCAAACGCATTATCTCAAAGAGCAAACACCTATTTTGGAAAGTAGTTGATATTTGTATTCTCACTGCTAAAAACCATCCCATATGCACAGTCAGTGTGGGGTATGGACAGATCAGTTGAAAAAGTTACATTTTGGGGTGTTTTAATGGGTGCTATTGGACAAAAGTTGCAGCTTTCACAAAACTCAAAAACGAAGTTGTGCCAAAACTATGAGAGCTACATGGCCAATTCTTGCTCACCTAACACAACGTGGGGCCCTCTATAACATACTGGAAAATTAGCCTTCTAGCCTTTATGGTTTTGAAGAAATGGGCAATTCATTTTTTTATTGTGGCAAACGCATTATCTCAAAGAGCAAACACCTATTTTGGAAAGTAGTTGATATTTGTATTCTCACTGCTAAAAACCATCCCATATGCACAGTCAGTGTGGGGTATGGACAGATCAGTTGAAAAAGTTACATTTTGGGGTGTTTTAATGGGTGCTATTGGACAAAAGTTGCAGCTTTCACAAAACTCAAAAACGAAGTTGTGCCAAAACTATGAGAGCTACCATGGCCAATTCTTGCTCACCTAACACAACGTGGGGCCCTGTATAACATACTGGAAAATTAGCCTTCTAGCCTTTATGGTTTTGAAGAAATGAGCAATTCATTTTTTTATTGTGGCAAACGCATTATCTCAAAGAGCAAACACCTATTTTGGAAAGTAGTTGATATTTGTATTCTCACTGCTAAAAACCATCCCATATGCACAGTCAGTGTGGGGTATGGACAGATCAGTTGAAAAAGTTACATTTTGGGGTGTTTTAATGGGTGCTATTGGACAAAAGTTGCAGCTTTCACAAAACTCAAAAACGAAGTTGTGCCAAAACTATGAGAGCTACCATGGCCAATTCTTGCTCACCTAACACAACGTGGGGCCCTGTATAACATACTGGAAAATTAGCCTTCTAGCCTTTATGGTTTTGAAGAAATGGGCAATTCATTTTTTTATTGTGGCAAACGCATTATCTCAAAGAGCAAACACCTATTTTGGAAAGTAGTTGATATTTGTATTCTCACTGCTAAAAACCATCCCATATGCACAGTCAGTGTGGGGTATGGACAGATCAGTTGAAAAAGTTACATTTTGGGGTGTTTTAATGGGTGCTATTGGACAAAAGTTGCAGCTTTCACAAAACTCAAAAACGAAGTTGTGCCAAAACTATGAGAGCTACATGGCCAATTCTTGCTCACCTAACACAACGTGGGGCCCTCTATAACATACTGGAAAATTAGCCTTCTAGCCTTTATGGTTTTGAAGAAATAGGCAATTCATTTTTTTATTGTCGCAAACGCATTATCTCAAAGAGCAAACACCTATTTTGGAAAGTAGTTGATATTTGTATTCTCACTGCTAAAAACCATCCCATATGCACAGTCAGTGTGGGGTATGGACAGATCAGTTGAAAAAGTTACATTTTGGGGTGTTTTAATGGGTGCTATTGGACAAAAGTTGCAGCTTTCACAAAACTCAAAAACGAAGTTGTGCCAAAACTATGAGAGCTACCATGGCCAATTCTTGCTCACCTAACACAACGTGGGGCCCTGTATAACATACTGGAAAATTAGCCTTCTAGCCTTTATGGTTTTGAAGAAATGAGCAATTCATTTTTTTATTGTGGCAAACGCATTATCTCAAAGAGCAAACACCTATTTTGGAAAGTAGTTGATATTTGTATTCTCACTGCTAAAAACCATCCCATATGCACAGTCAGTGTGGGGTATGGACAGATCAGTTGAAAAAGTTACATTTTGGGGTGTTTTAATGGGTGCTATTGGACAAAAGTTGCAGCTTTCACAAAACTCAAAAACGAAGTTGTGCCAAAACTATGAGAGCTACATGGCCAATTCTTGCTCACCTAACACAACGTGGGGCCCTGTATAACATACTGGAAAATTAGCCTTCTAGCCTTTATGGTTTTGAAGAAATGGGCAATTCATTTTTTTATTGTGGCAAACGCATTATCTCAAAGAGCAAACACCTATTTTGGAAAGTAGTTGATATTTGTATTCTCACTGCTAAAAACCATCCCATATGCACAGTCAGTGTGGGGTATGGACAGATCAGTTGAAAAAGTTACATTTTGGGGTGTTTTAATGGGTGCTATTGGACAAAAGTTGCAGCTTTCACAAAACTCAAAAACGAAGTTGTGCCAAAACTATGAGAGCTACATGGCCAATTCTTGCTCACCTAACACAACGTGGGGCCCTGTATAACATACTGGAAAATTAGCCTTCTAGCCTTTATGGTTTTGAAGAAATGGGCAAATCATTTTTTTATTGTGGCAAACGCATTATCTCAAAGAGCAAACACCTATTTTGGAAAGTAGTTGATATTTGTGTTCTCACTGCTAAAAACCATCCCATATGCACAGTCAGTGTGGGGTATGGACAGATCAGTTGAAAAAGTTACATTTTGGGGTGTTTTAATGGGTGCTATTGGACAAAAGTTGCAGCTTTCACAAAACTCAAAAACGAAGTTGTGCCAAAACTATGAGAGCTACATGGCCAATTCTTGCTCACCTAACACAACGTGGGGCCCTGTATAACATACTGGAAAATTAGCCTTCTAGCCTTTATGGTTTTGAAGAAATGGGCAATTCATTTTTTTATTGTGGCAAACGCATTATCTCAAAGAGCAAACACCTGTTTTGGAAAGTAGTTGATATTTGTATTCTCACTGCTAAAAACCATCCCATATGCACAGTCAGTGTGGGGTATGGACAGATCAGTTGAAAAAGTTACATTTTGGGGTGTTTTAATGGGTGCTATTGGACAAAAGTTGCAGCTTTCACAAAACTCAAAAACGAAGTTGTGCCAAAACTATGAGAGCTACATGGCCAATTCTTGCTCACCTAACACAACTTGGGGCCCTGTATAACATACTGGAAAATTAGCCTTCTAGCCTTTATGGTTTTGAAGAAATGGGCAATTCATTTTTTTATTGTGGCAAACGCATTATCTCAAAGAGCAAACACCTATTTTGGAAAGTAGTTGATATTTGTATTCTCACTGCTAAAAACCATCCCATATGCACAGTCAGTGTGGGGTATGGACAGATCAGTTGAAAAAGTTACATTTTGGGGTGTTTTAATGGGTGCTATTGGACAAAAGTTGCAGCTTTCACAAAACTCAAAAACGAAGTTGTGCCAAAACTATGAGAGCTACATGGCCAATTCTTGCTCACCTAACACAACGTGGGGCCCTGTATAACATACTGGAAAATTAGCCTTCTAGCCTTTATGGTTTTGAAGAAATGGGCAATTCATTTTTTTATTGTGGCAAACGCATTATCTCAAAGAGCAAACACCTATTTTGGAAAGTAGTTGATATTTGTATTCATCCATCCATCCATCCATTTTCTTCCGCTTTATCCGGGGCCGGGTCGCGGGGGCAGCAGTCTCAGCAGAGATGCCCAGACTTCCCGATCCACGCACACCTCTTCCAGCTGTTCTGGGGGGACCCCGAGGCGACACCAGGCCAGCACGGAGACATAGTCCCACCAGCGTGTCCTGGTGGGCCTTCCACGAGGCCTCCTCCCAATAGGACATGCCTGGAACACCTCCCGAGGGAGGCGACCAGGAGGCATCCGATACAGATGCCCTAGCCACCTCAGCTGGCTCCTTTCGACGTGGAGGAGTAGCGGCTCGAGTCCGAGCTCCTCCCGGGTAACTGAGCTCCTCACCCGATCTCGAAGGGTGCGCCCAGCCACCCTGCGAAGGAAACTCATTTCGGCCGCTTTTATTCGCGATCTTGTCCTTTCGGTCATTACCCAAATCTCATGACCATAGGTGAGGGTGGGAACGTAGATCGATCGGTAAATCGAGAGTTTTGCCGCTTGGCTCAGCTCCCTCTTCACCACAACGGTCCGATACAGCGACCGCATCACTGCTGACGCCGCACCGATCCGTCTATCGATCTCACGCTCCATCCGTCCCTCACTCGTGAACACGACCCCGAGATACTTGAACTCCTCCACTTGAGGCAAGGACACCCCACCGACCTGAAGCGGGGAAGCCACCTTTTTCCGGTGGAGAACCATGGCCTCAGATTTGGAGGTGCTGATCCTCATCCCGGCCGCTTCACACTCGGCTGCAAACCGCCCCAGTGTGCGCTGGAGGTCCTGATTTGAGGAAGCCAACAGAACAACATCATCTGCAAACAGCAGAGATGAGATTCTGAGGTTCCCAAACCGGACACCCTCCGGCCCCTGGCTGCGCCTAGAAATTCTGTCCATAAAAGTAATGAACAGAACCGGTGACAAAGGGCAGCCCTGGCGGAGCCTAACACGCACCGGGAACAGGTCTGACTTACTGCCGGCAATGCGAACCAAGCTCCTGCTACGGTCATACAGGGAACGGACAGCCCTTAGTAGAGGGCCCCGTACCCCATACTCCCGGAGCACCCCCCACAGGGCACCACGAGGGACACGGTCGAACGCTTTCTCCAGGTCCACAAAGCACATGTGGACTGGTTGGGCGAACTCCCAAAAACCCTCGAGCACCCGATGAAAGGTATAGAGCTGGTCCAGTGTTCCACGACCAGGACGAAAACCGCATTGTTCCTCCTGAATCCGAGGTTTGACTATTGGCCGGATCCTCCTCTCCAGCACCCTGGAATAGACCTTACCAGGGAGGCTGAGAAGTGTGATCCCTCTGTAATTGGAGCACACTCTCCGATCCCCCTTCTTGAAGAGGGGGACCACCACCCCGGTCTGCCAATCCAGAGGCACTGTCCCCAACCGCCACGCGATGTTGCAGAGACGTGTCAGCCAAGACAGCCCTACAACATCCAGAGACTTAAGGTACCCGGGACGAATCTCATCCACCCCCGGGCCTTGCCACCGAGGAGCTTTCTAACCACCTCGGTGACTTCAGCCTGGGTGATGGACGAGCCCCCCTCCGGGTCCCCAGCCTCTGCCTCCTCATCGGGAGACGTGACGGTGGGATTGAGGAGATCCTCGAAGTACTCCTTCCACTGCCCGACCACCTCCCCAGTCGAGGTCAGCAGCCCCCCACCCGCACTGTAAACAGTGTTGGTGAAGCACTGCTTCCCCCTCCTGAGGCGCCGGATGGTTTGCCAGAATCTCTTCGAGGCCGACCGATAGTCCTCCTCCATGGCTTCTCCAAACTCCTCCCAGACCCGAGTTTTTGCCTCTGCGACTGCACGAGCTGCAGCACGCTTGGCCTGCCGGTACCTCTCAGCTGCCTCCGGAGTCCCACAAGCCAACAAGGCCAGATAGGACTCCTTCTTCAGCTTGACGGCATCCCTTACTTCCGGGCGCCACCACCGGGTTCGGGGGTTGCCGCCGCGACAGGCACCAGAGACCTTACGGCCACAACTACGAGCAGCCGCATCGACAATGGAGGAGGAGAACATGGTCCACTCGGACTCCATGTCCCCTACCTCCCTCGGAATCTATTTGTATTCTCACTGCTAAAAACCATCCCATATGCACAGTCAGTGTGGGGTATGGACAGATCAGTTGAAAAAGTTACATTTTGGGGTGTTTTAATGGGTGCTATTGGACAAAAGTTGCAGCTTTCACAAAACTCAAAAACGAAGTTGTGCCAAAACTATGAGAGCTACATGGCCAATTCTTGCTCACCTAACACAACGTGGGGCCCTGTATAACATACTGGAAAATTAGCCTTCTAGCCTTTATGGTTTTAAAGAAATGGGCAATTCATTTTTTTTATTGTGGCAAACGCATTATCTCAAAGAGCAAACACCTATTTTGGAAAGTAGTTGATATTTGTATTCTCACTGCTAAAAACCATCCCATATGCACAGTCAGTGTGGGGTATGGACAGATCAGTTGAAAAAGTTACATTTTGGGGTGTTTTAATGGGTGCTATTGGACAAAAGTTGCAGCTTTCACAAAACTCAAAAACGAAGTTGTGCCAAAACTATGAGAGCTACATAGCCAATTCTTGCTCACCTAATACAACGTGGGGCCCTGTATAACATACTGGAAAATTAGCCAATTCTTATGCCCATATGCACAGTCAGTGTGGGGTATGGACAGATCAGTTGAAAAAGTTACATTTTGGGGTGTTTTAATGGGTGCTATTGGACAAACGTTGCAGCTTTCACAAAACTCAAAAACGAAGTTGTGCCAAAGCTATGAGAGCTACCATGGCCAATTCTTGCTCACCTAACACAACGTGGGGCCCTGTATAACATACTGGAAAATTAGTTTTTATTATTTTGGAAAGTAGTTGATATTTGTATTCTCACGGCTAAAAACCATCCCATATGCACAGTCAGTGTGGGGTATGGACAGATCAGTTGAAAAAGTTACATTTTGGGGTGTTTTAATGGGTGCTATTGGACAAAAGTTGCAGCTTTCACAAAACTCAAAAACGAAGTTGTGCCAAAACTATGAGAGCTACATGGCCAATTCTTGCTCACCTAACACAACGTGGGGCCCTCTATAACATACTGGAAAATTAGCCTTCTAGCCTTTATGGTTTTGAAGAAATGGGCAATTCATTTTTTTATTGTGGCAAACGCATTATCTCAAAGAGCAAACACCTATTTTGGAAAGTAGTTGATATTTGTATTCTCACTGCTAAAAACCATCCTATATGCACAGTCAGTGTGGGGTATGGACAGATCAGTTGAAAAAGTTACATTTTGGGGTGTTTTAATGGGTGCTATTGGACAAAAGTTGCAGCTTTCACAAAACTCAAAAACGAAGTTGTGCCAAAACTATGAGAGCTACCATGGTCAATTCTTGCTCACCTAACACAACGTGGGGCCCTGTATAACATACTGGAAAATTAGCCTTCTAGCCTTTATGGTTTTGAAGAAATGGGCAATTCATTTTTTTATTGTGGCAAACGCATTATCTCAAAGAGCAAACACCTATTTTGGAAAGTAGTTGATATTTGTATTCTCACTGCTAAAAACCATCCCATATGCACAGTCAGTGTGGGGTATGGACAGATCAGTTGAAAAAGTTACATTTTGGGGTGTTTTAATGGGTGCTATTGGACAAAAGTTGCAGCTTTCACAAAACTCAAAAACGAAGTTGTGCCAAAACTATGAGAGCTACATGGCCAATTCTTGCTCACCTAACACAACGTGGGGCCCTCTATAACATACTGTAAAATTAGCCTTTATGGTTTTGAAGAAATGGGCAATTCATTTTTTTATTGTGGCAAACGCATTATCTCAAAGAGCAAACACCTATTTTGGAAAGTAGTTGATATTTGTATTCTCACTGCTAAAAACCATCCCATATGCACAGTCAGTGTGGGGTATGGACAGATCAGTTGAAAAAGTTACATTTTGGGGTGTTTTAATGGGTGCTATTGGACAAAAGTTGCAGCTTTCACAAAACTCAAAAACGAAGTTGTGCCAAAACTATGAGAGCTACCATGGCCAATTCTTGCTCACCTAACACAACGTGGGGCCCTGTATAACATACTGGAAAATTAGCCTTCTAGCCTTTATGGTTTTGAAGAAATGGGCAATTCATTTTTTTATTGTGGCAAACGCATTATCTCAAAGAGCAAACACCTATTTTGGAAAGTAGTTGATATTTGTATTCTCACTGCTAAAAACCATCCCATATGCACAGTCAGTGTGGGGTATGGACAGATCAGTTGAAAAAGTTACATTTTGGGGTGTTTTAATGGGTGCTATTGGACAAAAGTTGCAGCTTTCACAAAACTCAAAAACGAAGTTGTGCCAAAACTATGAGAGCTATATGGCCAATTCTTGCTCACCTAACACAACGTGGGGCCCTGTATAACATACTGGAAAATTAGCCTTCTAGCCTTTATGGCTTTGAAGAAATGGGCAATTCATTTTTTTATTGTGGCAAACGCATTATCTCAAAGAGCAAACACCTATTTTGGAAAGTAGTTGATATTTGTATTCTCACTGCTAAAAACCATCCCATATGCACAGTCAGTGTGGGGTATGGACAGATCAGTTGAAAAAGTTACATTTTGGGGTGTTTTAATGGGTGCTATTGGACAAAAGTTGCAGCTTTCACAAAACTCAAAAACGAAGTTGTGCCAAAACTATGAGAGCTACCATGGCCAATTCTTGCTCACCTAACACAACGTGGGGCCCTCTATAACATACTGGAAAATTAGCCTTCTAGCCTTTATGGTTTTGAAGAAATGGGCAATACATTTTTTTATTGTGGCAAACGCATTATCTCAAAGAGCAAACACCTATTTTGGAAAGTAGTTGATATTTGTATTCTCACTGCTAAAAACCATCCCATATGCACAGTCAGTGTGGGGTATGGACAGATCAGTTGAAAAAGTTACATTTTGGGGTGTTTTAATGGGTGCTATTGGACAAAAGTTGCAGCTTTCACAAAACTCAAAAACGAAGTTGTGCCAAAACTATGAGAGCTACCATGGCCAATTCTTGCTCACCTAACACAACGTGGGGCCCTGTATAACATACTGGAAAATTAGCCTTCTAGCCTTTATGGTTTTGAAGAAATGAGCAATTCATTTTTTTATTGTGGCAAACGCATTATCTCAAAGAGCAAACACCTATTTTGGAAAGTAGTTGATATTTGTATTCTCACTGCTAAAAACCATCCCATATGCACAGTCAGTGTGGGGTATGGACAGATCAGTTGAAAAAGTTACATTTTGGGGTGTTTTAATGGGTGCTATTGGACAAAAGTTGCAGCTTTCACAAAACTCAAAAACGAAGTTGTGCCAAAACTATGAGAGCTACCATGGCCAATTCTTGCTCACCTAACACAACGTGGGGCCCTGTATAACATACTGGAAAATTAGCCTTCTAGCCTTTATGGTTTTGAAGAAATGGGCAATTCATTTTTTTATTGTGGCAAACGCATTATCTCAAAGAGCAAACACCTATTTTGGAAAGTAGTTGATATTTGTATTCTCACTGCTAAAAACCATCCCATATGCACAGTCAGTGTGGGGTATGGACAGATCAGTTGAAAAAGTTACATTTTGGGGTGTTTTAATGGGTGCTATTGGACAAAAGTTGCAGCTTTCACAAAACTCAAAAACGAAGTTGTGCCAAAACTATGAGAGCTACCATGGCCAATTCTTGCTCACCTAACACAACGTGGGGCCCTGTATAACATACTGGAAAATTAGCCTTCTAGCCTTTATGGTTTTGAAGAAATGAGCAATTCATTTTTTTATTGTGGCAAACGCATTATCTCAAAGAGCAAACACCTATTTTGGAAAGTAGTTGATATTTGTATTCTCACTGCTAAAAACCATCCCATATGCACAGTCAGTGTGGGGTATGGACAGATCAGTTGAAAAAGTTACATTTTGGGGTGTTTTAATGGGTGCTATTGGACAAAAGTTGCAGCTTTCACAAAACTCAAAAACGAAGTTGTGCCAAAACTATGAGAGCTATATGGCCAATTCTTGCTCACCTAACACAACGTGGGGCCCTGTATAACATACTGGAAAATTAGCCTTCTAGCCTTTATGGTTTTGAAGAAATGGGCAATTCATTTTTTTATTGTGGCAAACGCATTATCTCAAAGAGCAAACACCTATTTTGGAAAGTAGTTGATATTTGTATTCTCACTGCTAAAAACCATCCCATATGCACAGTCAGTGTGGGGTATGGACAGATCAGTTGAAAAAGTTACATTTTGGGGTGTTTTAATGGGTGCTATTGGACAAAAGTTGCAGCTTTCACAAAACTCAAAAACGAAGTTGTGCCAAAACTATGAGAGCTACATGGCCAATTCTTGCTCACCTAACACAACGTGGGGCCCTCTATAACATACTCGAAAATTAGCCTTCTAGCCTTTATGGTTTTGAAGAAATGGGCAATTCATTTTTTTATTGTGGCAAACGCATTATCTCAAAGAGCAAACACCTATTTTGGAAAGTAGTTGATATTTGTATTCTCACTGCTAAAAACCATCCCATATGCACAGTCAGTGTGGGGTATGGACAGATCAGTTGAAAAAGTTACATTTTGGGGTGTTTTAATGGGTGCTATTGGACAAAAGTTGCAGCTTTCACAAAACTCAAAAACGAAGTTGTGCCAAAACTATGAGAGCTACCATGGCCAATTCTTGCTCACCTAACACAACGTGGGGCCCTGTATAACATACTGGAAAATTAGCCTTCTAGCCTTTATGGTTTTGAAGAAATGAGCAATTCATTTTTTTATTGTGGCAAACGCATTATCTCAAAGAGCAAACACCTATTTTGGAAAGTAGTTGATATTTGTATTCTCACTGCTAAAAACCATCCCATATGCACAGTCAGTGTGGGGTATGGACAGATCAGTTGAAAAAGTTACATTTTGGGGTGTTTTAATGGGTGCTATTGGACAAAAGTTGCAGCTTTCACAAAACTCAAAAACGAAGTTGTGCCAAAACTATGAGAGCTATATGGCCAATTCTTGCTCACCTAACACAACGTGGGGCCCTGTATAACATACTGGAAAATTAGCCTTCTAGCCTTTATGGTTTTGAAGAAATGGGCAATTCATTTTTTTATTGTGGCAAACGCATTATCTCAAAGAGCAAACACCTATTTTGGAAAGTAGTTGATATTTGTATTCTCACTGCTAAAAAACATCCCATATGCACAGTCAGTGTGGGGTATGGACAGATCAGTTGAAAAAGTTACATTTTGGGGTGTTTTAATGGGTGCTATTGGACAAAAGTTGCAGCTTTCACAAAACTCAAAAACGAAGTTGTGCCAAAACTATGAGAGCTACCATGGCCAATTCTTGCTCACCTAACACAACGTGGGGCCCTGTATAACATACTGGAAAATTAGCCTTCTAGCCTTTATGGTTTTGAAGAAATGGGCAATTCATTTTTTTATTGTGGCAAACGCATTATCTCAAAGAGCAAACACCTATTTTGGAAAGTAGTTGATATTTGTTTTCTCACTGCTAAAAACCATCCCATATGCACAGTCAGTGTGGGGTATGGACAGATCAGTTGAAAAAGTTACATTTTGGGATGTTTTAATGGGTGCTATTGGACAAAAGTTGCAGCTTTCACAAAACTCAAAAACGAAGTTGTGCCAAAACTATAAGAGCTACATGGCCAATTCTTGCTCACCTAACACAACGTGGGGCCCTGTATAACATACTGGAAAATTAGCCTTCTAGCCTTTATGGTTTTGAAGAAATGGGCAATTCATTTTTTTATTGTGGCAAACGCATTATCTCAAAGAGCAAACACCTATTTTGGAAAGTAGTTGATATTTGTATTCTCACTGCTAAAAACCATCCCATATGCACAGTCAGTGTGGGGTATGGACAGATCAGTTGAAAAAGTTAGATTTTGGGGTGTTTTAATGGGTGCTATTGGACAAAAGTTGCAGCTTTCACAAAACTCAAAAACGAAGTTGTGCCAAAACTATGAGAGCTACATGGCCAATTCTTGCTCACCTAACACAACGTGGGGCCCTGTATAACATACTGGAAAATTAGCCTTCTAGCCTCTATGGCTTTGAAGAAATGGGCAATTCATTTTTTTATTGTGGCAAACGCATTATCTCAAAGAGCAAACACCTATTTTGGAAAGTAGTTGATATTTGTATTTTCACTGCTAAAAACCATCCCATATGCACAGTCAGTGTGAGGTATGGACAGATCAGTTGAAAAAGTTACATTTTGGGGTGTTTTAATGGGTGCTATTGGACAAAAGTTGCAGCTTTCACAAAACTCAAAAACGAAGTTGTGCCAAAACTATGAGAGCTACATGGCCAATTCTTGCTCACCTAACGCAACGTGGGGCCCTGTATAACATACTGGAAAATTAGCCTTCTAGCCTTTATGGTTTTGAAGAAATGGGCAATTCATTTTTTTATTGTTGCAAACGCATTATCTCAAAGAGCAAACACCTATTTTGGAAAGTAGTTGATATTTGTATTCTCACTGCTAAAAACCATCCCATATGCACAGTCAGTGTGGGGTATGGACAGATCAGTTGAAAAAGTTAGATTTTGGGGTGTTTTAATGGGTGCTATTGGACAAAAGTTGCAGCTTTCACAAAACTCAAAAACGAAGTTGTGCCAAAACTATGAGAGCTACATGGCCAATTCTTGCTCACCTAACGCAACGTGGGGCCCTGTATAACATACTGGAAAATTAGCCTTCTAGCCTTTATGGTTTTGAAGAAATGGGCAATTCATTTTTTTATTGTCGCAAACGCATTATCTCAAAGAGCAAACACCTATTTTGGAAAGTAGTTGATATTTGTATTCTCACTGCTAAAAACCATCCCATATGCACAGTCAGTGTGGGGTATGGACAGATCAGTTGAAAAAGTTACATTTTGGGGTGTTTTAATGGGTGCTATTGGACAAAAGTTGCAGCTTTCACAAAACTCAAAAACGAAGTTGTGCCAAAACTATGAGAGCTACATGGCCAATTCTTGCTCACCTAACACAACGTGGGGCCCTCTATAACATACTGGAAAATTAGCCTTCTAGCCTTTATGGTTTTGAAGAAATGGGCAATTCCTTTTTTTATTGTGGCAAACGCATTATCTCAAAGAGCAAACACCTATTTTGGAAAGTAGTTGATATTTGTATTCTCACTGCTAAAAACCATCCCATATGCACAGTCAGTGTGGGGTATGGACAGATCAGTTGAAAAAGTTACATTTTGGGGTGTTTTAATGGGTGCTATTGGACAAAAGTTGCAGCTTTCACAAAACTCAAAAACGAAGTTGTGCCAAAACTATGAGAGCTACCATGGCCAATTCTTGCTCACCTAACACAACGTGGGGCCCTGTATAACATACTGGAAAATTAGCCTTCTAGCCTTTATGGTTTTGAAGAAATAAGCAATTCATTTTTTTATTGTGGCAAACGCATTATCTCAAAGAGCAAACACCTATTTTGGAAAGTAGTTGATATTTGTATTCTCACTGCTAAAAACCATCCCATATGCACAGTCAGTGTGGGGTATGGACAGATCAGTTGAAAAAGTTACATTTTGGGGTGTTTTAATGGGTGCTATTGGACAAAAGTTGCAGCTTTCACAAAACTCAAAAACGAAGTTGTGCCAAAACTATGAGAGCTACATGGCCAATTCTTGCTCACCTAACACAACGTGGGGCCCTGTATAACATACTGGAAAATTAGCCTTCTAGCCTTTATGGTTTTGAAGAAATGGGCAATTCCTTTTTTTATTGTGGCAAACGCATTATCTCAAAGAGCAAACACCTATTTTGGAAAGTAGTTGATATTTGTATTCTCACTGCTAAAAACCATCCCATATGCACAGTCAGTGTGGGGTATGGACAGATCAGTTGAAAACGTTACATTTTGGGGTGTTTTAATGGGTGCTATTGGACAAAAGTTGCAGCTTTCACAAAACTCAAAAACGAAGTTGTGCCAAAACTATGAGAGCTACATGGCCAATTCTTGCTCACCTAACACAACGTGGGGCCCTGTATAACATACTGGAAAATTAGCCTTCTAGCCTTTATGGTTTTGAAGAAATGGGCAATTCATTTTTTTATTGTGGCAAACGCATTATCTCAAAGAGCAAACACCTGTTTTGGAAAGTAGTTGATATTTGTATTCTCACTGCTAAAAACCATCCCATATGCACAGTCAGTGTGGGGTATGGACAGATCAGTTGAAAAAGTTAGATTTTGGGGTGTTTTAATGGGTGCTATTGGACAAAAGTTGCAGCTTTCACAAAACTCAAAAACGAAGTTGTGCCAAAACTATGAGAGCTACATGGCCAATTCTTGCTCACCTAACACAACGTGGGGCCCTGTATAACATACTGGAAAATTAGCCTTCTAGCCTTTATGGTTTTGAAGAAATAAGCAATTCATTTTTTTATTGTGGCAAACGCATTATCTCAAAGAGCAAACACCTATTTTGGAAAGTAGTTGATATTTGTATTCTCACTGCTAAAAACCATCCCATATGCACAGTCAGTGTGGGGTATGGACAGATCAGTTGAAAAAGTTACATTTTGGGGTGTTTTAATGGGTGCTATTGGACAAAAGTTGCAGCTTTCACAAAACTCAAAAACGAAGTTGTGCCAAAACTATGAGAGCTACATGGCCAATTCTTGCTCACCTAACACAACGTGGGGCCCTGTATAACATACTGGAAAATTAGCCTTCTAGCCTTTATGGTTTTGAAGAAATGGGCAATTCCTTTTTTTATTGTGGCAAACGCATTATCTCAAAGAGCAAACACCTATTTTGGAAAGTAGTTGATATTTGTATTCTCACTGCTAAAAACCATCCCATATGCACAGTCAGTGTGGGGTATGGACAGATCAGTTGAAAACGTTACATTTTGGGGTGTTTTAATGGGTGCTATTGGACAAAAGTTGCAGCTTTCACAAAACTCAAAAACGAAGTTGTGCCAAAACTATGAGAGCTACATGGCCAATTCTTGCTCACCTAACACAACGTGGGGCCCTGTATAACATACTGGAAAATTAGCCTTCTAGCCTTTATGGTTTTGAAGAAATGGGCAATTCATTTTTTTATTGTGGCAAACGCATTATCTCAAAGAGCAAACACCTGTTTTGGAAAGTAGTTGATATTTGTATTCTCACTGCTAAAAACCATCCCATATGCACAGTCAGTGTGGGGTATGGACAGATCAGTTGAAAAAGTTACATTTTGGGGTGTTTTAATGGGTGCTATTGGACAAAAGTTGCAGCTTTCACAAAACTCAAAAACGAAGTTGTGCCAAAACTATGAGAGCTACCATGGCCAATTCTTGCTCACCTAACACAACGTGGGGCCCTGTATAACATACTGGAAAATTAGCCTTCTAGCCTTTATGGTTTTGAAGAAATGGGCAATTCATTTTTTTATTGTGGCAAACGCATTATCTCAAAGAGCAAACACCTATTTTGGAAAGTAGTTGATATTTGTATTCTCACTGCTAAAAACCATCCCATATGCACAGTCAGTGTGGGGTATGGACAGATCAGTTGAAAAAGTTACATTTTGGGGTGTTTTAATGGGTGCTATTGGACAAAAGTTGCAGCTTTCACAAAACTCAAAAACGAAGTTGTGCCAAAACTATGAGAGCTACATGGCCAATTCTTGCTCACCTAACACAACGTGGGGCCCTCTATAACATACTGGAAAATTAGCCTTCTAGCCTTTATGGTTTTGAAGAAATGGGCAATTCATTTTTTTTATTGTGGCAAACGCATTATCTCAAAGAGCAAACACCTATTTTGGAAAGTAGTTGATATTTTTATTCTCACTGCTAAAAACCATCCCATATGCACAGTCAGTGTGGGGTATGGACAGATCAGTTGAAAAAGTTACATTTTGGGGTGTTTTAATGGGTGCTATTGGACAAAAGTTGCAGCTTTCACAAAACTCAAAAACGAAGTTGTGCCAAAACTATGAGAGCTACCATGGCCAATTCTTGCTCACCTAACACAACGTGTGGCCCTGTATAACATACTGGAAAATTAGCCTTCTAGCCTTTATGGTTTTGAAGAAATGAGCAATTCATTTTTTTATTGTGGCAAACGCATTATCTCAAAGAGCAAACACCTATTTTGGAAAGTAGTTGATATTTGTATTCTCACTGCTAAAAACCATCCCATATGCACAGTCAGTGTGGGGTATGGACAGATCAGTTGAAAAAGTTACATTTTGGGGTGTTTTAATGGGTGCTATTGGACAAAAGTTGCAGCTTTCACAAAACTCAAAAACGAAGTTGTGCCAAAACTATGAGAGCTACCATGGCCAATTCTTGCTCACCTAACACAACGTGGGGCCCTGTATAACATACTGGAAAATTAGCCTTCTAGCCTTTATGGTTTTGAAGAAATGAGCAATTCATTTTTTTATTGTGGCAAACGCATTATCTCAAAGAGCAAACACCTATTTTGGAAAGTAGTTGATATTTGTATTCTCACTGCTAAAAACCATCCCATATGCACAGTCAGTGTGGGGTATGGACAGATCAGTTGAAAAAGTTACATTTTGGGGTGTTTTAATGGGTGCTATTGGACAAAAGTTGCAGCTTTCACAAAACTCAAAAACGAAGTTGTGCCAAAACTATGAGAGCTACATGGCCAATTCTTGCTCACCTAACACAACGTGGGGCCCTGTATAACATACTGGAAAATTAGCCTTCTAGCCTTTATGGTTTAGAAGAAATGGGCAATTCATTTTTTTATTGTGGCAAACGCATTATCTCAAAGAGCAAACACCTGTTTTGGAAAGTAGTTGATATTTGTATTCTCACTGCTAAAAACCATCCCATATGCACAGTCAGTGTGGGGTATGGACAGATCAGTTGAAAAAGTTACATTTTGGGGTGTTTTAATGGGTGCTATTGGACAAAAGTTGCAGCTTTCACAAAACTCAAAAACGAAGTTGTGCCAAAACTATGAGAGCTACATGGCCAATTCTTGCTCACCTAACACAACGTGGGGCCCTGTATAACATACTGGAAAATTAGCCTTCTAGCCTTTATGGTTTTGAAGAAATGGGCAATTCATTTTTTTATTGTGGCAAACGCATTATCTCAAAGAGCAAACACCTATTTTGGAAAGTAGTTGATATTTGTATTCTCACTGCTAAAAACCATCCCATATGCACAGTCAGTGTGGGGTATGGACAGATCAGTTGAAAAAGTTACATTTTGGGGTGTTTTAATGGGTGCTATTGGACAAAAGTTGCAGCTTTCACAAAACTCAAAAACGAAGTTGTGCCAAAACTATGAGAGCTACATGGCCAATTCTTGCTCACCTAACACAACTTGGGGCCCTGTATAACATACTGGAAAATTAGCCTTCTAGCCTTTATGGTTTTGAAGAAATGGGCAATTCATTTTTTTATTGTGGCAAACGCATTATCTCAAAGAGCAAACACCTATTTTGGAAAGTAGTTGATATTTGTATTCTCACTGCTAAAAACCATCCCATATGCACAGTCAGTGTGGGGTATGGACAGATCAGTTGAAAAAGTTACATTTTGGGGTGTTTTAATGGGTGCTATTGGACAAAAGTTGCAGCTTTCACAAAACTCAAAAACGAAGTTGTGCCAAAACTATGAGAGCTACATGGCCAATTCTTGCTCACCTAACACAACGTGGGGCCCTGTATAACATACTGGAAAATTAGCCTTCTAGCCTTTATGGTTTTGAAGAAATGGGCAATTCATTTTTTTATTGTGGCAAACGCATTATCTCAAAGAGCAAACACCTATTTTGGAAAGTAGTTGATATTTGTATTCATCCATCCATCCATCCATTTTCTTCCGCTTTATCCGGGGCCTGGTCGCGGGGGCAGCAGTCTCAGCAGAGATGCCCAGACTTCCCGATCCACGCACACCTCTTCCAGCTGTTCTGGGGGGACCCCGAGGCGACACCAGGCCAGCACGGAGACATAGTCCCACCAGCGTGTCCTGGTGGGCCTTCCACGAGGCCTCCTCCCAATAGGACATGCCTGGAACACCTCCCGAGGGAGGCGACCAGGAGGCATCCGATACAGATGCCCTAGCCACCTCAGCTGGCTCCTTTCGACGTGGAGGAGTAGCGGCTCGAGTCCGAGCTCCTCCCGGGTAACTGAGCTCCTCACCCGATCTCGAAGGGTGCGCCCAGCCACCCTGCGAAGGAAACTCATTTCGGCCGCTTTTATTCGCGATCTTGTCCTTTCGGTCATTACCCAAATCTCATGACCATAGGTGAGGGTGGGAACGTAGATCGATCGGTAAATCGAGAGTTTTGCCGCTTGGCTCAGCTCCCTCTTCACCACAACGGTCCGATACAGCGACCGCATCACTGCTGACGCCGCACCGATCCGTCTATCGATCTCACGCTCCATCCGTCCCTCACTCGTGAACACGACCCCGAGATACTTGAACTCCTCCACTTGAGGCAAGGACACCCCACCGACCTGAAGCGGGGAAGCCACCTTTTTCCGGTGGAGAACCATGGCCTCAGATTTGGAGGTGCTGATCCTCATCCCGGCCGCTTCACACTCGGCTGCAAACCGCCCCAGTGTGCGCTGGAGGTCCTGATTTGAGGAAGCCAACAGAACAACATCATCTGCAAACAGCAGAGATGAGATTCTGAGGTTCCCAAACCGGACACCCTCCGGCCCCTGGCTGCGCCTAGAAATTCTGTCCATAAAAGTAATGAACAGAACCGGTGACAAAGGGCAGCCCTGGCGGAGCCTAACACGCACCTGGAACAGGTCTGACTTACTGCCGGCAATGCGAACCAAGCTCCTGCTACGGTCATACAGGGAACGGACAGCCCTTAGTAGAGGGCCCCGTACCCCATACTCCCGGAGCACCCCCCACAGGGCACCACGAGGGACACGGTCGAACGCTTTCTCCAGGTCCACAAAGCACATGTGGACTGGTTGGGCGAACTCCCACAAACCCTCGAGCACCCGATGAAAGGTATAGAGCTGGTCCAGTGTTCCACGACCAGGACGAAAACCGCATTGTTCCTCCTGAATCCGAGGTTTGACTATTGGCCGGATCCTCCTCTCCAGCACCCTGGAATAGACCTTACCAGGGAGGCTGAGAAGTGTGATCCCTCTGTAATTGGAGCACACTCTCCGATCCCCCTTCTTGAAGAGGGGGACCACCACCCCGGTCTGCCAATCCAGAGGCACTGTCCCCAACCGCCACGCGATGTTGCAGAGACGTGTCAGCCAAGACAGCCCTACAACATCCAGAGACTTAAGGTACCCGGGACGAATCTCATCCACCCCCGGGCCTTGCCACCGAGGAGCTTTCTAACCACCTCGGTGACTTCAGCCTGGGTGATGGACGAGCCCCCCTCCAGGTCCCCAGCCTCTGCCTCCTCATCGGGAGACGTGACGGTGGGATTGAGGAGATCCTCGAAGTACTCCTTCCACTGCCCGACCACCTCCCCAGTCGAGGTCAGCAGCCCCCCACCCGCACTGTAAACAGTGTTGGTGAAGCACTGCTTCCCCCTCCTGAGGCGCCGGATGGTTTGCCAGAATCTCTTCGAGGCCGACCGATAGTCCTCCTCCATGGCTTCTCCAAACTCCTCCCAGACCCGAGTTTTTGCCTCTGCGACTGCACGAGCTGCAGCACGCTTGGCCTGCCGGTACCTCTCAGCTGCCTCCGGAGTCCCACAAGCCAACAAGGCCAGATAGGACTCCTTCTTCAGCTTGACGGCATCCCTTACTTCCGGGCGCCACCACCGGGTTCGGGGGTTGCCGCCGCGACAGGCACCAGAGACCTTACGGCCACAACTACGAGCAGCCGCATCGACAATGGAGGAGGAGAACATGGTCCACTCGGACTCCATGTCCCCTACCTCCCTCGGAATCTATTTGTATTCTCACTGCTAAAAACCATCCCATATGCACAGTCAGTGTGGGGTATGGACAGATCAGTTGAAAAAGTTACATTTTGGGGTGTTTTAATGGGTGCTATTGGACAAAAGTTGCAGCTTTCACAAAACTCAAAAACGAAGTTGTGCCAAAACTATGAGAGCTACATGGCCAATTCTTGCTCACCTAACACAACGTGGGGCCCTGTATAACATACTGGAAAATTAGCCTTCTAGCCTTTATGGTTTTAAAGAAATGGGCAATTCATTTTTTTTATTGTGGCAAACGCATTATCTCAAAGAGCAAACACCTATTTTGGAAAGTAGTTGATATTTGTATTCTCACTGCTAAAAACCATCCCATATGCACAGTCAGTGTGGGGTATGGACAGATCAGTTGAAAAAGTTACATTTTGGGGTGTTTTAATGGGTGCTATTGGACAAAAGTTGCAGCTTTCACAAAACTCAAAAACGAAGTTGTGCCAAAACTATGAGAGCTACATAGCCAATTCTTGCTCACCTAATACAACGTGGGGCCCTGTATTATATAACATACTGGAAAATTAGCCAATTCTTATGCCCATATGCACAGTCAGTGTGGGGTATGGACAGATCAGTTGAAAAAGTTACATTTTGGGGTGTTTTAATGGGTGCTATTGGACAAACGTTGCAGCTTTCACAAAACTCAAAAACGAAGTTGTGCCAAAGCTATGAGAGCTACCATGGCCAATTCTTGCTCACCTAACACAACGTGGGGCCCTGTATAACATACTGGAAAATTAGTTTTTATTATTTTGGAAAGTAGTTGATATTTGTATTCTCACGGCTAAAAACCATCCCATATGCACAGTCAGTGTGGGGTATGGACAGATCAGTTGAAAAAGTTACATTTTGGGGTGTTTTAATGGGTGCTATTGGACAAAAGTTGCAGCTTTCACAAAACTCAAAAACGAAGTTGTGCCAAAACTATGAGAGCTACATGGCCAATTCTTGCTCACCTAACACAACGTGGGGCCCTCTATAACATACTGGAAAATTAGCCTTCTAGCCTTTATGGTTTTGAAGAAATGGGCAATTCATTTTTTTATTGTGGCAAACGCATTATCTCAAAGAGCAAACACCTATTTTGGAAAGTAGTTGATATTTGTATTCTCACTGCTAAAAACCATCCCATATGCACAGTCAGTGTGGGGTATGGACAGATCAGTTGAAAAAGTTACATTTTGGGGTGTTTTAATGGGTGCTATTGGACAAAAGTTGCAGCTTTCACAAAACTCAAAAACGAAGTTGTGCCAAAACTATGAGAGCTACATGGCCAATTCTTGCTCACCTAACACAACGTGGGGCCCTCTATAACATACTGGAAAATTAGCCTTCTAGCCTTTATGGTTTTGAAGAAATGGGCAATTCATTTTTTTATTGTGGCAAACGCATTATCTCAAAGAGCAAACACCTATTTTGGAAAGTAGTTGATATTTGTATTCTCACTGCTAAAAACCATCCCATATGCACAGTCAGTGTGGGGTATGGACAGATCAGTTGAAAAAGTTACATTTTGGGGTGTTTTAATGGGTGCTATTGGACAAAAGTTGCAGCTTTCACAAAACTCAAAAACGAAGTTGTGCCAAAACTATGAGAGCTACATGGCCAATTCTTGCTCACCTAACACAACGTGGGGCCCTCTATAACATACTGGAAAATTAGCCTTCTAGCCTTTATGGTTTTGAAGAAATGGGCAATTCATTTTTTTATTGTGGCAAACGCATTATCTCAAAGAGCAAACACCTATTTTGGAAAGTAGTTGATATTTGTATTCTCACTGCTAAAAACCATCCCATATGCACAGTCAGTGTGGGGTATGGACAGATCAGTTGAAAAAGTTACATTTTGGGGTGTTTTAATGGGTGCTATTGGACAAAAGTTGCAGCTTTCACAAAACTCAAAAACGAAGTTGTGCCAAAACTATGAGAGCTACCATGGCCAATTCTTGCTCACCTAACACAACGTGGGGCCCTGTATAACATACTGGAAAATTAGCCTTCTAGCCTTTATGGTTTTGAAGAAATGAGCAATTCATTTTTTTATTGTGGCAAACGCATTATCTCAAAGAGCAAACACCTATTTTGGAAAGTAGTTGATATTTGTATTCTCACTGCTAAAAACCATCCCATATGCACAGTCAGTGTGGGGTATGGACAGATCAGTTGAAAAAGTTACATTTTGGGGTGTTTTAATGGGTGCTATTGGACAAAAGTTGCAGCTTTCACAAAACTCAAAAACGAAGTTGTGCCAAAGCTATGAGAGCTACCATGGCCAATTCTTGCTCACCTAACACAACGTGGGGCCCTGTATAACATACTGGAAAATTAGTTTTTATTATTTTGGAAAGTAGTTGATATTTGTATTCTCACGGCTAAAAACCATCCCATATGCACAGTCAGTGTGGGGTATGGACAGATCAGTTGAAAAAGTTACATTTTGGGGTGTTTTAATGGGTGCTATTGGACAAAAGTTGCAGCTTTCACAAAACTCAAAAACGAAGTTGTGCCAAAACTATGAGAGCTACATGGCCAATTCTTGCTCACCTAACACAACGTGGGGCCCTGTATAACATACTGGAAAATTAGCCTTCTAGCCTTTATGGTTTTGAAGAAATGGGCAATTCATTTTTTTATTGTGGCAAACGCATTATCTCAAAGAGCAAACACCTATTTTGGAAAGTAGTTGATATTTGTATTCTCACTGCTAAAAACCATCCCATATGCACAGTCAGTGTGGGGTATGGACAGATCAGTTGAAAAAGTTACATTTTGGGGTGTTTTAATGGGTGCTATTGGACAAAAGTTGCAGCTTTCACAAAACTCAAAAACGAAGTTGTGCCAAAACTATGAGAGCTACCATGGCCAATTCTTGCTCACCTAACACAACGTGGGGCCCTGTATAACATACTGGAAAATTAGCCTTCTAGCCTTTATGGTTTTGAAGAAATGAGCAATTCATTTTTTTATTGTGGCAAACGCATTATCTCAAAGAGCAAACACCTATTTTGGAAAGTAGTTGATATTTGTATTCTCACTGCTAAAAACCATCCCATATGCACAGTCAGTGTGGGGTATGGACAGATCAGTTGAAAAAGTTACATTTTGGGGTGTTTTAATGGGTGCTATTGGACAAAAGTTGCAGCTTTCACAAAACTCAAAAACGAAGTTGTGCCAAAGCTATGAGAGCTACCATGGCCAATTCTTGCTCACCTAACACAACGTGGGGCCCTGTATAACATACTGGAAAATTAGTTTTTATTATTTTGGAAAGTAGTTGATATTTGTATTCTCACGGCTAAAAACCATCCCATATGCACAGATCAGTTGAAAAAGTTACATTTTGGGGTGTTTTAATGGGTGCTATTGGACAAAAGTTGCAGCTTTCACAAAACTCAAAAACGAAGTTGTGCCAAAACTATGAGAGCTACATGGCCAATTCTTGCTCACCTAACACAACGTGGGGCCCTCTATAACATACTGGAAAATTAGCCTTCTAGCCTTTATGGTTTTGAAGAAATGGGCAATTCATTTTTTTATTGTGGCAAACGCATTATCTCAAAGAGCAAACACCTATTTTGGAAAGTAGTTGATATTTGTATTCTCACTGCTAAAAACCATCCCATATGCACAGTCAGTGTGGGGTATGGACAGATCAGTTGAAAAAGTTACATTTTGGGGTGTTTTAATGGGTGCTATTGGACAAAAGTTGCAGCTTTCACAAAACTCAAAAACGAAGTTGTGCCAAAACTATGAGAGCTACCATGGCCAATTCTTGCTCACCTAACACAACGTGGGGCCCTGTATAACATACTGGAAAATTAGCCTTCTAGCCTTTATGGTTTTGAAGAAATGGGCAATTCATTTTTTTATTGTGGCAAACGCATTATCTCAAAGAGCAAACACCTATTTTGGAAAGTAGTTGATATTTGTATTCTCACTGCTAAAAACCATCCCATATGCACAGTCAGTGTGGGGTATGGACAGATCAGTTGAAAAAGTTACATTTTGGGGTGTTTTAATGGGTGCTATTGGACAAAAGTTGCAGCTTTCACAAAACTCAAAAACGAAGTTGTGCCAAAACTATGAGAGCTACATGGCCAATTCTTGCTCACCTAACACAACGTGGGGCCCTCTATAACATACTGGAAAATTAGCCTTCTAGCCTTTATGGTTTTGAAGAAATGGGCAATTCATTTTTTTTATTGTGGCAAACGCATTATCTCAAAGAGCAAACACCTATTTTGGAAAGTAGTTGATATTTGTATTCTCACTGCTAAAAACCATCCCATATGCACAGTCAGTGTGGGGTATGGACAGATCAGTTGAAAAAGTTACATTTTGGGGTGTTTTAATGGGTGCTATTGGACAAAAGTTGCAGCTTTCACAAAACTCAAAAACGAAGTTGTGCCAAAACTATGAGAGCTACCATGGCCAATTCTTGCTCACCTAACACAACGTGGGGCCCTGTATAACATACTGGAAAATTAGCCTTCTAGCCTTTATGGTTTTGAAGAAATGAGCAATTCATTTTTTTATTGTGGCAAACGCATTATCTCAAAGAGCAAACACCTATTTTGGAAAGTAGTTGATATTTGTATTCTCACTGCTAAAAACCATCCCATATGCACAGTCAGTGTGGGGTATGGACAGATCAGTTGAAAAAGTTACATTTTGGGGTGTTTTAATGGGTGCTATTGGACAAAAGTTGCAGCTTTCACAAAACTCAAAAACGAAGTTGTGCCAAAACTATGAGAGCTACCATGGCCAATTCTTGCTCACCTAACACAACGTGGGGCCCTGTATAACATACTGGAAAATTAGCCTTCTAGCCTTTATGGTTTTGAAGAAATGGGCAATTCATTTTTTTATTGTGGCAAACGCATTATCTCAAAGAGCAAACACCTATTTTGGAAAGTAGTTGATATTTGTATTCTCACTGCTAAAAACCATCCCATATGCACAGACAGTGTGGGGTATGGACAGATCAGTTGAAAAAGTTACATTTTGGGGTGTTTTAATGGGTGCTATTGGACAAAAGTTGCAGCTTTCTCAAAACTCAAAAACGAAGTTGTGCCAAAACTACGAGAGCTACATGGCCAATTCTTGCTCACCTAACACAACGTGGGAACCTGTATAACATACTGGAAAATTAGCCTTCTAGCCTTTATGGTTTTGAAGAAATAGGCAATTCATTTTTTTATTGTGGCAAACGCATTATCTCAAAGAGCAAACACCTGTTTTGGAAAGTAGTTGATATTTGTATTCTCACTGCTAAAAACCATCCCATATGCACAGTCAGTGTGGGGTATGGACAGATCAGTTGAAAAAGTTACATTTTGGGGTGTTTTAATGGGTGCTATTGGACAAAAGTTGCAGCTTTCTCAAAACTCAAAAACGAAGTTGTGCCAAAACTACGAGAGCTACATGGCCAATTCTTGCTCACCTAACACAACGTGGGAACCTGTATAACATACTGGACAATTAGCCTTCTAGCCTTTATGGTTTTGAAGAAATGGGCAATTCATTTTTTTATTGTGGCAAACGCATTATCTCAAAGAGCAAACACCTATTTTGGAAAGTAGTTGATATTTGTATTCTCACTGCTAAAAACCATCCCATATGCACAGTCAGTGTGGGGTATGGACAGATCAGTTGAAAAAGTTACATTTTGGGGTGTTTTAATGGGTGCTATTGGACAAAAGTTGCAGCTTTCACAAAACTCAAAAACGAAGTTGTGCCAAAACTATGAGAGCTACATGGCCAATTCTTGCTCACCTAACACAACGTGGGGCCCTCTATAACATACTGGAAAATTAGCCTTCTAGCCTTTATGGTTTTGAAGAAATGGGCAATTCATTTTTTTATTGTGGCAAACGCATTATCTCAAAGAGCAAACACCTATTTTGGAAAGTAGTTGATATTTGTATTCTCACTGCTAAAAACCATCCCATATGCACAGTCAGTGTGGGGTATGGACAGATCAGTTGAAAAAGTTACATTTTGGGGTGTTTTAATGGGTGCTATTGGACAAAAGTTGCAGCTTTCACAAAACTCAAAAACGAAGTTGTGCCAAAACTATGAGAGCTACCATGGCCAATTCTTGCTCACCTAACACAACGTGGGGCCCTGTATAACATACTGGAAAATTAGCCTTCTAGCCTTTATGGTTTTGAAGAAATGGGCAATTCATTTTTTTATTGTGGCAAACGCATTATCTCAAAGAGCAAACACCTATTTTGGAAAGTAGTTGATATTTGTATTCTCACTGCTAAAAACCATCCCATATGCACAGTCAGTGTGGGGTATGGACAGATCAGTTGAAAAAGTTACATTTTGGGGTGTTTTAATGGGTGCTATTGGACAAAAGTTGCAGCTTTCACAAAACTCAAAAACGAAGTTGTGCCAAAACTATGAGAGCTACATGGCCAATTCTTGCTCACCTAACACAACGTGGGGCCCTCTATAACATACTGGAAAATTAGCCTTCTAGCCTTTATGGTTTTGAAGAAATGGGCAATTCATTTTTTTTATTGTGGCAAACGCATTATCTCAAAGAGCAAACACCTATTTTGGAAAGTAGTTGATATTTGTATTCTCACTGCTAAAAACCATCCCATATGCACAGTCAGTGTGGGGTATGGACAGATCAGTTGAAAAAGTTACATTTTGGGGTGTTTTAATGGGTGCTATTGGACAAAAGTTGCAGCTTTCACAAAACTCAAAAACGAAGTTGTGCCAAAACTATGAGAGCTACCATGGCCAATTCTTGCTCACCTAACACAACGTGGGGCCCTGTATAACATACTGGAAAATTAGCCTTCTAGCCTTTATGGTTTTGAAGAAATGAGCAATTCATTTTTTTATTGTGGCAAACGCATTATCTCAAAGAGCAAACACCTATTTTGGAAAGTAGTTGATATTTGTATTCTCACTGCTAAAAACCATCCCATATGCACAGTCAGTGTGGGGTATGGACAGATCAGTTGAAAAAGTTACATTTTGGGGTGTTTTAATGGGTGCTATTGGACAAAAGTTGCAGCTTTCACAAAACTCAAAAACGAAGTTGTGCCAAAACTATGAGAGCTACCATGGCCAATTCTTGCTCACCTAACACAACGTGGGGCCCTGTATAACATACTGGAAAATTAGCCTTCTAGCCTTTATGGTTTTGAAGAAATGGGCAATTCATTTTTTTATTGTGGCAAACGCATTATCTCAAAGAGCAAACACCTATTTTGGAAAGTAGTTGATATTTGTATTCTCACTGCTAAAAACCATCCCATATGCACAGACAGTGTGGGGTATGGACAGATCAGTTGAAAAAGTTACATTTTGGGGTGTTTTAATGGGTGCTATTGGACAAAAGTTGCAGCTTTCACAAAACTCAAAAACGAAGTTGTGCCAAAACTATGAGAGCTACATGGCCAATTCTTGCTCACCTAACACAACGTGGGGCCCTGTATAACATACTGGAAAATTAGCCTTCTAGCCTTTATGGTTTTGAAGAAATGGGCAATTCATTTTTTTATTGTGGCAAACGCATTATCTCAAAGAGCAAACACCTATTTTGGAAAGTAGTTGATATTTGTATTCTCACTGCTAAAAACCATCCCATATGCACAGTCAGTGTGGGGTATGGACAGATCAGTTGAAAAAGTTACATTTTGGGGTGTTTTAATGGGTGCTATTGGACAAAAGTTGCAGCTTTCTCAAAACTCAAAAACGAAGTTGTGCCAAAACTACGAGAGCTACATGGCCAATTCTTGCTCACCTAACACAACGTGGGAACCTGTATAACATACTGGAAAATTAGCCTTCTAGCCTTTATGGTTTTGAAGAAATAGGCAATTCATTTTTTTATTGTGGCAAACGCATTATCTCAAAGAGCAAACACCTGTTTTGGAAAGTAGTTGATATTTGTATTCTCACTGCTAAAAACCATCCCATATGCACAGTCAGTGTGGGGTATGGACAGATCAGTTGAAAAAGTTACATTTTGGGGTGTTTTAATGGGTGCTATTGGACAAAAGTTGCAGCTTTCTCAAAACTCAAAAACGAAGTTGTGCCAAAACTACGAGAGCTACATGGCCAATTCTTGCTCACCTAACACAACGTGGGAACCTGTATAACATACTGGACAATTAGCCTTCTAGCCTTTATGGTTTTGAAGAAATGGGCAATTCATTTTTTTATTGTGGCAAACGCATTATCTCAAAGAGCAAACACCTATTTTGGAAAGTAGTTGATATTTGTATTCTCACTGCTAAAAACCATCCCATATGCACAGTCAGTGTGGGGTATGGACAGATCAGTTGAAAAAGTTACATTTTGGGGTGTTTTAATGGGTGCTATTGGACAAAAGTTGCAGCTTTCTCAAAACTCAAAAACGAAGTTGTGCCAAAACTACGAGAGCTACATGGCCAATTCTTGCTCACCTAACACAACGTGGGAACCTGTATAACATACTGGAAAATTAGCCTTCTAGCCTTTATGGTTTTGAAGAAATGGGCAATTCATTTTTTTATTGTGGCAAACGCATTATCTCAAAGAGCAAACACCTATTTTGGAAAGTAGTTGATATTTGTATTCTCACTGCTAAAAACCATCCCATATGCACAGACAGTGTGGGGTATGGACAGATCAGTTGAAAAAGTTACATTTTGGGGTGTTTTAATGGGTGCTATTGGACAAAAGTTGCAGCTTTCACAAAACTCAAAAACGAAGTTGTGCCAAAACTATGAGAGCTACATGGCCAATTCTTGCTCACCTAACACAACGTGGGGCCCTGTATAACATACTGGAAAATTAGCCTTCTAGCCTTTATGGTTTTGAAGAAATGGGCAATTCATTTTTTTATTGTGGCAAACGCATTATCTCAAAGAGCAAACACCTATTTTGGAAAGTAGTTGATATTTGTATTCTCACTGCTAAAAACCATCCCATATGCACAGTCAGTGTGGGGTATGGACAGATCAGTTGAAAAAGTTACATTTTGGGGTGTTTTAATGGGTGCTATTGGACAAAAGTTGCAGCTTTCTCAAAACTCAAAAACGAAGTTGTGCCAAAACTACGAGAGCTACATGGCCAATTCTTGCTCACCTAACACAACGTGGGAACCTGTATAACATACTGGAAAATTAGCCTTCTAGCCTTTATGGTTTTGAAGAAATAGGCAATTCATTTTTTTATTGTGGCAAACGCATTATCTCAAAGAGCAAACACCTGTTTTGGAAAGTAGTTGATATTTGTATTCTCACTGCTAAAAACCATCCCATATGCACAGTCAGTGTGGGGTATGGACAGATCAGTTGAAAAAGTTACATTTTGGGGTGTTTTAATGGGTGCTATTGGACAAAAGTTGCAGCTTTCTCAAAACTCAAAAACGAAGTTGTGCCAAAACTACGAGAGCTACATGGCCAATTCTTGCTCACCTAACACAACGTGGGGCCCTCTATAACATACTGGAAAATTAGCCTTCTAGCCTTTATGGTTTTGAAGAAATGGGCAATTCATTTTTTTTATTGTGGCAAACGCATTATCTCAAAGAGCAAACACCTATTTTGGAAAGTAGTTGATATTTGTATTCTCACTGCTAAAAACCATCCCATATGCACAGTCAGTGTGGGGTATGGACAGATCAGTTGAAAAAGTTACATTTTGGGGTGTTTTAATGGGTGCTATTGGACAAAAGTTGCAGCTTTCACAAAACTCAAAAACGAAGTTGTGCCAAAACTATGAGAGCTACCATGGCCAATTCTTGCTCACCTAACACAACGTGGGGCCCTGTATAACATACTGGAAAATTAGCCTTCTAGCCTTTATGGTTTTGAAGAAATGAGCAATTCATTTTTTTATTGTGGCAAACGCATTATCTCAAAGAGCAAACACCTATTTTGGAAAGTAGTTGATATTTGTATTCTCACTGCTAAAAACCATCCCATATGCACAGTCAGTGTGGGGTATGGACAGATCAGTTGAAAAAGTTACATTTTGGGGTGTTTTAATGGGTGCTATTGGACAAAAGTTGCAGCTTTCACAAAACTCAAAAACGAAGTTGTGCCAAAACTATGAGAGCTACCATGGCCAATTCTTGCTCACCTAACACAACGTGGGGCCCTGTATAACATACTGGAAAATTAGCCTTCTAGCCTTTATGGTTTTGAAGAAATGGGCAATTCATTTTTTTATTGTGGCAAACGCATTATCTCAAAGAGCAAACACCTATTTTGGAAAGTAGTTGATATTTGTATTCTCACTGCTAAAAAACCATCCCATATGCACAGACAGTGTGGGGTATGGACAGATCAGTTGAAAAAGTTACATTTTGGGGTGTTTTAATGGGTGCTATTGGACAAAAGTTGCAGCTTTCACAAAACTCAAAAACGAAGTTGTGCCAAAACTATGAGAGCTACATGGCCAATTCTTGCTCACCTAACACAACGTGGGGCCCTGTATAACATACTGGAAAATTAGCCTTCTAGCCTTTATGGTTTTGAAGAAATGGGCAATTCATTTTTTTATTGTGGCAAACGCATTATCTCAAAGAGCAAACACCTATTTTGGAAAGTAGTTGATATTTGTATTCTCACTGCTAAAAACCATCCCATATGCACAGTCAGTGTGGGGTATGGACAGATCAGTTGAAAAAGTTACATTTTGGGGTGTTTTAATGGGTGCTATTGGACAAAAGTTGCAGCTTTCTCAAAACTCAAAAACGAAGTTGTGCCAAAACTACGAGAGCTACATGGCCAATTCTTGCTCACCTAACACAACGTGGGAACCTGTATAACATACTGGAAAATTAGCCTTCTAGCCTTTATGGTTTTGAAGAAATAGGCAATTCATTTTTTTATTGTGGCAAACGCATTATCTCAAAGAGCAAACACCTGTTTTGGAAAGTAGTTGATATTTGTATTCTCACTGCTAAAAACCATCCCATATGCACAGTCAGTGTGGGGTATGGACAGATCAGTTGAAAAAGTTACATTTTGGGGTGTTTTAATGGGTGCTATTGGACAAAAGTTGCAGCTTTCTCAAAACTCAAAAACGAAGTTGTGCCAAAACTACGAGAGCTACATGGCCAATTCTTGCTCACCTAACACAACGTGGGAACCTGTATAACATACTGGACAATTAGCCTTCTAGCCTTTATGGTTTTGAAGAAATGGGCAATTCATTTTTTTATTGTGGCAAACGCATTATCTCAAAGAGCAAACACCTATTTTGGAAAGTAGTTGATATTTGTATTCTCACTGCTAAAAACCATCCCATATGCACAGTCAGTGTGGGGTATGGACAGATCAGTTGAAAAAGTTACATTTTGGGGTGTTTTAATGGGTGCTATTGGACAAAAGTTGCAGCTTTCTCAAAACTCAAAAACGAAGTTGTGCCAAAACTACGAGAGCTACATGGCCAATTCTTGCTCACCTAACACAACGTGGGAACCTGTATAACATACTGGAAAATTAGCCTTCTAGCCTTTATGGTTTTGAAGAAATAGGCAATTCATTTTTTTATTGTGGCAAACGCATTATCTCAAAGAGCAAACACCTGTTTTGGAAAGTAGTTGATATTTGTATTCTCACTGCTAAAAACCATCCCATATGCACAGTCAGTGTGGGGTATGGACAGATCAGTTGAAAAAGTTACATTTTGGGGTGTTTTAATGGGTGCTATTGGACAAAAGTTGCAGCTTTCACAAAACTCAAAAACGAAGTTGTGCCAAAACTATGAGAGCTACATGGCCAATTCTTGCTCACCTAACACAACGTGGGGCCCTGTATAACATACTGGAAAATTAGCCTTCTAGCCTTTATGGTTTTGAAGAAATGGGCAATTCATTTTTTTATTGTGGCAAACGCATTATCTCAAAGAGCAAACACCTATTTTGGAAAGTAGTTGATATTTGTATTCTCACTGCTAAAAACCATCCCATATGCACAGTCAGTGTGGGGTATGGACAGATCAGTTGAAAAAGTTACATTTTGGGGTGTTTTAATGGGTGCTATTGGACAAAAGTTGCAGCTTTCACAAAACTCAAAAACGAAGTTGTGCCAAAACTATGAGAGCTACATGGCCAATTCTTGCTCACCTAACACAACGT
Organism: Proterorhinus semilunaris; assembly: GCA_021464625.1. NCBI lineage: Eukaryota > Metazoa > Chordata > Actinopteri > Gobiiformes > Gobiidae > Proterorhinus > Proterorhinus semilunaris. The sequence goes on along the minus strand of CM038355.1, from coordinate 196,599 downwards.
GGGGCCCTGTATAACATACTGGAAAATTAGCCTTCTAGCCTTTATGGTTTTGAAGAAATGGGCAATTCATTTTTTTATTGTGGCAAACGCATTATCTCAAAGAGCAAACACCTGTTTTGGAAAGTAGTTGATATTTGTATTCTCACTGCTAAAAAACATCCCATATGCACAGTCAGTGTGGGGTATGGACAGATCAGTTGAAAAAGTTACATTTTGGGGTGTTTTAATGGGTGCTATTGGACAAAAGTTGCAGCTGTCACAAAACTCAAAAACGAAGTTGTGCCAAAACTATGAGACCTACATGGCCAATTCTTGCTCACCTAACACAACGTGGGGCCCTGTATAACATACTGGAAAATTAGCCTTCTAGCCTTTATGGTTTTGAAGAAATGGGCAATTCATTTTTTTATTGTGGCAAACGCATTATCTCAAAGAGCAAACACCTATTTTGGAAAGTAGTTGATATTTGTATTCTCACTGCTAAAAACCATCCCATATGCACAGTCAGTGTGGGGTATGGACAGATCAGTTGAAAAAGTTACATTTTGGGGTGTTTTAATGGGTGCTATTGGACAAAAGTTGCAGCTTTCACAAAACTCAAAAACGAAGTTGTGCCAAAACTATGAGAGCTATATGGCCAATTCTTGCTCACCTAACACAACGTGGTGCCCTGTATAACATACTGGAAAATTAGCCTTCTAGCCTTTATGGTTTTGAAGAAATGGGCAATTCATTTTTTTATTGTGGCAAACGCATTATCTCAAAGAGCAAACACCTATTTTGGAAAGTAGTTGATATTTGTATTCTCACTGCTAAAAACCATCCCATATGCACAGTCAGTGTGGGGTATGGACAGATCAGTTGAAAAAGTTACATTTTGGGGTGTTTTAATGGGTGCTATTGGACAAAAGTTGCAGCTTTCAAAAAACTCAAAAACGAAGTTGTGCCAAAACTATGAGAGCTACATGGCCAATTCTTGCTCACCTAACACAACGTGGGGCCCTCTATAACATACTGGAAAATTAGCCTTCTAGCCTTTATGGTTTTGAAGAAATAGGCAATTCATTTTTTTATTGTGGCAAACGCATTATCTCAAAGAGCAAACACCTATTTTGGAAAGTAGTTGATATTTGTATTCTCACTGCTAAAAACCATCCCATATGCACAGTCAGTGTGGGGTATGGACAGATCAGTTGAAAAAGTTACATTTTGGGGTGTTTTAATGGGTGCTATTGGACAAAAGTTGCAGCTTTCAAAAAACTCAAAAACGAAGTTGTGCCAAAACTATGAGAGCTACATGGCCAATTCTTGCTCACCTAACACAACGTGGGGCCCTCTATAACATACTGGAAAATTAGCCTTCTAGCCTTTATGGTTTTGAAGAAATAGGCAATTCATTTTTTTATTGTGGCAAACGCATTATCTCAAAGAGCAAACACCTATTTTGGAAAGTAGTTGATATTTGTATTCTCACTGCTAAAAACCATCCCATATGCACAGTCAGTGTGGGGTATGGACAGATCAGTTGAAAAAGTTACATTTTGGGGTGTTTTAATGGGTGCTATTGGACAAAAGTTGCAGCTTTCAAAAAACTCAAAAACGAAGTTGTGCCAAAACTATGAGAGCTACATGGCCAATTCTTGCTCACCTAACACAACGTGGGGCCCTCTATAACATACTGGAAAATTAGCCTTCTAGCCTTTATGGTTTTGAAGAAATAGGCAATTCATTTTTTTATTGTGGCAAACGCATTATCTCAAAGAGCAAACACCTATTTTGGAAAGTAGTTGATATTTGTATTCTCACTGCTAAAAACCATCCCATATGCACAGTCAGTGTGGGGTATGGACAGATCAGTTGAAAAAGTTACATTTTGGGGTGTTTTAATGGGTGCTATTGGACAAAAGTTGCAGCTTTCACAAAACTCAAAAACGAAGTTGTGCCAAAACTATGAGAGCTACCATGGCCAATTCTTGCTCACCTAACACAACGTGGGGCCCTGTATACTGGAAAATTAGCCTTCTAGCCTTTATGGTTTTGAAGAAATGAGCAATTCATTTTTTTATTGTGGCAAACGCATTATCTCAAAGAGCAAACACCTATTTTGGAAAGTAGTTGATATTTGTATTCTCACTGCTAAGTTGAAAAAGTTACATTTTTTATTGTGGCAAACGCATTATCTCAAAGAGCAAACACCTATTTTGGAAAGTAGTTGATATTTGTATTCTCACTGCTAAGTTGAAAAAGTTACATTTTGGGGTGTTTTAATGGGTGCTATTGGACAAAAGTTGCAGCTTTCAAAAAACTCAAAAACGAAGTTGTGCCAAAACTATGAGAGCAATTGATGAGCAATTCATTTTTGATGAGCAATTCATTTTTTTATTGTGGCAAACGCATTATCTCAAAGAGCAAACACCTATTTTGGAAAGTAGTTGATATTTGTATTCTCACTGCTAAGTTGAAAAAGTTACATTTTTTATTGTGGCAAACGCATTATCTCAAAGAGCAAACACCTATTTTGGAAAGTAGTTGATATTTGTATTCTCACTGCTAAGTTGAAAAAGTTACATTTTGGGGTGTTTTAATGGGTGCTATTGGACAAAAGTTGCAGCTTTCAAAAAACTCAAAAACGAAGTTGTGCCAAAACTATGAGAGCTACATGGCCAATTCTTGCTCACCTAACACAACGTGGGGCCCTCTATAACATACTGGAAAATTAGCCTTCTAGCCTTTATGGTTTTGAAGAAATAGGCAATTCATTTTTTTATTGTGGCAAACGCATTATCTCAAAGAGCAAACACCTATTTTGGAAAGTAGTTGATATTTGTATTCTCACTGCTAAAAACCATCCCATATGCACAGTCAGTGTGGGGTATGGACAGATCAGTTGAAAAAGTTACATTTTGGGGTGTTTTAATGGGTGCTATTGGACAAAAGTTGCAGCTTTCACAAAACTCAAAAACGAAGTTGTGCCAAAACTATGAGAGCTACCATGGCCAATTCTTGCTCACCTAACACAACGTGGGGCCCTGTATACTGGAAAATTAGCCTTCTAGCCTTTATGGTTTTGAAGAAATGAGCAATTCATTTTTTTATTGTGGCAAACGCATTATCTCAAAGAGCAAACACCTATTTTGGAAAGTAGTTGATATTTGTATTCTCACTGCTAAAAACCATCCCATATGCACAGTCAGTGTGGGGTATGGACAGATCAGTTGAAAAAGTTACATTTTGGGGTGTTTTAATGGGTGCTATTGGACAAAAGTTGCAGCTTTCACAAAACTCAAAAACGAAGTTGTGCCAAAGCTATGAGAGCTACCATGGCCAATTCTTGCTCACCTAACACAACGTGGGGCCCTGTATAACATACTGGAAAATTAGTTTTTATTATTTTGGAAAGTAGTTGATATTTGTATTCTCACGGCTAAAAACCATCCCATATGCACAGTCAGTGTGGGGTATGGACAGATCAGTTGAAAAAGTTACATTTTGGGGTGTTTTAATGGGTGCTATTGGACAAAAGTTGCAGCTTTCACAAAACTCAAAAACGAAGTTGTGCCAAAACTATGAGAGCTACATGGCCAATTCTTGCTCACCTAACACAACGTGGGGCCCTCTATAACATACTGGAAAATTAGCCTTCTAGCCTTTATGGTTTTGAAGAAATGGGTAATTCATTTTTTTATTGTGGCAAACGCATTATCTCAAAGAGCAAACACCTATTTTGGAAAGTAGTTGATATTTGTATTCTCACTGCTAAAAACCATCCCATATGCACAGTCAGTGTGGGGTATGGACAGATCAGTTGAAAAAGTTACATTTTGGGGTGTTTTAATGGGTGCTATTGGACAAAAGTTGCAGCTTTCACAAAACTCAAAAACGAAGTTGTGCCAAAACTATGAGAGCTACATGGCCAATTCTTGCTCACCTAACACAACGTGGGGCCCTCTATAACATACTGGAAAATTAGCCTTCTAGCCTTTATGGTTTTGAAGAAATGGGCAATTCATTTTTTTATTGTGGCAAACGCATTATCTCAAAGAGCAAACACCTATTTTGGAAAGTAGTTGATATTTGTATTCTCACTGCTAAAAACCATCCCATATGCACAGTCAGTGTGGGGTATGGACAGATCAGTTGAAAAAGTTACATTTTGGGGTGTTTTAATGGGTGCTATTGGACAAAAGTTGCAGCTTTCACAAAACTCAAAAACGAAGTTGTGCCAAAACTATGAGAGCTACATGGCCAATTCTTGCTCACCTAACACAACGTGGGGCCCTCTATAACATACTGGAAAATTAGCCTTCTAGCCTTTATGGTTTTGAAGAAATGGGCAATTCATTTTTTTATTGTGGCAAACGCATTATCTCAAAGAGCAAACACCTATTTTGGAAAGTAGTTGATATTTGTATTCTCACTGCTAAAAACCATCCCATATGCACAGTCAGTGTGGGGTATGGACAGATCAGTTGAAAAAGTTACATTTTGGGGTGTTTTAATGGGTGCTATTGGACAAAAGTTGCAGCTTTCACAAAACTCAAAAACGAAGTTGTGCCAAAACTATGAGAGCTACCATGGCCAATTCTTGCTCACCTAACACAACGTGGGGCCCTGTATAACATACTGGAAAATTAGCCTTCTAGCCTTTATGGTTTTGAAGAAATGGGCAATTCATTTTTTTATTGTGGCAAACGCATTATCTCAAAGAGCAAACACCTATTTTGGAAAGTAGTTGATATTTGTATTCTCACTGCTAAAAACCATCCCATATGCACAGTCAGTGTGGGGTATGGACAGATCAGTTGAAAAAGTTACATTTTGGGGTGTTTTAATGGGTGCTATTGGACAAAAGTTGCAGCTTTCACAAAACTCAAAAACGAAGTTGTGCCAAAACTATGAGAGCTACATGGCCAATTCTTGCTCACCTAACACAACGTGGGGATCTCTATAACATACTGGAAAATTAGCCTTCTAGCCTTTATGGTTTTGAAGAAATGGGCAATTCATTTTTTTATTGTCGCAAACGCATTATCTCAAAGAGCAAACACCTATTTTGGAAAGTAGTTGATATTTGTATTCTCACTGCTAAAAACCATCCCATATGCACAGTCAGTGTGGGGTATGGACAGATCAGTTGAAAAAGTTACATTTTGGGGTGTTTTAATGGGTGCTATTGGACAAAAGTTGCAGCTTTCACAAAACTCAAAAACGAAGTTGTGCCAAAACTATGAGAGCTACCATGGCCAATTCTTGCTCACCTAACACAACGTGGGGCCCTGTATAACATACTGGAAAATTAGCCTTCTAGCCTTTATGGTTTTGAAGAAATGGGCAATTCATTTTTTTATTGTGGCAAACGCATTATCTCAAAGAGCAAACACCTATTTTGGAAAGTAGTTGATATTTGTATTCTCACTGCTAAAAACCATCCCATATGCACAGTCAGTGTGGGGTATGGACAGATCAGTTGAAAAAGTTACATTTTGGGGTGTTTTAATGGGTGCTATTGGACAAAAGTTGCAGCTTTCACAAAACTCAAAAACGAAGTTGTGCCAAAACTATGAGAGCTACCATGGCCAATTCTTGCTCACCTAACACAACGTGGGGCCCTGTATAACATACTGGAAAATTAGCCTTCTAGCCTTTATGGTTTTGAAGAAATTAGCAATTCATTTTTTTATTGTGGCAAACGCATTATCTCAAAGAGCAAACACCTATTTTGGAAAGTAGTTGATATTTGTATTCTCACTGCTAAAAACCATCCCATATGCACAGTCAGTGTGGGGTATGGACAGATCAGTTGAAAAAGTTACATTTTGGGGTGTTTTAATGGGTGCTATTGGACAAAAGTTGCAGCTTTCACAAAACTCAAAAACGAAGTTGTGCCAAAACTATGAGAGCTACATGGCCAATTCTTGCTCACCTAACACAACGTGGGGCCCTGTATAACATACTGGAAAATTAGCCTTCTAGCCTTTATGGTTTTGAAGAAATGGGCAATTCATTTTTTTATTGTGGCAAACGCATTATCTCAAAGAGCAAACACCTATTTTGGAAAGTAGTTGATATTTGTATTCTCACTGCTAAAAACCATCCCATATGCACAGACAGTGTGGGGTATGGACAGATCAGTTGAAAAATATACATTTTGGGGTGTTTTAATGGGTGCTATTGGACAAAAGTTGCAGCTTTCACAAAACTCAAAAACGAAGTTGTGCCAAAACTATGAGAGCTACATGGCCAATTCTTGCTCACCTAACACAACGTGGGGCCCTGTATAACATACTGGAAAATTAGCCTTCTAGCCTTTATGGTTTTGAAGAAATTAGCAATTCATTTTTTTATTGTGGCAAACGCATTATCTCAAAGAGCAAACACCTATTTTGGAAAGTAGTTGATATTTGTATTCTCACTGCTAAAAACCATCCCATATGCACAGTCAGTGTGGGGTATGGACAGATCAGTTGAAAAAGTTACATTTTGGGGTGTTTTAATGGGTGCTATTGGACAAAAGTTGCAGCTTTCACAAAACTCAAAAACGAAGTTGTGCCAAAACTATGAGAGCTACATGGCCAATTCTTGCTCACCTAACACAACGTGGGGCCCTGTATAACATACTGGAAAATTAGCCTTCTAGCCTTTATGGTTTTGAAGAAATGGGCAATTCATTTTTTTATTGTGGCAAACGCATTATCTCAAAGAGCAAACACCTATTTTGGAAAGTAGTTGATATTTGTATTCTCACTGCTAAAAACCATCCCATATGCACAGACAGTGTGGGGTATGGACAGATCAGTTGAAAAAGTTACATTTTGGGGTGTTTTAATGGGTGCTATTGGACAAAAGTTGCAGCTTTCACAAAACTCAAAAACGAAGTTGTGCCAAAACTATGAGAGCTACATGGCCAATTCTTGCTCACCTAACACAACGTGGGGCCCTGTATAACATACTGGAAAATTAGCCTTCTAGCCTTTATGGTTTTGAAGAAATGGGCAATTCATTTTTTTATTGTGGCAAACGCATTATCTCAAAGAGCAAACACCTATTTTGGAAAGTAGTTGATATTTGTATTCTCACTGCTAAAAACCATCCCATATGCACAGTCAGTGTGGGGTATGGACAGATCAGTTGAAAAAGTTACATTTTGGGGTGTTTTAATGGGTGCTATTGGACAAAAGTTGCAGCTTTCTCAAAACTCAAAAACGAAGTTGTGCCAAAACTACGAGAGCTACATGGCCAATTCTTGCTCACCTAACACAACGTGGGAACCTGTATAACATACTGGAAAATTAGCCTTCTAGCCTTTATGGTTTTGAAGAAATAGGCAATTCATTTTTTTATTGTGGCAAACGCATTATCTCAAAGAGCAAACACCTGTTTTGGAAAGTAGTTGATATTTGTATTCTCACTGCTAAAAACCATCCCATATGCACAGTCAGTGTGGGGTATGGACAGATCAGTTGAAAAAGTTACATTTTGGGGTGTTTTAGTGGGTGCTATTGGACAAAAGTTGCAGCTTTCACAAAACTCAAAAACGAAGTTGTGCCAAAACTATGAGAGCTACATGGCCAATTCTTGCTCACCTAACACAACGTGGGGCCCTGTATAACATACTGGAAAATTAGCCTTCTAGCCTTTATGGTTTTGAAGAAATGGGCAATTCATTTTTTTATTGTGGCAAACGCATTATCTCAAAGAGCAAACACCTATTTTGGAAAGTAGTTGATATTTGTATTCTCACTGCTAAAAACCATCCCATATGCACAGTCAGTGTGGGGTATGGACAGATCAGTTGAAAAAGTTACATTTTGGGGTGTTTTAATGGGTGCTATTGGACAAAAGTTGCAGCTTTCACAAAACTCAAAAACGAAGTTGTGCCAAAACTATGAGAGCTACCATGGCCAATTCTTGCTCACCTAACACAACGTGGGGCCCTGTATAACATACTGGAAAATTAGCCTTCTAGCCTTTATGGTTTTGAAGAAATTAGCAATTCATTTTTTTATTGTGGCAAACGCATTATCTCAAAGAGCAAACACCTATTTTGGAAAGTAGTTGATATTTGTATTCTCACTGCTAAAAACCATCCCATATGCACAGTCAGTGTGGGGTATGGACAGATCAGTTGAAAAAGTTACATTTTGGGGTGTTTTAATGGGTGCTATTGGACAAAAGTTGCAGCTTTCACAAAACTCAAAAACGAAGTTGTGCCAAAACTATGAGAGCTACATGGCCAATTCTTGCTCACCTAACACAACGTGGGGCCCTGTATAACATACTGGAAAATTAGCCTTCTAGCCTTTATGGTTTTGAAGAAATTAGCAATTCATTTTTTTATTGTGGCAAACGCATTATCTCAAAGAGCAAACACCTATTTTGGAAAGTAGTTGATATTTGTATTCTCACTGCTAAAAACCATCCCATATGCACAGTCAGTGTGGGGTATGGACAGATCAGTTGAAAAAGTTACATTTTGGGGTGTTTTAATGGGTGCTATTGGACAAAAGTTGCAGCTTTCACAAAACTCAAAAACGAAGTTGTGCCAAAACTATGAGAGCTACATGGCCAATTCTTGCTCACCTAACACAACGTGGGGCCCTGTATAACATACTGGAAAATTAGCCTTCTAGCCTTTATGGTTTTGAAGAAATGGGCAATTCATTTTTTTATTGTGGCAAACGCATTATCTCAAAGAGCAAACACCTATTTTGGAAAGTAGTTGATATTTGTATTCTCACTGCTAAAAACCATCCCATATGCACAGTCAGTGTGGGGTATGGACAGATCAGTTGAAAAAGTTACATTTTGGGGTGTTTTAATGGGTGCTATTGGACAAAAGTTGCAGCTTTCTCAAAACTCAAAAACGAAGTTGTGCCAAAACTACGAGAGCTACATGGCCAATTCTTGCTCACCTAACACAACGTGGGAACCTGTATAACATACTGGAAAATTAGCCTTCTAGCCTTTATGGTTTTGAAGAAATAGGCAATTCATTTTTTTATTGTGGCAAACGCATTATCTCAAAGAGCAAACACCTGTTTTGGAAAGTAGTTGATATTTGTATTCTCACTGCTAAAAACCATCCCATATGCACAGTCAGTGTGGGGTATGGACAGATCAGTTGAAAAAGTTACATTTTGGGGTGTTTTAGTGGGTGCTATTGGACAAAAGTTGCAGCTTTCACAAAACTCAAAAACGAAGTTGTGCCAAAACTATGAGAGCTACATGGCCAATTCTTGCTCACCTAACACAACGTGGGGCCCTGTATAACATACTGGAAAATTAGCCTTCTAGCCTTTATGGTTTTGAAGAAATGGGCAATTCATTTTTTTATTGTGGCAAACGCATTATCTCAAAGAGCAAACACCTATTTTGGAAAGTAGTTGATTTTTGTATTCTCACTGCTAAAAACCATCCCATATGCACAGTCAGTGTGGGGTATGGACAGATCAGTTGAAAAAGTTACATTTTGGGGTGTTTTAATGGGTGCTATTGGACAAAAGTTGCAGCTTTCACAAAACTCAAAAACGAAGTTGTGCCAAAACTATGAGAGCTACCATGGCCAATTCTTGCTCACCTAACACAACGTGGGGCCCTGTATAACATACTGGAAAATTAGCCTTCTAGCCTTTATGGTTTTGAAGAAATTAGCAATTCATTTTTTTATTGTGGCAAACGCATTATCTCAAAGAGCAAACACCTATTTTGGAAAGTAGTTGATATTTGTATTCTCACTGCTAAAAACCATCCCATATGCACAGTCAGTGTGGGGTATGGACAGATCAGTTGAAAAAGTTACATTTTGGGGTGTTTTAATGGGTGCTATTGGACAAAAGTTGCAGCTTTCACAAAACTCAAAAACGAAGTTGTGCCAAAACTATGAGAGCTACATGGCCAATTCTTGCTCACCTAACACAACGTGGGGCCCTGTATAACATACTGGAAAATTAGCCTTCTAGCCTTTATGGTTTTGAAGAAATGGGCAATTCATTTTTTTATTGTGGCAAACGCATTATCTCAAAGAGCAAACACCTATTTTGGAAAGTAGTTGATATTTGTATTCTCACTGCTAAAAACCATCCCATATGCACAGACAGTGTGGGGTATGGACAGATCAGTTAAAAAATATACATTTTGGGGTGTTTTAATGGGTGCTATTGGACAAAAGTTGCAGCTTTCACAAAACTCAAAAACGAAGTTGTGCCAAAACTATGAGAGCTACATGGCCAATTCTTGCTCACCTAACACAACGTGGGGCCCTGTATAACATACTGGAAAATTAGCCTTCTAGCCTTTATGGTTTTGAAGAAATTAGCAATTCATTTTTTTATTGTGGCAAACGCATTATCTCAAAGAGCAAACACCTATTTTGGAAAGTAGTTGATATTTGTATTCTCACTGCTAAAAACCATCCCATATGCACAGTCAGTGTGGGGTATGGACAGATCAGTTGAAAAAGTTACATTTTGGGGTGTTTTAATGGGTGCTATTGGACAAAAGTTGCAGCTTTCACAAAACTCAAAAACGAAGTTGTGCCAAAACTATGAGAGCTACATGGCCAATTCTTGCTCACCTAACACAACGTGGGGCCCTGTATAACATACTGGAAAATTAGCCTTCTAGCCTTTATGGTTTTGAAGAAATGGGCAATTCATTTTTTTATTGTGGCAAACGCATTATCTCAAAGAGCAAACACCTATTTTGGAAAGTAGTTGATATTTGTATTCTCACTGCTAAAAACCATCCCATATGCACAGACAGTGTGGGGTATGGACAGATCAGTTGAAAAAGTTACATTTTGGGGTGTTTTAATGGGTGCTATTGGACAAAAGTTGCAGCTTTCACAAAACTCAAAAACGAAGTTGTGCCAAAACTATGAGAGCTACATGGCCAATTCTTGCTCACCTAACACAACGTGGGGCCCTGTATAACATACTGGAAAATTAGCCTTCTAGCCTTTATGGTTTTGAAGAAATGGGCAATTCATTTTTTTATTGTGGCAAACGCATTATCTCAAAGAGCAAACACCTATTTTGGAAAGTAGTTGATATTTGTATTCTCACTGCTAAAAACCATCCCATATGCACAGTCAGTGTGGGGTATGGACAGATCAGTTGAAAAAGTTACATTTTGGGGTGTTTTAATGGGTGCTATTGGACAAAAGTTGCAGCTTTCTCAAAACTCAAAAACGAAGTTGTGCCAAAACTACGAGAGCTACATGGCCAATTCTTGCTCACCTAACACAACGTGGGAACCTGTATAACATACTGGAAAATTAGCCTTCTAGCCTTTATGGTTTTGAAGAAATAGGCAATTCATTTTTTTATTGTGGCAAACGCATTATCTCAAAGAGCAAACACCTGTTTTGGAAAGTAGTTGATATTTGTATTCTCACTGCTAAAAACCATCCCATATGCACAGTCAGTGTGGGGTATGGACAGATCAGTTGAAAAAGTTACATTTTGGGGTGTTTTAATGGGTGCTATTGGACAAAAGTTGCAGCTTTCACAAAACTCAAAAACGAAGTTGTGCCAAAACTATGAGAGCTACATGGCCAATTCTTGCTCACCTAACACAACGTGGGGCCCTGTATAACATACTGGAAAATTAGCCTTCTAGCCTTTATGGTTTTGAAGAAATGGGCAATTCATTTTTTTATTGTGGCAAACGCATTATCTCAAAGAGCAAACACCTATTTTGGAAAGTAGTTGATATTTGTATTCTCACTGCTAAAAAACATCCCATATGCACAGACAGTGTGGGGTATGGACAGATCAGTTGAAAAAGTTACATTTTGGGGTGTTTTAATGGGTGCTATTGGACAAAAGTTGCAGCTTTCACAAAACTCAAAAACGAAGTTGTGCCAAAACTATGAGAGCTACATGGCCAATTCTTGCTCACCTAACACAACGTGGGGCCCTGTATAACATACTGGAAAATTAGCCTTCTAGCCTTTATGGTTTTGAAGAAATGGGCAATTCATTTTTTTATTGTGGCAAACGCATTATCTCAAAGAGCAAACACCTATTTTGGAAAGTAGTTGATATTTGTATTCTCACTGCTAAAAACCATCCCATATGCACAGTCAGTGTGGGGTATGGACAGATCAGTTGAAAAAGTTACATTTTGGGGTGTTTTAATGGGTGCTATTGGACAAAAGTTGCAGCTTTCTCAAAACTCAAAAACGAAGTTGTGCCAAAACTACGAGAGCTACATGGCCAATTCTTGCTCACCTAACACAACGTGGGAACCTGTATAACATACTGGAAAATTTGCCTTCTAGCCTTTATGGTTTTGAAGAAATAGGCAATTCATTTTTTTATTGTGGCAAACGCATTATCTCAAAGAGCAAACACCTGTTTTGGAAAGTAGTTGATATTTGTATTCTCACTGCTAAAAACCATCCCATATGCACAGTCAGTGTGGGGTATGGACAGATCAGTTGAAAAAGTTACATTTTGGGGTGTTTTAGTGGGTGCTATTGGACAAAAGTTGCAGCTTTCACAAAACTCAAAAACGAAGTTGTGCCAAAACTATGAGAGCTACATGGCCAATTCTTGCTCACCTAACACAACGTGGGGCCCTGTATAACATACTGGAAAATTAGCCTTCTAGCCTTTATGGTTTTGAAGAAATGGGCAATTCATTTTTTTATTGTGGCAAACGCATTATCTCAAAGAGCAAACACCTATTTTGGAAAGTAGTTGATATTTGTATTCTCACTGCTAAAAACCATCCCATATGCACAGACAGTGTGGGGTATGGACAGATCAGTTAAAAAATATACATTTTGGGGTGTTTTAATGGGTGCTATTGGACAAAAGTTGCAGCTTTCACAAAACTCAAAAACGAAGTTGTGCCAAAACTATGAGAGCTACATGGCCAATTCTTGCTCACCTAACACAACGTGGGGCCCTGTATAACATACTGGAAAATTAGCCTTCTAGCCTTTATGGTTTTGAAGAAATTAGCAATTCATTTTTTTATTGTGGCAAACGCATTATCTCAAAGAGCAAACACCTATTTTGGAAAGTAGTTGATATTTGTATTCTCACTGCTAAAAACCATCCCATATGCACAGTCAGTGTGGGGTATGGACAGATCAGTTGAAAAAGTTACATTTTGGGGTGTTTTAATGGGTGCTATTGGACAAAAGTTGCAGCTTTCACAAAACTCAAAAACGAAGTTGTGCCAAAACTATGAGAGCTACATGGCCAATTCTTGCTCACCTAACACAACGTGGGGCCCTGTATAACATACTGGAAAATTAGCCTTCTAGCCTTTATGGTTTTGAAGAAATGGGCAATTCATTTTTTTATTGTGGCAAACGCATTATCTCAAAGAGCAAACACCTATTTTGGAAAGTAGTTGATATTTGTATTCTCACTGCTAAAAACCATCCCATATGCACAGACAGTGTGGGGTATGGACAGATCAGTTGAAAAAGTTACATTTTGGGGTGTTTTAATGGGTGCTATTGGACAAAAGTTGCAGCTTTCACAAAACTCAAAAACGAAGTTGTGCCAAAACTATGAGAGCTACATGGCCAATTCTTGCTCACCTAACACAACGTGGGGCCCTGTATAACATACTGGAAAATTAGCCTTCTAGCCTTTATGGTTTTGAAGAAATGGGCAATTCATTTTTTTATTGTGGCAAACGCATTATCTCAAAGAGCAAACACCTATTTTGGAAAGTAGTTGATATTTGTATTCTCACTGCTAAAAACCATCCCATATGCACAGTCAGTGTGGGGTATGGACAGATCAGTTGAAAAAGTTACATTTTGGGGTGTTTTAATGGGTGCTATTGGACAAAAGTTGCAGCTTTCTCAAAACTCAAAAACGAAGTTGTGCCAAAACTACGAGAGCTACATGGCCAATTCTTGCTCACCTAACACAACGTGGGAACCTGTATAACATACTGGAAAATTAGCCTTCTAGCCTTTATGGTTTTGAAGAAATAGGCAATTCATTTTTTTATTGTGGCAAACGCATTATCTCAAAGAGCAAACACCTGTTTTGGAAAGTAGTTGATATTTGTATTCTCACTGCTAAAAACCATCCCATATGCACAGTCAGTGTGGGGTATGGACAGATCAGTTGAAAAAGTTACATTTTGGGGTGTTTTAATGGGTGCTATTGGACAAAAGTTGCAGCTTTCACAAAACTCAAAAACGAAGTTGTGCCAAAACTATGAGAGCTACATGGCCAATTCTTGCTCACCTAACACAACGTGGGGCCCTGTATAACATACTGGAAAATTAGCCTTCTAGCCTTTATGGTTTTGAAGAAATGGGCAATTCATTTTTTTATTGTGGCAAACGCATTATCTCAAAGAGCAAACACCTATTTTGGAAAGTAGTTGATATTTGTATTCTCACTGCTAAAAACCATCCCATATGCACAGACAGTGTGGGGTATGGACAGATCAGTTGAAAAAGTTACATTTTGGGGTGTTTTAATGGGTGCTATTGGACAAAAGTTGCAGCTTTCACAAAACTCAAAAACGAAGTTGTGCCAAAACTATGAGAGCTACATGGCCAATTCTTGCTCACCTAACACAACGTGGGGCCCTGTATAACATACTGGAAAATTAGCCTTCTAGCCTTTATGGTTTTGAAGAAATGGGCAATTCATTTTTTTATTGTGGCAAACGCATTATCTCAAAGAGCAAACACCTATTTTGGAAAGTAGTTGATATTTGTATTCTCACTGCTAAAAACCATCCCATATGCACAGTCAGTGTGGGGTATGGACAGATCAGTTGAAAAAGTTACATTTTGGGGTGTTTTAATGGGTGCTATTGGACAAAAGTTGCAGCTTTCTCAAAACTCAAAAACGAAGTTGTGCCAAAACTACGAGAGCTACATGGCCAATTCTTGCTCACCTAACACAACGTGGGAACCTGTATAACATACTGGAAAATTTGCCTTCTAGCCTTTATGGTTTTGAAGAAATAGGCAATTCATTTTTTTATTGTGGCAAACGCATTATCTCAAAGAGCAAACACCTGTTTTGGAAAGTAGTTGATATTTGTATTCTCACTGCTAAAAACCATCCCATATGCACAGTCAGTGTGGGGTATGGACAGATCAGTTGAAAAAGTTACATTTTGGGGTGTTTTAGTGGGTGCTATTGGACAAAAGTTGCAGCTTTCACAAAACTCAAAAACGAAGTTGTGCCAAAACTATGAGAGCTACATGGCCAATTCTTGCTCACCTAACACAACGTGGGGCCCTGTATAACATACTGGAAAATTAGCCTTCTAGCCTTTATGGTTTTGAAGAAATGGGCAATTCATTTTTTTATTGTGGCAAACGCATTATCTCAAAGAGCAAACACCTATTTTGGAAAGTAGTTGATATTTGTATTCTCACTGCTAAAAACCATCCCATATGCACAGTCAGTGTGGGGTATGGACAGATCAGTTGAAAAAGTTACATTTTGGGGTGTTTTAATGGGTGCTATTGGACAAAAGTTGCAGCTTTCACAAAACTCAAAAACGAAGTTGTGCCAAAACTATGAGAGCTACATGGCCAATTCTTGCTCACCTAACACAACGTGGGGCCCTGTATAACATACTGGAAAATTAGCCTTCTAGCCTTTATGGTTTTGAAGAAATGGGCAATTCATTTTTTTATTGTGGCAAACGCATTATCTCAAAGAGCAAACACCTGTTTTGGAAAGTAGTTGATATTTGTATTCTCACTGCTAAAAAACATCCCATATGCACAGTCAGTGTGGGGTATGGACAGATCAGTTGAAAAAGTTACATTTTGGGGTGTTTTAATGGGTGCTATTGGACAAAAGTTGCAGCTTTCACAAAACTCAAAAACGAAGTTGTGCCAAAACTATGAGACCTACATGGCCAATTCTTGCTCACCTAACACAACGTGGGGCCCTGTATAACATACTGGAAAATTAGCCTTCTAGCCTTTATGGTTTTGAAGAAATAGGCAATTCATTTTTTTATTGTGGCAAACGCATTATCTCAAAGAGCAAACACCTATTTTGGAAAGTAGTTGATATTTGTATTCTCACTGCTAAAAACCATCCCATATGCACAGTCAGTGTGGGGTATGGACAGATCAGTTGAAAAAGTTACATTTTGGGGTGTTTTAATGGGTGCTATTGGACAAAAGTTGCAGCTTTCACAAAACTCAAAAACGAAGTTGTGCCAAAACTATGAGAGCTACATGGCCAATTCTTGCTCACCTAACACAACGTGGGGCCCTGTATAACATACTGGAAAATTAGCCTTCTAGCCTTTATGGTTTTGAAGAAATGGGCAATTCATTTTTTTATTGTGGCAAACGCATTATCTCAAAGAGCAAACACCTATTTTGGAAAGTAGTTGATATTTGTATTCTCACTGCTAAAAACCATCCCATATGCACAGTCAGTGTGGGGTATGGACAGATCAGTTGAAAACGTTACATTTTGGGGTGTTTTAATGGGTGCTATTGGACAAAAGTTGCAGCTTTCACAAAACTCAAAAACGAAGTTGTGCCAAAACTATGAGACCTACATGGCCAATTCTTGCTCACCTAACACAACGTGGAGCCCTGTATAACATACTGGAAAATTAGCCTTCTAGCCTTTATGGTTTTGAAGAAATGGGCAATTCATTTTTTTATTGTGGCAAACGCATTATCTCAAAGAGCAAACACCTATTTTGGAAAGTAGTTGATATTTGTATTCTCACTGCTAAAAACCATCCCATATGTACAGTCAGTGTGGGGTATGGACAGATCAGTTGAAAAAGTTACATTTTGGGGTGTTTTAATGGGTGCTATTGGACAAAAGTTGCAGCTTTCACAAAACTCAAAAACGAAGTTGTGCCAAAACTATGAGAGCTACATGGCCAATTCTTGCTCACCTAACACAACGTGGGGCCCTGTATAACATACTGGAAAATTAGCCTTCTAGCCTTTATGGTTTTGAAGAAATGGGCAATTCATTTTTTTATTGTGGCAAACGCATTATCTCAAAGAGCAAACACCTGTTTTGGAAAGTAGTTGATATTTGTATTCTCACTGCTAAAAAACATCCCATATGCACAGTCAGTGTGGGGTATGGACAGATCAGTTGAAAAAGTTACATTTTGGGGTGTTTTAATGGGTGCTATTGGACAAAAGTTGCAGCTTTCACAAAACTCAAAAACGAAGTTGTGCCAAAACTATGAGACCTACATGGCCAATTCTTGCTCACCTAACACAACGTGGGGCCCTGTATAACATACTGGAAAATTAGCCTTCTAGCCTTTATGGTTTTGAAGAAATGGGCAATTCATTTTTTTATTGTGGCAAACGCATTATCTCAAAGAGCAAACACCTATTTTGGAAAGTAGTTGATATTTGTATTCTCACTGCTAAAAACCATCCCATATGCACAGTCAGTGTGGGGTATGGACAGATCAGTTGAAAAAGTTACATTTTGGGGTGTTTTAATGGGTGCTATTGGACAAAAGTTGCAGCTTTCACAAAACTCAAAAACGAAGTTGTGCCAAAACTATGAGAGCTACATGGCCAATTCTTGCTCACCTAACACAACGTGGGGCCCTGTATAACATACTGGAAAATTAGCCTTCTAGCCTTTATGGTTTTGAAGAAATGGGCAATTCATTTTTTTATTGTGGCAAACGCATTATCTCAAAGAGCAAACACCTGTTTTGGAAAGTAGTTGATATTTGTATTCTCACTGCTAAAAAACATCCCATATGCACAGTCAGTGTGGGGTATGGACAGATCAGTTGAAAAAGTTACATTTTGGGGTGTTTTAATGGGTGCTATTGGACAAAAGTTGCAGCTTTCACAAAACTCAAAAACGAAGTTGTGCCAAAACTATGAGACCTACATGGCCAATTCTTGCTCACCTAACACAACGTGGGGCCCTGTATAACATACTGGAAAATTAGCCTTCTAGCCTTTATGGTTTTGAAGAAATGGGCAATTCATTTTTTTATTGTGGCAAACGCATTATCTCAAAGAGCAAACACCTATTTTGGAAAGTAGTTGATATTTGTATTCTCACTGCTAAAAACCATCCCATATGCACAGTCAGTGTGGGGTATGGACAGATCAGTTGAAAAAGTTACATTTTGGGGTGTTTTAATGGGTGCTATTGGACAAAAGTTGCAGCTTTCACAAAACTCAAAAACGAAGTTGTGCCAAAACTATGAGAGCTACATGGCCAATTCTTGCTCACCTAACACAACGTGGGGCCCTGTATAACATACTGGAAAATTAGCCTTCTAGCCTTTATGGTTTTGAAGAAATGGGCAATTCATTTTTTTATTGTGGCAAACGCATTATCTCAAAGAGCAAACACCTATTTTGGAAAGTAGTTGATATTTGTATTCTCACTGCTAAAAACCATCCCATATGCACAGTCAGTGTGGGGTATGGACAGATCAGTTGAAAACGTTACATTTTGGGGTGTTTTAATGGGTGCTATTGGACAAAAGTTGCAGCTTTCACAAAACTCAAAAACGAAGTTGTGCCAAAACTATGAGAGCTACATGGCCAATTCTTGCTCACCTAACACAACGTGGGGCCCTGTATAACATACTGGAAAATTAGCCTTCTAGCCTTTATGGTTTTGAAGAAATGGGCAATTCATTTTTTTATTGTGGCAAACGCATTATCTCAAAGAGCAAACACCTATTTTGGAAAGTAGTTGATATTTGTATTCTCACTGCTAAAAAACATCCCATATGCACAGTCAGTGTGGGGTATGGACAGATCAGTTGAAAAAGTTACATTTTGGGGTGTTTTAATGGGTGCTATTGGACAAAAGTTGCAGCTTTCACAAAACTCAAAAACGAAGTTGTGCCAAAACTATGAGAGCTACATGGCCAATTCTTGCTCACCTAACACAACGTGGAGCCCTGTATAACATACTGGAAAATTAGCCTTCTAGCCTTTATGGTTTTGAAGAAATGGGCAATTCATTTTTTTATTGTGGCAAACGCATTATCTCAAAGAGCAAACGCCTATTTTGGAAAGTAGTTGATATTTGTATTCTCACTGCTAAAAACCATCCCATATGTACAGTCAGTGTGGGGTATGGACAGATCAGTTGAAAAGGTTACATTTTGGGGTGTTTTAATGGGTGCTATTGGACAAAAGTTGCAGCTTTCACAAAACTCAAAAACGAAGTTGTGCCAAAACTATGAGAGCTACATGGCCAATTCTTGCTCACCTAACACAACGTGGGGCCCTGTATAACATACTGGAAAATTAGCCTTCTAGCCTTTATGGTTTTGAAGAAATGGGCAATTCATTTTTTTATTGTGGCAAACGCATTATCTCAAAGAGCAAACACCTGTTTTGGAAAGTAGTTGATATTTGTATTCTCACTGCTAAAAAACATCCCATATGCACAGTCAGTGTGGGGTATGGACAGATCAGTTGAAAAAGTTACATTTTGGGGTGTTTTAATGGGTGCTATTGGACAAAAGTTGCAGCTTTCACAAAACTCAAAAACGAAGTTGTGCCAAAACTATGAGACCTACATGGCCAATTCTTGCTCACCTAACACAACGTGGGGCCCTGTATAACATACTGGAAAATTAGCCTTCTAGCCTTTATGGTTTTGAAGAAATGGGCAATTCATTTTTTTATTGTGGCAAACGCATTATCTCAAAGAGCAAACACCTATTTTGGAAAGTAGTTGATATTTGTATTCTCACTGCTAAAAACCATCCCATATGCACAGTCAGTGTGGGGTATGGACAGATCAGTTGAAAAAGTTACATTTTGGGGTGTTTTAATGGGTGCTATTGGACAAAAGTTGCAGCTTTCACAAAACTCAAAAACGAAGTTGTGCCAAAACTATGAGAGCTACATGGCCAATTCTTGCTCACCTAACACAACGTGGGGCCCTGTATAACATACTGGAAAATTAGCCTTCTAGCCTTTATGGTTTTGAAGAAATGGGCAATTCATTTTTTTATTGTGGCAAACGCATTATCTCAAAGAGCAAACACCTATTTTGGAAAGTAGTTGATATTTGTATTCTCACTGCTAAAAACCATCCCATATGCACAGTCAGTGTGGGGTATGGACAGATCAGTTGAAAAAGTTACATTTTGGGGTGTTTTAATGGGTGCTACTGGACAAAAGTTGCAGCTTTCACAAAACTCAAAAACGAAGTTGTGCCAAAACTATGAGAGCTACATGGCCAATTCTTGCTCACCTAACACAACGTGGAGCCCTGTATAACATACTGGAAAATTAGCCTTCTAGCCTTTATGGTTTTGAAGAAATGGGCAATTCATTTTTTTATTGTGGCAAACGCATTATCTCAAAGAGCAAACACCTATTTTGGAAAGTAGTTGATATTTGTATTCTCACTGCTAAAAACCATCCCATATGCACAGTCAGTGTGGGGTATGGACAGATCAGTTGAAAAAGTTACATTTTGGGGTGTTTTAATGGGTGCTATTGGACAAAAGTTGCAGCTTTCACAAAACTCAAAAACGAAGTTGTGCCAAAACTATGAGAGCTACATGGCCAATTCTTGCTCACCTAACACAACGTGGGGCCCTGTATAACATACTGGAAAATTAGCCTTCTAGCCTTTATGGTTTTGAAGAAATGGGCAATTCATTTTTTTATTGTGGCAAACGCATTATCTCAAAGAGCAAACACCTGTTTTGGAAAGTAGTTGATATTTGTATTCTCACTGCTAAAAACCATCCCATATGCACAGTCAGTGTGGGGTATGGACAGATCAGTTGAAAAAGTTACATTTTGGGGTGTTTTAATGGGTGCTATTGGACAAAAGTTGCAGCTTTCACAAAACTCAAAAACGAAGTTGTGCCAAAACTATGAGAGCTACATGGCCAATTCTTGCTCACCTAACACAACGTGGGGCCCTGTATAACATACTGGAAAATTAGCCTTCTAGCCTTTATGGTTTTGAAGAAATGGGCAATTCATTTTTTTATTGTGGCAAACGCATTATCTCAAAGAGCAAACACCTGTTTTGGAAAGTAGTTGATATTTGTATTCTCACTGCTAAAAAACATCCCATATGCACAGTCAGTGTGGGGTATGGACAGATCAGTTGAAAAAGTTACATTTTGGGGTGTTTTAATGGGTGCTATTGGACAAAAGTTGCAGCTTTCACAAAACTCAAAAACGAAGTTGTGCCAAAACTATGAGACCTACATGGCCAATTCTTGCTCACCTAACACAACGTGGGGCCCTGTATAACATACTGGAAAATTAGCCTTCTAGCCTTTATGGTTTTGAAGAAATGGGCAATTCATTTTTTTATTGTGGCAAACGCATTATCTCAAAGAGCAAACACCTATTTTGGAAAGTAGTTGATATTTGTATTCTCACTGCTAAAAACCATCCCATATGCACAGTCAGTGTGGGGTATGGACAGATCAGTTGAAAAAGTTACATTTTGGGGTGTTTTAATGGGTGCTATTGGACAAAAGTTGCAGCTTTCACAAAACTCAAAAACGAAGTTGTGCCAAAACTATGAGAGCTACATGGCCAATTCTTGCTCACCTAACACAACGTGGGGCCCTGTATAACATACTGGAAAATTAGCCTTCTAGCCTTTATGGTTTTGAAGAAATGGGCAATTCATTTTTTTATTGTGGCAAACGCATTATCTCAAAGAGCAAACACCTGTTTTGGAAAGTAGTTGATATTTGTATTCTCACTGCTAAAAAACATCCCATATGCACAGTCAGTGTGGGGTATGGACAGATCAGTTGAAAAAGTTACATTTTGGGGTGTTTTAATGGGTGCTATTGGACAAAAGTTGCAGCTTTAACAAAACTCAAAAACGAAGTTGTGCCAAAACTATGAGACCTACATGGCCAATTCTTGCTCACCTAACACAACGTGGGGCCCTGTATAACATACTGGAAAATTAGCCTTCTAGCCTTTATGGTTTTGAAGAAATGGGCAATTCATTTTTTTATTGTGGCAAACGCATTATCTCAAAGAGCAAACACCTATTTTGGAAAGTAGTTGATATTTGTATTCTCACTGCTAAAAACCATCCCATATGCACAGTCAGTGTGGGGTATGGACAGATCAGTTGAAAAAGTTACATTTTGGGGTGTTTTAATGGGTGCTATTGGACAAAAGTTGCAGCTTTCACAAAACTCAAAAACGAAGTTGTGCCAAAACTATGAGAGCTACATGGCCAATTCTTGCTCACCTAACACAACGTGGGGCCCTGTATAACATACTGGAAAATTAGCCTTCTAGCCTTTATGGTTTTGAAGAAATGGGCAATTCATTTTTTTATTGTGGCAAACGCATTATCTCAAAGAGCAAACACCTATTTTGGAAAGTAGTTGATATTTGTATTCTCACTGCTAAAAACCATCCCATATGCACAG
Organism: Proterorhinus semilunaris; assembly: GCA_021464625.1. Taxonomy (NCBI): domain Eukaryota; kingdom Metazoa; phylum Chordata; class Actinopteri; order Gobiiformes; family Gobiidae; genus Proterorhinus; species Proterorhinus semilunaris. Next base: position 174,222 of record CM038355.1, on the reverse strand, counting down.
TCAGTGTGGGGTATGGACAGATCAGTTGAAAACGTTACATTTTGGGGTGTTTTAATGGGTGCTATTGGACAAAAGTTGCAGCTTTCACAAAACTCAAAAACGAAGTTGTGCCAAAACTATGAGAGCTACATGGCCAATTCTTGCTCACCTAACACAACGTGGGGCCCTGTATAACATACTGGAAAATTAGCCTTCTAGCCTTTATGGTTTTGAAGAAATGGGCAATTCATTTTTTTATTGTGGCAAACGCATTATCTCAAAGAGCAAACACCTATTTTGGAAAGTAGTTGATATTTGTATTCTCACTGCTAAAAACCATCCCATATGCACAGTCAGTGTGGGGTATGGACAGATCAGTTGAAAACGTTACATTTTGGGGTGTTTTAATGGGTGCTATTGGACAAAAGTTGCAGCTTTCACAAAACTCAAAAACGAAGTTGTGCCAAAACTATGAGAGCTACATGGCCAATTCTTGCTCACCTAACACAACGTGGGGCCCTGTATAACATACTGGAAAATTAGCCTTCTAGCCTTTATGGTTTTGAAGAAATGGGCAATTCATTTTTTTATTGTGGCAAACGCATTATCTCAAAGAGCAAACACCTATTTTGGAAAGTAGTTGATATTTGTATTCTCACTGCTAAAAAACATCCCATATGCACAGTCAGTGTGGGGTATGGACAGATCAGTTGAAAAAGTTACATTTTGGGGTGTTTTAATGGGTGCTATTGGACAAAAGTTGCAGCTTTCACAAAACTCAAAAACGAAGTTGTGCCAAAACTATGAGAGCTACATGGCCAATTCTTGCTCACCTAACACAACGTGGAGCCCTGTATAACATACTGGAAAATTAGCCTTCTAGCCTTTATGGTTTTGAAGAAATGGGCAATTCATTTTTTTATTGTGGCAAACGCATTATCTCAAAGAGCAAACACCTATTTTGGAAAGTAGTTGATATTTGTATTCTCACTGCTAAAAACCATCCCATATGTACAGTCAGTGTGGGGTATGGACAGATCAGTTGAAAAGGTTACATTTTGGGGTGTTTTAATGGGTGCTATTGGACAAAAGTTGCAGCTTTCACAAAACTCAAAAACGAAGTTGTGCCAAAACTATGAGAGCTACATGGCCAATTCTTGCTCACCTAACACAACGTGGGGCCCTGTATAACATACTGGAAAATTAGCCTTCTAGCCTTTATGGTTTTGAAGAAATGGGCAATTCATTTTTTTATTGTGGCAAACGCATTATCTCAAAGAGCAAACACCTGTTTTGGAAAGTAGTTGATATTTGTATTCTCACTGCTAAAAAACATCCCATATGCACAGTCAGTGTGGGGTATGGACAGATCAGTTGAAAAAGTTACATTTTGGGGTGTTTTAATGGGTGCTATTGGACAAAAGTTGCAGCTTTCACAAAACTCAAAAACGAAGTTGTGCCAAAACTATGAGACCTACATGGCCAATTCTTGCTCACCTAACACAACGTGGGGCCCTGTATAACATACTGGAAAATTAGCCTTCTAGCCTTTATGGTTTTGAAGAAATGGGCAATTCATTTTTTTATTGTGGCAAACGCATTATCTCAAAGAGCAAACACCTATTTTGGAAAGTAGTTGATATTTGTATTCTCACTGCTAAAAACCATCCCATATGCACAGTCAGTGTGGGGTATGGACAGATCAGTTGAAAAAGTTACATTTTGGGGTGTTTTAATGGGTGCTATTGGACAAAAGTTGCAGCTTTCACAAAACTCAAAAACGAAGTTGTGCCAAAACTATGAGAGCTACATGGCCAATTCTTGCTCACCTAACACAACGTGGGGCCCTGTATAACATACTGGAAAATTAGCCTTCTAGCCTTTATGGTTTTGAAGAAATGGGCAATTCATTTTTTTATTGTGGCAAACGCATTATCTCAAAGAGCAAACACCTATTTTGGAAAGTAGTTGATATTTGTATTCTCACTGCTAAAAACCATCCCATATGCACAGTCAGTGTGGGGTATGGACAGATCAGTTGAAAAAGTTACATTTTGGGGTGTTTTAATGGGTGCTACTGGACAAAAGTTGCAGCTTTCACAAAACTCAAAAACGAAGTTGTGCCAAAACTATGAGAGCTACATGGCCAATTCTTGCTCACCTAACACAACGTGGAGCCCTGTATAACATACTGGAAAATTAGCCTTCTAGCCTTTATGGTTTTGAAGAAATGGGCAATTCATTTTTTTATTGTGGCAAACGCATTATCTCAAAGAGCAAACACCTATTTTGGAAAGTAGTTGATATTTGTATTCTCACTGCTAAAAACCATCCCATATGCACAGTCAGTGTGGGGTATGGACAGATCAGTTGAAAAAGTTACATTTTGGGGTGTTTTAATGGGTGCTATTGGACAAAAGTTGCAGCTTTCACAAAACTCAAAAACGAAGTTGTGCCAAAACTATGAGAGCTACATGGCCAATTCTTGCTCACCTAACACAACGTGGGGCCCTGTATAACATACTGGAAAATTAGCCTTCTAGCCTTTATGGTTTTGAAGAAATGGGCAATTCATTTTTTTATTGTGGCAAACGCATTATCTCAAAGAGCAAACACCTGTTTTGGAAAGTAGTTGATATTTGTATTCTCACTGCTAAAAAACATCCCATATGCACAGTCAGTGTGGGGTATGGACAGATCAGTTGAAAAAGTTACATTTTGGGGTGTTTTAATGGGTGCTATTGGACAAAAGTTGCAGCTTTCACAAAACTCAAAAACGAAGTTGTGCCACAACTATGAGAGCTACATAGCCAATTCTTGCTCACCTAACACAACGTGGGGCCCTGTATAACATACTGGAAAATTAGCCTTCTAGCCTTTATGGTTTTGAAGAAATGGGCAATTCATTTTTTTATTGTGGCAAACGCATTATCTCAAAGAGCAAACACCTATTTTGGAAAGTAGTTGATATTTGTATTCTCACTGCTAAAAACCATCCCATATGCACAGTCAGTGTGGGGTATGGACAGATCAGTTGAAAAAGTTACATTTTGGGGTGTTTTAATGGGTGCTATTGGACAAAAGTTGCAGCTTTCACAAAACTCAAAAACGAAGTTGTGCCAAAACTATGAGAGCTACATGGCCAATTCTTGCTCACCTAACACAACCTGGGGCCCTCTATAACATACTGGAAAATTAGCCTTCTAGCCTTTATGGTTTTGAAGAAATGGGCAATTCATTTTTTTATTGTGGCAAACGCATTATCTCAAAGAGCAAACACCTATTTTGGAAAGTAGTTGATATTTGTATTCTCACTGCTAAAAACCATCCCATATGCACAGTCAGTGTGGGGTATGGACAGATCAGTTGAAAAAGTTACATTTTGGGGTGTTTTAATGGGTGCTATTGGACAAAAGTTGCAGCTTTCACAAAACTCAAAAACGAAGTTGTGCCAAAACTATGAGAGCTACATGGCCAATTCTTGCTCACCTAACACAACCTGGGGCCCTCTATAACATACTGGAAAATTAGCCTTCTAGCCTTTATGGTTTTGAAGAAATGGGCAATTCATTTTTTTATTGTGGCAAACGCATTATCTCAAAGAGCAAACACCTATTTTGGAAAGTAGTTGATATTTGTATTCTCACTGCTAAAAACCATCCCATATGCACAGTCAGTGTGGGGTATGGACAGATCAGTTGAAAAAGTTACATTTTGGGGTGTTTTAATGGGTGCTATTGGACAAAAGTTGCAGCTTTCACAAAACTCAAAAACGAAGTTGTGCCAAAACTATGAGAGCTACATGGCCAATTCTTGCTCACCTAACACAACCTGGGGCCCTCTATAACATACTGGAAAATTAGCCTTCTAGCCTTTATGGTTTTGAAGAAATGGGCAATTCATTTTTTTATTGTGGCAAACGCATTATCTCAAAGAGCAAACACCTATTTTGGAAAGTAGTTGATATTTGTATTCTCACTGCTAAAAACCATCCCATATGCACAGTCAGTGTGGGGTATGGACAGATCAGTTGAAAAAGTTACATTTTGGGGTGTTTTAATGGGTGCTATTGGACAAAAGTTGCAGCTTTCACAAAACTCAAAAACGAAGTTGTGCCAAAACTATGAGAGCTACATGGCCAATTCTTGCTCACCTAACACAACGTGGGGCCCTGTATAACATACTGGAAAATTAGCCTTTATGGTTTTGAAGAAATGGGCAATTCATTTTTTTATTGTGGCAAACGCATTATCTCAAAGAGCAAACACCTGTTTTGGAAAGTAGTTGATATTTGTATTCTCACTGCTAAAAAACATCCCATATGCACAGTCAGTGTGGGGTATGGACAGATCAGTTGAAAAAGTTACATTTTGGGGTGTTTTAATGGGTGCTATTGGACAAAAGTTGCAGCTTTCACAAAACTCAAAAACGAAGTTGTGCCAAAACTATGAGAGCTACATGGCCAATTCTTGCTCACCTAACACAACGTGGGGCCCTGTATAACATACTGGAAAATTAGCCTTCTAGCCTTTATGGTTTTGAAGAAATGGGCAATTCATTTTTTTATTGTGGCAAACGCATTATCTCAAAGAGAAAACACCTATTTTGGAAAGTAGTTGATATTTGTATTCTCACTGCTAAAAACCATCCCATATGCACAGTCAGTGTGGGGTATGGACAGATCAGTTGAAAAAGTTACATTTTGGGGTGTTTTAATGGGTGCTATTGGACAAAAGTTGCAGCTTTCACAAAACTCAAAAACGAAGTTGTGCCAAAACTATGAGAGCTACATGGCCAATTCTTGCTCACCTAACACAACGTGGGGCCCTGTATAACATACTGGAAAATTAGCCTTCTAGCCTTTATGGTTTTGAAGAAATGGGCAATTCATTTTTTTATTGTGGCAAACGCATTATCTCAAAGAGCAAACACCTGTTTTGGAAAGTAGTTGATATTTGTATTCTCACTGCTAAAAAACATCCCATATGCACAGTCAGTGTGGGGTATGGACAGATCAGTTGAAAAAGTTACATTTTGGGGTGTTTTAATGGGTGCTATTGGACAAAAGTTGCAGCTTTCACAAAACTCAAAAACGAAGTTGTGCCAAAACTATGAGAGCTACATGGCCAATTCTTGCTCACCTAACACAACGTGGGGCCCTGTATAACATACTGGAAAATTAGCCTTCTAGCCTTTATGGTTTTGAAGAAATGGGCAATTCATTTTTTTATTGTGGCAAACGCATTATCTCAAAGAGCAAACACCTATTTTGGAAAGTAGTTGATATTTGTATTCTCACTGCTAAAAACCATCCCATATGCACAGTCAGTGTGGGGTATGGACAGATCAGTTGAAAAAGTTACATTTTGGGGTGTTTTAATGGGTGCTATTGGACAAAAGTTGCAGCTTTCACAAAACTCAAAAACGAAGTTGTGCCAAAACTATGAGAGCTACATGGCCAATTCTTGCTCACCTAACACAACGTGGGGCCCTGTATAACATACTGGAAAATTAGCCTTCTAGCCTTTATGGTTTTGAAGAAATGGGCAATTCATTTTTTTATTGTGGCAAACGCATTATCTCAAAGAGCAAACACCTGTTTTGGAAAGTAGTTGATATTTGTATTCTCACTGCTAAAAACCATCCCATATGCACAGTCAGTGTGGGGTATGGACAGATCAGTTGAAAAAGTTACATTTTGGGGTGTTTTAATGGGTGCTATTGGACAAAAGTTGCAGCTTTCACAAAACTCAAAAACGAAGTTGTGCCAAAACTATGAGAGCTACATGGCCAATTCTTGCTCACCTAACACAACGTGGGGCCCTGTATAACATACTGGAAAATTAGCCTTCTAGCCTTTATGGTTTTGAAGAAATGGGCAATTCATTTTTTTATTGTGGCAAACGCATTATCTCAAAGAGCAAACACCTGTTTTGGAAAGTAGTTGATATTTGTATTCTCACTGCTAAAAAACATCCCATATGCACAGTCAGTGTGGGGTATGGACAGATCAGTTGAAAAAGTTACATTTTGGGGTGTTTTAATGGGTGCTATTGGACAAAAGTTGCAGCTTTCACAAAACTCAAAAACGAAGTTGTGCCAAAACTATGAGACCTACATGGCCAATTCTTGCTCACCTAACACAACGTGGGGCCCTGTATAACATACTGGAAAATTAGCCTTCTAGCCTTTATGGTTTTGAAGAAATGGGCAATTCATTTTTTTATTGTGGCAAACGCATTATCTCAAAGAGCAAACACCTATTTTGGAAAGTAGTTGATATTTGTATTCTCACTGCTAAAAACCATCCCATATGCACAGTCAGTGTGGGGTATGGACAGATCAGTTGAAAAAGTAACATTTTGGGGTGTTTTAATGGGTGCTATTGGACAAAAGTTGCAGCTTTCACAAAACTCAAAAACGAAGTTGTGCCAAAACTATGAGAGCTACATGGCCAATTCTTGCTCACCTAACACAACGTGGGGCCCTGTATAACATACTGGAAAATTAGCCTTCTAGCCTTTATGGTTTTGAAGAAATGGGCAATTCATTTTTTTATTGTGGCAAACGCATTATCTCAAAGAGCAAACACCTGTTTTGGAAAGTAGTTGATATTTGTATTCTCACTGCTAAAAAACATCCCATATGCACAGTCAGTGTGGGGTATGGACAGATCAGTTGAAAAAGTTACATTTTGGGGTGTTTTAATGGGTGCTATTGGACAAAAGTTGCAGCTTTCACAAAACTCAAAAACGAAGTTGTGCCAAAACTATGAGACCTACATGGCCAATTCTTGCTCACCTAACACAACGTGGGGCCCTGTATAACATACTGGAAAATTAGCCTTCTAGCCTTTATGGTTTTGAAGAAATGGGCAATTCATTTTTTTATTGTGGCAAACGCATTATCTCAAAGAGCAAACACCTATTTTGGAAAGTAGTTGATATTTGTATTCTCACTGCTAAAAACCATCCCATATGCACAGTCAGTGTGGGGTATGGACAGATCAGTTGAAAAAGTTACATTTTGGGGTGTTTTAATGGGTGCTATTGGACAAAAGTTGCAGCTTTCACAAAACTCAAAAACGAAGTTGTGCCAAAACTATGAGAGCTACATGGCCAATTCTTGCTCACCTAACACAACGTGGGGCCCTGTATAACATACTGGAAAATTAGCCTTCTAGCCTTTATGGTTTTGAAGAAATGGGCAATTCATTTTTTTATTGTGGCAAACGCATTATCTCAAAGAGCAAACACCTATTTTGGAAAGTAGTTGATATTTGTATTCTCACTGCTAAAAACCATCCCATATGCACAGTCAGTGTGGGGTATGGACAGATCAGTTGAAAACGTTACATTTTGGGGTGTTTTAATGGGTGCTATTGGACAAAAGTTGCAGCTTTCACAAAACTCAAAAACGAAGTTGTGCCAAAACTATGAGAGCTACATGGCCAATTCTTGCTCACCTAACACAACGTGGGGCCCTGTATAACATACTGGAAAATTAGCCTTCTAGCCTTTATGGTTTTGAAGAAATGGGCAATTCATTTTTTTATTGTGGCAAACGCATTATCTCAAAGAGCAAACACCTATTTTGGAAAGTAGTTGATATTTGTATTCTCACTGCTAAAAACCATCCCATATGCACAGTCAGTGTGGGGTATGGACAGATCAGTTGAAAACGTTACATTTTGGGGTGTTTTAATGGGTGCTATTGGACAAAAGTTGCAGCTTTCACAAAACTCAAAAACGAAGTTGTGCCAAAACTATGAGAGCTACATGGCCAATTCTTGCTCACCTAACACAACGTGGGGCCCTGTATAACATACTGGAAAATTAGCCTTCTAGCCTTTATGGTTTTGAAGAAATGGGCAATTCATTTTTTTATTGTGGCAAACGCATTATCTCAAAGAGCAAACACCTATTTTGGAAAGTAGTTGATATTTGTATTCTCACTGCTAAAAAACATCCCATATGCACAGTCAGTGTGGGGTATGGACAGATCAGTTGAAAAAGTTACATTTTGGGGTGTTTTAATGGGTGCTATTGGACAAAAGTTGCAGCTTTCACAAAACTCAAAAACGAAGTTGTGCCAAAACTATGAGAGCTACATGGCCAATTCTTGCTCACCTAACACAACGTGGAGCCCTGTATAACATACTGGAAAATTAGCCTTCTAGCCTTTATGGTTTTGAAGAAATGGGCAATTCATTTTTTTATTGTGGCAAACGCATTATCTCAAAGAGCAAACACCTATTTTGGAAAGTAGTTGATATTTGTATTCTCACTGCTAAAAACCATCCCATATGTACAGTCAGTGTGGGGTATGGACAGATCAGTTGAAAAGGTTACATTTTGGGGTGTTTTAATGGGTGCTATTGGACAAAAGTTGCAGCTTTCACAAAACTCAAAAACGAAGTTGTGCCAAAACTATGAGAGCTACATGGCCAATTCTTGCTCACCTAACACAACGTGGGGCCCTGTATAACATACTGGAAAATTAGCCTTCTAGCCTTTATGGTTTTGAAGAAATGGGCAATTCATTTTTTTATTGTGGCAAACGCATTATCTCAAAGAGCAAACACCTGTTTTGGAAAGTAGTTGATATTTGTATTCTCACTGCTAAAAAACATCCCATATGCACAGTCAGTGTGGGGTATGGACAGATCAGTTGAAAAAGTTACATTTTGGGGTGTTTTAATGGGTGCTATTGGACAAAAGTTGCAGCTTTCACAAAACTCAAAAACGAAGTTGTGCCAAAACTATGAGACCTACATGGCCAATTCTTGCTCACCTAACACAACGTGGGGCCCTGTATAACATACTGGAAAATTAGCCTTCTAGCCTTTATGGTTTTGAAGAAATGGGCAATTCATTTTTTTATTGTGGCAAACGCATTATCTCAAAGAGCAAACACCTATTTTGGAAAGTAGTTGATATTTGTATTCTCACTGCTAAAAACCATCCCATATGCACAGTCAGTGTGGGGTATGGACAGATCAGTTGAAAAAGTTACATTTTGGGGTGTTTTAATGGGTGCTATTGGACAAAAGTTGCAGCTTTCACAAAACTCAAAAACGAAGTTGTGCCAAAACTATGAGAGCTACATGGCCAATTCTTGCTCACCTAACACAACGTGGGGCCCTGTATAACATACTGGAAAATTAGCCTTCTAGCCTTTATGGTTTTGAAGAAATGGGCAATTCATTTTTTTATTGTGGCAAACGCATTATCTCAAAGAGCAAACACCTATTTTGGAAAGTAGTTGATATTTGTATTCTCACTGCTAAAAACCATCCCATATGCACAGTCAGTGTGGGGTATGGACAGATCAGTTGAAAAAGTTACATTTTGGGGTGTTTTAATGGGTGCTACTGGACAAAAGTTGCAGCTTTCACAAAACTCAAAAACGAAGTTGTGCCAAAACTATGAGAGCTACATGGCCAATTCTTGCTCACCTAACACAACGTGGAGCCCTGTATAACATACTGGAAAATTAGCCTTCTAGCCTTTATGGTTTTGAAGAAATGGGCAATTCATTTTTTTATTGTGGCAAACGCATTATCTCAAAGAGCAAACACCTATTTTGGAAAGTAGTTGATATTTGTATTCTCACTGCTAAAAACCATCCCATATGCACAGTCAGTGTGGGGTATGGACAGATCAGTTGAAAAAGTTACATTTTGGGGTGTTTTAATGGGTGCTATTGGACAAAAGTTGCAGCTTTCACAAAACTCAAAAACGAAGTTGTGCCAAAACTATGAGAGCTACATGGCCAATTCTTGCTCACCTAACACAACGTGGGGCCCTGTATAACATACTGGAAAATTAGCCTTCTAGCCTTTATGGTTTTGAAGAAATGGGCAATTCATTTTTTTATTGTGGCAAACGCATTATCTCAAAGAGCAAACACCTGTTTTGGAAAGTAGTTGATATTTGTATTCTCACTGCTAAAAACCATCCCATATGCACAGTCAGTGTGGGGTATGGACAGATCAGTTGAAAAAGTTACATTTTGGGGTGTTTTAATGGGTGCTATTGGACAAAAGTTGCAGCTTTCACAAAACTCAAAAACGAAGTTGTGCCAAAACTATGAGAGCTACATGGCCAATTCTTGCTCACCTAACACAACGTGGGGCCCTGTATAACATACTGGAAAATTAGCCTTCTAGCCTTTATGGTTTTGAAGAAATGGGCAATTCATTTTTTTATTGTGGCAAACGCATTATCTCAAAGAGCAAACACCTGTTTTGGAAAGTAGTTGATATTTGTATTCTCACTGCTAAAAAACATCCCATATGCACAGTCAGTGTGGGGTATGGACAGATCAGTTGAAAAAGTTACATTTTGGGGTGTTTTAATGGGTGCTATTGGACAAAAGTTGCAGCTTTCACAAAACTCAAAAACGAAGTTGTGCCACAACTATGAGAGCTACATGGCCAATTCTTGCTCACCTAACACAACGTGGGGCCCTGTATAACATACTGGAAAATTAGCCTTCTAGCCTTTATGGTTTTGAAGAAATGGGCAATTCATTTTTTTATTGTGGCAAACGCATTATCTCAAAGAGCAAACACCTATTTTGGAAAGTAGTTGATATTTGTATTCTCACTGCTAAAAACCATCCCATATGCACAGTCAGTGTGGGGTATGGACAGATCAGTTGAAAAAGTTACATTTTGGGGTGTTTTAATGGGTGCTATTGGACAAAAGTTGCAGCTTTCACAAAACTCAAAAACGAAGTTGTGCCAAAACTATGAGAGCTACATGGCCAATTCTTGCTCACCTAACACAACCTGGGGCCCTCTATAACATACTGGAAAATTAGCCTTCTAGCCTTTATGGTTTTGAAGAAATGGGCAATTCATTTTTTTATTGTGGCAAACGCATTATCTCAAAGAGCAAACACCTATTTTGGAAAGTAGTTGATATTTGTATTCTCACTGCTAAAAACCATCCCATATGCACAGTCAGTGTGGGGTATGGACAGATCAGTTGAAAAAGTTACATTTTGGGGTGTTTTAATGGGTGCTATTGGACAAAAGTTGCAGCTTTCACAAAACTCAAAAACGAAGTTGTGCCAAAACTATGAGAGCTACATGGCCAATTCTTGCTCACCTAACACAACCTGGGGCCCTCTATAACATACTGGAAAATTAGCCTTCTAGCCTTTATGGTTTTGAAGAAATGGGCAATTCATTTTTTTATTGTGGCAAACGCATTATCTCAAAGAGCAAACACCTATTTTGGAAAGTAGTTGATATTTGTATTCTCACTGCTAAAAACCATCCCATATGCACAGTCAGTGTGGGGTATGGACAGATCAGTTGAAAAAGTTACATTTTGGGGTGTTTTAATGGGTGCTATTGGACAAAAGTTGCAGCTTTCACAAAACTCAAAAACGAAGTTGTGCCAAAACTATGGGAGCTACATGGCCAATTCTTGCTCACCTAACACAACGTGGGGCCCTGTATAACATACTGGAAAATTAGCCTTCTAGCCTTTATGGTTTTGAAGAAATGGGCAATTCATTTTTTTTATTGTGGCAAACGCATTATCTCAAAGAGCAAACACCTATTTTGGAAAGTAGTTGATATTTGTATTCTCACTGCTAAAAACCATCCCATATGCACAGTCAGTGTGGGGTATGGACAGATCAGTTGAAAAAGTTACATTTTGGGGTGTTTTAATGGGTGCTATTGGACAAAAGTTGCAGCTTTCACAAAACTCAAAAACGAAGTTGTGCCAAAACTATGAGAGCTACATGGCCAATTCTTGCTCACCTAACACAACGTGGGGCCCTGTATAACATACTGGAAAATTAGCCTTCTAGCCTTTATGGTTTTGAAGAAATGGGCAATTCATTTTTTTATTGTGGCAAACGCATTATCTCAAAGAGCAAACACCTATTTTGGAAAGTAGTTGATATTTGTATTCTCACTGCTAAAAACCATCCCATATGCACAGTCAGTGTGGGGTATGGACAGATCAGTTGAAAAAGTTACATTTTGGGGTGTTTTAATGGGTGCTATTGGACAAAAGTTGCAGCTTTCACAAAACTCAAAAACGAAGTTGTGCCAAAACTATGAGAGCTACATGGCCAATTCTTGCTCACCTAACACAACGTGGGGCCCTGTATAACATACTGGAAAATTAGCCTTCTAGCCTTTATGGTTTTGAAGAAATGGGCAATTCATTTTTTTATTGTGGCAAACGCATTATCTCAAAGAGCAAACACCTACTTTGGAAAGTAGTTGATATTTGTATTCTCACTGCTAAAAACCATCCCATATGCACAGTCAGTGTGGGGTATGGACAGATCAGTTGAAAAAGTTACATTTTGGGGTGTTTTAATGGGTGCTGTTGGACAAAAGTTGCAGCTTTCACAAAACTCAAAAACGAAGTTGTGCCAAAACTATGAGAGCTACATGGCCAATTCTTGCTCACCTAACACAACGTGGGGCCCTGTATAACATACTGGAAAATTAGCCTTTATGGTTTTGAAGAAATGGGCAATTCATTTTTTTATTGTGGCAAACGCATTATCTCAAAGAGCAAACACCTGTTTTGGAAAGTAGTTGATATTTGTATTCTCACTGCTAAAAAACATCCCATATGCACAGTCAGTGTGGGGTATGGACAGATCAGTTGAAAAAGTTACATTTTGGGGTGTTTTAATGGGTGCTATTGGACAAAAGTTGCAGCTTTCACAAAACTCAAAAACGAAGTTGTGCCGAAACTATGAGAGCTACATGGCTAATTCTTGCTCACCTAACACAACGTGGGGCCCTGTATAACATACTGGAAAATTAGCCTTCTAGCCTTTATGGTTTTGAAGAAATGGGCAATTCATTTTTTTGTTGTCGCAAACGCATTATCTCAAAGAGCAAACACCTATTTTGGAAAGTAGTTGATATTTGTATTCTCACTGCTAAAAACCATCCCATATGCACAGTCAGTGTGGGGTATGGACAGATCAGTTGAAAAAGTTACATTTTGGGGTTTTTTAATGGGTGCTATTGGACAAAAGTTGCAGCTTTCACAAAACTCAAAAACGAAGTTGTGCCAAAACTATGAGAGCTACATGGCCAATTCTTGCTCACCTAACGCAACGTGGGGCCCTGTATAACATACTGGAAAATTAGCCTTCTAGCCTTCATGGTTTTGAAGAAATGGGCAATTCATTTTTTTATTGTCGCAAACGCATTATCTCAAAGAGCAAACACCTATTTTGGAAAGTAGTTGATATTTGTATTCTCACTGCTAAAAACCATCCCATATGCACAGTCAGTGTGGGGTATGGACAGATCAGTTGAAAAAGTTACATTTTGGGGTTTTTTAATGGGTGCTATTGGACAAAAGTTGCAGCTTTCACAAAACTCAAAAACGAAGTTGTGCCAAAACTATGAGAGCTACATGGCCAATTCTTGCTCACCTAACACAACGTGGGGCCCTGTATAACATACTGGAAAATTAGCCTTCTAGCCTTTATGGTTTTGAAGAAATGGGCAATTCATTTTTTTATTGTGGCAAACGCATTATCTCAAAGAGAAAACACCTATTTTGGAAAGTAGTTGATATTTGTATTCTCACTGCTAAAAACCATCCCATATGCACAGTCAGTGTGGGGTATGGACAGATCAGTTGAAAAAGTTACATTTTGGGGTGTTTTAATGGGTGCTATTGGACAAAAGTTGCAGCTTTCACAAAACTCAAAAACGAAGTTGTGCCAAAACTATGAGAGCTACATGGCCAATTCTTGCTCACCTAACACAACGTGGGGCCCTGTATAACATACTGGAAAATTAGCCTTCTAGCCTTTATGGTTTTGAAGAAATGGGCAATTCATTTTTTTATTGTGGCAAACGCATTATCTCAAAGAGCAAACACCTGTTTTGGAAAGTAGTTGATATTTGTATTCTCACTGCTAAAAAACATCCCATAGGCACAGTCAGTGTGGGGTATGGACAGATCAGTTGAAAAAGTTACATTTTGGGGTGTTTTAATGGGTGCTATTGGACAAAAGTTGCAGCGTTCACAAAACTCAAAAACGAAGTTGTGCCAAAACTATGAGAGCTACATGGCCAATTCTTGCTCACCTAACACAACGTGGGGCCCTGTATAACATACTGGAAAATTAGCCTTCTAGCCTTTATGGTTTTGAAGAAATGGGCAATTCATTTTTTTATTGTGGCAAACGCATTATCTCAAAGAGCAAACACCTATTTTGGAAAGTAGTTGATATTTGTATTCTCACTGCAAAAAAACCATCCCATATGCACAGTCAGTGTGGGGTATGGACAGATCAGTTGAAAAAGTTACATTTTGGGGTGTTTTAATGGGTGCTATTGGACAAAAGTTGCAGCTTTCACAAAACTCAAAAACGAAGTTGTGCCAAAACTATGAGAGCTACATGGCCAATTCTTGCTCACCTAACACAACGTGGGGCCCTGTATAACATACTGGAAAATTAGCCTTCTAGCCTTTATGGTTTTGAAGAAATGGGCAATTCATTTTTTTATTGTGGCAAACGCATTATCTCAAAGAGCAAACACCTATTTTGGAAAGTACTTGATATTTGTATTCTCACTGCTAAAAACCATCCCATATGCACAGTCAGTGTGGGGTATGGACAGATCAGTTGAAAAAGTTACATTTTGGGGTGTTTTAATGGGTGCTATTGGACAAAAGTTGCAGCTTTCACAAAACTCAAAAACGAAGTTGTGCCAAAACTATGGGAGCTACATGGCCAATTCTTGCTCACCTAACACAACGTGGGGCCCTGTATAACATACTGGAAAATTAGCCTTCTAGCCTTTATGGTTTTGAAGAAATGGGCAATTCATTTTTTTATTGTGGCAAACGCATTATCTCAAAGAGCAAACACCTATTTTGGAAAGTAGTTGATATTTGTATTCTCACTGCTAAAAACCATCCCATATGCACAGTCAGTGTGGGGTATGGACAGATCAGTTGAAAAAGTTACATTTTGGGGTGTTTTAATGGGTGCTATTGGACAAAAGTTGCAGCTTTCACAAAACTCAAAAACGAAGTTGTGCCAAAACTATGAGAGCTACATGGCCAATTCTTGCTCACCTAACACAACGTGGGGCCCTGTATAACATACTGGAAAATTAGCCTTCTAGCCTTTATGGTTTTGAAGAAATGGGCAATTCATTTTTTTATTGTGGCAAACGCATTATCTCAAAGAGCAAACACCTATTTTGGAAAGTAGTTGATATTTGTATTCTCACTGCTAAAAACCATCCCATATGCACAGTCAGTGTGGGGTATGGACAGATCAGTTGAAAAAGTTACATTTTGGGGTGTTTTAATGGGTGCTATTGGACAAAAGTTGCAGCTTTCACAAAACTCAAAAACGAAGTTGTGCCAAAACTATGAGAGCTACATGGCCAATTCTTGCTCACCTAACACAACGTGGGGCCCTGTATAACATACTGGAAAATTAGCCTTCTAGCCTTTATGGTTTTGAAGAAATGGGCAATTCATTTTTTTATTGTGGCAAACGCATTATCTCAAAGAGCAAACACCTGTTTTGGAAAGTAGTTGATATTTGTATTCTCACTGCTAAAAAACATCCCATATGCACAGTCAGTGTGGGGTATGGACAGATCAGTTGAAAAAGTTACATTTTGGGGTGTTTTAATGGGTGCTATTGGACAAAAGTTGCAGCTTTCACAAAACTCAAAAACGAAGTTGTGCCAAAACTATGAGAGCTACATGGCCAATTCTTGCTCACCTAACGCAACGTGGGGCCCTGTATAACATACTGGAAAATTAGCCTTCTAGCCTTTATGGTTTTGAAGAAATGGGCAATTCATTTTTTTATTGTCGCAAACGCATTATCTCAAAGAGCAAACACCTATTTTGGAACGTAGTTGATATTTGTATTCTCACTGCTAAAAACCATCCCATATGCACAGTCAGTGTGGGGTATGGACAGATCAGTTGAAAAAGTTACATTTTGGGGTGTTTTAATGGGTGCTTATTGGACAAAAGTTGCAGCTTTCACAAAACTCAAAAACGAAGTTGTGCCAAAACTATGAGAGCTACATGGCCAATTCTTGCTCACCTAACGCAACGTGGGGCCCTGTATAACATACTGGAAAATTAGCCTTCTAGCCTTTATGGTTTTGAAGAAATGGGCAATTCATTTTTTTATTGTCGCAAACGCATTATCTCAAAGAGCAAACACCTATTTTGGAAAGTAGTTGATATTTGTATTCTCACTGCTAAAAACCATCCCATATGCACAGTCAGTGTGGGGTATGGACAGATCAGTTGAAAAAGTTACATTTTGGGGTGTTTTAATGGGTGCTGTTGGACAAAAGTTGCAGCTTTCACAAAACTCAAAAACGAAGTTGTGCCAAAACTATGAGAGCTACATGGCCAATTCTTACTCACCTAACACAACGTGGGGCCCTGTATAACATACTGGAAAATTAGCCTTTATGGTTTTGAAGAAATGGGCAATTCATTTTTTTATTGTGGCAAACGCATTATCTCAAAGAGCAAACACCTGTTTTGGAAAGTAGTTGATATTTGTATTCTCACTGCTAAAAAACATCCCATATGCACAGTCAGTGTGGGGTATGGACAGATCAGTTGAAAAAGTTACATTTTGGGGTGTTTTAATGGGTGCTATTGGACAAAAGTTGCAGCTTTCACAAAACTCAAAAACGAAGTTGTGCCAAAACTATGAGAGCTACATGGCCAATTCTTGCTCACCTAACACAACGTGGGGCCCTGTATAACATACTGGAAAATTAGCCTTCTAGCCTTTATGGTTTTGAAGAAATGGGCAATTCATTTTTTTATTGTGGCAAACGCATTATCTCAAAGAGAAAACACCTATTTTGGAAAGTAGTTGATATTTGTATTCTCACTGCTAAAAACCATCCCATATGCACAGTCAGTGTGAGGTATGGACAGATCAGTTGAAAAAGTTACATTTTGGGGTGTTTTAATGGGTGCTATTGGACAAAAGTTGCAGCTTTCACAAAACTCAAAAACGAAGTTGTGCCAAAACTATGAGAGCTACATGGCCAATTCTTGCTCACCTAACACAACGTGGGGCCCTGTATAACATACTGGAAAATTAGCCTTCTAGCCTTTATGGTTTTGAAGAAATGGGCAATTCATTTTTTTATTGTGGCAAACGCATTATCTCAAAGAGCAAACACCTATTTTGGAAAGTAGTTGATATTTGTATTCTCACTGCTAAAAACCATCCCATATGCACAGTCAGTGTGGGGTATGGACAGATCAGTTGAAAAAGTTACATTTTGGGGTGTTTTAATGGGTGCTATTGGACAAAAGTTGCAGCTTTCACAAAACTCAAAAACGAAGTTGTGCCAAAACTATGAGAGCTACATGGCCAATTCTTGCTCACCTAACACAACGTGGGGCCCTGTATAACATACTGGAAAATTAGCCTTCTAGCCTTTATGGTTTTGAAGAAATGGGCAATTCATTTTTTTATTGTGGCAAACGCATTATCTCAAAGAGCAAACACCTATTTTGGAAAGTAGTTGATATTTGTATTCTCACTGCTAAAAACCATCCCATATGCACAGTCAGTGTGGGGTATGGACAGATCAGTTGAAAAAGTTACATTTTGGGGTGTTTTAATGGGTGCTACTGGACAAAAGTTGCAGCTTTCACAAAACTCAAAAACGAAGTTGTGCCAAAACTATGAGAGCTACATGGCCAATTCTTGCTCACCTAACACAACGTGGAGCCCTGTATAACATACTGGAAAATTAGCCTTCTAGCCTTTATGGTTTTGAAGAAATGGGCAATTCATTTTTTTATTGTGGCAAACGCATTATCTCAAAGAGCAAACACCTATTTTGGAAAGTAGTTGATATTTGTATTCTCACTGCTAAAAACCATCCCATATGCACAGTCAGTGTGGGGTATGGACAGATCAGTTGAAAAAGTTACATTTTGGGGTGTTTTAATGGGTGCTATTGGACAAAAGTTGCAGCTTTCACAAAACTCAAAAACGAAGTTGTGCCAAAACTATGAGAGCTACATGGCCAATTCTTGCTCACCTAACACAACGTGGGGCCCTGTATAACATACTGGAAAATTAGCCTTCTAGCCTTTATGGTTTTGAAGAAATGGGCAATTCATTTTTTTATTGTGGCAAACGCATTATCTCAAAGAGCAAACACCTGTTTTGGAAAGTAGTTGATATTTGTATTCTCACTGCTAAAAACCATCCCATATGCACAGTCAGTGTGGGGTATGGACAGATCAGTTGAAAAAGTTACATTTTGGGGTGTTTTAATGGGTGCTATTGGACAAAAGTTGCAGCTTTCACAAAACTCAAAAACGAAGTTGTGCCAAAACTATGAGAGCTACATGGCCAATTCTTGCTCACCTAACACAACGTGGGGCCCTGTATAACATACTGGAAAATTAGCCTTCTAGCCTTTATGGTTTTGAAGAAATGGGCAATTCATTTTTTTATTGTGGCAAACGCATTATCTCAAAGAGCAAACACCTGTTTTGGAAAGTAGTTGATATTTGTATTCTCACTGCTAAAAAACATCCCATATGCACAGTCAGTGTGGGGTATGGACAGATCAGTTGAAAAAGTTACATTTTGGGGTGTTTTAATGGGTGCTATTGGACAAAAGTTGCAGCTTTCACAAAACTCAAAAACGAAGTTGTGCCACAACTATGAGAGCTACATGGCCAATTCTTGCTCACCTAACACAACGTGGGGCCCTGTATAACATACTGGAAAATTAGCCTTCTAGCCTTTATGGTTTTGAAGAAATGGGCAATTCATTTTTTTATTGTGGCAAACGCATTATCTCAAAGAGCAAACACCTATTTTGGAAAGTAGTTGATATTTGTATTCTCACTGCTAAAAACCATCCCATATGCACAGTCAGTGTGGGGTATGGACAGATCAGTTGAAAAAGTTACATTTTGGGGTGTTTTAATGGGTGCTATTGGACAAAAGTTGCAGCTTTCACAAAACTCAAAAACGAAGTTGTGCCAAAACTATGAGAGCTACATGGCCAATTCTTGCTCACCTAACACAACCTGGGGCCCTCTATAACATACTGGAAAATTAGCCTTCTAGCCTTTATGGTTTTGAAGAAATGGGCAATTCATTTTTTTATTGTGGCAAACGCATTATCTCAAAGAGCAAACACCTATTTTGGAAAGTAGTTGATATTTGTATTCTCACTGCTAAAAACCATCCCATATGCACAGTCAGTGTGGGGTATGGACAGATCAGTTGAAAAAGTTACATTTTGGGGTGTTTTAATGGGTGCTATTGGACAAAAGTTGCAGCTTTCACAAAACTCAAAAACGAAGTTGTGCCAAACCTATGGGAGCTACATGGCCAATTCTTGCTCACCTAACACAACGTGGGGCCCTGTATAACATACTGGAAAATTAGCCTTCTAGCCTTTATGGTTTTGAAGAAATGGGCAATTCATTTTTTTTATTGTGGCAAACGCATTATCTCAAAGAGCAAACACCTATTTTGGAAAGTAGTTGATATTTGTATTCTCACTGCTAAAAACCATCCCATATGCACAGTCAGTGTGGGGTATGGACAGATCAGTTGAAAAAGTTACATTTTGGGGTGTTTTAATGGGTGCTATTGGACAAAAGTTGCAGCTTTCACAAAACTCAAAAACGAAGTTGTGCCAAAACTATGAGAGCTACATGGCCAATTCTTGCTCACCTAACACAACGTGGGGCCCTGTATAACATACTGGAAAATTAGCCTTCTAGCCTTTATGGTTTTGAAGAAATGGGCAATTCATTTTTTTATTGTGGCAAACGCATTATCTCAAAGAGCAAACACCTATTTTGGAAAGTAGTTGATATTTGTATTCTCACTGCTAAAAACCATCCCATATGCACAGTCAGTGTGGGGTATGGACAGATCAGTTGAAAAAGTTACATTTTGGGGTGTTTTAATGGGTGCTATTGGACAAAAGTTGCAGCTTTCACAAAACTCAAAAACGAAGTTGTGCCAAAACTATGGGAGCTACATGGCCAATTCTTGCTCACCTAACACAACGTGGGGCCCTGTATAACATACTGGAAAATTAGCCTTCTAGCCTTTATGGTTTTGAAGAAATGGGCAATTCATTTTTTTATTGTGGCAAACGCATTATCTCAAAGAGCAAACACCTACTTTGGAAAGTAGTTGATATTTGTATTCTCACTGCTAAAAACCATCCCATATGCACAGTCAGTGTGGGG
This sequence comes from Proterorhinus semilunaris, assembly GCA_021464625.1. NCBI lineage: Eukaryota > Metazoa > Chordata > Actinopteri > Gobiiformes > Gobiidae > Proterorhinus > Proterorhinus semilunaris. The sequence goes on along the minus strand of CM038355.1, from coordinate 153,979 downwards.
TATGGACAGATCAGTTGAAAAAGTTACATTTTGGGGTGTTTTAATGGGTGCTGTTGGACAAAAGTTGCAGCTTTCACAAAACTCAAAAACGAAGTTGTGCCAAAACTATGAGAGCTACATGGCCAATTCTTGCTCACCTAACACAACGTGGGGCCCTGTATAACATACTGGAAAATTAGCCTTTATGGTTTTGAAGAAATGGGCAATTCATTTTTTTATTGTGGCAAACGCATTATCTCAAAGAGCAAACACCTGTTTTGGAAAGTAGTTGATATTTGTATTCTCACTGCTAAAAAACATCCCATATGCACAGTCAGTGTGGGGTATGGACAGATCAGTTGAAAAAGTTACATTTTGGGGTGTTTTAATGGGTGCTATTGGACAAAAGTTGCAGCTTTCACAAAACTCAAAAACGAAGTTGTGCCAAAACTATGAGAGCTACATGGCCAATTCTTGCTCACCTAACACAACGTGGGGCCCTGTATAACATACTGGAAAATTAGCCTTCTAGCCTTTATGGTTTTGAAGAAATGGGCAATTCATTTTTTTATTGTGGCAAACGCATTATCTCAAAGAGCAAACACCTGTTTTGGAAAGTAGTTGATATTTGTATTCTCACTGCTAAAAAACATCCCATAGGCACAGTCAGTGTGGGGTATGGACAGATCAGTTGAAAAAGTTACATTTTGGGGTGTTTTAATGGGTGCTATTGGACAAAAGTTGCAGCGTTCACAAAACTCAAAAACGAAGTTGTGCCAAAACTATGAGAGCTACATGGCCAATTCTTGCTCACCTAACACAACGTGGGGCCCTGTATAACATACTGGAAAATTAGCCTTCTAGCCTTTATGGTTTTGAAGAAATGGGCAATTCATTTTTTTATTGTGGCAAACGCATTATCTCAAAGAGCAAACACCTATTTTGGAAAGTAGTTGATATTTGTATTCTCACTGCAAAAAAACCATCCCATATGCACAGTCAGTGTGGGGTATGGACAGATCAGTTGAAAAAGTTACATTTTGGGGTGTTTTAATGGGTGCTATTGGACAAAAGTTGCAGCTTTCACAAAACTCAAAAACGAAGTTGTGCCAAAACTATGAGAGCTACATGGCCAATTCTTGCTCACCTAACACAACGTGGGGCCCTGTATAACATACTGGAAAATTAGCCTTCTAGCCTTTATGGTTTTGAAGAAATGGGCAATTCATTTTTTTATTGTGGCAAACGCATTATCTCAAAGAGCAAACACCTATTTTGGAAAGTACTTGATATTTGTATTCTCACTGCTAAAAACCATCCCATATGCACAGTCAGTGTGGGGTATGGACAGATCAGTTGAAAAAGTTACATTTTGGGGTGTTTTAATGGGTGCTATTGGACAAAAGTTGCAGCTTTCACAAAACTCAAAAACGAAGTTGTGCCAAAACTATGAGAGCTACATGGCCAATTCTTGCTCACCTAACACAACGTGGGGCCCTGTATAACATACTGGAAAATTAGCCTTCTAGCCTTTATGGTTTTGAAGAAATGGGCAATTCATTTTTTTATTGTGGCAAACGCATTATCTCAAAGAGCAAACACCTATTTTGGAAAGTAGTTGATATTTGTATTCTCACTGCTAAAAACCATCCCATATGCACAGTCAGTGTGGGGTATGGACAGATCAGTTGAAAAAGTTACATTTTGGGGTGTTTTAATGGGTGCTATTGGACAAAAGTTGCAGCTTTCACAAAACTCAAAAACGAAGTTGTGCCAAAACTATGAGAGCTACATGGCCAATTCTTGCTCACCTAACACAACGTGGGGCCCTGTATAACATACTGGAAAATTAGCCTTCTAGCCTTTATGGTTTTGAAGAAATGGGCAATTCATTTTTTTATTGTGGCAAACGCATTATCTCAAAGAGCAAACACCTGTTTTGGAAAGTAGTTGATATTTGTATTCTCACTGCTAAAAAACATCCCATATGCACAGTCAGTGTGGGGTATGGACAGATCAGTTGAAAAAGTTACATTTTGGGGTGTTTTAATGGGTGCTATTGGACAAAAGTTGCAGCTTTCACAAAACTCAAAAACGAAGTTGTGCCAAAACTATGAGAGCTACATGGCCAATTCTTGCTCACCTAACGCAACGTGGGGCCCTGTATAACATACTGGAAAATTAGCCTTCTAGCCTTTATGGTTTTGAAGAAATGGGCAATTCATTTTTTTATTGTCGCAAACGCATTATCTCAAAGAGCAAACACCTATTTTGGAACGTAGTTGATATTTGTATTCTCACTGCTAAAAACCATCCCATATGCACAGTCAGTGTGGGGTATGGACAGATCAGTTGAAAAAGTTACATTTTGGGGTGTTTTAATGGGTGCTTATTGGACAAAAGTTGCAGCTTTCACAAAACTCAAAAACGAAGTTGTGCCAAAACTATGAGAGCTACATGGCCAATTCTTGCTCACCTAACGCAACGTGGGGCCCTGTATAACATACTGGAAAATTAGCCTTCTAGCCTTTATGGTTTTGAAGAAATGGGCAATTCATTTTTTTATTGTCGCAAACGCATTATCTCAAAGAGCAAACACCTATTTTGGAAAGTAGTTGATATTTGTATTCTCACTGCTAAAAACCATCCCATATGCACAGTCAGTGTGGGGTATGGACAGATCAGTTGAAAAAGTTACATTTTGGGGTGTTTTAATGGGTGCTGTTGGACAAAAGTTGCAGCTTTCACAAAACTCAAAAACGAAGTTGTGCCAAAACTATGAGAGCTACATGGCCAATTCTTACTCACCTAACACAACGTGGGGCCCTGTATAACATACTGGAAAATTAGCCTTTATGGTTTTGAAGAAATGGGCAATTCATTTTTTTATTGTGGCAAACGCATTATCTCAAAGAGCAAACACCTGTTTTGGAAAGTAGTTGATATTTGTATTCTCACTGCTAAAAAACATCCCATATGCACAGTCAGTGTGGGGTATGGACAGATCAGTTGAAAAAGTTACATTTTGGGGTGTTTTAATGGGTGCTATTGGACAAAAGTTGCAGCTTTCACAAAACTCAAAAACGAAGTTGTGCCAAAACTATGAGAGCTACATGGCCAATTCTTGCTCACCTAACACAACGTGGGGCCCTGTATAACATACTGGAAAATTAGCCTTCTAGCCTTTATGGTTTTGAAGAAATGGGCAATTCATTTTTTTATTGTGGCAAACGCATTATCTCAAAGAGAAAACACCTATTTTGGAAAGTAGTTGATATTTGTATTCTCACTGCTAAAAACCATCCCATATGCACAGTCAGTGTGAGGTATGGACAGATCAGTTGAAAAAGTTACATTTTGGGGTGTTTTAATGGGTGCTATTGGACAAAAGTTGCAGCTTTCACAAAACTCAAAAACGAAGTTGTGCCAAAACTATGAGAGCTACATGGCCAATTCTTGCTCACCTAACACAACGTGGGGCCCTGTATAACATACTGGAAAATTAGCCTTCTAGCCTTTATGGTTTTGAAGAAATGGGCAATTCATTTTTTTATTGTGGCAAACGCATTATCTCAAAGAGCAAACACCTGTTTTGGAAAGTAGTTGATATTTGTATTCTCACTGCTAAAAAACATCCCATATGCACAGTCAGTGTGGGGTATGGACAGATCAGTTGAAAAAGTTACATTTTGGGGTGTTTTAATGGGTGCTATTGGACAAAAGTTGCAGCTTTCACAAAACTCAAAAACGAAGTTGTGCCAAAACTATGAGAGCTACATGGCCAATTCTTGCTCACCTAACACAACGTGGGGCCCTGTATAACATACTGGAAAATTAGCCTTCTAGCCTTTATGGTTTTGAAGAAATGGGCAATTCATTTTTTTATTGTGGCAAACGCATTATCTCAAAGAGCAAACACCTATTTTGGAAAGTAGTTGATATTTGTATTCTCACTGCTAAAAACCATCCCATATGCACAGTCAGTGTGGGGTATGGACAGATCAGTTGAAAAAGTTACATTTTGGGGTGTTTTAATGGGTGCTATTGGACAAAAGTTGCAGCTTTCACAAAACTCAAAAACGAAGTTGTGCCAAAACTATGAGAGCTACATGGCCAATTCTTGCTCACCTAACACAACGTGGGGCCCTGTATAACATACTGGAAAATTAGCCTTCTAGCCTTTATGGTTTTGAAGAAATGGGCAATTCATTTTTTTATTGTGGCAAACGCATTATCTCAAAGAGCAAACACCTATTTTGGAAAGTACTTGATATTTGTATTCTCACTGCTAAAAACCATCCCATATGCACAGTCAGTGTGGGGTATGGACAGATCAGTTGAAAAAGTTACATTTTGGGGTGTTTTAATGGGTGCTATTGGACAAAAGTTGCAGCTTTCACAAAACTCAAAAACGAAGTTGTGCCAAAACTATGAGAGCTACATGGCCAATTCTTGCTCACCTAACGCAACGTGGGGCCCTGTATAACATACTGGAAAATTAGCCTTCTAGCCTTTATGGTTTTGAAGAAATGGGCAATTCATTTTTTTATTGTCGCAAACGCATTATCTCAAAGAGCAAACACCTATTTTGGAAAGTAGTTGATATTTGTATTCTCACTGCTAAAAACCATCCCATATGCACAGTCAGTGTGGGGTATGGACAGATCAGTTGAAAAAGTTACATTTTGGGGTGTTTTAATGGGTGCTTATTGGACAAAAGTTGCAGCTTTCACAAAACTCAAAAACGAAGTTGTGCCAAAACTATGAGAGCTACATGGCCAATTCTTGCTCACCTAACGCAACGTGGGGCCCTGTATAACATACTGGAAAATTAGCCTTCTAGCCTTTATGGTTTTGAAGAAATGGTTAATTCATTTTTTTATTGTCGCAAACGCATTATCTCAAAGAGCAAACACCTATTTTGGAAAGTAGTTGATATTTGTATTCTCACTGCTAAAAACCATCCCATATGCACAGTCAGTGTGGGGTATGGACAGATCAGTTGAAAAAGTTACATTTTGGGGTGTTTTAATGGGTGCTATTGGACAAAAGTTGCAGCTTTCACAAAACTCAAAAACGAAGTTGTGCCAAAACTATGAGAGCTACATGGCCAATTCTTGCTCACCTAACACAACGTGGGGCCCTGTATAACATACTGGAAAATTAGCCTTCTAGCCTTTATGGTTTTGAAGAAATGGGCAATTCATTTTTTTATTGTGGCAAACGCATTATCTCAAAGAGCAAACACCTATTTTGGAAAGTAGTTGATATTTGTATTCTCACTGCTAAAAACCATCCCATATGCACAGTCAGTGTGGGGTATGGACAGATCAGTTGAAAAAGTTACATTTTGGGGTGTTTTAATGGGTGCTATTGGACAAAAGTTGCAGCTTTCACAAAACTCAAAAACGAAGTTGTGCCAAAACTATGAGAGCTACATGGCCAATTCTTGCTCACCTAACACAACGTGGGGCCCTGTATAACATACTGGAAAATTAGCCTTCTAGCCTTTATGGTTTTGAAGAAATGGGCAATTCATTTTTTTATTGTGGCAAACGCATTATCTCAAAGAGCAAACACCTGTTTTGGAAAGTAGTTGATATTTGTATTCTCACTGCTAAAAAACATCCCATATGCACAGTCAGTGTGGGGTACGGACAGATCAGTTGAAAAAGTTACATTTTGGGGTGTTTTAATGGGTGCTATTGGACAAAAGTTGCAGCTTTCACAAAACTCAAAAACGAAGTTGTGCCAAAACTATGAGAGCTACATGGCCAATTCTTGCTCACCTAACACAACGTGGGGCCCTGTATAACATACTGGAAAATTAGCCTTCTAGCCTTTATGGTTTTGAAGAAATGGGCAATTCATTTTTTTATTGTGGCAAACGCATTATCTCAAAGAGCAAACACCTATTTTGGAAAGTAGTTGATATTTGTATTCTCACTGCTAAAAATCATCCCATATGCACAGTCAGTGTGGGGTATGGACAGATCAGTTGAAAAAGTTACATTTTGGGGTGTTTTAATGGGTGCTATTGGACAAAAGTTGCAGCTTTCACAAAACTCAAAAACGAAGTTGTGCCAAAACTATGAGAGCTACATGGCCAATTCTTGCTCACCTAACACAACGTGGGGCCCTGTATAACATACTGGAAAATTAGCCTTCTAGCCTTTATGGTTTTGAAGAAATGGGCAATTCATTTTTTTATTGTGGCAAACGCATTATCTCAAAGAGCAAACACCTATTTTGGAAAGTACTTGATATTTGTATTCTCACTGCTAAAAACCATCCCATATGCACAGTCAGTGTGGGGTATGGACAGATCAGTTGAAAAAGTTACATTTTGGGGTGTTTTAATGGGTGCTATTGGACAAAAGTTGCAGCTTTCACAAAACTCAAAAACGAAGTTGTGCCAAAACTATGAGAGCTACATGGCCAATTCTTGCTCACCTAACGCAACGTGGGGCCCTGTATAACATACTGGAAAATTAGCCTTCTAGCCTTTATGGTTTTGAAGAAATGGGCAATTCATTTTTTTATTGTCGCAAACGCATTATCTCAAAGAGCAAACACCTATTTTGGAAAGTAGTTGATATTTGTATTCTCACTGCTAAAAACCATCCCATATGCACAGTCAGTGTGGGGTATGGACAGATCAGTTGAAAAAGTTACATTTTGGGGTGTTTTAATGGGTGCTTATTGGACAAAAGTTGCAGCTTTCACAAAACTCAAAAACGAAGTTGTGCCAAAACTATGAGAGCTACATGGCCAATTCTTGCTCACCTAACGCAACGTGGGGCCCTGTATAACATACTGGAAAATTAGCCTTCTAGCCTTTATGGTTTTGAAGAAATGGGCAATTCATTTTTTTATTGTGGCAAACGCATTATCTCAAAGAGCAAACACCTATTTTGGAAAGTAGTTGATATTTGTATTCTCACTGCTAAAAACCATCCCATATGCACAGTCAGTGTGGGGTATGGACAGATCAGTTGAAAAAGTTACATTTTGGGGTGTTTTAATGGGTGCTATTGGACAAAAGTTGCAGCTTTCACAAAACTCAAAAACGAAGTTGTGCCAAAACTATGAGAGCTACATGGCCAATTCTTGCTCACCTAACACAACGTGGGGCCCTGTATAACATACTGGAAAATTAGCCTTCTAGCCTTTATGGTTTTGAAGAAATGGGCAATTCATTTTTTTATTGTGGCAAACGCATTATCTCAAAGAGCAAACACCTGTTTTGGAAAGTAGTTGATATTTGTATTCTCACTGCTAAAAAACATCCCATATGCACAGTCAGTGTGGGGTACGGACAGATCAGTTGAAAAAGTTACATTTTGGGGTGTTTTAATGGGTGCTATTGGACAAAAGTTGCAGCTTTCACAAAACTCAAAAACGAAGTTGTGCCAAAACTATGAGAGCTACATGGCCAATTCTTGCTCACCTAACACAACGTGGGGCCCTGTATAACATACTGGAAAATTAGCCTTCTAGCCTTTATGGTTTTGAAGAAATGGGCAATTCATTTTTTTATTGTGGCAAACGCATTATCTCAAAGAGCAAACACCTATTTTGGAAAGTAGTTGATATTTGTATTCTCACTGCTAAAAACCATCCCATATGCACAGTCAGTGTGGGGTATGGACAGATCAGTTGAAAAAGTTACATTTTGGGGTGTTTTAATGGGTGCTATTGGACAAAAGTTGCAGCTTTCACAAAACTCAAAAACGAAGTTGTGCCAAAACTATGAGAGCTACATGGCCAATTCTTGCTCACCTAACACAACGTGGGGCCCTGTATAACATACTGGAAAATTAGCCTTCTAGCCTTTATGGTTTTGAAGAAATGGGCAATTCATTTTTTTATTGTGGCAAACGCATTATCTCAAAGAGCAAACACCTATTTTGGAAAGTAGTTGATATTTGTATTCTCACTGCTAAAAACCATCCCATATGCACAGTCAGTGTGGGGGTATGGACAGATCAGTTGAAAAAGTTACATTTTGGGGTGTTTTAATGGGTGCTATTGGACAAAAGTTGCAGCTTTCACAAAACTCAAAAACGACGTTGTGCCAAAACTATGAGAGCTACATGGCCAATTCTTGCTCACCTAACACAACGTGGGGCCCTGTATAACATACTGGAAAATTAGCCTTCTAGCCTTTATGGTTTTGAAGAAATGGAAAATTCATTTTTTTATTGTGGCAAACGCATTATCTCAAAGAGCAAACACCTATTTTGGAAAGTAGTTGATATTTGTATTCTCACTGCTAAAAACCATCCCATATGCACAGTCAGTGTGGGGGTATGGACAGATCAGTTGAAAAAGTTACATTTTGGGGTGTTTTAATGGGTGCTATTGGACAAAAGTTGCAGCTTTCACAAAACTCAAAAACGAAGTTGTGCCAAAACTATGAGAGCTACATGGCCAATTCTTGCTCACCTAACACAACGTGGGGCCCTGTATAACATACTGGAAAATTAGCCTTCTAGCCTTTATGGTTTTGAAGAAATGGGCAATTCATTTTTTTATTGTGGCAAACGCATTATCTCAAAGAGCAAACACCTATTTTGGAAAGTAGTTGATATTTGTATTCTCACTGCTAAAAACCATCCCATATGCACAGTCAGTGTGGGGGTATGGACAGATCAGTTGAAAAAGTTACATTTTGGGGTGTTTTAATGGGTGCTATTGGACAAAAGTTGCAGCTTTCACAAAACTCAAAAACGACGTTGTGCCAAAACTATGAGAGCTACATGGCCAATTCTTGCTCACCTAACACAACGTGGGGCCCTGTATAACATACTGGAAAATTAGCCTTCTAGCCTTTATGGTTTTGAGGAAATGGGCAATTCATTTTTTTATTGTGGCAAACGCATTATCTCAAAGAGCAAACACCTATTTTGGAAAGTAGTTGATATTTGTATTCTCACTGCTAAAAACCATCCCATATGCACAGTCAGTGTGGGGTATGGACAGATCAGTTGAAAAAGTTACATTTTGGGGTGTTTTAATGGGTGCTATTGGACAAAAGTTGCAGCTTTCACAAAACTCAAAAACGAAGTTGTGCCAAAACTATGGGAGCTACATGGCCAATTCTTGCTCACCTAACACAACGTGGGGCCCTGTATAACATACTGGAAAATTAGCCTTCTAGCCTTTATGGTTTTGAAGAAATGGGCAATTCATTTTTTTATTGTGGCAAACGCATTATCTCAAAGAGCAAACACCTATTTTGGAAAGTAGTTGATATTTGTATTCTCACTGCTAAAAACCATCCCATATGCACAGTCAGTGTGGGGTATGGACAGATCAGTTGAAAAAGTTACATTTTGGGGTGTTTTAATGGGTGCTATTGGACAAAAGTTGCAGCTTTCACAAAACTCAAAAACGAAGTTGTGCCAAAACTATGAGAGCTACATGGCCAATTCTTGCTCACCTAACACAACGTGGGGCCCTGTATAACATACTGGAAAATTAGCCTTCTAGCCTTTATGGTTTTGAAGAAATGGAAAATTCATTTTTTTATTGTGGCAAACGCATTATCTCAAAGAGCAAACACCTATTTTGGAAAGTAGTTGATATTTGTATTCTCACTGCTAAAAACCATCCCATATGCACAGTCAGTGTGGGGGTATGGACAGATCAGTTGAAAAAGTTACATTTTGGGGTGTTTTAATGGGTGCTATTGGACAAAAGTTGCAGCTTTCACAAAACTCAAAAACGACGTTGTGCCAAAACTATGAGAGCTACATGGCCAATTCTTGCTCACCTAACACAACGTGGGGCCCTGTATAACATACTGGAAAATTAGCCTTCTAGCCTTTATGGTTTTGAAGAAATGGAAAATTCATTGTTTTATTGTGGCAAACGCATTATCTCAAAGAGCAAACACCTATTTTGGAAAGTAGTTGATATTTGTATTCTCACTGCTAAAAACCATCCCATATGCACAGTCAGTGTGGGGTATGGACAGATCAGTTGAAAAAGTTACATTTTGGGGTGTTTTAATGGGTGCTATTGGACAAAAGTTGCAGCTTTCACAAAACTCAAAAACGAAGTTGTGCCAAAACTATGAGAGCTACATGGCCAATTCTTGCTCACCTAACACAACGTGGGGCCCTGTATAACATACTGGAAAATTAGCCTTCTAGCCTTTATGGTTTTGAAGAAATGGGCAATTCATTTTTTTATTGTGGCAAACGCATTATCTCAAAGAGCAAACACCTATTTTGGAAAGTAGTTGATATTTGTATTCTCACTGCTAAAAACCATTCCATATGCACAGTCAGTGTGGGGTATGGACAGATCAGTTGAAAAAGTTACATTTTGGGGTGTTTTAATGGGTGCTATTGGACAAAAGTTGCAGCTTTCACAAAACTCAAAAACGAAGTTGTGCCAAAACTATGAGAGCTACATGGCCAATTCTTGCTCACCTAACACAACGTGGGGCCCTGTATAACATACTGGAAAATTAGCCTTCTAGCCTTTATGGTTTTGAAGAAATGGGCAATTCATTTTTTTATTGTGGCAAACGCATTATCTCAAAGAGCAAACACCTATTTTGGAAAGTAGTTGATATTTGTATTCTCACTGCTAAAAACCATCCCATATGCACAGTCAGTGTGGGGGTATGGACAGATCAGTTGAAAAAGTTACATTTTGGGGTGTTTTCATGGGTGCTATTGGACAAAAGTTGCAGCTTTCACAAAACTCAAAAACGACGTTGTGCCAAAACTATGAGAGCTACATGGCCAATTCTTGCTCACCTAACACAACGTGGGGCCCTGTATAACATACTGGAAAATTAGCCTTCTAGCCTTTATGGTTTTGAAGAAATGGAAAATTCATTTTTTTATTGTGGCAAACGCATTATCTCAAAGAGCAAACACCTATTTTGGAAAGTAGTTGATATTTGTATTCTCACTGCTAAAAACCATCCCATATGCACAGTCAGTGTGGGGGTATGGACAGATCAGTTGAAAAAGTTACATTTTGGGGTGTGTTAATGGGTGCTATTGGACAAAAGTTGCAGCTTTCACAAAACTCAAAAACGAAGTTGTGCCAAAACTATGAGAGCTACATGGCCAATTCTTGCTCACCTAACACAACGTGGGGCCCTGTATAACATACTGGAAAATTAGCCTTCTAGCCTTTATGGTTTTGAAGAAATGGGCAATTCATTTTTTTATTGTGGCAAACGCATTATCTCAAAGAGCAAACACCTATTTTGGAAAGTAGTTGATATTTGTATTCTCACTGCTAAAAACCATCCCATATGCACAGTCAGTGTGGGGGTATGGACAGATCAGTTGAAAAAGTTACATTTTGGGGTGTTTTAATGGGTGCTATTGGACAAAAGTTGCAGCTTTCACAAAACTCAAAAACGAAGTTGTGCCAAAACTATGAGAGCTACATGGCCAATTCTTGCTCACCTAACACAACGTGGGGCCCTGTATAACATACTGGAAAATTAGCCTTCTAGCCTTTATGGTTTTGAGGAAATGGGCAATTCATTTTTTTATTGTGGCAAACGCATTATCTCAAAGAGCAAACACCTATTTTGGAAAGTAGTTGATATTTGTATTCTCACTGCTAAAAACCATCCCATATGCACAGTCAGTGTGGGGTATGGACAGATCAGTTGAAAAAGTTACATTTTGGGGTGTTTTAATGGGTGCTATTGGACAAAAGTTGCAGCTTTCACAAAACTCAAAAACGAAGTTGTGCCAAAACTATGGGAGCTACATGGCCAATTCTTGCTCACCTAACACAACGTGGGGCCCTGTATAACATACTGGAAAATTAGCCTTCTAGCCTTTATGGTTTTGAAGAAATGGGCAATTCATTTTTTTATTGTGGCAAACGCATTATCTCAAAGAGCAAACACCTATTTTGGAAAGTAGTTGATATTTGTATTCTCACTGCTAAAAACCATCCCATATGCACAGTCAGTGTGGGGTATGGACAGATCAGTTGAAAAAGTTACATTTTGGGGTGTTTTAATGGGTGCTATTGGACAAAAGTTGCAGCTTTCACAAAACTCAAAAACGAAGTTGTGCCAAAACTATGAGAGCTACATGGCCAATTCTTGCTCACCTAACACAACGTGGGGCCCTGTATAACATACTGGAAAATTAGCCTTCTAGCCTTTATGGTTTTGAAGAAATGGGCAATTCATTTTTTTATTGTGGCAAACGCATTATCTCAAAGAGCAAACACCTATTTTGGAAAGTAGTTGATATTTGTATTCTCACTGCTAAAAACCATCCCATATGCACAGTCAGTGTGGGGGTATGGACAGATCAGTTGAAAAAGTTACATTTTGGGGTGTTTTAATGGGTGCTATTGGACAAAAGTTGCAGCTTTCACAAAACTCAAAAACGACGTTGTGCCAAAACTATGAGAGCTACATGGCCAATTCTTGCTCACCTAACACAACGTGGGGCCCTGTATAACATACTGGAAAATTAGCCTTCTAGCCTTTATGGTTTTGAAGAAATGGAAAATTCATTTTTTTATTGTGGCAAACGCATTATCTCAAAGAGCAAACACCTATTTTGGAAAGTAGTTGATATTTGTATTCTCACTGCTAAAAACCATCCCATATGCACAGTCAGTGTGGGGTATGGACAGATCAGTTGAAAAAGTTACATTTTGGGGTGTTTTAATGGGTGCTATTGGACAAAAGTTGCAGCTTTCACAAAACTCAAAAACGAAGTTGTGCCAAAACTATGAGAGCTACATGGCCAATTCTTGCTCACCTAACACAACGTGGGGCCCTGTATAACATACTGGAAAATTAGCCTTCTAGCCTTTATGGTTTTGAAGAAATGGGCAATTCATTTTTTTATTGTGGCAAACGCATTATCTCAAAGAGCAAACACCTATTTTGGAAAGTAGTTGATATTTGTATTCTCACTGCTAAAAACCATCCCATATGCACAGTCAGTGTGGGGGTATGGACAGATCAGTTGAAAAAGTTACATTTTGGGGTGTTTTAATGGGTGCTATTGGACAAAAGTTGCAGCTTTCACAAAACTCAAAAACGACGTTGTGCCAAAACTATGAGAGCTACATGGCCAATTCTTGCTCACCTAACACAACGTGGGGCCCTGTATAACATACTGGAAAATTAGCCTTCTAGCCTTTATGGTTTTGAAGAAATGGAAAATTCATTTTTTTATTGTGGCAAACGCATTATCTCAAAGAGCAAACACCTGTTTTGGAAAGTAGTTGATATTTGTATTCTCACTGCTAAAAAACATCCCATATGCACAGTCAGTGTGGGGTATGGACAGATCAGTTGAAAAAGTTACATTTTGGGGTGTTTTAATGGGTGCTATTGGACAAAAGTTGCAGCTTTCACAAAACTCAAAAACGAAGTTGTGCCAAAACTATGAGAGCTACATGGCCAATTCTTGCTCACCTAACGCAACGTGGGGCCCTGTATAACATACTGGAAAATTAGCCTTCTAGCCTTTATGGTTTTGAAGAAATGGGCAATTCATTTTTTTATTGTCGCAAACGCATTATCTCAAAGAGCAAACACCTATTTTGGAACGTAGTTGATATTTGTATTCTCACTGCTAAAAACCATCCCATATGCACAGTCAGTGTGGGGTATGGACAGATCAGTTGAAAAAGTTACATTTTGGGGTGTTTTAATGGGTGCTTATTGGACAAAAGTTGCAGCTTTCACAAAACTCAAAAACGAAGTTGTGCCAAAACTATGAGAGCTACATGGCCAATTCTTGCTCACCTAACGCAACGTGGGGCCCTGTATAACATACTGGAAAATTAGCCTTCTAGCCTTTATGGTTTTGAAGAAATGGGCAATTCATTTTTTTATTGTCGCAAACGCATTATCTCAAAGAGCAAACACCTATTTTGGAAAGTAGTTGATATTTGTATTCTCACTGCTAAAAACCATCCCATATGCACAGTCAGTGTGGGGTATGGACAGATCAGTTGAAAAAGTTACATTTTGGGGTGTTTTAATGGGTGCTGTTGGACAAAAGTTGCAGCTTTCACAAAACTCAAAAACGAAGTTGTGCCAAAACTATGAGAGCTACATGGCCAATTCTTACTCACCTAACACAACGTGGGGCCCTGTATAACATACTGGAAAATTAGCCTTTATGGTTTTGAAGAAATGGGCAATTCATTTTTTTATTGTGGCAAACGCATTATCTCAAAGAGCAAACACCTGTTTTGGAAAGTAGTTGATATTTGTATTCTCACTGCTAAAAAACATCCCATATGCACAGTCAGTGTGGGGTATGGACAGATCAGTTGAAAAAGTTACATTTTGGGGTGTTTTAATGGGTGCTATTGGACAAAAGTTGCAGCTTTCACAAAACTCAAAAACGAAGTTGTGCCAAAACTATGAGAGCTACATGGCCAATTCTTGCTCACCTAACACAACGTGGGGCCCTGTATAACATACTGGAAAATTAGCCTTCTAGCCTTTATGGTTTTGAAGAAATGGGCAATTCATTTTTTTATTGTGGCAAACGCATTATCTCAAAGAGAAAACACCTATTTTGGAAAGTAGTTGATATTTGTATTCTCACTGCTAAAAACCATCCCATATGCACAGTCAGTGTGGGGTATGGACAGATCAGTTGAAAAAGTTACATTTTGGGGTGTTTTAATGGGTGCTATTGGACAAAAGTTGCAGCTTTCACAAAACTCAAAAACGAAGTTGTGCCAAAACTATGAGAGCTACATGGCCAATTCTTGCTCACCTAACACAACGTGGGGCCCTGTATAACATACTGGAAAATTAGCCTTCTAGCCTTTATGGTTTTGAAGAAATGGGCAATTCATTTTTTTATTGTGGCAAACGCATTATCTCAAAGAGCAAACACCTGTTTTGGAAAGTAGTTGATATTTGTATTCTCACTGCTAAAAAACATCCCATATGCACAGTCAGTGTGGGGTATGGACAGATCAGTTGAAAAAGTTACATTTTGGGGTGTTTTAATGGGTGCTATTGGACAAAAGTTGCAGCTTTCACAAAACTCAAAAACGAAGTTGTGCCAAAACTATGAGAGCTACATGGCCAATTCTTGCTCACCTAACACAACGTGGGGCCCTGTATAACATACTGGAAAATTAGCCTTCTAGCCTTTATGGTTTTGAAGAAATGGGCAATTCATTTTTTTATTGTGGCAAACGCATTATCTCAAAGAGCAAACACCTATTTTGGAAAGTAGTTGATATTTGTATTCTCACTGCTAAAAACCATCCCATATGCACAGTCAGTGTGGGGTATGGACAGATCAGTTGAAAAAGTTACATTTTGGGGTGTTTTAATGGGTGCTATTGGACAAAAGTTGCAGCTTTCACAAAACTCAAAAACGAAGTTGTGCCAAAACTATGAGAGCTACATGGCCAATTCTTGCTCACCTAACACAACGTGGGGCCCTGTATAACATACTGGAAAATTAGCCTTCTAGCCTTTATGGTTTTGAAGAAATGGGCAATTCATTTTTTTATTGTGGCAAACGCATTATCTCAAAGAGCAAACACCTATTTTGGAAAGTACTTGATATTTGTATTCTCACTGCTAAAAACCATCCCATATGCACAGTCAGTGTGGGGTATGGACAGATCAGTTGAAAAAGTTACATTTTGGGGTGTTTTAATGGGTGCTATTGGACAAAAGTTGCAGCTTTCACAAAACTCAAAAACGAAGTTGTGCCAAAACTATGAGAGCTACATGGCCAATTCTTGCTCACCTAACGCAACGTGGGGCCCTGTATAACATACTGGAAAATTAGCCTTCTAGCCTTTATGGTTTTGAAGAAATGGGCAATTCATTTTTTTATTGTCGCAAACGCATTATCTCAAAGAGCAAACACCTATTTTGGAAAGTAGTTGATATTTGTATTCTCACTGCTAAAAACCATCCCATATGCACAGTCAGTGTGGGGTATGGACAGATCAGTTGAAAAAGTTACATTTTGGGGTGTTTTAATGGGTGCTTATTGGACAAAAGTTGCAGCTTTCACAAAACTCAAAAACGAAGTTGTGCCAAAACTATGAGAGCTACATGGCCAATTCTTGCTCACCTAACGCAACGTGGGGCCCTGTATAACATACTGGAAAATTAGCCTTCTAGCCTTTATGGTTTTGAAGAAATGGTTAATTCATTTTTTTATTGTCGCAAACGCATTATCTCAAAGAGCAAACACCTATTTTGGAAAGTAGTTGATATTTGTATTCTCACTGCTAAAAACCATCCCATATGCACAGTCAGTGTGGGGTATGGACAGATCAGTTGAAAAAGTTACATTTTGGGGTGTTTTAATGGGTGCTATTGGACAAAAGTTGCAGCTTTCACAAAACTCAAAAACGAAGTTGTGCCAAAACTATGAGAGCTACATGGCCAATTCTTGCTCACCTAACACAACGTGGGGCCCTGTATAACATACTGGAAAATTAGCCTTCTAGCCTTTATGGTTTTGAAGAAATGGGCAATTCATTTTTTTATTGTGGCAAACGCATTATCTCAAAGAGCAAACACCTATTTTGGAAAGTAGTTGATATTTGTATTCTCACTGCTAAAAACCATCCCATATGCACAGTCAGTGTGGGGTATGGACAGATCAGTTGAAAAAGTTACATTTTGGGGTGTTTTAATGGGTGCTATTGGACAAAAGTTGCAGCTTTCACAAAACTCAAAAACGAAGTTGTGCCAAAACTATGAGAGCTACATGGCCAATTCTTGCTCACCTAACACAACGTGGGGCCCTGTATAACATACTGGAAAATTAGCCTTCTAGCCTTTATGGTTTTGAAGAAATGGGCAATTCATTTTTTTATTGTGGCAAACGCATTATCTCAAAGAGCAAACACCTGTTTTGGAAAGTAGTTGATATTTGTATTCTCACTGCTAAAAAACATCCCATATGCACAGTCAGTGTGGGGTACGGACAGATCAGTTGAAAAAGTTACATTTTGGGGTGTTTTAATGGGTGCTATTGGACAAAAGTTGCAGCTTTCACAAAACTCAAAAACGAAGTTGTGCCAAAACTATGAGAGCTACATGGCCAATTCTTGCTCACCTAACACAACGTGGGGCCCTGTATAACATACTGGAAAATTAGCCTTCTAGCCTTTATGGTTTTGAAGAAATGGGCAATTCATTTTTTTATTGTGGCAAACGCATTATCTCAAAGAGCAAACACCTATTTTGGAAAGTAGTTGATATTTGTATTCTCACTGCTAAAAACCATCCCATATGCACAGTCAGTGTGGGGTATGGACAGATCAGTTGAAAAAGTTACATTTTGGGGTGTTTTAATGGGTGCTATTGGACAAAAGTTGCAGCTTTCACAAAACTCAAAAACGAAGTTGTGCCAAAACTATGAGAGCTACATGGCCAATTCTTGCTCACCTAACACAACGTGGGGCCCTGTATAACATACTGGAAAATTAGCCTTCTAGCCTTTATGGTTTTGAAGAAATGGGCAATTCATTTTTTTATTGTGGCAAACGCATTATCTCAAAGAGCAAACACCTATTTTGGAAAGTAGTTGATATTTGTATTCTCACTGCTAAAAACCATCCCATATGCACAGTCAGTGTGGGGGTATGGACAGATCAGTTGAAAAAGTTACATTTTGGGGTGTTTTAATGGGTGCTATTGGACAAAAGTTGCAGCTTTCACAAAACTCAAAAACGACGTTGTGCCAAAACTATGAGAGCTACATGGCCAATTCTTGCTCACCTAACACAACGTGGGGCCCTGTATAACATACTGGAAAATTAGCCTTCTAGCCTTTATGGTTTTGAGGAAATGGGCAATTCATTTTTTTATTGTGGCAAACGCATTATCTCAAAGAGCAAACACCTATTTTGGAAAGTAGTTGATATTTGTATTCTCACTGCTAAAAACCATCCCATATGCACAGTCAGTGTGGGGTATGGACAGATCAGTTGAAAAAGTTACATTTTGGGGTGTTTTAATGGGTGCTATTGGACAAAAGTTGCAGCTTTCACAAAACTCAAAAACGAAGTTGTGCCAAAACTATGGGAGCTACATGGCCAATTCTTGCTCACCTAACACAACGTGGGGCCCTGTATAACATACTGGAAAATTAGCCTTCTAGCCTTTATGGTTTTGAAGAAATGGGCAATTCATTTTTTTATTGTGGCAAACGCATTATCTCAAAGAGCCAACACCTATTTTGGAAAGTAGTTGATATTTGTATTCTCACTGCTAAAAAACATCCCATATGCACAGTCAGTGTGGGGTATGGACAGATCAGTTGAAAAAGTTACATTTTGGGGTGTTTTAATGGGTGCTATTGGACAAAAGTTGCAGCTTTCACAAAACTCAAAAACGAAGTTGTGCCAAAACTATGAGAGCTACATGGCCAATTCTTGCTCACCTAACACAACGTGGGGCCCTGTATAACATACTGGAAAATTAGCCTTCTAGCCTTTATGGTTTTGAAGAAATGGGCAATTCATTTTTTTATTGTGGCAAACGCATTATCTCAAAGAGCAAACACCTATTTTGGAAAGTAGTTGATATTTGTATTCTCACTGCTAAAAACCATCCCATATGCACAGTCAGTGTGGGGGTATGGACAGATCAGTTGAAAAAGTTACATTTTGGGGTGTTTTAATGGGTGCTATTGGACAAAAGTTGCAGCTTTCACAAAACTCAAAAACGACGTTGTGCCAAAACTATGAGAGCTACATGGCCAATTCTTGCTCACCTAACACAACGTGGGGCCCTGTATAACATACTGGAAAATTAGCCTTCTAGCCTTTATGGTTTTGAAGAAATGGAAAATTCATTTTTTTATTGTGGCAAACGCATTATCTCAAAGAGCAAACACCTATTTTGGAAAGTAGTTGATATTTGTATTCTCACTGCTAAAAACCATCCCATATGCACAGTCAGTGTGGGGGTATGGACAGATCAGTTGAAAAAGTTACATTTTGGGGTGTTTTAATGGGTGCTATTGGACAAAAGTTGCAGCTTTCACAAAACTCAAAAACGAAGTTGTGCCAAAACTATGAGAGCTACATGGCCAATTCTTGCTCACCTAACACAACGTGGGGCCCTGTATAACATACTGGAAAATTAGCCTTCTAGCCTTTATGGTTTTGAAGAAATGGGCAATTCATTTTTTTATTGTGGCAAACGCATTATCTCAAAGAGCAAACACCTATTTTGGAAAGTAGTTGATATTTGTATTCTCACTGCTAAAAACCATCCCATATGCACAGTCAGTGTGGGGGTATGGACAGATCAGTTGAAAAAGTTACATTTTGGGGTGTTTTAATGGGTGCTATTGGACAAAAGTTGCAGCTTTCACAAAACTCAAAAACGACGTTGTGCCAAAACTATGAGAGCTACATGGCCAATTCTTGCTCACCTAACACAACGTGGGGCCCTGTATAACATACTGGAAAATTAGCCTTCTAGCCTTTATGGTTTTGAGGAAATGGGCAATTCATTTTTTTATTGTGGCAAACGCATTATCTCAAAGAGCAAACACCTATTTTGGAAAGTAGTTGATATTTGTATTCTCACTGCTAAAAACCATCCCATATGCACAGTCAGTGTGGGGTATGGACAGATCAGTTGAAAAAGTTACATTTTGGGGTGTTTTAATGGGTGCTATTGGACAAAAGTTGCAGCTTTCACAAAACTCAAAAACGAAGTTGTGCCAAAACTATGGGAGCTACATGGCCAATTCTTGCTCACCTAACACAACGTGGGGCCCTGTATAACATACTGGAAAATTAGCCTTCTAGCCTTTATGGTTTTGAAGAAATGGGCAATTCATTTTTTTATTGTGGCAAACGCATTATCTCAAAGAGCAAACACCTATTTTGGAAAGTAGTTGATATTTGTATTCTCACTGCTAAAAACCATCCCATATGCACAGTCAGTGTGGGGTATGGACAGATCAGTTGAAAAAGTTACATTTTGGGGTGTTTTAATGGGTGCTATTGGACAAAAGTTGCAGCTTTCACAAAACTCAAAAACGAAGTTGTGCCAAAACTATGAGAGCTACATGGCCAATTCTTGCTCACCTAACACAACGTGGGGCCCTGTATAACATACTGGAAAATTAGCCTTCTAGCCTTTATGGTTTTGAAGAAATGGGCAATTCATTTTTTTATTGTGGCAAACGCATTATCTCAAAGAGCAAACACCTATTTTGGAAAGTAGTTGATATTTGTATTCTCACTGCTAAAAACTATCCCATATGCACAGTCAGTGTGGGGGTATGGACAGATCAGTTGAAAAAGTTACATTTTGGGGTGTTTTAATGGGTGCTATTGGACAAAAGTTGCAGCTTTCACAAAACTCAAAAACGACGTTGTGCCAAAACTATGAGAGCTACATGGCCAATTCTTGCTCACCTAACACAACGTGGGGCCCTGTATAACATACTGGAAAATTAGCCTTCTAGCCTTTATGGTTTTGAAGAAATGGAAAATTCATTTTTTTATTGTGGCAAACGCATTATCTCAAAGAGCAAACACCTATTTTGGAAAGTAGTTGATATTTGTATTCTCACTGCTAAAAACCATCCCATATGCACAGTCAGTGTGGGGGTATGGACAGATCAGTTGAAAAAGTTACATTTTGGGGTGTTTTAATGGGTGCTATTGGACAAAAGTTGCAGCTTTCACAAAACTCAAAAACGACGTTGTGCCAAAACTATGAGAGCTACATGGCCAATTCTTGCTCACCTAACACAACGTGGGGCCCTGTATAACATACTGGAAAATTAGCCTTCTAGCCTTTATGGTTTTGAAGAAATGGAAAATTCATTGTTTTATTGTGGCAAACGCATTATCTCAAAGAGCAAACACCTATTTTGGAAAGTAGTTGATATTTGTATTCTCACTGCTAAAAACCATTCCATATGCACAGTCAGTGTGGGGTATGGACAGATCAGTTGAAAAAGTTACATTTTGGGGTGTTTTAATGGGTGCTATTGGACAAAAGTTGCAGCTTTCACAAAACTCAAAAACGAAGTTGTGCCAAAACTATGAGAGCTACATGGCCAATTCTTGCTCACCTAACACAACGTGGGGCCCTGTATAACATACTGGAAAATTAGCCTTCTAGCCTTTATGGTTTTGAAGAAATGGGCAATTCATTTTTTTATTGTGGCAAACGCATTATCTCAAAGAGCAAACACCTATTTTGGAAAGTAGTTGATATTTGTATTCTCACTGCTAAAAACCATCCCATATGCACAGTCAGTGTGGGGGTATGGACAGATCAGTTGAAAAAGTTACATTTTGGGGTGTTTTCATGGGTGCTATTGGACAAAAGTTGCAGCTTTCACAAAACTCAAAAACGACGTTGTGCCAAAACTATGAGAGCTACATGGCCAATTCTTGCTCACCTAACACAACGTGGGGCCCTGTATAACATACTGGAAAATTAGCCTTCTAGCCTTTATGGTTTTGAAGAAATGGAAAATTCATTTTTTTATTGTGGCAAACGCATTATCTCAAAGAGCAAACACCTATTTTGGAAAGTAGTTGATATTTGTATTCTCACTGCTAAAAACCATCCCATATGCACAGTCAGTGTGGGGGTATGGACAGATCAGTTGAAAAAGTTACATTTTGGGGTGTGTTAATGGGTGCTATTGGACAAAAGTTGCAGCTTTCACAAAACTCAAAAACGAAGTTGTGCCAAAACTATGAGAGCTACATGGCCAATTCTTGCTCACCTAACACAACGTGGGGCCCTGTATAACATACTGGAAAATTAGCCTTCTAGCCTTTATGGTTTTGAAGAAATGGGCAATTCATTTTTTTATTGTGGCAAACGCATTATCTCAAAGAGCAAACACCTATTTTGGAAAGTAGTTGATATTTGTATTCTCACTGCTAAAAACCATCCCATATGCACAGTCAGTGTGGGGGTATGGACAGATCAGTTGAAAAAGTTACATTTTGGGGTGTTTTAATGGGTGCTATTGGACAAAAGTTGCAGCTTTCACAAAACTCAAAAACGACGTTGTGCCAAAACTATGAGAGCTACATGGCCAATTCTTGCTCACCTAACACAACGTGGGGCCCTGTATAACATACTGGAAAATTAGCCTTCTAGCCTTTATGGTTTTGAGGAAATGGGCAATTCATTTTTTTATTGTGGCAAACGCATTATCTCAAAGAGCAAACACCTATTTTGGAAAGTAGTTGATATTTGTATTCTCACTGCTAAAAACCATCCCATATGCACAGTCAGTGTGGGGTATGGACAGATCAGTTGAAAAAGTTACATTTTGGGGTGTTTTAATGGGTGCTATTGGACAAAAGTTGCAGCTTTCACAAAACTCAAAAACGAAGTTGTGCCAAAACTATGGGAGCTACATGGCCAATTCTTGCTCACCTAACACAACGTGGGGCCCTGTATAACATACTGGAAAATTAGCCTTCTAGCCTTTATGGTTTTGAAGAAATGGGCAATTCATTTTTTTATTGTGGCAAACGCATTATCTCAAAGAGCAAACACCTATTTTGGAAAGTAGTTGATATTTGTATTCTCACTGCTAAAAACCATCCCATATGCACAGTCAGTGTGGGGTATGGACAGATCAGTTGAAAAAGTTACATTTTGGGGTGTTTTAATGGGTGCTATTGGACAAAAGTTGCAGCTTTCACAAAACTCAAAAACGAAGTTGTGCCAAAACTATGAGAGCTACATGGCCAATTCTTGCTCACCTAACACAACGTGGGGCCCTGTATAACATACTGGAAAATTAGCCTTCTAGCCTTTATGGTTTTGAAGAAATGGGCAATTCATTTTTTTATTGTGGCAAACGCATTATCTCAAAGAGCAAACACCTATTTTGGAAAGTAGTTGATATTTGTATTCTCACTGCTAAAAACCATCCCATATGCACAGTCAGTGTGGGGGTATGGACAGATCAGTTGAAAAAGTTACATTTTGGGGTGTTTTAATGGGTGCTATTGGACAAAAGTTGCAGCTTTCACAAAACTCAAAAACGACGTTGTGCCAAAACTATGAGAGCTACATGGCCAATTCTTGCTCACCTAACACAACGTGGGGCCCTGTATAACATACTGGAAAATTAGCCTTCTAGCCTTTATGGTTTTGAAGAAATGGAAAATTCATTTTTTTATTGTGGCAAACGCATTATCTCAAAGAGCAAACACCTATTTTGGAAAGTAGTTGATATTTGTATTCTCACTGCTAAAAACCATCCCATATGCACAGTCAGTGTGGGGGTATGGACAGATCAGTTGAAAAAGTTACATTTTGGGGTGTTTTAATGGGTGCTATTGGACAAAAGTTGCAGCTTTCACAAAACTCAAAAACGACGTTGTGCCAAAACTATGAGAGCTACATGGCCAATTCTTGCTCACCTAACACAACGTGGGGCCCTGTATAACATACTGGAAAATTAGCCTTCTAGCCTTTATGGTTTTGAAGAAATGGAAAATTCATTTTTTTATTGTGGCAAACGCATTATCTCAAAGAGCAAACACCTATTTTGGAAAGTAGTTGATATTTGTATTCTCACTGCTAAAAACCATCCCATATGCACAGTCAGTGTGGGGGTATGGACAGATCAGTTGAAAAAGTTACATTTTGGGGTGTTTTAATGGGTGCTATTGGACAAAAGTTGCAGCTTTCACAAAACTCAAAAACGACGTTGTGCCAAAACTATGAGAGCTACATGGCCAATTCTTGCTCACCTAACACAACGTGGGGCCCTGTATAACATACTGGAAAATTAGCCTTCTAGCCTTTATGGTTTTGAAGAAATGGAAAATTCATTTTTTTATTGTGGCAAACGCATTATCTCAAAGAGCAAACACCTATTTTGGAAAGTAGTTGATATTTGTATTCTCACTGCTAAAAACCATCCCATATGCACAGTCAGTGTGGGGTATGGACAGATCAGTTGAAAAAGTTACATTTTGGGGTGTTTTAATGGGTGCTTATTGGCCAAAAGTTGCAGCTTTCACAAAACTCAAAAACGAAGTTGTGCCAAAACTATGAGAGCTACATGGCCAATTCTTGCTCACCTAACGCAACGTGGGGCCCTGTATAACATACTGGAAAATTAGCCTTCTAGCCTTTATGGTTTTGAAGAAATGGGCAATTCATTTTTTATTGTCGCAAACGCATTATCTCAAAGAGCAAACACCTATTTTGGAAAGTAGTTGATATTTGTATTCTCACTGCTAAAAACCATCCCATATGCACAGTCAGTGTGGGGTATGGACAGATCAGTTGAAAAAGTTACATTTTGGGGTGTTTTAATGGGTGCTTATTGGACAAAAGTTGCAGCTTTCACAAAACTCAAAAACGAAGTTGTGCCAAAACTATGAGAGCTACATGGCCAATTCTTGCTCACCTAACACAACGTGGGGCCCTGTATAACATACTGGAAAATTAGCCTTCTAGCCTTTATGGTTTTGAAGAAATGGGCAATTCATTTTTTTATTGTGGCAAACGCATTATCTCAAAGAGCAAACACCTATTTTGGAAAGTAGTTGATATTTGTATTCTCACTGCTAAAAAACATCCCATATGCACAGTCAGTGTGGGGTATGGACAGATCAGTTGAA
Organism: Proterorhinus semilunaris; assembly: GCA_021464625.1. Classification (NCBI taxonomy): domain Eukaryota; kingdom Metazoa; phylum Chordata; class Actinopteri; order Gobiiformes; family Gobiidae; genus Proterorhinus; species Proterorhinus semilunaris. Next base: position 129,388 of record CM038355.1, on the reverse strand, counting down.
AAAGTTACATTTTGGGGTGTTTTAATGGGTGCTTATTGGACAAAAGTTGCAGCTTTCACAAAACTCAAAAACGATGTTGTGCCAAAACTATGAGAGCTACATGGCCAATTCTTGCTCACCTAACGCAACGTGGGGCCCTGTATAACATACTGGAAAATTAGCCTTCTAGCCTTTATGGTTTTGAAGAAATGGGCAATTCATTTTTTTATTGTCGCAAACGCATTATCTCAAAGAGCAAACACCTATTTTGGAACGTAGTTGATATTTGTATTCTCACTGCTAAAAACCATCCCATATGCACAGTCAGTGTGGGGTATGGACAGATCAGTTGAAAAAGTTACATTTTGGGGTGTTTTAATGGGTGCTTATTGGACAAAAGTTGCAGCTTTCACAAAACTCAAAAACGAAGTTGTGCCAAAACTATGAGAGCTACATGGCCAATTCTTGCTCACCTAACGCAACGTGGGGCCCTGTATAACATACTGGAAAATTAGCCTTCTAGCCTTTATGGTTTTGAAGAAATGGGCAATTCATTTTTTTATTGTCGCAAACGCATTATCTCAAAGAGCAAACACCTATTTTGGAAAGTAGTTGATATTTGTATTCTCACTGCTAAAAACCATCCCATATGCACAGTCAGTGTGGGGTATGGACAGATCAGTTGAAAAAGTTACATTTTGGGGTGTTTTAATGGGTGCTTATTGGACAAAAGTTGCAGCTTTCACAAAACTCAAAAACAAAGTTGTGCCAAAACTATGAGAGCTACATGGCCAATTCTTGCTCACCTAACGCAACGTGGGGCCCTGTATAACATACTGGAAAATTAGCCTTCTAGCCTTTATGGTTTTGAAGAAATGGTTAATTCATTTTTTTATTGTCGCAAACGCATTATCTCAAAGAGCAAACACCTATTTTGGAAAGTAGTTGATATTTGTATTCTCACTGCTAAAAACCATCCCATATGCACAGTCAGTGTGGGGTATGGACAGATCAGTTGAAAAAGTTACATTTTGGGGTGTTTTAATGGGTGCTTATTGGACAAAAGTTGCAGCTTTCACAAAACTCAAAAACGAAGTTGTGCCAAAACTATGAGAGCTACATGGCCAATTCTTGCTCACCTAACGCAACGTGGGGCCCTGTATCACATACTGGAAAATTAGCCTTCTAGCCTTTATGGTTTTGAAGAAATGGGCAATTCATTTTTTATTGTCGCAAACGCATTATCTCAAAGAGCAAACACCTATTTTGGAAAGTAGTTGATATTTGTATTCTCACTGCTAAAAACCATCCCATATGCACAGTCAGTGTGGGGTATGGACAGATCAGTTGAAAAAGTTACATTTTGGGGTGTTTTAATGGGTGTTTATTGGACAAAAGTTGCAGCTTTCACAAAACTCAAAAACGAAGTTGTGCCAAAACTATGAGAGCTACATGGCCAATTCTTGCTCACCTAACGCAACGTGGGGCCCTGTATAACATACTGGAAAATTAGCCTTCTAGCCTTTATGGTTTTGAAGAAATGGTTAATTCATTTTTTTATTGTCGCAAACGCATTATCTCAAAGAGCAAACACCTATTTTGGAAAGTAGTTGATATTTGTATTCTCACTGCTAAAAACCATCCCATATGCACAGTCAGTGTGGGGTATGGACAGATCAGTTGAAAAAGTTACATTTTGGGGTGTTTTAATGGGTGCTTATTGGACAAAAGTTGCAGCTTTCACAAAACTCAAAAACGAAGTTGTGCCAAAACTATGAGAGCTACATGGCCAATTCTTGCTCACCTAACGCAACGTGGGGCCCTGTATCACATACTGGAAAATTAGCCTTCTAGCCTTTATGGTTTTGAAGAAATGGGCAATTCATTTTTTATTGTCGCAAACGCATTATCTCAAAGAGCAAACACCTATTTTGGAAAGTAGTTGATATTTGTATTCTCACTGCTAAAAACCATCCCATATGCACAGTCAGTGTGGGGTATGGACAGATCAGTTGAAAAAGTTACATTTTGGGGTGTTTTAATGGGTGTTTATTGGACAAAAGTTGCAGCTTTCACAAAACTCAAAAACGAAGTTGTGCCAAAACTATGAGAGCTACATGGCCAATTCTTGCTCACCTAACGCAACGTGGGGCCCTGTATAACATACTGGAAAATTAGCCTTCTAGCCTTTATGGTTTTGAAGAAATGGGCAATTCATTTTTTATTGTCGCAAACGCATTATCTCAAAGAGCAAACACCTATTTTGGAAAGTAGTTGATATTTGTATTCTCACTGCTAAAAACCATCCCATATGCACAGTCAGTGTGGGGTATGGACAGATCAGTTGAAAAAGTTACATTTTGGGGTGTTTTAATGGGTGCTTATTGGACAAAAGTTGCAGCTTTCACAAAACTCAAAAACGAAGTTGTGCCAAAACTATGAGAGCTACATGGCCAATTCTTGCTCACCTAACACAACGTGGGGCCCTGTATAACATACTGGAAAATTAGCCTTCTAGCCTTTATGGTTTTGAAGAAATGGGCAATTCATTTTTTTATTGTGGCAAACGCATTATCTCAAAGAGCAAACACCTATTTTGGAAAGTAGTTGATATTTGTATTCTCACTGCTAAAAACCATCCCATATGCACAGTCAGTGTGGGGTATGGACAGATCAGTTAAAAAAGTTACATTTTGGGGTGTTTTAATGGGTGCTATTGGACAAAAGTTGCAGCTTTCACAAAACTCAAAAACGAAGTTGTGCCAAAACTATGAGAGCTACATGGCCAATTCTTGCTCACCTAACGCAACGTGGGGCCCTGTATAACATACTGGAAAATTAGCCTTCTAGCCTTTATGGTTTTGAAGAAATGGGCAATTCATTTTTTTATTGTCGCAAACGCATTATCTCAAAGAGCAAACACCTATTTTGGAACGTAGTTGATATTTGTATTCTCACTGCTAAAAACCATCCCATATGCACAGTCAGTGTGGGGTATGGACAGATCAGTTGAAAAAGTTACATTTTGGGGTGTTTTAATGGGTGCTTATTGGACAAAAGTTGCAGCTTTCACAAAACTCAAAAACGAAGTTGTGCCAAAACTATGAGAGCTACATGGCCAATTTTTGCTCACCTAACGCAACGTGGGGCCCTGTATAACATACTGGAAAATTAGCCTTCTAGCCTTTATGGTTTTGAAGAAATGGGCAATTCATTTTTTTATTGTCGCAAACGCATTATCTCAAAGAGCAAACACCTATTTTGGAAAGTAGTTGATATTTGTATTCTCACTGCTAAAAACCATCCCATATGCACAGTCAGTGTGGGGTATGGACAGATCAGTTGAAAAAGTTACATTTTGGGGTGTTTTAATGGGTGCTTATTGGACAAAAGTTGCAGCTTTCACAAAACTCAAAAACGAAGTTGTGCCAAAACTATGAGAGCTACATGGCCAATTCTTGCTCACCTAACGCAACGTGGGGCCCTGTATAACATACTGGAAAATTAGCCTTCTAGCCTTTATGGTTTTGAAGAAATGGTTAATTCATTTTTTTATTGTCGCAAACGCATTATCTCAAAGAGCAAACACCTATTTTGGAAAGTAGTTGATATTTGTATTCTCACTGCTAAAAACCATCCCATATGCACAGTCAGTGTGGGGTATGGACAGATCAGTTGAAAAAGTTACATTTTGGGGTGTTTTAATGGGTGCTTATTGGACAAAAGTTGCAGCTTTCACAAAACTCAAAAACGAAGTTGTGCCAAAACTATGAGAGCTACATGGCCAATTCTTGCTCACCTAACGCAACGTGGGGCCCTGTATCACATACTGGAAAATTAGCCTTCTAGCCTTTATGGTTTTGAAGAAATGGGCAATTCATTTTTTTATTGTCGCAAACGCATTATCTCAAAGAGCAAACACCTATTTTGGAAAGTAGTTGATCTTTGTATTCTCACTGCTAAAAACCATCCCATATGCACAGTCAGTGTGGGGTATGGACAGATCAGTTGAACAAGTTACATTTTGGGGTGTTTTAATGGGTGCTTATTGGACAAAAGTTGCAGCTTTCACAAAACTCAAAAACGAAGTTGTGCCAAAACTATGAGAGCTACATGGCCAATTCTTGCTCACCTAACGCAACGTGGGGCCCTGTATAACATACTGGAAAATTAGCCTTCTAGCCTTTATGGTTTTGAAGAAATGGGCAATTCATTTTTTTATTGTCGCAAACGCATTATCTCAAAGAGCAAACACCTATTTTGGAAAGTAGTTGATCTTTGTATTCTCACTGCTAAAAACCATCCCATATGCACAGTCAGTGTGGGGTATGGACAGATCAGTTGAAAAAGTTACATTTTGGGGTGTTTTAATGGGTGCTTATTGGCCAAAAGTTGCAGCTTTCACAAAACTCAAAAACGAAGTTGTGCCAAAACTATGAGAGCTACATGGCCAATTCTTGCTCACCTAACGCAACGTGGGGCCCTGTATAACATACTGGAAAATTAGCCTTCTAGCCTTTATGGTTTTGAAGAAATGGGCAATTCATTTTTTATTGTCGCAAACGCATTATCTCAAAGAGCAAACACCTATTTTGGAAAGTAGTTGATATTTGTATTCTCACTGCTAAAAACCATCCCATATGCACAGTCAGTGTGGGGTATGGACAGATCAGTTGAAAAAGTTACATTTTGGGGTGTTTTAATGGGTGCTTATTGGACAAAAGTTGCAGCTTTCACAAAACTCAAAAACGAAGTTGTGCCAAAACTATGAGAGCTACATGGCCAATTCTTGCTCACCTAACACAACGTGGGGCCCTGTATAACATACTGGAAAATTAGCCTTCTAGCCTTTATGGTTTTGAAGAAATGGGCAATTCATTTTTTTATTGTGGCAAACGCATTATCTCAAAGAGCAAACACCTATTTTGGAAAGTAGTTGATATTTGTATTCTCACTGCTAAAAACCATCCCATATGCACAGTCAGTGTGGGGTATGGACAGATCAGTTAAAAAAGTTACATTTTGGGGTGTTTTAATGGGTGCTATTGGACAAAAGTTGCAGCTTTCACAAAACTCAAAAACGAAGTTGTGCCAAAACTATGAGAGCTACATGGCCAATTCTTGCTCACCTAACGCAACGTGGGGCCCTGTATAACATACTGGAAAATTAGCCTTCTAGCCTTTATGGTTTTGAAGAAATGGGCAATTCATTTTTTATTGTCGCAAACGCATTATCTCAAAGAGCAAACACCTATTTTGGAAAGTAGTTGATATTTGTATTCTCACTGCTAAAAAACATCCCATATGCACAGTCAGTGTGGGGTATGGACAGATCAGTTGAAAAAGTTACATTTTGGGGTGTTTTAATGGGTGCTTATTGGACAAAAGTTGCAGCTTTCACAAAACTCAAAAACGAAGTTGTGCCAAAACTCTGAGAGCTACATGGCCAATTCTTGCTCACCTAACACAACGTGGGGCCCTGTATAACATACTGGAAAATTAGCCTTCTAGCCTTTATGGTTTTGAAGAAATGGGCAATTCATTTTTTTATTGTCGCAAACGCATTATCTCAAAGAGCAAACACCTATTTTGGAAAGTAGTTGATATTTGTATTCTCACTGCTAAAAACAATCCCATATGCACAGTCCGTGTGGGGTATGGACAGATCAGTTGAAAAAGTTACATTTTGGGGTGTTTTAATGGGTGCTATTGGACAAAAGTTGCAGCTTTCACAAAACTCAAAAACGAAGTTGTGCCAAAACTATGAGAGCTACATGGCCAATTCTTGCTCACCTAACACAACGTGGGGCCCTGTATAACATACTGGAAAATTAGCCTTCTAGCCTTTATGGTTTTGAGGAAATGGGCAATTCATTTTTTTATTGTGGCAAACGCATTATCTCAAAGAGCAAACACCTATTTTGGAAAGTAGTTGATATTTGTATTCTCACTGCTAAAAACCATCCCATATGCACAGTCAGTGTGGGGTATGGACAGATCAGTTGAAAAAGTTACATTTTGGGGTGTTTTAATGGGTGCTATTGGACAAAAGTTGCAGCTTTCACAAAACTCAAAAACGAAGTTGTGCCAAAACTATGAGAGCTACATGGCCAATTCTTGCTCACCTAACACAACGTGGGCCCTGTATAACATACTGGAAAATTAGCCTTCTAGCCTTTATGGTTTTGAAGAAATGGGCAATTCATTTTTTTATTGTGGCAAACGCATTATCTCAAAGAGCAAACACCTATTTTGGAAAGTAGTTGATATTTGTATTCTCACTGCTAAAAACCATCCCATATGCACAGTCAGTGTGGGGTATGGACAGATCAGTTGAAAAAGTTACATTTTGGGGTGTTTTAATGGGTGCTATTGGACAAAAGTTGCAGCTTTCACAAAACTCAAAAACGAAGTTGTGCCAAAACTATGAGAGCTACATGGCCAATTCTTGCTCACCTAACACAACGTGGGGCCCTGTATAACATACTGGGAAATTAGCCTTCTAGCCTTTATGGTTTTGAAGAAATGGGCAATTCATTTTTTTATTGTGGCAAACGCATTATCTCAAAGAGCAAACACCTATTTTGGAAAGTAGTTGATATTTGTATTCTCACTGCTAAAAACCATCCCATATGCACAGTCAGTGTGGGGTATAGACAGATCAGTTGAAAAAGTTACATTTTGGGGTGTTTTAATGGGTGCTATTGGACAAAAGTTGCAGCTTTCACAAAACTCAAAAACGAAGTTGTGCCAAAACTATGAGAGCTACATGGCCAATTCTTGCTCACCTAACACAACGTGGGGCCCTGTATAACATACTGGAAAATTAGCCTTCTAGCCTTTATGGTTTTGAAGAAATGGGCAATTCATTTTTTTATTGTGGCAAACGCATTATCTCAAAGAGCAAACACCTACTTTGGAAAGTAGTTGATATTTGTATTCTCACTGCTAAAAACCATCCCATATGCACAGTCAGTGTGGGGTATGGACAAATCAGTTGAAAAAGTTACATTTTGGGGTGTTTTAATGGGTGCTATTGGACAAAAGTTGCAGCTTTCACAAAACTCAAAAACGAAGTTGTGCCAAAACTATGAGAGCTACATGGCCAATTCTTGCTCACCTAACACAACGTGGGGCCCTGTATAACATACTGGAAAATTAGCCTTCTAGCCTTTATGGTTTTGAAGAAATGGTTAATTCATTTTTTTATTGTCGCAAACGCATTATCTCAAAGAGCAAACACCTATTTTGGAAAGTAGTTGATCTTTGTATTCTCACTGCTAAAAACCATCCCATATGCACAGTCAGTGTGGGGTATGGACAGATCAGTTGAACAAGTTACATTTTGGGGTGTTTTAATGGGTGCTTATTGGACAAAAGTTGCAGCTTTCACAAAACTCAAAAACGAAGTTGTGCCAAAACTATGAGAGCTACATGGCCAATTCTTGCTCACCTAACGCAACGTGGGGCCCTGTATAACATACTGGAAAATTAGCCTTCTAGCCTTTATGGTTTTGAAGAAATGGGCAATTCATTTTTTTATTGTCGCAAACGCATTATCTCAAAGAGCAAACACCTATTTTGGAAAGTAGTTGATCTTTGTATTCTCACTGCTAAAAACCATCCCATATGCACAGTCAGTGTGGGGTATGGACAGATCAGTTGAAAAAGTTACATTTTGGGGTGTTTTAATGGGTGCTTATTGGCCAAAAGTTGCAGCTTTCACAAAACTCAAAAACGAAGTTGTGCCAAAACTATGAGAGCTACATGGCCAATTCTTGCTCACCTAACGCAACGTGGGGCCCTGTATAACATACTGGAAAATTAGCCTTCTAGCCTTTATGGTTTTGAAGAAATGGGCAATTCATTTTTTATTGTCGCAAACGCATTATCTCAAAGAGCAAACACCTATTTTGGAAAGTAGTTGATATTTGTATTCTCACTGCTAAAAACCATCCCATATGCACAGTCAGTGTGGGGTATGGACAGATCAGTTGAAAAAGTTACATTTTGGGGTGTTTTAATGGGTGCTTATTGGACAAAAGTTGCAGCTTTCACAAAACTCAAAAACGAAGTTGTGCCAAAACTATGAGAGCTACATGGCCAATTCTTGCTCACCTAACACAACGTGGGGCCCTGTATAACATACTGGAAAATTAGCCTTCTAGCCTTTATGGTTTTGAAGAAATGGGCAATTCATTTTTTTATTGTGGCAAACGCATTATCTCAAAGAGCAAACACCTATTTTGGAAAGTAGTTGATATTTGTATTCTCACTGCTAAAAAACATCCCATATGCACAGTCAGTGTGGGGTATGGACAGATCAGTTGAAAAAGTTACATTTTGGGGTGTTTTAATGGGTGCTTATTGGACAAAAGTTGCAGCTTTCACAAAACTCAAAAACGATGTTGTGCCAAAACTATGAGAGCTACATGGCCAATTCTTGCTCACCTAACGCAACGTGGGGCCCTGTATAACATACTGGAAAATTAGCCTTCTAGCCTTTATGGTTTTGAAGAAATGGGCAATTCATTTTTTTATTGTCGCAAACGCATTATCTCAAAGAGCAAACACCTATTTTGGAACGTAGTTGATATTTGTATTCTCACTGCTAAAAACCATCCCATATGCACAGTCAGTGTGGGGTATGGACAGATCAGTTGAAAAAGTTACATTTTGGGGTGTTTTAATGGGTGCTTATTGGACAAAAGTTGCAGCTTTCACAAAACTCAAAAACGAAGTTGTGCCAAAACTATGAGAGCTACATGGCCAATTCTTGCTCACCTAACGCAACGTGGGGCCCTGTATAACATACTGGAAAATTAGCCTTCTAGCCTTTATGGTTTTGAAGAAATGGGCAATTCATTTTTTTATTGTCGCAAACGCATTATCTCAAAGAGCAAACACCTATTTTGGAAAGTAGTTGATATTTGTATTCTCACTGCTAAAAACCATCCCATATGCACAGTCAGTGTGGGGTATGGACAGATCAGTTGAAAAAGTTACATTTTGGGGTGTTTTAATGGGTGCTTATTGGACAAAAGTTGCAGCTTTCACAAAACTCAAAAACAAAGTTGTGCCAAAACTATGAGAGCTACATGGCCAATTCTTGCTCACCTAACGCAACGTGGGGCCCTGTATAACATACTGGAAAATTAGCCTTCTAGCCTTTATGGTTTTGAAGAAATGGTTAATTCATTTTTTTATTGTCGCAAACGCATTATCTCAAAGAGCAAACACCTATTTTGGAAAGTAGTTGATATTTGTATTCTCACTGCTAAAAACCATCCCATATGCACAGTCAGTGTGGGGTATGGACAGATCAGTTGAAAAAGTTACATTTTGGGGTGTTTTAATGGGTGCTTATTGGACAAAAGTTGCAGCTTTCACAAAACTCAAAAACGAAGTTGTGCCAAAACTATGAGAGCTACATGGCCAATTCTTGCTCACCTAACGCAACGTGGGGCCCTGTATCACATACTGGAAAATTAGCCTTCTAGCCTTTATGGTTTTGAAGAAATGGGCAATTCATTTTTTATTGTCGCAAACGCATTATCTCAAAGAGCAAACACCTATTTTGGAAAGTAGTTGATATTTGTATTCTCACTGCTAAAAACCATCCCATATGCACAGTCAGTGTGGGGTATGGACAGATCAGTTGAAAAAGTTACATTTTGGGGTGTTTTAATGGGTGTTTATTGGACAAAAGTTGCAGCTTTCACAAAACTCAAAAACGAAGTTGTGCCAAAACTATGAGAGCTACATGGCCAATTCTTGCTCACCTAACGCAACGTGGGGCCCTGTATAACATACTGGAAAATTAGCCTTCTAGCCTTTATGGTTTTGAAGAAATGGTTAATTCATTTTTTTATTGTCGCAAACGCATTATCTCAAAGAGCAAACACCTATTTTGGAAAGTAGTTGATATTTGTATTCTCACTGCTAAAAACCATCCCATATGCACAGTCAGTGTGGGGTATGGACAGATCAGTTGAAAAAGTTACATTTTGGGGTGTTTTAATGGGTGCTTATTGGACAAAAGTTGCAGCTTTCACAAAACTCAAAAACGAAGTTGTGCCAAAACTATGAGAGCTACATGGCCAATTCTTGCTCACCTAACGCAACGTGGGGCCCTGTATCACATACTGGAAAATTAGCCTTCTAGCCTTTATGGTTTTGAAGAAATGGGCAATTCATTTTTTATTGTCGCAAACGCATTATCTCAAAGAGCAAACACCTATTTTGGAAAGTAGTTGATATTTGTATTCTCACTGCTAAAAACCATCCCATATGCACAGTCAGTGTGGGGTATGGACAGATCAGTTGAAAAAGTTACATTTTGGGGTGTTTTAATGGGTGTTTATTGGACAAAAGTTGCAGCTTTCACAAAACTCAAAAACGAAGTTGTGCCAAAACTATGAGAGCTACATGGCCAATTCTTGCTCACCTAACGCAACGTGGGGCCCTGTATAACATACTGGAAAATTAGCCTTCTAGCCTTTATGGTTTTGAAGAAATGGGCAATTCATTTTTTATTGTCGCAAACGCATTATCTCAAAGAGCAAACACCTATTTTGGAAAGTAGTTGATATTTGTATTCTCACTGCTAAAAACCATCCCATATGCACAGTCAGTGTGGGGTATGGACAGATCAGTTGAAAAAGTTACATTTTGGGGTGTTTTAATGGGTGCTTATTGGACAAAAGTTGCAGCTTTCACAAAACTCAAAAACGAAGTTGTGCCAAAACTATGAGAGCTACATGGCCAATTCTTGCTCACCTAACACAACGTGGGGCCCTGTATAACATACTGGAAAATTAGCCTTCTAGCCTTTATGGTTTTGAAGAAATGGGCAATTCATTTTTTTATTGTGGCAAACGCATTATCTCAAAGAGCAAACACCTATTTTGGAAAGTAGTTGATATTTGTATTCTCACTGCTAAAAACCATCCCATATGCACAGTCAGTGTGGGGTATGGACAGATCAGTTAAAAAAGTTACATTTTGGGGTGTTTTAATGGGTGCTATTGGACAAAAGTTGCAGCTTTCACAAAACTCAAAAACGAAGTTGTGCCAAAACTATGAGAGCTACATGGCCAATTCTTGCTCACCTAACGCAACGTGGGGCCCTGTATAACATACTGGAAAATTAGCCTTCTAGCCTTTATGGTTTTGAAGAAATGGGCAATTCATTTTTTATTGTCGCAAACGCATTATCTCAAAGAGCAAACACCTATTTTGGAAAGTAGTTGATATTTGTATTCTCACTGCTAAAAAACATCCCATATGCACAGTCAGTGTGGGGTATGGACAGATCAGTTGAAAAAGTTACATTTTGGGGTGTTTTAATGGGTGCTTATTGGACAAAAGTTGCAGCTTTCACAAAACTCAAAAACGATGTTGTGCCAAAACTATGAGAGCTACATGGCCAATTCTTGCTCACCTAACGCAACGTGGGGCCCTGTATAACATACTGGAAAATTAGCCTTCTAGCCTTTATGGTTTTGAAGAAATGGGCAATTCATTTTTTTATTGTCGCAAACGCATTATCTCAAAGAGCAAACACCTATTTTGGAACGTAGTTGATATTTGTATTCTCACTGCTAAAAACCATCCCATATGCACAGTCAGTGTGGGGTATGGACAGATCAGTTGAAAAAGTTACATTTTGGGGTGTTTTAATGGGTGCTTATTGGACAAAAGTTGCAGCTTTCACAAAACTCAAAAACGAAGTTGTGCCAAAACTATGAGAGCTACATGGCCAATTCTTGCTCACCTAACGCAACGTGGGGCCCTGTATAACATACTGGAAAATTAGCCTTCTAGCCTTTATGGTTTTGAAGAAATGGGCAATTCATTTTTTTATTGTCGCAAACGCATTATCTCAAAGAGCAAACACCTATTTTGGAAAGTAGTTGATATTTGTATTCTCACTGCTAAAAACCATCCCATATGCACAGTCAGTGTGGGGTATGGACAGATCAGTTGAAAAAGTTACATTTTGGGGTGTTTTAATGGGTGCTTATTGGACAAAAGTTGCAGCTTTCACAAAACTCAAAAACGAAGTTGTGCCAAAACTATGAGAGCTACATGGCCAATTCTTGCTCACCTAACGCAACGTGGGGCCCTGTATAACATACTGGAAAATTAGCCTTCTAGCCTTTATGGTTTTGAAGAAATGGTTAATTCATTTTTTTATTGTCGCAAACGCATTATCTCAAAGAGCAAACACCTATTTTGGAAAGTAGTTGATATTTGTATTCTCACTGCTAAAAACCATCCCATATGCACAGTCAGTGTGGGGTATGGACAGATCAGTTGAAAAAGTTACATTTTGGGGTGTTTTAATGGGTGCTTATTGGACAAAAGTTGCAGCTTTCACAAAACTCAAAAACGAAGTTGTGCCAAAACTATGAGAGCTACATGGCCAATTCTTGCTCACCTAACGCAACGTGGGGCCCTGTATCACATACTGGAAAATTAGCCTTCTAGCCTTTATGGTTTTGAAGAAATGGGCAATTCATTTTTTTATTGTCGCAAACGCATTATCTCAAAGAGCAAACACCTATTTTGGAAAGTAGTTGATCTTTGTATTCTCACTGCTAAAAACCATCCCATATGCACAGTCAGTGTGGGGTATGGACAGATCAGTTGAACAAGTTACATTTTGGGGTGTTTTAATGGGTGCTTATTGGACAAAAGTTGCAGCTTTCACAAAACTCAAAAACGAAGTTGTGCCAAAACTATGAGAGCTACATGGCCAATTCTTGCTCACCTAACGCAACGTGGGGCCCTGTATAACATACTGGAAAATTAGCCTTCTAGCCTTTATGGTTTTGAAGAAATGGGCAATTCATTTTTTTATTGTCGCAAACGCATTATCTCAAAGAGCAAACACCTATTTTGGAAAGTAGTTGATCTTTGTATTCTCACTGCTAAAAACCATCCCATATGCACAGTCAGTGTGGGGTATGGACAGATCAGTTGAAAAAGTTACATTTTGGGGTGTTTTAATGGGTGCTTATTGGCCAAAAGTTGCAGCTTTCACAAAACTCAAAAACGAAGTTGTGCCAAAACTATGAGAGCTACATGGCCAATTCTTGCTCACCTAACGCAACGTGGGGCCCTGTATAACATACTGGAAAATTAGCCTTCTAGCCTTTATGGTTTTGAAGAAATGGGCAATTCATTTTTTATTGTCGCAAACGCATTATCTCAAAGAGCAAACACCTATTTTGGAAAGTAGTTGATATTTGTATTCTCACTGCTAAAAACCATCCCATATGCACAGTCAGTGTGGGGTATGGACAGATCAGTTGAAAAAGTTACATTTTGGGGTGTTTTAATGGGTGCTTATTGGACAAAAGTTGCAGCTTTCACAAAACTCAAAAACGAAGTTGTGCCAAAACTATGAGAGCTACATGGCCAATTCTTGCTCACCTAACACAACGTGGGGCCCTGTATAACATACTGGAAAATTAGCCTTCTAGCCTTTATGGTTTTGAAGAAATGGGCAATTCATTTTTTTATTGTGGCAAACGCATTATCTCAAAGAGCAAACACCTATTTTGGAAAGTAGTTGATATTTGTATTCTCACTGCTAAAAACCATCCCATATGCACAGTCAGTGTGGGGTATGGACAGATCAGTTAAAAAAGTTACATTTTGGGGTGTTTTAATGGGTGCTATTGGACAAAAGTTGCAGCTTTCACAAAACTCAAAAACGAAGTTGTGCCAAAACTATGAGAGCTACATGGCCAATTCTTGCTCACCTAACGCAACGTGGGGCCCTGTATAACATACTGGAAAATTAGCCTTCTAGCCTTTATGGTTTTGAAGAAATGGGCAATTCATTTTTTATTGTCGCAAACGCATTATCTCAAAGAGCAAACACCTATTTTGGAAAGTAGTTGATATTTGTATTCTCACTGCTAAAAAACATCCCATATGCACAGTCAGTGTGGGGTATGGACAGATCAGTTGAAAAAGTTACATTTTGGGGTGTTTTAATGGGTGCTTATTGGACAAAAGTTGCAGCTTTCACAAAACTCAAAAACGATGTTGTGCCAAAACTATGAGAGCTACATGGCCAATTCTTGCTCACCTAACGCAACGTGGGGCCCTGTATAACATACTGGAAAATTAGCCTTCTAGCCTTTATGGTTTTGAAGAAATGGGCAATTCATTTTTTTATTGTCGCAAACGCATTATCTCAAAGAGCAAACACCTATTTTGGAACGTAGTTGATATTTGTATTCTCACTGCTAAAAACCATCCCATATGCACAGTCAGTGTGGGGTATGGACAGATCAGTTGAAAAAGTTACATTTTGGGGTGTTTTAATGGGTGCTTATTGGACAAAAGTTGCAGCTTTCACAAAACTCAAAAACGAAGTTGTGCCAAAACTATGAGAGCTACATGGCCAATTCTTGCTCACCTAACGCAACGTGGGGCCCTGTATAACATACTGGAAAATTAGCCTTCTAGCCTTTATGGTTTTGAAGAAATGGGCAATTCATTTTTTTATTGTCGCAAACGCATTATCTCAAAGAGCAAACACCTATTTTGGAAAGTAGTTGATATTTGTATTCTCACTGCTAAAAACCATCCCATATGCACAGTCAGTGTGGGGTATGGACAGATCAGTTGAAAAAGTTACATTTTGGGGTGTTTTAATGGGTGCTTATTGGACAAAAGTTGCAGCTTTCACAAAACTCAAAAACGAAGTTGTGCCAAAACTATGAGAGCTACATGGCCAATTCTTGCTCACCTAACGCAACGTGGGGCCCTGTATAACATACTGGAAAATTAGCCTTCTAGCCTTTATGGTTTTGAAGAAATGGTTAATTCATTTTTTTATTGTCGCAAACGCATTATCTCAAAGAGCAAACACCTATTTTGGAAAGTAGTTGATATTTGTATTCTCACTGCTAAAAACCATCCCATATGCACAGTCAGTGTGGGGTATGGACAGATCAGTTGAAAAAGTTACATTTTGGGGTGTTTTAATGGGTGCTTATTGGACAAAAGTTGCAGCTTTCACAAAACTCAAAAACGAAGTTGTGCCAAAACTATGAGAGCTACATGGCCAATTCTTGCTCACCTAACGCAACGTGGGGCCCTGTATCACATACTGGAAAATTAGCCTTCTAGCCTTTATGGTTTTGAAGAAATGGGCAATTCATTTTTTTATTGTCGCAAACGCATTATCTCAAAGAGCAAACACCTATTTTGGAAAGTAGTTGATCTTTGTATTCTCACTGCTAAAAACCATCCCATATGCACAGTCAGTGTGGGGTATGGACAGATCAGTTGAACAAGTTACATTTTGGGGTGTTTTAATGGGTGCTTATTGGACAAAAGTTGCAGCTTTCACAAAACTCAAAAACGAAGTTGTGCCAAAACTATGAGAGCTACATGGCCAATTCTTGCTCACCTAACGCAACGTGGGGCCCTGTATAACATACTGGAAAATTAGCCTTCTAGCCTTTATGGTTTTGAAGAAATGGGCAATTCATTTTTTTATTGTCGCAAACGCATTATCTCAAAGAGCAAACACCTATTTTGGAAAGTAGTTGATCTTTGTATTCTCACTGCTAAAAACCATCCCATATGCACAGTCAGTGTGGGGTATGGACAGATCAGTTGAAAAAGTTACATTTTGGGGTGTTTTAATGGGTGCTTATTGGCCAAAAGTTGCAGCTTTCACAAAACTCAAAAACGAAGTTGTGCCAAAACTATGAGAGCTACATGGCCAATTCTTGCTCACCTAACGCAACGTGGGGCCCTGTATAACATACTGGAAAATTAGCCTTCTAGCCTTTATGGTTTTGAAGAAATGGGCAATTCATTTTTTATTGTCGCAAACGCATTATCTCAAAGAGCAAACACCTATTTTGGAAAGTAGTTGATATTTGTATTCTCACTGCTAAAAACCATCCCATATGCACAGTCAGTGTGGGGTATGGACAGATCAGTTGAAAAAGTTACATTTTGGGGTGTTTTAATGGGTGCTTATTGGACAAAAGTTGCAGCTTTCACAAAACTCAAAAACGAAGTTGTGCCAAAACTATGAGAGCTACATGGCCAATTCTTGCTCACCTAACACAACGTGGGGCCCTGTATAACATACTGGAAAATTAGCCTTCTAGCCTTTATGGTTTTGAAGAAATGGGCAATTCATTTTTTTATTGTGGCAAACGCATTATCTCAAAGAGCAAACACCTATTTTGGAAAGTAGTTGATATTTGTATTCTCACTGCTAAAAACCATCCCATATGCACAGTCAGTGTGGGGTATGGACAGATCAGTTAAAAAAGTTACATTTTGGGGTGTTTTAATGGGTGCTATTGGACAAAAGTTGCAGCTTTCACAAAACTCAAAAACGAAGTTGTGCCAAAACTATGAGAGCTACATGGCCAATTCTTGCTCACCTAACGCAACGTGGGGCCCTGTATAACATACTGGAAAATTAGCCTTCTAGCCTTTATGGTTTTGAAGAAATGGGCAATTCATTTTTTATTGTCGCAAACGCATTATCTCAAAGAGCAAACACCTATTTTGGAAAGTAGTTGATATTTGTATTCTCACTGCTAAAAAACATCCCATATGCACAGTCAGTGTGGGGTATGGACAGATCAGTTGAAAAAGTTACATTTTGGGGTGTTTTAATGGGTGCTTATTGGACAAAAGTTGCAGCTTTCACAAAACTCAAAAACGATGTTGTGCCAAAACTATGAGAGCTACATGGCCAATTCTTGCTCACCTAACGCAACGTGGGGCCCTGTATAACATACTGGAAAATTAGCCTTCTAGCCTTTATGGTTTTGAAGAAATGGGCAATTCATTTTTTTATTGTCGCAAACGCATTATCTCAAAGAGCAAACACCTATTTTGGAACGTAGTTGATATTTGTATTCTCACTGCTAAAAACCATCCCATATGCACAGTCAGTGTGGGGTATGGACAGATCAGTTGAAAAAGTTACATTTTGGGGTGTTTTAATGGGTGCTTATTGGACAAAAGTTGCAGCTTTCACAAAACTCAAAAACGAAGTTGTGCCAAAACTATGAGAGCTACATGGCCAATTCTTGCTCACCTAACGCAACGTGGGGCCCTGTATAACATACTGGAAAATTAGCCTTCTAGCCTTTATGGTTTTGAAGAAATGGGCAATTCATTTTTTTATTGTCGCAAACGCATTATCTCAAAGAGCAAACACCTATTTTGGAAAGTAGTTGATATTTGTATTCTCACTGCTAAAAACCATCCCATATGCACAGTCAGTGTGGGGTATGGACAGATCAGTTGAAAAAGTTACATTTTGGGGTGTTTTAATGGGTGCTTATTGGACAAAAGTTGCAGCTTTCACAAAACTCAAAAACGAAGTTGTGCCAAAACTATGAGAGCTACATGGCCAATTCTTGCTCACCTAACGCAACGTGGGGCCCTGTATAACATACTGGAAAATTAGCCTTCTAGCCTTTATGGTTTTGAAGAAATGGGCAATTCATTTTTTTATTGTCGCAAACGCATTATCTCAAAGAGCAAACACCTATTTTGGAAAGTAGTTGATATTTGTATTCTCACTGCTAAAAACCATCCCATATGCACAGTCAGTGTGGGGTATGGACAGATCACTTGAAAAAGTTACATTTTGGGGTGTTTTAATGGGTGCTTATTGGACAAAAGTTGCAGCTTTCACAAAACTCAAAAACGAAGTTGTGCCAAAACTATGAGAGCTACATGGCCAATTCTTGCTCACCTAACGCAACGTGGGGCCCTGTATAACATACTGGAAAATTAGCCTTCTAGCCTTTATGGTTTTGAAGAAATGGTTAATTCATTTTTTTATTGTCGCAAACGCATTATCTCAAAGAGCAAACACCTATTTTGGAAAGTAGTTGATCTTTGTATTCTCACTGCTAAAAACCATCCCATATGCACAGTCAGTGTGGGGTATGGACAGATCAGTTGAAAAAGTTACATTTTGGGGTGTTTTAATGGGTGCTTATTGGACAAAAGTTGCAGCTTTCACAAAACTCAAAAACGAAGTTGTGCCAAAACTATGAGAGCTACATGGCCAATTCTTGCTCACCTAACGCAACGTGGGGCCCTGTATAACATACTGGAAAATTAGCCTTCTAGCCTTTATGGTTTTAAAGAAATGGGCAATTCATTTTTTTATTGTCGCAAACGCATTATCTCAAAGAGCAAACACCTATTTTGGAAAGTAGTTGATATTTGTATTCTCACTGCTAAAAACCATCCCATATGCACAGTCAGTGTGGGGTATGGACAGATCAGTTGAAAAAGTTACATTTTGGGGTGTTTTAATGGGTGCTTATTGGACAAAAGTTGCAGCTTTCACAAAACTCAAAAACGAAGTTGTGCCAAAACTATGAGAGCTACATGGCCAATTCTTGCTCACCTAACGCAACGTGGGGCCCTGTATAACATACTGGAAAATTAGCCTTCTAGCCTTTATGGTTTTGAAGAAATGGTTAATTCATTTTTTTATTGTCGCAAACGCATTATCTCAAAGAGCAAACACCTATTTTGGAAAGTAGTTGATCTTTGTATTCTCACTGCTAAAAACCATCCCATATGCACAGTCAGTGTGGGGTATGGACAGATCACTTGAAAAAGTTACATTTTGGGGTGTTTTAATGGGTGCTTATTGGCCAAAAGTTGCAGCTTTCACAAAACTCAAAAACGAAGTTGTGCCAAAACTATGAGAGCTACATGGCCAATTCTTGCTCACCTAACGCAACGTGGGGCCCTGTATAACATACTGGAAAATTAGCCTTCTAGCCTTTATGGTTTTGAAGAAATGGTTAATTCATTTTTTTATTGTCGCAAACGCATTATCTCAAAGAGCAAACACCTATTTTGGAAAGTAGTTGATCTTTGTATTCTCACTGCTAAAAACCATCCCATATGCACAGTCAGTGTGGGGTATGGACAGATCAGTTAAAAAAGTTACATTTTGGGGTGTTTTAATGGGTGCTATTGGACAAAAGTTGCAGCTTTCACAAAACTCAAAAACGAAGTTGTGCCAAAACTATGAGAGCTACATGGCCAATTCTTGCTCACCTAACGCAACGTGGGGCCCTGTATAACATACTGGAAAATTAGCCTTCTAGCCTTTATGGTTTTGAAGAAATGGGCAATTCATTTTTTTATTGTGGCAAACGCATTATCTCAAAGAGCAAACACCTGTTTTGGAAAGTAGTTGATATTTGTATTCTCACTGCTAAAAACCATCCCATATGCACAGTCAGTGTGGGGTATGGACAGATCAGTTGAAAAAGTTACATTTTGGGGTGTTTTAACGGGTGCTATTGGACAAAAGTTGCAGCTTTCACAAAACTCAAAAACGAAGTTGTGCCAAAACTATGAGAGCTACATGGCCAATTCTTGCTCACCTAACACAACGTGGGGCCCTGTATAACATACTGGAAAATTAGCCTTCTAGCCTTTATGGTTTTGAAGAAATGGGCAATTCATTTTTTTATTGTGGCAAACGCATTATCTCAAAGAGCAAACACCTATGTTGGAAAGTAGTTGATATTTGTATTCTCACTGCTAAAAACCATCCCATATGCACAGTCAGTGTGGGGTATGGACAGATCATTTGAAAAAGTTACATTTTGGGGTGTTTTAATGGGTGCTATTGGACAAAAGTTGCAGCTTTCACAAAACTCAAAAACGAAGTTGTGCCAAAACTATGAGAGCTACATGGCCAATTCTTGCTCACCTAACGCAACGTGGGGCCCTGTATAACATACTGGAAAATTAGCCTTCTAGCCTTTATGGTTTTGAAGAAATGGGCAATTCATTTTTTATTGTCGCAAACGCATTATCTCAAAGAGCAAACACCTATTTTGGAAAGTAGTTGATATTTGTATTCTCACTGCTAAAAAACATCCCATATGCACAGTCAGTGTGGGGTATGGACAGATCAGTTGAAAAAGTTACATTTTGGGGTGTTTTAACGGGTGCTATTGGACAAAAGTTGCAGCTTTCACAAAACTCAAAAACGAAGTTGTGCCAAAACTATGAGAGCTACATGGCCAATTCTTGCTCACCTAACGCAACGTGGGGCCCTGTATAACATACTGGAAAATTAGCCTTCTAGCCTTTATGGTTTTGAAGAAATGGGCAATTCATTTTTTTATTGTGGCAAACGCATTATCTCAAAGAGCAAACACCTGTTTTGGAAAGTAGTTGATATTTGTATTCTCACTGCTAAAAACCATCCCATATGCACAGTCAGTGTGGGGTATGGACAGATCACTTGAAAAAGTTACATTTTGGGGTGTTTTAATGGGTGCTTATTGGCCAAAAGTTGCAGCTTTCACAAAACTCAAAAACGAAGTTGTGCCAAAACTATGAGAGCTACATGGCCAATTCTTGCTCACCTAACGCAACGTGGGGCCCTGTATAACATACTGGAAAATTAGCCTTCTAGCCTTTATGGTTTTGAAGAAATGGTTAATTCATTTTTTTATTGTCGCAAACACATTATCTCAAAGAGCAAACACCTATTTTGGAAAGTAGTTGATCTTTGTATTCTCACTGCTAAAAACCATCCCATATGCACAGTCAGTGTGGGGTATGGACAGATCAGTTAAAAAAGTTACATTTTGGGGTGTTTTAATGGGTGCTATTGGACAAAAGTTGCAGCTTTCACAAAACTCAAAAACGAAGTTGTGCCAAAACTATGAGAGCTACATGGCCAATTCTTGCTCACCTAACGCAACGTGGGGCCCTGTATAACATACTGGAAAATTAGCCTTCTAGCCTTTATGGTTTTGAAGAAATGGGCAATTCATTTTTTTATTGTGGCAAACGCATTATCTCAAAGAGCAAACACCTGTTTTGGAAAGTAGGTGATATTTGTATTCTCACTGCTAAAAACCATCCCATATGCACAGTCAGTGTGGGGTATGGACAGATCAGTTGAAAAAGTTACATTTTGGGGTGTTTTAACGGGTGCTATTGGACAAAAGTTGCAGCTTTCACAAAACTCAAAAACGAAGTTGTGCCAAAACTATGAGAGCTACATGGCCAATTCTTGCTCACCTAACACAACGTGGGGCCCTGTATAACATACTGGAAAATTAGCCTTCTAGCCTTTATGGTTTTGAAGAAATGGGCAATTCATTTTTTTATTGTGGCAAACGCATTATCTCAAAGAGCAAACACCTATGTTGGAAAGTAGTTGATATTTGTATTCTCACTGCTAAAAACCATCCCATATGCACAGTCAGTGTGGGGTATGGACAGATCATTTGAAAAAGTTACATTTTGGGGTGTTTTAATGGGTGCTATTGGACAAAAGTTGCAGCTTTCACAAAACTCAAAAACGAAGTTGTGCCAAAACTATGAGAGCTACATGGCCAATTCTTGCTCACCTAACGCAACGTGGGGCCCTGTATAACATACTGGAAAATTAGCCTTCTAGCCTTTATGGTTTTGAAGAAATGGGCAATTCATTTTTTTATTGTCGCAAACGCATTATCTCAAAGAGCAAACACCTATTTTGGAAAGTAGTTGATATTTGTATTCTCACTGCTAAAAACCATCCCATATGCACAGTCAGTGTGGGGTATGGACAGATCAGTTGAAAAAGTTACATTTTGGGGTGTTTTAACGGGTGCTATTGGACAAAAGTTGCAGCTTTCACAAAACTCAAAAACGAAGTTGTGCCAAAACTATGAGAGCTACATGGCCAATTCTTGCTCACCTAACGCAACGTGGGGCCCTGTATAACATACTGGAAAATTAGCCTTCTAGCCTTTATGGTTTTGAAGAAATGGGCAATTCATTTTTTTATTGTGGCAAACGCATTATCTCAAAGAGCAAACACCTGTTTTGGAAAGTAGTTGATATTTGTATTCTCACTGCTAAAAACCATCCCATATGCACAGTCAGTGTGGGGTATGGACAGATCAGTTGAAAAAGTTACATTTTGGGGTGTTTTAACGGGTGCTATTGGACAAAAGTTGCAGCTTTCACAAAACTCAAAAACGAAGTTGTGCCAAAACTATGAGAGCTACATGGCCAATTCTTGCTCACCTAACACAACGTGGGGCCCTGTATAACATACTGGAAAATTAGCCTTCTAGCCTTTATGGTTTTGAAGAAATGGGCAATTCATTTTTTTATTGTCGCAAACGCATTATCTCAAAGAGCAAACACCTATTTTGGAAAGTAGTTGATATTTGTATTCTCACTGCTAAAAAACATCCCATATGCACAGTCAGTGTGGGGAATGGACAGATCAGTTGAAAAAGTTACATTTTGGGGTGTTTTAATGGGTGCTTATTGGACAAAAGTTGCAGCTTTCACAAAACTCAAAAACGAAGTTGTGCCAAAACTATGAGAGCTACATGGCCAATTCTTGCTCACCTAACGCAACGTGGGGCCCTGTATAACATAACCCTAACCCTAAACCATAAAGGCCTTCTAGCCTTTATGGTTTTGAAGAAATGGTTAATTCATTTTTTTATTGTCGCAAACGCATTATCTCAAAGAGCAAACACCTATTTTGGAAAGTAGTTGATATTTGTATTCTCACTGCTAAAAACCATCCCATATGCACAGTCAGTATGGGGTATGGACAGATCACTTGAAAAAGTAACATTTTGGGGTGTTTTAATGGGTGCTTATTGGACAAAAGTTGCAGCTTTCACAAAACTCAAAAACGAAGTTGTGCCAAAACTATGAGAGCTACATGGCCAATTCTTGCTCACCTAACGCAACGTGGGGCCCTGTATAACATACTGGAAAATTAGCCTTCTAGCCTTTATGGTTTTGAAGAAATGGGCAATTAATTTTTTTATTGTCGCAAACGCATTATCTCAAAGAGCAAACACCTATTTTGGAAAGTAGTTGATATTTGTATTCTCACTGCTAAAAACCATCCCATATGCACAGTCAGTGTGGGGTATGGACAGATCAGTTGAAAAAGTTACATTTTGGGGTGTTTTAATGGGTGCTTATTGGACAAAAGTTGCAGCTTTCACAAAACTCAAAAACGAAGTTTTGCCAAAACTATGAGAGCTACATGGCCAATTCTTGCTCACCTAACGCAACGTGGGGCCCTGTATAACATACTGGAAAATTAGCCTTCTAGCCTTTATGGTTTTGAAGAAATGGGCAATTCATTTTTTTATTGTGGCAAACGCATTATCTCAAAGAGCAAACACCTATTTTGGAAAGTAGTTGATATTTGTATTCTCACTGCTAAAAACCATCCCATATGCACAGTCAGTGTGGGGTATGGACAGATCAGTTGAAAAAGTTACATTTTGGGGTGTTTTAATGGGTGCTATTGGACAAAAGTTGCAGCTTTCACAAAACTCAAAAACGAAGTTGTGCCAAAACTATGAGAGCTACATGGCCAATTCTTGCTCACCTAACACAACGTGGGGCCCTGTATAACATCCTGGAAAATTAGCCTTCTAGCCTTTATGGTTTTGAAGAAATGGGCAATTCATTTTTTTTATTGTGGCAAACGCATTATCTCAAAGAGCAAACACCTATTTTGGAAAGTAGTTGATATTTGTATTCTCACTGCTAAAAACCATCCCATATGCACAGTCAGTGTGGGGTATGGACAGATCAGTTGAAAAAGTTACATTTTGGGGTGTTTTAATGGGTGCTATTGGACAAAAGTTGCAGCTTTCACAAAACTCAAAAACGAAGTTGTGCCAAAACTATGAGAGCTACATGGCCAATTCTTGCTCACCTAACGCAACGTGGGGCCCTGTATAACATACTGGAAAATTAGCCTTCTAGCCTTTATGGTTTTGAAGAAATGGGCAATTCATTTTTTTATTGTCGCAAACGCATTATCTCAAAGAGCAAACACCTATTTTGGAAAGTAGTTGATATTTGTATTCTCACTGCTAAAAAACATCCCATATGCACAGTCAGTGTGGGGAATGGACAGATCAGTTGAAAAAGTTGCATTTTGGGGTGTTTTAATGGGTGCTTATTTGACAAAAGTTGTAGCTTTCACAAAACTCAAAAACGAAGTTGTGCCAAAACTTTGAGAGCTACATGGCCAATTCTTGCCCACCTAACGCAACGTGGGGCCCTGTATAACATACTGGAAAATTAGCCTTCTAGCCTTTATGGTTTTGAAGAAATGGGCAATTCATTTTTTTATTGTCGCAAACGCATTATCTCAAAGAGCAAACACCTATTTTGGAAAGTAGTTGATATTTGTATTCTCACTGCTAAAAACCATCCTATATGCACAGTCAGTGTGGGGTATGGACAGATCAGTTGAAAAAGTTACATTTTGGGGTGTTTTAATGGGTGCTTATTGGACAAAAGTTGCAGCTTTCACAAAACTCAAAAACGAAGTTGTGCCAAAACTATGAGAGCTACATGGCCAATTCTTGCTCACCTAACACAACGTGGGGCCCTGTATAACATACTGGAAAATTAGCCTTCTAGCCTTTATGGTTTTGAAGAAATGGGCAATTCATTTTTTTATTGTGGCAAACGCATTATCTCAAAGAGCAAACACCTATTTTGGAAAGTAGTTGATATTTGTATTCTCACTGCTAAAAACCATCCCATATGCACAGTCAGTGTGGGGTATGGACAGATCAGTTGAAAAAGTAACATTTTGGGGTGTTTTAATGGGTGCTATTGGACAAAAGTTGCAGCTTTCACAAAACTCAAAAACGAAGTTGTGCCAAAACTATGAGAGCTAGATGGCCAATTCTTGCTCACCTAACACAACGTGGGGCCCTGTATAACATACTGGAAAATTAGCCTTCTAGCCTTTATGGTTTTGAAGAAATGGTTAATTCATTTTTTTATTGTCGCAAACGCATTATCTCAAAGAGCAAACACCTATTTTGGAAAGTAGTTGATCTTTGTATTCTCACTGCTAAAAACCATCCCATATGCACAGTCAGTGTGGGGTATGGACAGATCACTTGAAAAAGTTACATTTTGGGGTGTTTTAATGGGTGCTTATTGGCCAAAAGTTGCAGCTTTCACAAAACTCAAAAACGAAGTTGTGCCAAAACTATGAGAGCTACATGGCCAATTCTTGCTCACCTAACGCAACGTGGGGCCCTGTATAACATACTGGAAAATTAGCCTTCTAGCCTTTATGGTTTTGAAGAAATGGGCAATTCATTTTTTTATTGTGGCAAACGCATTATCTCAAAGAGCAAACACCTATTTTGGAAAGTAGTTGATATTTGTATTCTCACTGCTAAAAACCATCCCATATGCACAGTCAGTGTGGGGTATGGACAGATCAGTTGAAAAAGTAACATTTTGGGGTGTTTTAATGGGTGCTATTGGACAAAAGTTGCAGCTTTCACAAAACTCAAAAACGAAGTTGTGCCAAAACTATGAGAGCTAGATGGCCAATTCTTGCTCACCTAACACAACGTGGGGCCCTGTATAACATACTGGAAAATTAGCCTTCTAGCCTTTATGGTTTTGAAGAAATGGTTAATTCATTTTTTTATTGTCGCAAACGCATTATCTCAAAGAGCAAACACCTATTTTGGAAAGTAGTTGATCTTTGTATTCTCACTGCTAAAAACCATCCCATATGCACAGTCAGTGTGGGGTATGGACAGATCACTTGAAAAAGTTACATTTTGGGGTGTTTTAATGGGTGCTTATTGGCCAAAAGTTGCAGCTTTCACAAAACTCAAAAACGAAGTTGTGCCAAAACTATGAGAGCTACATGGCCAATTCTTGCTCACCTAACGCAACGTGGGGCCCTGTATAACATACTGGACAATTAGCCTTCTAGCCTTTATGGTTTTGAAGAAATGGGCAATTCATTTTTTTATTGTCGCAAACGCATTATCTCAAAGAGCAAACACCTATTTTTGAAAGTAGTTGATATTTGTATTCTCACTGCTAAAAACCATCCCATATGCACAGTCAGTGTGGGGTATGGACAGATCAGTTAAAAAAGTTACATTTTGGGGTGTTTTAATGGGTGCTATTGGACAAAAGTTGCAGCTTTCACAAAACTCAAAAACGAAGTTGTGCCAAAACTATGAGAGCTACATGGCCAATTCTTGCTCACCTAACGCAACGTGGGGCCCTGTATAACATACTGGAAAATTAGCCTTCTAGCCTTTATGGTTTTGAAGAAATGGGCAATTCATTTTTTTATTGTGGCAAACGCATTATCTCAAAGAGCAAACACCTGTTTTGGAAAGTAGTTGATATTTGTATTCTCACTGCTAAAAACCATCCCATATGCACAGTCAGTGTGGGGTATGGACAGATCAGTTGAAAAAGTTACATTTTGGGGTGTTTTAACGGGTGCTATTGGACAAAAGTTGCAGCTTTCACAAAACTCAAAAACGAAGTTGTGCCAAAAATATGAGAGCTACATGGCCAATTCTTGCTCACCTAACACAACGTGGGGCCCTGTATAACATACTGGAAAATTAGCCTTCTAGCCTTTATGGTTTTGAAGAAATGGGCAATTCATTTTTTTATTGTGACAAACGCATTATCTCAAAGAGCAAACACCTATGTTGGAAAGTAGTTGATATTTGTATTCTCACTGCTAAAAACCATCCCATATGCACAGTCAGTGTGGGGTATGGACAGATCAGTTGAAAAAATTACATTTTGGGGTGTTTTAATGGGTGCTATTGGACAAAAGTTGCAGCTTTCACAAAACTCAAAAACGAAGTTGTGCCAAAACTATGAGAGCTACATGGCCAATTCTTGCTCACCTAACGCAACGTGGGGCCCTGTATAACATACTGGAAAATTAGCCTTCTAGCCTTTATGGTTTTGAAGAAATGGGCAATTCATTTTTTATTGTCGCAAACGCATTATCTCAAAGAGCAAACACCTATTTTGGAAAGTAGTTGATATTTGTATTCTCACTGCTAAAAACCATCCCATATGCACAGTCAGTGTGGGGTATGGACAGATCAGTTGAAAAAGTTACATTTTGGGGTGTTTTAATGGGTGCTTATTGGACAAAAGTTGCAGCTTTCACAAAACTCAAAAACGAAGTTGTGCCAAAACTATGAGAGCTACATGGCCAATTCTTGCTCACCTAACACAACGTGGGGCCCTGTATAACATACTGGAAAATTAGCCTTCTAGCCTTTATGGTTTTGAAGAAATGGGCAATTCATTTTTTTATTGTCGCAAACGCATTATCTCAAAGAGCAAACACCTATTTTGGAAAGTAGTTGATATTTGTATTCTCACTGCTAAAAAACATCCCATATGCACAGTCAGTGTGGGGAATGGACAGATCAGTTGAAAAAGTTACATTTTGGGGTGTTTTAATGGGTGCTTATTGGACAAAAGTTGCAGCTTTCACAAAACTCAAAAACGAAGTTGTGCCAAAACTATGAGAGCTACATGGCCAATTCTTGCTCACCTAACGCAACGTGGGGCCCTGTATAACATACTGGAAAATTAGCCTTCTAGACTTTATGGTTTTGAAGAAATGGGCAATTCATTTTTTTATTGTCGCAAACGCATTATCTCAAAGAGCAAACACCTATTTTGGAAAGTAGTTGATATTTGTATTCTCACTGCTAAAAACCATCCTATATGCACAGTCAGTGTGGGGTATGGACAGATCAGTTGAAAAAGTTACATTTTGGGGTGTTTTAATGGGTGCTTATTGGACAAAAGTTGCAGCTTTCACAAAACTCAAAAACGAAGTTGTGCCAAAACTATGAGAGCTACATGGCCAATTCTTGCTCACCTAACGCAACGTGGGGCCCTGTATAACATACTGGAAAATTAGCCTTCTAGCCTTTATGGTTTTGAAGAAATGGTTAATTCATTTTTTTATTGTCGCAAACGCATTATCTCAAAGAGCAAACACCTATTTTGGAAAGTAGTTGATATTTGTATTCTCACTGCTAAAAAACATCCCATATGCACAGTCAGTGTGGGGAATGGACAGATCACTTGAAAAAGTAACATTTTGGGGTGTTTTAATGGGTGCTTATTGGACAAAAGTTGCAGCTTTCACAAAACTCAAAAACGAAGTTGTGCCAAAACTATGAGAGCTACATGGCCAATTCTTGCTCACCTAACACAACGTGGGGCCCTGTATAACATACTGGAAAATTAGCCTTCTAGCCTTTATGGTTTTGAAGAAATGGTTAATTCATTTTTTTATTGTCGCAAACGCATTATCTCAAAGAGCAAACACCTATTTTGGAAAGTAGTTGATCTTTGTATTCTCACTGCTAAAAACCATCCCATATGCACAGTCAGTGTGGGGTATGGACAGATCACTTGAAAAGGTTACATTTTGGGGTGTTTTAATGGGTGCTTATTGGCCAAAAGTTGCAGCTTTCACAAAACTCAAAAACGAAGTTGTGCCAAAACTATGAGAGCTACATGGCCAATTCTTGCTCACCTAACGCAACGTGGGGCCCTGTATAACATACTGGAAAATTAGCCTTCTAGCCTTTATGGTTTTGAAGAAATGGGCAATTCATTTTTTTATTGTCGCAAACGCATTATCTCAAAGAGCAAAGACCTATTTTGGAAAGTAGTTGATATTTGTATTCTCACTGCTAAAAACCATCCCATATGCACAGTCAGTGTGGGGTATGGACAGATCAGTTAAAAAAGTTACATTTTGGGGTGTTTTAATGGGTGCTTATTGGCCAAAAGTTGCAGCTTTCACAAAACTCAAAAACGAAGTTGTGCCAAAACTATGAGAGCTACATGGCCAATTCTTGCTCACCTAACGCAACGTGGGGCCCTGTATAACATACTGGAAAATTAGCCTTCTAGCCTTTATGGTTTTGAAGAAATGGTTAATTCATTTTTTTATTGTCGCAAACGCATTATCTCAAAGAGCAAACACCTATTTTGGAAAGTAGTTGATCTTTGTATTCTCACTGCTAAAAACCATCCCATATGCACAGTCAGTGTGGGGTATGGACAGATCATTTGAAAAAGTTACATTTTGGGGTGTTTTAATGGGTGCTATTGGACAAAAGTTGCAGCTTTCACAAAACTCAAAAACGAAGTTGTGCCAAAACTATGAGAGCTACATGGCCAATTCTTGCTCACCTAACGCAACGTGGGGCCCTGTATAACATACTGGAAAATTAGCCTTCTAGCCTTTATGGTTTTGAAGAAATGGGCAATTCATTTTTTATTGTCGCAAACGCATTATCTCAAAGAGCAAACACCTATTTTGGAAAGTAGTTGATATTTGTATTCTCACTGCTAAAAACCATCCCATATGCACAGTCAGTGTGGGGTATGGACAGATCAGTTGAAAAAGTTACATTTTGGGGTGTTTTAACGGGTGCTATTGGACAAAAGTTGCAGCTTTCACAAAACTCAAAAACGAAGTTGTGCCAAAACTATGAGAGCTACATGGCCAATTCTTGCTCACCTAACGCAACGTGGGGCCCTGTATAACATACTGGAAAATTAGCCTTCTAGCCTTTATGGTTTTGAAGAAATGGGCAATTCATTTTTTTATTGTGGCAAACGCATTATCTCAAAGAGCAAACACCTGTTTTGGAAAGTAGTTGATATTTGTATTCTCACTGCTAAAAACCATCCCATATGCACAGTCAGTGTGGGGTATGGACAGATCAGTTGAAAAAGTTACATTTTGGGGTGTTTTAATGGGTGCTTATTGGACAAAAGTTGCAGCTTTCACAAAACTCAAAAACGAAGTTGTGCCAAAACTATGAGAGCTACATGGCCAATTCTTGCTCACCTCACGCAACGTGGGGCCCTGTATAACATAACCCTAACCCTAAACCATAAAGGCCTTCTAGCCTTTATGGTTTTGAAGAAATGGTTAATTCATTTTTTTATTGTCGCAAACGCATTATCTCAAAGAGCAAACACCTATTTTGGAAAGTAGTTGATATTTGTATTCTCACTGCTAAAAACCATCCCATATGCACAGTCAGTATGGGGTATGGACAGATCACTTGAAAAAGTAACATTTTGGGGTGTTTTAATGGGTGCTTATTGGACAAAAGTTGCAGCTTTCACAAAACTCAAAAACGAAGTTGTGCCAAAACTATGAGAGCTACATGGCCAATTCTTGCTCACCTAACGCAACGTGGGGCCCTGTATAACATACTGGAAAATTAGCCTTCTAGCCTTTATGGTTTTGAAGAAATGGGCAATTAATTTTTTTATTGTCGCAAACGCATTATCTCAAAGAGCAAACACCTATTTTGGAAAGTAGTTGATATTTGTATTCTCACTGCTAAAAACCATCCCATATGCACAGTCAGTGTGGGGTATGGACAGATCAGTTGAAAAAGTTACATTTTGGGGTGTTTTAATGGGTGCTTATTGGACAAAAGTTGCAGCTTTCACAAAACTCAAAAACGAAGTTTTGCCAAAACTATGAGAGCTACATGGCCAATTCTTGCTCACCTAACGCAACGTGGGGCCCTGTATAACATACTGGAAAATTAGCCTTCTAGCCTTTATGGTTTTGAAGAAATGGGCAATTCATTTTTTTATTGTGGCAAACGCATTATCTCAAAGAGCAAACACCTATTTTGGAAAGTAGTTGATATTTGTATTCTCACTGCTAAAAACCATCCCATATGCACAGTCAGTGTGGGGTATGGACAGATCAGTTGAAAAAGTTACATTTTGGGGTGTTTTAATGGGTGCTATTGGACAAAAGTTGCAGCTTTCACAAAACTCAAAAACGAAGTTGTGCCAAAACTATGAGAGCTACATGGCCAATTCTTGCTCACCTAACACAACGTGGGGCCCTGTATAACATCCTGGAAAATTAGCCTTCTAGCCTTTATGGTTTTGAAGAAATGGGCAATTCATTTTTTTATTGTGGCAAACGCATTATCTCAAAGAGCAAACACCTATTTTGGAAAGTAGTTGATATTTGTATTCTCACTGCTAAAAACCATCCCATATGCACAGTCAGTGTGGGGTATGGACAGATCAGTTGAAAAAGTTACATTTTGGGGTGTTTTAATGGGTGCTATTGGACAAAAGTTGCAGCTTTCACAAAACTCAAAAACGAAGTTGTGCCAAAACTATGAGAGCTACATGGCCAATTCTTGCTCACCTAACGCAACGTGGGGCCCTGTATAACATACTGGAAAATTAGCCTTCTAGCCTTTATGGTTTTGAAGAAATGGGCAATTCATTTTTTTATTGTCGCAAACGCATTATCTCAAAGAGCAAACACCTATTTTGGAAAGTAGTTGATATTTGTATTCTCACTGCTAAAAAACATCCCATATGCACAGTCAGTGTGGGGAATGGACAGATCAGTTGAAAAAGTTGCATTTTGGGGTGTTTTAATGGGTGCTTATTTGACAAAAGTTGTAGCTTTCACAAAACTCAAAAACGAAGTTGTGCCAAAACTTTGAGAGCTACATGGCCAATTCTTGCTCACCTAACGCAACGTGGGGCCCTGTATAACATACTGGAAAATTAGCCTTCTAGCCTTTATGGTTTTGAAGAAATGGGCAATTCATTTTTTTATTGTCGCAAACGCATTATCTCAAAGAGCAAACACCTATTTTGGAAAGTAGTTGATATTTGTATTCTCACTGCTAAAAACCATCCTATATGCACAGTCAGTGTGGGGTATGGACAGATCAGTTGAAAAAGTTACATTTTGGGGTGTTTTAATGGGTGCTTATTGGACAAAAGTTGCAGCTTTCACAAAACTCAAAAACGAAGTTGTGCCAAAACTATGAGAGCTACATGGCCAATTCTTGCTCACCTAACACAACGTGGGGCCCTGTATAACATACTGGAAAATTAGCCTTCTAGCCTTTATGGTTTTGAAGAAATGGGCAATTCATTTTTTTATTGTGGCAAACGCATTATCTCAAAGAGCAAACACCTATTTTGGAAAGTAGTTGATATTTGTATTCTCACTGCTAAAAACCATCCTATATGCACAGTCAGTGTGGGGTATGGACAGATCAGTTGAAAAAGTTACATTTTGGGGTGTTTTAATGGGTGCTTATTGGACAAAAGTTGCAGCTTTCACAAAACTCAAAAACGAAGTTGTGCCAAAACTATGAGAGCTACATGGCCAATTCTTGCTCACCTAACACAACGTGGGGCCCTGTATAACATACTGGAAAATTAGCCTTCTAGCCTTTATGGTTTTGAAGAAATGGGCAATTCATTTTTTTATTGTGGCAAACGCATTATCTCAAAGAGCAAACACCTATTTTGGAAAGTAGTTGATATTTGTATTCTCACTGCTAAAAACCATCCCATATGCACAGTCAGTGTGGGGTATGGACAGATCAGTTGAAAAAGTAACATTTTGGGGTGTTTTAATGGGTGCTATTGGACAAAAGTTGCAGCTTTCACAAAACTCAAAAACGAAGTTGTGCCAAAACTATGAGAGCTAGATGGCCAATTCTTGCTCACCTAACACAACGTGGGGCCCTGTATAACATACTGGAAAATTAGCCTTCTAGCCTTTATGGTTTTGAAGAAATGGTTAATTCATTTTTTTATTGTCGCAAACGCATTATCTCAAAGAGCAAACACCTATTTTGGAAAGTAGTTGATCTTTGTATTCTCACTGCTAAAAACCATCCCATATGCACAGTCAGTGTGGGGTATGGACAGATCACTTGAAAAAGTTACATTTTGGGGTGTTTTAATGGGTGCTTATTGGCCAAAAGTTGCAGCTTTCACAAAACTCAAAAACGAAGTTGTGCCAAAACTATGAGAGCTACATGGCCAATTCTTGCTCACCTAACGCAACGTGGGGCCCTGTATAACATACTGGAAAATTAGCCTTCTAGCCTTTATGGTTTTGAAGAAATGGGCAATTCATTTTTTTATTGTCGCAAACGCATTATCTCAAAGAGCAAACACCTATTTTTGAAAGTAGTTGATATTTGTATTCTCACTGCTAAAAACCATCCCATATGCACAGTCAGTGTGGGGTATGGACAGATCAGTTAAAAAAGTTACATTTTGGGGTGTTTTAATGGGTGCTATTGGACAAAAGTTGCAGCTTTCACAAAACTCAAAAACGAAGTTGTGCCAAAACTATGAGAGCTACATGGCCAATTCTTGCTCACCTAACGCAACGTGGGGCCCTGTATAACATACTGGAAAATTAGCCTTCTAGCCTTTATGGTTTTGAAGAAATGGGCAATTCATTTTTTTATTGTGGCAAACGCATTATCTCAAAGAGCAAACACCTGTTTTGGAAAGTAGTTGATATTTGTATTCTCACTGCTAAAAACCATCCCATATGCACAGTCAGTGTGGGGTATGGACAGATCAGTTGAAAAAGTTACATTTTGGGGTGTTTTAACGGGTGCTATTTGACAAAAGTTGCAGCTTTCACAAAACTCAAAAACGAAGTTGTGCCAAAAATATGAGAGCTACATGGCCAATTCTTGCTCACCTAACACAACGTGGGGCCCTGTATAACATACTGGAAAATTAGCCTTCTAGCCTTTATGGTTTTGAAGAAATGGGCAATTCATTTTTTTATTGTGACAAACGCATTATCTCAAAGAGCAAACACCTATGTTGGAAAGTAGTTGATATTTGTATTCTCACTGCTAAAAACCATCCCATATGCACAGTCAGTGTGGGGTATGGACAGATCAGTTGAAAAAATTACATTTTGGGGTGTTTTAATGGGTGCTATTGGACAAAAGTTGCAGCTTTCACAAAACTCAAAAACGAAGTTGTGCCAAAACTATGAGAGCTACATGGCCAATTCTTGCTCACCTAACGCAACGTGGGGCCCTGTATAACATACTGGAAAATTAGCCTTCTAGCCTTTATGGTTTTGAAGAAATGGGCAATTCATTTTTTATTGTCGCAAACGCATTATCTCAAAGAGCAAACACCTATTTTGGAAAGTAGTTGATATTTGTATTCTCACTGCTAAAAACCATCCCATATGCACATTCAGTGTGGGGTATGGACAGATCAGTTGAAAAAGTTACATTTTGGGGTGTTTTAATGGGTGCTTATTGGACAAAGTTGCAGCTTTCACAAAACTCAAAAACGAAGTTGTGCCAAAACTATGAGAGCTACATGGCCAATTCTTGCTCACCTAACGCAACGTGGGGCCCTGTATAACATACTGGAAAATTAGCCTTCTAGCCTTTATGGTTTTGAAGAAATGGGCAATTCATTTTTTATTGTCGCAAACGCATTATCTCAAAGAGCAAACACCTATTTTGGAAAGTAGTTGATATTTGTATTCTCACTGCTAAAAACCATCCCATATGCACAGTCAGTGTGGGGTATGGACAGATCAGTTGAAAAAGTTACATTTTGGGGTGTTTTAATGGGTGCTTATTGGACAAAAGTTGCAGCTTTCACAAAACTCAAAAACGAAGTTGTGCCAAAACTATGAGAGCTACATGGCCAATTCTTGCTCACCTAACACAACGTGGGGCCCTGTATAACATACTGGAAAATTAGCCTTCTAGCCTTTATGGTTTTGAAGAAATGGGCAATTCATTTTTTTATTGTCGCAAACGCATTATCTCAAAGAGCAAACACCTATTTTGGAAAGTAGTTGATATTTGTATTCTCACTGCTAAAAAACATCCCATATGCACAGTCAGTGTGGGGAATGGACAGATCAGTTGAAAAAGTTACATTTTGGGGTGTTTTAATGGGTGCTTATTGGACAAAAGTTGCAGCTTTCACAAAACTCAAAAACGAAGTTGTGCCAAAACTATGAGAGCTACATGGCCAATTCTTGCTCACCTAACGCAACGTGGGGCCCTGTATAACATACTGGAAAATTAGCCTTCTAGCCTTTATGGTTTTGAAGAAATGGGCAATTCATTTTTTTATTGTCGCAAACGCATTATCTCAAAGAGCAAACACCTATTTTGGAAAGTAGTTGATATTTGTATTCTCACTGCTAAAAACCATCCTATATGCACAGTCAGTGTGGGGTATGGACAGATCAGTTGAAAAAGTTACATTTTGGGGTGTTTTAATGGGTGCTTATTGGACAAAAGTTGCAGCTTTCACAAAACTCAAAAACGAAGTTGTGCCAAAACTATGAGAGCTACATGGCCAATTCTTGCTCACCTAACGCAACGTGGGGCCCTGTATAACATACTGGAAAATTAGCCTTCTAGCCTTTATGGTTTTGAAGAAATGGGCAATTCATTTTTTTATTGTCGCAAACGCATTATCTCAAAGAGCAAACACCTATTTTGGAAAGTAGTTGATATTTGTATTCTCACTGCTAAAAACCATCCCATATGCACAGACAGTGTGGGGTATGGACAGATCAGTTGAAAAAGTTACATTTTGGGGTGTTTTAATGGGTGCTATTGGACAAAAGTTGCAGCTTTCACAAAACTCAAAAACGAAGTTGTGCCAAAACTATGAGAGCTACATGGCCAATTCTTGCTCACCTAACGCAACGTGGGGCCCTGTATAACATACTGGAAAATTAGCCTTCTAGCCTTTATGGTTTTGAAGAAATGGGCAATTCATTTTTTATTGTCGCAAACGCATTATCTCAAAGAGCAAACACCTATTTTGGAAAGTAGTTGATATTTGTATTCTCACTGCTAAAAACCATCCCATTTGCACAGTCAGTGTGGGGTATGGACAGATCAGTTGAAAAAGTTACATTTTGGGGTGTTTTAATGGGTGCTTATTGGACAAAAGTTGCAGCTTTCACAAAACTCAAAAACGAAGTTGTGCCAAAACTATGAGAGCTACATGGCCAATTCTTGCTCACCTAACACAACGTGGGGCCCTGTATAACATACTGGAAAATTAGCCTTCTAGCCTTTATGGTTTTGAAGAAATGGGCAATTCATTTTTTTATTGTCGCAAACGCATTATCTCAAAGAGCAAACACCTATTTTGGAAAGTAGTTGATATTTGTATTCTCACTGCTAAAAAACATCCCATATGCACAGTCAGTGTGGGGAATGGACAGATCAGTTGAAAAAGTTACATTTTGGGGTGTTTTAATGGGTGCTTATTGGACAAAAGTTGCAGCTTTCACAAAACTCAAAAACGAAGTTGTGCCAAAACTATGAGAGCTACATGGCCAATTCTTGCTCACCTAACGCAACGTGGGGCCCTGTATAACATACTGGAAAATTAGCCTTCTAGCCTTTATGGTTTTGAAGAAATGGGCAATTCATTTTTTTATTGTCGCAAACGCATTATCTCAAAGAGCAAACACCTATTTTGGAAAGTAGTTGATATTTGTATTCTCACTGCTAAAAACCATCCTATATGCACAGTCAGTGTGGGGTATGGACAGATCAGTTGAAAAAGTTACATTTTGGGGTGTTTTAATGGGTGCTTATTGGACAAAAGTTGCAGCTTTCACAAAACTCAAAAACGAAGTTGTGCCAAAACTATGAGAGCTACATGGCCAATTCTTGCTCACCTAACGCAACGTGGGGCCCTGTATAACATACTGGAAAATTAGCCTTCTAGCCTTTATGGTTTTGAAGAAATGGGCAATTCATTTTTTTATTGTCGCAAACGCATTATCTCAAAGAGCAAACACCTATTTTGGAAAGTAGTTGATATTTGTATTCTCACTGCTAAAAAACATCCCATATGCACAGTCAGTGTGGGGAATGGACAGATCACTTGAAAAAGTAACATTTTGGGGTGTTTTAATGGGTGCTTATTGGACAAAAGTTGCAGCTTTCACAAAACTCAAAAACGAAGTTGTGCCAAAACTATGAGAGCTACATGGCCAATTCTTGCTCACCTAACGCAACGTGGGGCCCTGTATAACATACTGGAAAATTAGCCTTCTAGCCTTTATGGTTTTGAAGAAATGGGCAATTCATTTTTTTATTGTCGCAAACGCATTATCTCAAAGAGCAAACACCTATTTTGGAAAGTAGTTGATATTTGTATTCTCACTGCTAAAAACCATCCTATATGCACAGTCAGTGTGGGGTATGGACAGATCAGTTGAAAAAGTTACATTTTGGGGTGTTTTAATGGGTGCTTATTGGACAAAAGTTGCAGCTTTCACAAAACTCAAAAACGAAGTTGTGCCAAAACTATGAGAGCTACATGGCCAATTCTTGCTCACCTAACGCAACGTGGGGCCCTGTATAACATACTGGAAAATTAGCCTTCTAGCCTTTATGGTTTTGAAGAAATGGGCAATTCATTTTTTTATTGTCGCAAACGCATTATCTCAAAGAGCAAACACCTATTTTGGAAAGTAGTTGATATTTGTATTCTCACTGCTAAAAAACATCCCATATGCACAGTCAGTGTGGGGAATGGACAGATCACTTGAAAAAGTAACATTTTGGGGTGTTTTAATGGGTGCTTATTGGACAAAAGTTGCAGCTTTCACAAAACTCAAAAACGAAGTTGTGCCAAAACTATGAGAGCTACATGGCCAATTCTTGCTCACCTAACGCAACGTGGGGCCCTGTATAACATACTGGAAAATTAGCCTTCTAGCCTTTATGGTTTTGAAGAAATGGGCAATTCATTTTTTATTGTCGCAAACGCATTATCTCAAAGAGCAAACACCTATTTTGGAAAGTAGTTGATATTTGTATTCTCACTGCTAAAAACCATCCCATATGCACAGTCAGTGTGGGGTATGGACAGATCAGTTGAAAAAGTTACATTTTGGGGTGTTTTAATGGGTGCTTATTGGACAAAAGTTGCAGCTTTCACAAAACTCAAAAACGAAGTTGTGCCAAAACTATGAGAGCTACATGGCCAATTCTTGCTCACCTAACACAACGTGGGGCCCTGTATAACATACTGGAAAATTAGCCTTCTAGCCTTTATGGTTTTGAAGAAATGGGCAATTCATTTTTTTATTGTCGCAAACGCATTATCTCAAAGAGCAAACACCTATTTTGGAAAGTAGTTGATATTTGTATTCTCACTGCTAAAAAACATCCCATATGCACAGTCAGTGTGGGGAATGGACAGATCAGTTGAAAAAGTTACATTTTGGGGTGTTTTAATGGGTGCTTATTGGACAAAAGTTGCAGCTTTCACAAAACTCAAAAACGAAGTTGTGCCAAAACTATGAGAGCTACATGGCCAATTCTTGCTCACCTAACGCAACGTGGGGCCCTGTATAACATACTGGAAAATTAGCCTTCTAGCCTTTATGGTTTTGAAGAAATGGGCAATTCATTTTTTTATTGTCGCAAACGCATTATCTCAAAGAGCAAACACCTATTTTGGAAAGTAGTTGATATTTGTATTCTCACTGCTAAAAACCATCCTATATGCACAGTCAGTGTGGGGTATGGACAGATCAGTTGAAAAAGTTACATTTTGGGGTGTTTTAATGGGTGCTTATTGGACAAAAGTTGCAGCTTTCACAAAACTCAAAAACGAAGTTGTGCCAAAACTATGAGAGCTACATGGCCAATTCTTGCTCACCTAACGCAACGTGGGGCCCTGTATAACATACTGGAAAATTAGCCTTCTAGCCTTTATGGTTTTGAAGAAATGGGCAATTCATTTTTTTATTGTCGCAAACGCATTATCTCAAAGAGCAAACACCTATTTTGGAAAGTAGTTGATATTTGTATTCTCACTGCTAAAAAACATCCCATATGCACAGTCAGTGTGGGGAATGGACAGATCACTTGAAAAAGTAACATTTTGGGGTGTTTTAATGGGTGCTTATTGGACAAAAGTTGCAGCTTTCACAAAACTCAAAAACGAAGTTGTGCCAAAACTATGAGAGCTACATGGCCAATTCTTGCTCACCTAACGCAACGTGGGGCCCTGTATAACATACTGGAAAATTAGCCTTCTAGCCTTTATGGTTTTGAAGAAATGGGCAATTCATTTTTTTATTGTCGCAAACGCATTATCTCAAAGAGCAAACACCTATTTTGGAAAGTAGTTGATATTTGTATTCTCACTGCTAAAAACCATCCTATATGCACAGTCAGTGTGGGGTATGGACAGATCAGTTGAAAAAGTTACATTTTGGGGTGTTTTAATGGGTGCTTATTGGACAAAAGTTGCAGCTTTCACAAAACTCAAAAACGAAGTTGTGCCAAAACTATGAGAGCTACATGGCCAATTCTTGCTCACCTAACGCAACGTGGGGCCCTGTATAACATACTGGAAAATTAGCCTTCTAGCCTTTATGGTTTTGAAGAAATGGGCAATTCATTTTTTTATTGTCGCAAACGCATTATCTCAAAGAGCAAACACCTATTTTGGAAAGTAGTTGATATTTGTATTCTCACTGCTAAAAACCATCCTATATGCACAGTCAGTGTGGGGTATGGACAGATCAGTTGAAAAAGTTACATTTTGGGGTGTTTTAATGGGTGCTTATTGGACAAAAGTTGCAGCTTTCACAAAACTCAAAAACGAAGTTGTGCCAAAACTATGAGAGCTACATGGCCAATTCTTGCTCACCTAACGCAACGTGGGGCCCTGTATAACATACTGGAAAATTAGCCTTCTAGCCTTTATGGTTTTGAAGAAATGGGCAATTCATTTTTTTATTGTCGCAAACGCATTATCTCAAAGAGCAAACACCTATTTTGGAAAGTAGTTGATATTTGTATTCTCACTGCTAAAAAACATCCCATATGCACAGTCAGTGTGGGGAATGGACAGATCACTTGAAAAAGTAACATTTTGGGGTGTTTTAATGGGTGCTTATTGGACAAAAGTTGCAGCTTTCACAAAACTCAAAAACGAAGTTGTGCCAAAACTATGAGAGCTACATGGCCAATTCTTGCTCACCTAACGCAACGTGGGGCCCTGTATAACATACTGGAAAATTAGCCTTCTAGCCTTTATGGTTTTGAAGAAATGGGCAATTCATTTTTTTATTGTCGCAAACGCATTATCTCAAAGAGCAAACACCTATTTTGGAAAGTAGTTGATATTTGTATTCTCACTGCTAAAAACCATCCCATATGCACAGTCAGTGTGGGGTATGGACAGATCAGTTGAAAAAGTTACATTTTGGGGTGTTTTAATGGGTGCTATTGGACAAAAGTTGCAGCTTTCACAAAACTCAAAAACGAAGTTGTGCCAAAACTATGAGAGCTACATGGCCAATTCTTGCTCACCTAACGCAACGTGGGGCCTTGTATAACATACTGGAAAATTAGCCTTCTAGCCTTTATGGTTTTGAAGAAATGGGCAATTCATTTTTTTATTGTCGCAAACGCATTATCTCAAAGAGCAAACACCTATTTTGGAAAGTAGTTGATATTTGTATTCTCACTGCTAAAAACCATCCCATATGCACAGTCAGTGTGGGGTATGGACAGATCAGTTGAAAAAGTTACATTTTGGGGTGTTTTAATGGGTGCTTATTGGACAAAAGTTGCAGCTTTCACAAAACTCAAAAACGAAGTTGTGCCAAAACTATGAGAGCTACATGGCCAATTCTTGCTCACCTAACGCAACGTGGGGCCCTGTATAACATACTGGAAAATTAGCCTTCTAGCCTTTATGGTTTTGAAGAAATGGGCAATTCATTTTTTTATTGTGGCAAACGCATTATCTCAAAGAGCAAACACCTATTTTGGAAAGTAGTTGATATTTGTATTCTCACTGCTAAAAACCATCCCATATGCACAGTCAGTGTGGGGTATGGACAGATCAGTTGAAAAAGTTACATTTTGGGGTGTTTTAATGGGTGCTATTGGACAAAAGTTGCAGCTTTCACAAAACTCAAAAACGAAGTTGTGCCAAAACTATGAGAGCTACATGGCCAATTCTTGCTCACCTAACACAACGTGGGGCCCTGTATAACATACTGGAAAATTAGCCTTCTAGCCTTTATGGTTTTGAAGAAATGGGCAATTCATTTTTTTATTGTGGCAAACGCATTATCTCAAAGAGCAAACACCTATTTTGGAAAGTAGTTGATATTTGTATTCTCACTGCTAAAAACCATTCCATATGCACAGTCAGTGTGGGGTATGGACAGATCAGTTGAAAAAGTTACATTTTGGGGTGTTTTAATGGGTGCTATTGGACAAAAGTTGCAGCTTTCACAAAACTCAAAAACGAAGTTGTGCCAAAACTATGAGAGCTACATGGCCAATTCTTGCTCACCTAACGCAACGTGGGGCCCTGTATAACATACTGGAAAATTAGCCTTCTAGCCTTTATGGTTTTGAAGAAATGGGCAATTCATTTTTTATTGTCGCAAACGCATTATCTCAAAGAGCAAACACCTATTTTGGAAAGTAGTTGATATTTGTATTCTCACTGCTAAAAACCATCCCATATGCACAGTCAGTGTGGGGTATGGACAGATCAGTTGAAAAAGTTACATTTTGGGGTGTTTTAATGGGTGCTTATTGGACAAAAGTTGCAGCTTTCACAAAACTCAAAAACGAAGTTGTGCCAAAACTATGAAAGCTACATGGCCAATTCTTGCTCACCTAACACAACGTGGGGCCCTGTATAACATACTGGAAAATTAGCCTTCTAGCCTTTATGGTTTTGAAGAAATGGGCAATTCATTTTTTATTGTCGCAAACGCATTATCTCAAAGAGCAAACACCTATTTTGGAAAGTAGTTGATATTTGTATTCTCACTGCTAAAAACCATCCCATATGCACAGTCAGTGTGGGGTATGGACAGATCAGTTGAAAAAGTTACATTTTGGGGTGTTTTAATGGGTGCTTATTGGACAAAAGTTGCAGCTTTCACAAAACTCAAAAACGAAGTTGTGCCAAAACTATGAAAGCTACATGGCCAATTCTTGCTCACCTAACACAACGTGGGGCCCTGTATAACATACTGGAAAATTAGCCTTCTAGCCTTTATGGTTTTGAAGAAATGGGCAATTCATTTTTTTATTGTGGCAAACGCATTATCTCAAAGAGCAAACACCTGTTTTGGAAAGAAGTTGATATTTGTATTCTCACTGCTAAAAACCATCCCATATGCACAGTCAGTGTGGGGTATGGACAGATCAGTTGAAAAAGTTACATTTTGGGGTGTTTTAACGGGTGCTATTGGACAAAAGTTGCAGCTTTCACAAAACTCAAAAACGAAGTTGTGCCAAAACTATGAGAGCTACATGGCCAATTCTTGCTCACCTAACGCAACGTGGGGCCCTGTATAACATACTGGAAAATTAGCCTTCTAGCCTTTATGGTTTTGAAGAAATGGGCAATTCATTTTTTATTGTCGCAAACGCATTATCTCAAAGAGCAAACACCTATTTTGGAAAGTAGTTGATATTTGTATTCTCACTGCTAAAAACCATCCCATATGCACAGTCAGTGTGGGGTATGGACAGATCAGTTGAAAAAGTTACATTTTGGGGTGTTTTAATGGGTGCTTATTGGACAAAAGTTGCAGCTTTCACAAAACTCAAAAACG
This sequence comes from Proterorhinus semilunaris, assembly GCA_021464625.1. NCBI lineage: Eukaryota > Metazoa > Chordata > Actinopteri > Gobiiformes > Gobiidae > Proterorhinus > Proterorhinus semilunaris. The sequence goes on along the minus strand of CM038355.1, from coordinate 87,066 downwards.
AAGTTGTGCCAAAACTATGAGAGCTACATGGCCAATTCTTGCTCACCTAACACAACGTGGGGCCCTGTATAACATACTGGAAAATTAGCCTTCTAGCCTTTATGGTTTTGAAGAAATGGGCAATTCATTTTTTTATTGTCGCAAACGCATTATCTCAAAGAGCAAACACCTATTTTGGAAAGTAGTTGATATTTGTATTCTCACTGCTAAAAAACATCCCATATGCACAGTCAGTGTGGGGAATGGACAGATCAGTTGAAAAAGTTACATTTTGGGGTGTTTTAATGGGTGCTTATTGGACAAAAGTTGCAGCTTTCACAAAACTCAAAAACGAAGTTGTGCCAAAACTATGAGAGCTACATGGCCAATTCTTGCTCACCTAACGCAACGTGGGGCCCTGTATAACATACTGGAAAATTAGCCTTCTAGACTTTATGGTTTTGAAGAAATGGGCAATTCATTTTTTTATTGTCGCAAACGCATTATCTCAAAGAGCAAACACCTATTTTGGAAAGTAGTTGATATTTGTATTCTCACTGCTAAAAACCATCCTATATGCACAGTCAGTGTGGGGTATGGACAGATCAGTTGAAAAAGTTACATTTTGGGGTGTTTTAATGGGTGCTTATTGGACAAAAGTTGCAGCTTTCACAAAACTCAAAAACGAAGTTGTGCCAAAACTATGAGAGCTACATGGCCAATTCTTGCTCACCTAACGCAACGTGGGGCCCTGTATAACATACTGGAAAATTAGCCTTCTAGGCTTTATGGTTTTGAAGAAATGGTTAATTCATTTTTTTATTGTCGCAAACGCATTATCTCAAAGAGCAAACACCTATTTTGGAAAGTAGTTGATATTTGTATTCTCACTGCTAAAAAACATCCCATATGCACAGTCAGTGTGGGGAATGGACAGATCACTTGAAAAAGTAACATTTTGGGGTGTTTTAATGGGTGCTTATTGGACAAAAGTTGCAGCTTTCACAAAACTCAAAAACGAAGTTGTGCCAAAACTATGAGAGCTGCATGGCCAATTCTTGCTCACCTAACGCAACGTGGGGCCCTGTATAACATACTGGAACATTAGCCTTCTAGACTTTATGGTTTTGAAGAAATGGGCAATTCATTTTTTTATTGTCGCAAACGCATTATCTCAAAGAGCAAACACCTATTTTGGAAAGTAGTTGATATTTGTATTCTCACTGCTAAAAACCATCCTATATGCACAGTCAGTGTGGGGTATGGACAGATCAGTTGAAAAAGTTACATTTTGGGGTGTTTTAATGGGTGCTTATTGGACAAAAGTTGCAGCTTTCACAAAACTCAAAAACGAAGTTGTGCCAAAACTATGAGAGCTACATGGCCAATTCTTGCTCACCTAACGCAACGTGGGGCCCTGTATAACATACTGGAAAATTAGCCTTCTAGCCTTTATGGTTTTGAAGAAATGGGCAATTCATTTTTTTATTGTCGCAAACGCATTATCTCAAAGAGCAAACACCTATTTTGGAAAGTAGTTGATATTTGTATTCTCACTGCTAAAAACCATCCCATATGCACAGTCAGTGTGGGGTATGGACAGATCACTTGAAAAAGTAACATTTTGGGGTGTTTTAATGGGTGCTTATTGGACAAAAGTTGCAGCTTTCACAAAACTCAAAAACGAAGTTGTGCCAAAACTATGAGAGCTACATGGCCAATTCTTGCTCACCTAACGCAACGTGGGGCCCTGTATAACATACTGGAAAATTAGCCTTCTAGCCTTTATGGTTTTGAAGAAATGGGCAATTCATTTTTTTATTGTCGCAAACGCATTATCTCAAAGAGCAAACACCTATTTTGGAAAGTAGTTGATATTTGTATTCTCACTGCTAAAAACCATCCCATATGCACAGTCAGTGTGGGGTATGGACAGATCAGTTGAAAAAGTTACATTTTGGGGTGTTTTAATGGGTGCTTATTGGACAAAAGTTGCAGCTTTCACAAAACTCAAAAACGAAGTTGTGCCAAAACTATGAGAGCTACATGGCCAATTCTTGCTCACCTAACGCAACGTGGGGCCCTGTATAACATACTGGAAAATTAGCCTTCTAGCCTTTATGGTTTTGAAGAAATGGGCAATTCATTTTTTTATTGTGGCAAACGCATTATCTCAAAGAGCAAACACCTATTTTGGAAAGTAGTTGATATTTGTATTCTCACTGCTAAAAACCATCCCATATGCACAGTCAGTGTGGGGTATGGACAGATCAGTTGAAAAAGTTACATTTTGGGGTGTTTTAATGGGTGCTTATTGGACAAAAGTTGCAGCTTTCACAAAACTCAAAAACGAAGTTGTGCCAAAACTATGAGAGCTACATGGCCAATTCTTGCTCACCTAACACAACGTGGGGCCCTGTATAACATACTGGAAAATTAGCCTTCTAGCCTTTATGGTTTTGAAGAAATGGGCAATTCATTTTTTTATTGTCGCAAACGCATTATCTCAAAGAGCAAACACCTATTTTGGAAAGTAGTTGATATTTGTATTCTCACTGCTAAAAAACATCCCATATGCACAGTCAGTGTGGGGAATGGACAGATCAGTTGAAAAAGTTACATTTTGGGGTGTTTTAATGGGTGCTTATTGGACAAAAGTTGCAGCTTTCACAAAACTCAAAAACGAAGTTGTGCCAAAACTATGAGAGCTACATGGCCAATTCTTGCTCACCTAACGCAACGTGGGGCCCTGTATAACATACTGGAAAATTAGCCTTCTAGCCTTTATGGTTTTGAAGAAATGGGCAATTCATTTTTTTATTGTCGCAAACGCATTATCTCAAAGAGCAAACACCTATTTTGGAAAGTAGTTGATATTTGTATTCTCACTGCTAAAAACCATCCTATATGCACAGTCAGTGTGGGGTATGGACAGATCAGTTGAAAAAGTTACATTTTGGGGTGTTTTAATGGGTGCTTATTGGACAAAAGTTGCAGCTTTCACAAAACTCAAAAACGAAGTTGTGCCAAAACTATGAGAGCTACATGGCCAATTCTTGCTCACCTAACGCAACGTGGGGCCCTGTATAACATACTGGAAAATTAGCCTTCTAGCCTTTATGGTTTTGAAGAAATGGGCAATTCATTTTTTTATTGTCGCAAACGCATTATCTCAAAGAGCAAACACCTATTTTGGAAAGTAGTTGATATTTGTATTCTCACTGCTAAAAAAACATCCCATATGCACAGTCAGTGTGGGGAATGGACAGATCACTTGAAAAAGTAACATTTTGGGGTGTTTTAATGGGTGCTTATTGGACAAAAGTTGCAGCTTTCACAAAACTCAAAAACGAAGTTGTGCCAAAACTATGAGAGCTACATGGCCAATTCTTGCTCACCTAACGCAACGTGGGGCCCTGTATAACATACTGGAAAATTAGCCTTCTAGCCTTTATGGTTTTGAAGAAATGGGCAATTCATTTTTTTATTGTCGCAAACGCATTATCTCAAAGAGCAAACACCTATTTTGGAAAGTAGTTGATATTTGTATTCTCACTGCTAAAAACCATCCCATATGCACAGTCAGTGTGGGGTATGGACAGATCAGTTGAAAAAGTTACATTTTGGGGTGTTTTAATGGGTGCTATTGGACAAAAGTTGCAGCTTTCACAAAACTCAAAAACGAAGTTGTGCCAAAACTATGAGAGCTACATGGCCAATTCTTGCTCACCTAACGCAACGTGGGGCCTTGTATAACATACTGGAAAATTAGCCTTCTAGCCTTTATGGTTTTGAAGAAATGGGCAATTCATTTTTTTATTGTCGCAAACGCATTATCTCAAAGAGCAAACACCTATTTTGGAAAGTAGTTGATATTTGTATTCTCACTGCTAAAAACCATCCCATATGCACAGTCAGTGTGGGGTATGGACAGATCAGTTGAAAAAGTTACATTTTGGGGTGTTTTAATGGGTGCTTATTGGACAAAAGTTGCAGCTTTCACAAAACTCAAAAACGAAGTTGTGCCAAAACTATGAGAGCTACATGGCCAATTCTTGCTCACCTAACGCAACGTGGGGCCCTGTATAACATACTGGAAAATTAGCCTTCTAGCCTTTATGGTTTTGAAGAAATGGGCAATTCATTTTTTTATTGTGGCAAACGCATTATCTCAAAGAGCAAACACCTATTTTGGAAAGTAGTTGATATTTGTATTCTCACTGCTAAAAACCATCCCATATGCACAGTCAGTGTGGGGTATGGACAGATCAGTTGAAAAAGTTACATTTTGGGGTGTTTTAATGGGTGCTATTGGACAAAAGTTGCAGCTTTCACAAAACTCAAAAACGAAGTTGTGCCAAAACTATGAGAGCTACATGGCCAATTCTTGCTCACCTAACACAACGTGGGGCCCTGTATAACATACTGGAAAATTAGCCTTCTAGCCTTTATGGTTTTGAAGAAATGGGCAATTCATTTTTTTATTGTGGCAAACGCATTATCTCAAAGAGCAAACACCTATTTTGGAAAGTAGTTGATATTTGTATTCTCACTGCTAAAAACCATCCCATATGCACAGTCAGTGTGGGGTATGGACAGATCAGTTGAAAAAGTTACATTTTGGGGTGTTTTAATGGGTGCTATTGGACAAAAGTTGCAGCTTTCACAAAACTCAAAAACGAAGTTGTGCCAAAACTATGAGAGCTACATGGCCAATTCTTGCTCACCTAACGCAACGTGGGGCCCTGTATAACATACTGGAAAATTAGCCTTCTAGCCTTTATGGTTTTGAAGAAATGGGCAATTCATTTTTTATTGTCGCAAACGCATTATCTCAAAGAGCAAACACCTATTTTGGAAAGTAGTTGATATTTGTATTCTCACTGCTAAAAACCATCCCATATGCACAGTCAGTGTGGGGTATGGACAGATCAGTTGAAAAAGTTACATTTTGGGGTGTTTTAATGGGTGCTTATTGGACAAAAGTTGCAGCTTTCACAAAACTCAAAAACGAAGTTGTGCCAAAACTATGAAAGCTACATGGCCAATTCTTGCTCACCTAACGCAACGTGGGGCCCTGTATAACATACTGGAAAATTAGCCTTCTAGCCTTTATGGTTTTGAAGAAATGGGCAATTCATTTTTTTATTGTCGCAAACGAATTATCTCAAAGAGCAAACACCTATTTTGGAAAGTAGTTGATATTAGTATTCTTACTGCTAAAAACCATCCCATATGCACAGTCAGTGTGGGGTATGGACAGATCAGTTGAAAAAGTTACATTTTGGGGTGTTTTAATGGGTGCTTATTGGACAAAAGTTGCAGCTTTCACAAAACTCAAAAACGAAGTTGTGCCAAAACTATGAGAGCTACATGGCCAATTCTTGCTCACCTAACGCAACGTGGGGCCCTGTATAACATACTGGAAAATTAGCCTTCTAGCCTTTATGATTTTGAAGAAATGGGCAATTCATTTTTTTATTGTGGCAAACGCATTATCTCAAAGAGCAAACACCTATTTTGGAAAGTAGTTGATATTTGTATTCTCACTGCTAAAAACCATCCCATATGCACAGTCAGTGTGGGGTATGGACAGATCAGTGGAAAAAGTTACATTTTGGGGTGTTTTAATGGGTGCTATTGGACAAAAGTTGCAGCTTTCACAAAACTCAAAAACGAAGTTGTGCCAAAACTATGAGAGCTACATGGCCAATTCTTGCTCACCTAACGCAACGTGGGGCCCTGTATAACATACTGGAAAATTAGCCTTCTAGCCTTCATGGTTTTGAAGAAATGGGCAATTCATTTTTTTATTGTCGCAAACGCATTACCTCAAAGAGCAAACACCTATTTTGGAAAGTAGTTGATATTTGTATTCTCACTGCTAAAAACCATCCCATATGCACAGTCAGTGTGGGGTATGGACAGATCAGTTGAAAAAGTTACATTTTGGGGTGTTTTAATGGGTGCTTATTGGACAAAAGTTGCAGCTTTCACAAAACTCAAAAACGAAGTTGTGCCAAAACTATGGGAGCTACATGGCCAATTCTTGCTCACCTAACGCAACGTGGGGCCCTGTATAACATACTGGAAAATTAGCCTTCTAGCCTTTATGGTTTTGAAGAAATTGGCAATTCATTTTTTTTATTGTCGCAAACGCATTATCTCAAAGAGCAAACACCTATTTTGGAAAGTAGTTGATATTTGTATTCTCACTGCTAAAAACCATCCCATATGCACAGTCAGTGTGGGGTATGGACAGATCAGTCGAAAAAGTTACATTTTGGGGTGTTTTAATGGGTGCTTATTGGACAAAAGTTGCAGCTTTCACAAAACTCAAAAACGAAGTTGTGCCAAAACTATGAGAGCTACATGGCCAATTCTTGCTCACCTAACACAACGTGGGGCCCTGTATAACATACTGGAAAATTAGCCTTCTAGCCTTTATGGTTTTGATGAAATTGGCAATTCATTTTTTTATTGTCGCAAACGCATTATCTCAAAGAGCAAACACCTATTTTGGAAAGTAGTTGATATTTGTATTCTCACTGTTAAAAACCATCCCATATGCACAGTCAGTGTGGGGTATGGACAGATCAGTTGAAAAAGTTACATTTTGGGGTGTTTTAATGGGTGCTTATTGGACAAAAGTTGCAGCTTTCACAAAACTCAAAAACGAAGTTGTGCCAAAACTATGAGAGCTACATGGCCAATTCTTGCTCACCCAACGCAACGTGGGGCCCTGTATAACATACTGGAAAATTAGCCTTCTAGCCTTTATGGTTTTGAAGAAATGGGCAATTCATTTTTTATTGTCGCAAACGCATTATCTCAAAGAGCAAACACCTATTTTGGAAAGTAGTTGATATTTGTATTCTCACTGCTAAAAACCATCCCATATGCACAGTCAGTGTGGGGTATGGACAGATCAGTTGAAAAAGTTACATTTTGGGGTGTTTTAATGGGTGCTTATTGGACAAAAGTTGCAGCTTTCACAAAACTCAAAAACGAAGTTGTGCCAAAACTATGAGAGCTACATGGCCAATTCTTGCTCACATAACGCAACGTGGGGCCCTATATAACATACTGGAAAATTAGCCTTCTAGCCTTTATGGTTTTGAAGAAATGGGCAATTCATTTTTTTATTGTCGCAAACGCATTATCTTAAAGAGCAAACACCTATTTTGGAAAGTAGTTGATATTTGTATTCTCACTGCTAAAAACCATCCCATATGCACAGTCAGTGTGGGGTATGGACAGATCAGTTGAAAAAGTTACATTTTGGGGTGTTTTAATGGGTGCTTATTGGACAAAAGTTGCAGCTTTCACAAAACTCAAAAACGAAGTTGTGCCAAAACTATGAGAGCTACATGGCCAATTCTTGCTCACCCAACGCAACGTGGGGCCCTGTATAACATACTGGAAAATTAGCCTTCTAGCCTTTATGGTTTTGAAGAAATGGGCAATTCATTTTTTTATTGTGGCAAACGCATTATCTCAAAGAGCAAACACCTATTTTGGAAAGTAGTTGATATTTGTATTCTCACTGCTAAAAACCATCCCATATGCACAGTCAGTGTGGGGTATGGACAGATCAGTTGAAAAAGTTACATTTTGGGGTGTTTTAATGGGTGCTTATTGGACAAAAGTTGCAGCTTTCACAAAACTCAAAAACGAAGTTGTGCCAAAACTATGAGAGCTACATGGCCAATTCTTGCTCACCTAACGCAACGTGGGGCCCTGTATAACATACTGGAAAATTAGCCTTCTAGCCTTCATGGTTTTGAAGAAATGGGCAATTCATTTTTTTATTGTCGCAAACGCATTATCTCAAAGAGCAAACACCTATTTTGGAAAGTAGTTGATATTTGTATTCTCACTGCTAAAAACCATCCCATATGCACAGTCAGTGTGGGGTATGGACAGATCAGTTGAAAAAGTTACATTTTGGGGTGTTTTAATGGGTGCTTATTGGACAAAAGTTGCAGCTTTCACAAAACTCAAAAACGAAGTTGTGCCAAAACTATGGGAGCTACATGGCCAATTCTTGCTCACCTAACGCAACGTGGGGCCCTGTATAACATACTGGAAAATTAGCCTTCTAGCCTTTATGGTTTTGAAGAAATGGGCAATTCATTTTTTATTGTCGCAAACGCATTATCTCAAAGAGCAAACACCTATTTTGGAAAGTAGTTGATATTTGTATTCTCACTGCTAAAAACCATCCCATATGCACAGTCAGTGTGGGGTATGGACAGATCAGTTGAAAAAGTTACATTTTGGGGTGTTTTAATGGGTGCTTATTGGACAAAAGTTGCAGCTTTCACAAAACTCAAAAACGAAGTTGTGCCAAAACTATGAGAGCTACATGGCCAATTCTTGCTCACCTAACGCAACGTGGGGCCCTGTATAACATACTGGAAAATTAGCCTTCTAGCCTTTATGGTTTTGAAGAAATGGGCAATTCATTTTTTTATTGTGGCAAACGCATTATCTCAAAGAGCAAACACCTATTTTGGAAAGTAGTTGATATTTGTATTCTCACTGCTAAAAACCATCCCATATGCACAGTCAGTGTGGGGTATGGACAGATCAGTTGAAAAAGTTACATTTTGGGGTGTTTTAATGGGTGCTATTGGACAAAAGTTGCAGCTTTCACAAAACTCAAAAACGAAGTTGTGCCAAAACTATGAGAGCTACATGGCCAATTCTTGCTCACCTAACACAACGTGGGGCCCTGTATAACATACTGGAAAATTAGCCTTCTAGCCTTTATGGTTTTGAAGAAATGGGCAATTCATTTTTTTATTGTCGCAAACGCATTATCTCAAAGAGCAAACACCTATTTTGGAAAGTAGTTGATATTTGTATTCTCACTGCTAAAAAACATCCCATATGCACAGTCAGTGTGGGGAATGGACAGATCAGTTGAAAAAGTTACATTTTGGGGTGTTTTAATGGGTGCTTATTGGACAAAAGTTGCAGCTTTCACAAAACTCAAAAACGAAGTTGTGCCAAAACTATGAGAGCTACATGGCCAATTCTTGCTCACCTAACGCAACGTGGGGCCCTGTATAACATACTGGAAAATTAGCCTTCTAGCCTTTATGGTTTTGAAGAAATGGGCAATTCATTTTTTTATTGTCGCAAACGCATTATCTCAAAGAGCAAACACCTATTTTGGAAAGTAGTTGATATTTGTATTCTCACTGCTAAAAACCATCCTATATGCACAGTCAGTGTGGGGTATGGACAGATCAGTTGAAAAAGTTACATTTTGGGGTGTTTTAATGGGTGCTTATTGGACAAAAGTTGCAGCTTTCACAAAACTCAAAAACGAAGTTGTGCCAAAACTATGAGAGCTACATGGCCAATTCTTGCTCACCTAACGCAACGTGGGGCCCTGTATAACATACTGGAAAATTAGCCTTCTAGCCTTTATGGTTTTGAAGAAATGGGCAATTCATTTTTTTATTGTCGCAAACGCATTATCTCAAAGAGCAAACACCTATTTTGGAAAGTAGTTGATATTTGTATTCTCACTGCTAAAAAAACATCCCATATGCACAGTCAGTGTGGGGAATGGACAGATCACTTGAAAAAGTAACATTTTGGGGTGTTTTAATGGGTGCTTATTGGACAAAAGTTGCAGCTTTCACAAAACTCAAAAACGAAGTTGTGCCAAAACTATGAGAGCTACATGGCCAATTCTTGCTCACCTAACGCAACGTGGGGCCCTGTATAACATACTGGAAAATTAGCCTTCTAGCCTTTATGGTTTTGAAGAAATGGGCAATTCATTTTTTTATTGTCGCAAACGCATTATCTCAAAGAGCAAACACCTATTTTGGAAAGTAGTTGATATTTGTATTCTCACTGCTAAAAACCATCCCATATGCACAGTCAGTGTGGGGTATGGACAGATCAGTTGAAAAAGTTACATTTTGGGGTGTTTTAATGGGTGCTATTGGACAAAAGTTGCAGCTTTCACAAAACTCAAAAACGAAGTTGTGCCAAAACTATGAGAGCTACATGGCCAATTCTTGCTCACCTAACGCAACGTGGGGCCTTGTATAACATACTGGAAAATTAGCCTTCTAGCCTTTATGGTTTTGAAGAAATGGGCAATTCATTTTTTTATTGTCGCAAACGCATTATCTCAAAGAGCAAACACCTATTTTGGAAAGTAGTTGATATTTGTATTCTCACTGCTAAAAACCATCCCATATGCACAGTCAGTGTGGGGTATGGACAGATCAGTTGAAAAAGTTACATTTTGGGGTGTTTTAATGGGTGCTTATTGGACAAAAGTTGCAGCTTTCACAAAACTCAAAAACGAAGTTGTGCCAAAACTATGAGAGCTACATGGCCAATTCTTGCTCACCTAACGCAACGTGGGGCCCTGTATAACATACTGGAAAATTAGCCTTCTAGCCTTTATGGTTTTGAAGAAATGGGCAATTCATTTTTTTATTGTGGCAAACGCATTATCTCAAAGAGCAAACACCTATTTTGGAAAGTAGTTGATATTTGTATTCTCACTGCTAAAAACCATCCCATATGCACAGTCAGTGTGGGGTATGGACAGATCAGTTGAAAAAGTTACATTTTGGGGTGTTTTAATGGGTGCTATTGGACAAAAGTTGCAGCTTTCACAAAACTCAAAAACGAAGTTGTGCCAAAACTATGAGAGCTACATGGCCAATTCTTGCTCACCTAACACAACGTGGGGCCCTGTATAACATACTGGAAAATTAGCCTTCTAGCCTTTATGGTTTTGAAGAAATGGGCAATTCATTTTTTTATTGTGGCAAACGCATTATCTCAAAGAGCAAACACCTATTTTGGAAAGTAGTTGATATTTGTATTCTCACTGCTAAAAACCATCCCATATGCACAGTCAGTGTGGGGTATGGACAGATCAGTTGAAAAAGTTACATTTTGGGGTGTTTTAATGGGTGCTATTGGACAAAAGTTGCAGCTTTCACAAAACTCAAAAACGAAGTTGTGCCAAAACTATGAGAGCTACATGGCCAATTCTTGCTCACCTAACGCAACGTGGGGCCCTGTATAACATACTGGAAAATTAGCCTTCTAGCCTTTATGGTTTTGAAGAAATGGGCAATTCATTTTTTATTGTCGCAAACGCATTATCTCAAAGAGCAAACACCTATTTTGGAAAGTAGTTGATATTTGTATTCTCACTGCTAAAAACCATCCCATATGCACAGTCAGTGTGGGGTATGGACAGATCAGTTGAAAAAGTTACATTTTGGGGTGTTTTAATGGGTGCTTATTGGACAAAAGTTGCAGCTTTCACAAAACTCAAAAACGAAGTTGTGCCAAAACTATGAAAGCTACATGGCCAATTCTTGCTCACCTAACGCAACGTGGGGCCCTGTATAACATACTGGAAAATTAGCCTTCTAGCCTTTATGGTTTTGAAGAAATGGGCAATTCATTTTTTTATTGTCGCAAACGAATTATCTCAAAGAGCAAACACCTATTTTGGAAAGTAGTTGATATTAGTATTCTTACTGCTAAAAACCATCCCATATGCACAGTCAGTGTGGGGTATGGACAGATCAGTTGAAAAAGTTACATTTTGGGGTGTTTTAATGGGTGCTTATTGGACAAAAGTTGCAGCTTTCACAAAACTCAAAAACGAAGTTGTGCCAAAACTATGAGAGCTACATGGCCAATTCTTGCTCACCTAACGCAACGTGGGGCCCTGTATAACATACTGGAAAATTAGCCTTCTAGCCTTTATGATTTTGAAGAAATGGGCAATTCATTTTTTATTGTGGCAAACGCATTATCTCAAAGAGCAAACACCTATTTTGGAAAGTAGTTGATATTTGTATTCTCACTGCTAAAAACCATCCCATATGCACAGTCAGTGTGGGGTATGGACAGATCAGTGGAAAAAGTTACATTTTGGGGTGTTTTAATGGGTGCTATTGGACAAAAGTTGCAGCTTTCACAAAACTCAAAAACGAAGTTGTGCCAAAACTATGAGAGCTACATGGCCAATTCTTGCTCACCTAACGCAACGTGGGGCCCTGTATAACATACTGGAAAATTAGCCTTCTAGCCTTCATGGTTTTGAAGAAATGGGCAATTCATTTTTTTATTGTCGCAAACGCATTACCTCAAAGAGCAAACACCTATTTTGGAAAGTAGTTGATATTTGTATTCTCACTGCTAAAAACCATCCCATATGCACAGTCAGTGTGGGGTATGGACAGATCAGTTGAAAAAGTTACATTTTGGGGTGTTTTAATGGGTGCTTATTGGACAAAAGTTGCAGCTTTCACAAAACTCAAAAACGAAGTTGTGCCAAAACTATGGGAGCTACATGGCCAATTCTTGCTCACCTAACGCAACGTGGGGCCCTGTATAACATACTGGAAAATTAGCCTTCTAGCCTTTATGGTTTTGAAGAAATTGGCAATTCATTTTTTTTATTGTCGCAAACGCATTATCTCAAAGAGCAAACACCTATTTTGGAAAGTAGTTGATATTTGTATTCTCACTGCTAAAAACCATCCCATATGCACAGTCAGTGTGGGGTATGGACAGATCAGTCGAAAAAGTTACATTTTGGGGTGTTTTAATGGGTGCTTATTGGACAAAAGTTGCAGCTTTCACAAAACTCAAAAACGAAGTTGTGCCAAAACTATGAGAGCTACATGGCCAATTCTTGCTCACCTAACACAACGTGGGGCCCTGTATAACATACTGGAAAATTAGCCTTCTAGCCTTTATGGTTTTGATGAAATTGGCAATTCATTTTTTTATTGTCGCAAACGCATTATCTCAAAGAGCAAACACCTATTTTGGAAAGTAGTTGATATTTGTATTCTCACTGTTAAAAACCATCCCATATGCACAGTCAGTGTGGGGTATGGACAGATCAGTTGAAAAAGTTACATTTTGGGGTGTTTTAATGGGTGCTTATTGGACAAAAGTTGCAGCTTTCACAAAACTCAAAAACGAAGTTGTGCCAAAACTATGAGAGCTACATGGCCAATTCTTGCTCACCCAACGCAACGTGGGGCCCTGTATAACATACTGGAAAATTAGCCTTCTAGCCTTTATGGTTTTGAAGAAATGGGCAATTCATTTTTTATTGTCGCAAACGCATTATCTCAAAGAGCAAACACCTATTTTGGAAAGTAGTTGATATTTGTATTCTCACTGCTAAAAACCATCCCATATGCACAGTCAGTGTGGGGTATGGACAGATCAGTTGAAAAAGTTACATTTTGGGGTGTTTTAATGGGTGCTTATTGGACAAAAGTTGCAGCTTTCACAAAACTCAAAAACGAAGTTGTGCCAAAACTATGAGAGCTACATGGCCAATTCTTGCTCACATAACGCAACGTGGGGCCCTATATAACATACTGGAAAATTAGCCTTCTAGCCTTTATGGTTTTGAAGAAATGGGCAATTCATTTTTTTATTGTCGCAAACGCATTATCTTAAAGAGCAAACACCTATTTTGGAAAGTAGTTGATATTTGTATTCTCACTGCTAAAAACCATCCCATATGCACAGTCAGTGTGGGGTATGGACAGATCAGTTGAAAAAGTTACATTTTGGGGTGTTTTAATGGGTGCTTATTGGACAAAAGTTGCAGCTTTCACAAAACTCAAAAACGAAGTTGTGCCAAAACTATGAGAGCTACATGGCCAATTCTTGCTCACCCAACGCAACGTGGGGCCCTGTATAACATACTGGAAAATTAGCCTTCTAGCCTTTATGGTTTTGAAGAAATGGGCAATTCATTTTTTTATTGTGGCAAACGCATTATCTCAAAGAGCAAACACCTATTTTGGAAAGTAGTTGATATTTGTATTCTCACTGCTAAAAACCATCCCATATGCACAGTCAGTGTGGGGTATGGACAGATCAGTTGAAAAAGTTACATTTTGGGGTGTTTTAATGGGTGCTTATTGGACAAAAGTTGCAGCTTTCACAAAACTCAAAAACGAAGTTGTGCCAAAACTATGAGAGCTACATGGCCAATTCTTGCTCACCTAACGCAACGTGGGGCCCTGTATAACATACTGGAAAATTAGCCTTCTAGCCTTCATGGTTTTGAAGAAATGGGCAATTCATTTTTTTATTGTCGCAAACGCATTATCTCAAAGAGCAAACACCTATTTTGGAAAGTAGTTGATATTTGTATTCTCACTGCTAAAAACCATCCCATATGCACAGTCAGTGTGGGGTATGGACAGATCAGTTGAAAAAGTTACATTTTGGGGTGTTTTAATGGGTGCTTATTGGACAAAAGTTGCAGCTTTCACAAAACTCAAAAACGAAGTTGTGCCAAAACTATGGGAGCTACATGGCCAATTCTTGCTCACCTAACGCAACGTGGGGCCCTGTATAACATACTGGAAAATTAGCCTTCTAGCCTTTATGGTTTTGAAGAAATGGGCAATTCATTTTTTATTGTCGCAAACGCATTATCTCAAAGAGCAAACACCTATTTTGGAAAGTAGTTGATATTTGTATTCTCACTGCTAAAAACCATCCCATATGCACAGTCAGTGTGGGGTATGGACAGATCAGTTGAAAAAGTTACATTTTGGGGTGTTTTAATGGGTGCTTATTGGACAAAAGTTGCAGCTTTCACAAAACTCAAAAACGAAGTTGTGCCAAAACTATGAGAGCTACATGGCCAATTCTTGCTCACCTAACGCAACGTGGGGCCCTGTATAACATACTGGAAAATTAGCCTTCTAGCCTTTATGGTTTTGAAGAAATGGGCAATTCATTTTTTTATTGTGGCAAACGCATTATCTCAAAGAGCAAACACCTATTTTGGAAAGTAGTTGATATTTGTATTCTCACTGCTAAAAACCATCCCATATGCACAGTCAGTGTGGGGTATGGACAGATCAGTTGAAAAAGTTACATTTTGGGGTGTTTTAATGGGTGCTATTGGACAAAAGTTGCAGCTTTCACAAAACTCAAAAACGAAGTTGTGCCAAAACTATGAGAGCTACATGGCCAATTCTTGCTCACCTAACACAACGTGGGGCCCTGTATAACATACTGGAAAATTAGCCTTCTAGCCTTTATGGTTTTGAAGAAATGGGCAATTCATTTTTTTATTGTGGCAAACGCATTATCTCAAAGAGCAAACACCTATTTTGGAAAGTAGTTGATATTTGTATTCTCACTGCTAAAAACCATCCCATATGCACAGTCAGTGTGGGGTATGGACAGATCAGTTGAAAAAGTTACATTTTGGGGTGTTTTAATGGGTGCTATTGGACAAAAGTTGCAGCTTTCACAAAACTCAAAAACGAAGTTGTGCCAAAACTATGAGAGCTACATGGCCAATTCTTGCTCACCTAACGCAACGTGGGGCCCTGTATAACATACTGGAAAATTAGCCTTCTAGCCTTCATGGTTTTGAAGAAATGGGCAATTCATTTTTTTATTGTCGCACACGCATTATCTCAAAGAGCAAACACCTATTTTGGAAAGTAGTTGATATTTGTATTCTCACTGCTAAAAACCATCCCATATGCACAGTCAGTGTGGGGTATGGACAGATCAGTTGAAAAAGTTACATTTTGGGGTGTTTTAATGGGTGCTTATTGGACAAAAGTTGCAGCTTTCACAAAACTCAAAAACGAAGTTGTGCCAAAACTATGGGAGCTACATGGCCAATTCTTGCTCACCTAACGCAACGTGGGGCCCTGTATAACATACTGGAAAATTAGCCTTCTAGCCTTTATGGTTTTGAAGAAATGGGCAATTCATTTTTTTATTGTCGCAAACGCATTATCTCAAAGAGCAAACACCTATTTTGGAAAGTAGTTGATATTTGTATTCTCACTGCTAAAAACCATCCCATATGCACAGTCAGTGTGGGGTATGGACAGATCAGTTGAAAAAGTTACATTTTGGGGTGTTTTAATGGGTGCTTATTGGACAAAAGTTGCAGCTTTCACAAAACTCAAAAACGAAGTTGTGCCAAAACTATGAGAGCTACATGGCCAATTCTTGCTCACCTAACACAACGTGGGGCCCTGTATAACATACTGGAAAATTAGCCTTCTAGCCTTTATGGTTTTGATGAAATTGGCAATTCATTTTTTTATTGTCGCAAACGCATTATCTCAAAGAGCAAACACCTATTTTGGAAAGTAGTTGATATTTGTATTCTCACTGTTAAAAACCATCCCATATGCACAGTCAGTGTGGGGTATGGACAGATAAGTTGAAAAAGTTACATTTTGGGGTGTTTTAATGGGTGCTTATTGGACAAAAGTTGCAGCTTTCACAAAACTCAAAAACGAAGTTGTGCCAAAACTATGAGAGCTACATGGCCAATTCTTGCTCACCCAACGCAACGTGGGGCCCTGTATAACATACTGGAAAATTAGCCTTCTAGCCTTTATGGTTTTGAAGAAATGGGCAATTCATTTTTTATTGTCGCAAACGCATTATCTCAAAGAGCAAACACCTATTTTGGAAAGTAGTTGATATTTGTATTCTCACTGCTAAAAACCATCCCATATGCACAGTCAGTGTGGGGTATGGACAGATCAGTTGAAAAAGTTACATTTTGGGGTGTTTTAATGGGTGCTATTGGACAAAAGTTGCAGCTTTCACAAAACTCAAAAACGAAGTTGTGCCAAAACTATGAGAGCTACATGGCCAATTCTTGCTCACCTAACACAACGTGGGGCCCTGTATAACATACTGGAAAATTAGCCTTCTAGCCTTTATGGTTTTGATGAAATTGGCAATTCATTTTTTTATTGTCGCAAACGCATTATCTCAAAGAGCAAACACCTATTTTGGAAAGTAGTTGATATTTGTATTCTCACTGTTAAAAACCATCCCATATGCACAGTCAGTGTGGGGTATGGACAGATCAGTTGAAAAAGTTACATTTTGGGGTGTTTTAATGGGTGCTATTGGACAAAAGTTGCAGCTTTCACAAAACTCAAAAACGAAGTTGTGCCAAAACTATGAGAGCTACATGGCCAATTCTTGCTCACCTAACGCAACGTGGGGCCCTGTATAACATACTGGAAAATTAGCCTTCTAGCCTTCATGGTTTTGAAGAAATGGGCAATTCATTTTTTTATTGTCGCAAACGCATTATCTCAAAGAGCAAACACCTATTTTGGAAAGTAGTTGATATTTGTATTCTCACTGCTAAAAACCATCCCATATGCACAGTCAGTGTGGGGTATGGACAGATCAGTTGAAAAAGTTACATTTTGGGGTGTTTTAATGGGTGCTTATTGGACAAAAGTTGCAGCTTTCACAAAACTCAAGAACGAAGTTGTGCCAAAACTATGGGAGCTACATGGCCAATTCTTGCTCACCTAACGCAACGTGGGGCCCTGTATAACATACTGGAAAATTAGCCTTCTAGCCTTTATGGTTTTGAAGAAATTGGCAATTCATTTTTTTTATTGTCGCAAACGCATTATCTCAAAGAGCAAACACCTATTTTGGAAAGTAGTTGATATTTGTATTCTCACTGCTAAAAACCATCCCATATGCACAGTCAGTGTGGGGTATGGACAGATCAGTCGAAAAAGTTACATTTTGGGGTGTTTTAATGGGTGCTTATTGGACAAAAGTTGCAGCTTTCACAAAACTCAAAAACGAAGTTGTGCCAAAACTATGAGAGCTACATGGCCAATTCTTGCTCACCTAACACAACGTGGGGCCCTGTATAACATACTGGAAAATTAGCCTTCTAGCCTTTATGGTTTTGATGAAATTGGCAATTCATTTTTTTATTGTCGCAAACGCATTATCTCAAAGAGCAAACACCTATTTTGGAAAGTAGTTGATATTTGTATTCTCACTGTTAAAAACCATCCCATATGCACAGTCAGTGTGGGGTATGGACAGATCAGTTGAAAAAGTTACATTTTGGGGTGTTTTAATGGGTGCTTATTGGACAAAAGTTGCAGCTTTCACAAAACTCAAAAACGAAGTTGTGCCAAAACTATGAGAGCTACATGGCCAATTCTTGCTCACCCAACGCAACGTGGGGCCCTGTATAACATACTGGAAAATTAGCCTTCTAGCCTTTATGGTTTTGAAGAAATGGGCAATTCATTTTTTATTGTCGCAAACGCATTATCTCAAAGAGCAAACACCTATTTTGGAAAGTAGTTGATATTTGTATTCTCACTGCTAAAAACCATCCCATATGCACAGTCAGTGTGGGGTATGGACAGATCAGTTGAAAAAGTTACATTTTGGGGTGTTTTAATGGGTGCTATTGGACAAAAGTTGCAGCTTTCACAAAACTCAAAAACGAAGTTGTGCCAAAACTATGAGAGCTACATGGCCAATTCTTGCTCACCTAACGCAACGTGGGGCCCTGTATAACATACTGGAAAATTAGCCTTCTAGCCTTCATGGTTTTGAAGAAATGGGCAATTCATTTTTTTATTGTCGCAAACGCATTATCTCAAAGAGCAAACACCTATTTTGGAAAGTAGTTGATATTTGTATTCTCACTGCTAAAAACCATCCCATATGCACAGTCAGTGTGGGGTATGGACAGATCAGTTGAAAAAGTTACATTTTGGGGTGTTTTAATGGGTGCTTATTGGACAAAAGTTGCAGCTTTCACAAAACTCAAAAACGAAGTTGTGCCAAAACTATGGGAGCTACATGGCCAATTCTTGCTCACCTAACGCAACGTGGGGCCCTGTATAACATACTGGAAAATTAGCCTTCTAGCCTTTATGGTTTTGAAGAAATGGGCAATTCATTTTTTTATTGTCGCAAACGCATTATCTCAAAGAGCAAACACCTATTTTGGAAAGTAGTTGATATTTGTATTCTCACTGCTAAAAACCATCCCATATGCACAGTCAGTGTGGGGTATGGACAGATCAGTTGAAAAAGTTACATTTTGGGGTGTTTTAATGGGTGCTTATTGGACAAAAGTTGCAGCTTTCACAAAACTCAAAAACGAAGTTGTGCCAAAACTATGAGAGCTACATGGCCAATTCTTGCTCACCTAACACAACGTGGGGCCCTGTATAACATACTGGAAAATTAGCCTTCTAGCCTTTATGGTTTTGATGAAATTGGCAATTCATTTTTTTATTGTCGCAAACGCATTATCTCAAAGAGCAAACACCTATTTTGGAAAGTAGTTGATATTTGTATTCTCACTGTTAAAAACCATCCCATATGCACAGTCAGTGTGGGGTATGGACAGATCAGTTGAAAAAGTTACATTTTGGGGTGTTTTAATGGGTGCTTATTGGACAAAAGTTGCAGCTTTCACAAAACTCAAAAACGAAGTTGTGCCAAAACTATGAGAGCTACATGGCCAATTCTTGCTCACCCAACGCAACGTGGGGCCCTGTATAACATACTGGAAAATTAGCCTTCTAGCCTTTATGGTTTTGAAGAAATGGGCAATTCATTTTTTATTGTCGCAAACGCATTATCTCAAAGAGCAAACACCTATTTTGGAAAGTAGTTGATATTTGTATTCTCACTGCTAAAAACCATCCCATATGCACAGTCAGTGTGGGGTATGGACAGATCAGTTGAAAAAGTTACATTTTGGGGTGTTTTAATGGGTGCTTATTGGACAAAAGTTGCAGCTTTCACAAAACTCAAAAACGAAGTTGTGCCAAAACTATGAGAGCTACATGGCCAATTCTTGCTCACCTAACACAACGTGGGGCCCTGTATAACATACTGGAAAATTAGCCTTCTAGCCTTTATGGTTTTGATGAAATTGGCAATTCATTTTTTTATTGTCGCAAACGCATTATCTCAAAGAGCAAACACCTATTTTGGAAAAGTTGATATTTGTATTCTCACTGTTAAAAACCATCCCATATGCACAGTCAGTGTGGGGTATGGACAGATCAGTTGAAAAAGTTACATTTTGGGGTGTTTTAATGGGTGCTTATTGGACAAAAGTTGCAGCTTTCACAAAACTCAAAAACGAAGTTGTGCCAAAACTATGAGAGCTACATGGCCAATTCTTGCTCACCCAACGCAACGTGGGGCCCTGTATAACATACTGGAAAATTAGCCTTCTAGCCTTTATGGTTTTGAAGAAATGGGCAATTCATTTTTTATTGTCGCAAACGCATTATCTCAAAGAGCAAACACCTATTTTGGAAAGTAGTTGATATTTGTATTCTCACTGCTAAAAACCATCCCATATGCACAGTCAGTGTGGGGTATGGACAGATCAGTTGAAAAAGTTACATTTTGGGGTGTTTTAATGGGTGCTTATTGGACAAAAGTTGCAGCTTTCACAAAACTCAAAAACGAAGTTGTGCCAAAACTATGAGAGCTACATGGCCAATTCTTGCTCACCTAACGCAACGTGGGGCCCTGTATAACATACTGGAAAATTAGCCTTCTAGCCTTCATGGTTTTGAAGAAATGGGCAATTCATTTTTTTATTGTCGCAAACGCATTATCTCAAAGAGCAAACACCTATTTTGGAAAGTAGTTGATATTTGTATTCTCACTGCTAAAAACCATCCCATATGCACAGTCAGTGTGGGGTATGGACAGATCAGTTGAAAAAGTTACATTTTGGGGTGTTTTAATGGGTGCTTATTGGACAAAAGTTGCAGCTTTCACAAAACTCAAAAACGAAGTTGTGCCAAAACTATGGGAGCTACATGGCCAATTCTTGCTCACCTAACGCAACGTGGGGCCCTGTATAACATACTGGAAAATTAGCCTTCTAGCCTTTATGGTTTTGAAGAAATGGGCAATTCATTTTTTTATTGTCGCAAACGCATTATCTCAAAGAGCAAACACCTATTTTGGAAAGTAGTTGATATTTGTATTCTCACTGCTAAAAACCATCCCATATGCACAGTCAGTGTGGGGTATGGACAGATCAGTTGAAAAAGTTACATTTTGGGGTGTTTTAATGGGTGCTTATTGGACAAAAGTTGCAGCTTTCACAAAACTCAAAAACGAAGTTGTGCCAAAACTATGAGAGCTACATGGCCAATTCTTGCTCACCTAACACAACGTGGGGCCCTGTATAACATACTGGAAAATTAGCCTTCTAGCCTTTATGGTTTTGATGAAATTGGCAATTCATTTTTTTATTGTCGCAAACGCATTATCTCAAAGAGCAAACACCTATTTTGGAAAGTAGTTGATATTTGTATTCTCACTGTTAAAAACCATCCCATATGCACAGTCAGTGTGGGGTATGGACAGATCAGTTGAAAAAGTTACATTTTGGGGTGTTTTAATGGGTGCTTATTGGACAAAAGTTGCAGCTTTCACAAAACTCAAAAACGAAGTTGTGCCAAAACTATGAGAGCTACATGGCCAATTCTTGCTCACCTAACACAACGTGGGGCCCTGTATAACATACTGGAAAATTAGCCTTCTAGCCTTTATGGTTTTGATGAAATTGGCAATTCATTTTTTTATTGTCGCAAACGCATTATCTCAAAGAGCAAACACCTATTTTGGAAAGTAGTTGATATTTGTATTCTCACTGTTAAAAACCATCCCATATGCACAGTCAGTGTGGGGTATGGACAGATCAGTTGAAAAAGTTACATTTTGGGGTGTTTTAATGGGTGCTTATTGGACAAAAGTTGCAGCTTTCACAAAACTCAAAAACGAAGTTGTGCCAAAACTATGAGAGCTACATGGCCAATTCTTGCTCACCCAACGCAACGTGGGGCCCTGTATAACATACTGGAAAATTAGCCTTCTAGCCTTTATGGTTTTGAAGAAATGGGCAATTCATTTTTTATTGTCGCAAACGCATTATCTCAAAGAGCAAACACCTATTTTGGAAAGTAGTTGATATTTGTATTCTCACTGCTAAAAACCATCCCATATGCACAGTCAGTGTGGGGTATGGACAGATCAGTTGAAAAAGTTACATTTTGGGGTGTTTTAATGGGTGCTATTGGACAAAAGTTGCAGCTTTCACAAAACTCAAAAACGAAGTTGTGCCAAAACTATGAGAGCTACATGGCCAATTCTTGCTCACCCAACGCAACGTGGGGCCCTGTATAACATACTGGAAAATTAGCCTTCTAGCCTTTATGGTTTTGAAGAAATGGGCAATTCATTTTTTATTGTCGCAAACGCATTATCTCAAAGAGCAAACACCTATTTTGGAAAGTAGTTGATATTTGTATTCTCACTGCTAAAAACCATCCCATATGCACAGTCAGTGTGGGGTATGGACAGATCAGTTGAAAAAGTTACATTTTGGGGTGTTTTAATGGGTGCTATTGGACAAAAGTTGCAGCTTTCACAAAACTCAAAAACGAAGTTGTGCCAAAACTATGAGAGCTACATGGCCAATTCTTGCTCACCTAACGCAACGTGGGGCCCTGTATAACATACTGGAAAATTAGCCTTCTAGCCTTCATGGTTTTGAAGAAATGGGCAATTCATTTTTTTATTGTCGCAAACGCATTATCTCAAAGAGCAAACACCTATTTTGGAAAGTAGTTGATATTTGTATTCTCACTGCTAAAAACCATCCCATATGCACAGTCAGTGTGGGGTATGGACAGATCAGTTGAAAAAGTTACATTTTGGGGTGTTTTAATGGGTGCTTATTGGACAAAAGTTGCAGCTTTCACAAAACTCAAAAACGAAGTTGTGCCAAAACTATGGGAGCTACATGGCCAATTCTTGCTCACCTAACGCAACGTGGGGCCCTGTATAACATACTGGAAAATTAGCCTTCTAGCCTTTATGGTTTTGAAGAAATGGGCAATTCATTTTTTTATTGTCGCAAACGCATTATCTCAAAGAGCAAACACCTATTTTGGAAAGTAGTTGATATTTGTATTCTCACTGCTAAAAACCATCCCATATGCACAGTCAGTGTGGGGTATGGACAGATCAGTTGAAAAAGTTACATTTTGGGGTGTTTTAATGGGTGCTTATTGGACAAAAGTTGCAGCTTTCACAAAACTCAAAAACGAAGTTGTGCCAAAACTATGAGAGCTACATGGCCAATTCTTGCTCACCTAACACAACGTGGGGCCCTGTATAACATACTGGAAAATTAGCCTTCTAGCCTTTATGGTTTTGATGAAATTGGCAATTCATTTTTTTATTGTCGCAAACGCATTATCTCAAAGAGCAAACACCTATTTTGGAAAGTAGTTGATATTTGTATTCTCACTGTTAAAAACCATCCCATATGCACAGTCAGTGTGGGGTATGGACAGATCAGTTGAAAAAGTTACATTTTGGGGTGTTTTAATGGGTGCTTATTGGACAAAAGTTGCAGCTTTCACAAAACTCAAAAACGAAGTTGTGCCAAAACTATGAGAGCTACATGGCCAATTCTTGCTCACCCAACGCAACGTGGGGCCCTGTATAACATACTGGAAAATTAGCCTTCTAGCCTTTATGGTTTTGAAGAAATGGGCAATTCATTTTTTATTGTCGCAAACGCATTATCTCAAAGAGCAAACACCTATTTTGGAAAGTAGTTGATATTTGTATTCTCACTGCTAAAAACCATCCCATATGCACAGTCAGTGTGGGGTATGGACAGATCAGTTGAAAAAGTTACATTTTGGGGTGTTTTAATGGGTGCTTATTGGACAAAAGTTGCAGCTTTCACAAAACTCAAAAACGAAGTTGTGCCAAAACTATGAGAGCTACATGGCCAATTCTTGCTCACCTAACACAACGTGGGGCCCTGTATAACATACTGGAAAATTAGCCTTCTAGCCTTTATGGTTTTGATGAAATTGGCAATTCATTTTTTTATTGTCGCAAACGCATTATCTCAAAGAGCAAACACCTATTTTGGAAAGTAGTTGATATTTGTATTCTCACTGTTAAAAACCATCCCATATGCACAGTCAGTGTGGGGTATGGACAGATCAGTTGAAAAAGTTACATTTTGGGGTGTTTTAATGGGTGCTTATTGGACAAAAGTTGCAGCTTTCACAAAACTCAAAAACGAAGTTGTGCCAAAACTATGAGAGCTACATGGCCAATTCTTGCTCACCCAACGCAACGTGGGGCCCTGTATAACATACTGGAAAATTAGCCTTCTAGCCTTTATGGTTTTGAAGAAATGGGCAATTCATTTTTTATTGTCGCAAACGCATTATCTCAAAGAGCAAACACCTATTTTGGAAAGTAGTTGATATTTGTATTCTCACTGCTAAAAACCATCCCATATGCACAGTCAGTGTGGGGTATGGACAGATCAGTTGAAAAAGTTACATTTTGGGGTGTTTTAATGGGTGCTTATTGGACAAAAGTTGCAGCTTTCACAAAACTCAAAAACGAAGTTGTGCCAAAACTATGAGAGCTACATGGCCAATTCTTGCTCACCTAACGCAACGTGGGGCCCTATATAACATACTGGAAAATTAGCCTTCTAGCCTTTATGGTTTTGAAGAAATGGGCAATTCATTTTTTTATTGTCGCAAACGCATTATCTTAAAGAGCAAACACCTATTTTGGAAAGTAGTTGATATTTGTATTCTCACTGCTAAAAACCATCCCATATGCACAGTCAGTGTGGGGTATGGACAGATCAGTTGAAAAAGTTACATTTTGGGGTGTTTTAATGGGTGCTTATTGGACAAAAGTTGCAGCTTTCACAAAACTCAAAAACGAAGTTGTGCCAAAACTATGAGAGCTACATGGCCAATTCTTGCTCACCTAACGCAACGTGGGGCCCTGTATAACATACTGGAAAATTAGCCTTCTAGCCTTTATGGTTTTGAAGAAATGGGCAATTCATTTTTTTATTGTGGCAAACGCATTATCTCAAAGAGCAAACACCTATTTTGGAAAGTAGTTGATATTTGTATTCTCACTGCTAAAAAACATCCCATATGCACAGTCAGTGTGGGGTATGGACAGATCAGTTGAAAAAGTTACATTTTGGGGTGTTTTAATGGGTGCTTATTGGACAAAAGTTGCAGCTTTCACAAAACTCAAAAACGAAGTTGTGCCAAAACTATGAGAGCTACATGGCCAATTCTTGCTCACCTAACGCAACGTGGGGCCCTGTATAACATACTGGAAAATTAGCCTTCTAGCCTTCATGGTTTTGAAGAAATGGGCAATTCATTTTTTTATTGTCGCAAACGCATTATCTCAAAGAGCAAACACCTATTTTGGAAAGTAGTTGATATTTGTATTCTCACTGCTAAAAACCATCCCATATGCACAGTCAGTGTGGGGTATGGACAGATCAGTTGAAAAAGTTACATTTTGGGGTGTTTTAATGGGTGCTTATTGGACAAAAGTTGCAGCTTTCACAAAACTCAAAAACGAAGTTGTGCCAAAACTATGGGAGCTACATGGCCAATTCTTGCTCACCTAACGCAACGTGGGGCCCTGTATAACATACTGGAAAATTAGCCTTCTAGCCTTTATGGTTTTGAAGAAATGGGCAATTCATTTTTTTATTGTGGCAAACGCATTATCTCAAAGAGCAAACACCTATTTTGGAAAGTAGTTGATATTTGTATTCTCACTGCTAAAAACCATCCCATATGCACAGTCAGTGTGGGGTATGGACAGATCAGTTGAAAAAGTTACATTTTGGGGTGTTTTAATGGGTGCTTATTGGACAAAAGTTGCAGCTTTCACAAAACTCAAAAACGAAGTTGTGCCAAAACTATGAGAGCTACATGGCCAATTCTTGCTCACCTAACGCAACGTGGGGCCCTGTATAACATACTGGAAAATTAGCCTTCTAGCCTTCATGGTTTTGAAGAAATGGGCAATTCATTTTTTTATTGTCGTAAACGCATTATCTCAAAGAGCAAACACCTATTTTGGAAAGTAGTTGATATTTGTATTCTCACTGCTAAAAACCATCCCATATGCACAGTCAGTGTGGGGTATGGACAGATCAGTTGAAAAAGTTACATTTTGGGGTGTTTTAATGGGTGCTTATTGGACAAAAGTTGCAGCTTTCACAAAACTCAAAAACGAAGTTGTGCCAAAACTATGGGAGCTACATGGCCAATTCTTGCTCACCTAACGCAACGTGGGGCCCTGTATAACATACTGGAAAATTAGCCTTCTAGCCTTTATGGTTTTGAAGAAATGGGCAATTCATTTTTTTATTGTGGCAAACGCATTATCTCAAAGAGCAAACACCTATTTTGGAAAGTAGTTGATATTTGTATTCTCACTGCTAAAAACCATCCCATATGCACAGTCAGTGTGGGGTATGGACAGATCAGTTGAAAAAGTTACATTTTGGGGTGTTTTAATGGGTGCTTATTGGACAAAAGTTGCAGCTTTCACAAAACTCAAAAACGAAGTTGTGCCAAAACTATGAGAGCTACATGGCCAATTCTTGCTCACCTAACGAAACGTGGGGCCCGGTATAACATACTGGAAAATTAGCCTTCTAGCCTTCATGGTTTTGAAGAAATGGGCAATTCATTTTTTTATTGTCGTAAACGCATTATCTCAAAGAGCAAACACCTATTTTGGAAAGTAGTTGATATTTGTATTCTCACTGCTAAAAAACATCCCATATGCACAGTCAGTGTGGGGTATGGACAGATCAGTTGAAAAAGTTACATTTTGGGGTGTTTTAATGGGTGCTTATTGGACAAAAGTTGCAGCTTTCACAAAACTCAAAAACGAAGTTGTGCCAAAACTATGGGAGCTACATGGCCAATTCTTGCTCACCTAACGCAACGTGGGGCCCTGTATAACATACTGGAAAATTAGCCTTCTAGCCTTTATGGTTTTGAAGAAATGGGCAATTCATTTTTTTTATTGTCGCAAACGCATTATCTCAAAGAGCAAACACCTATTTTGGAAAGTAGTTGATATTTGTATTCTCACTGCTAAAAAACATCCCATATGCACAGTCAGTGTGGGGAATGGACAGATCAGTTGAAAAAGTTACATTTTGGGGTGTTTTAATGGGTGCTTATTGGACAAAAGTTGCAGCTTTCACAAAACTCAAAAACGAAGTTGTGCCAAAACTATGAGAGCTGCATGGCCAATTCTTGCTCACCTAACGCAACGTGGGGCCCTGTATAACATACTGGAACATTAGCCTTCTAGACTTTATGGTTTTGAAGAAATGGGCAATTCATTTTTTTATTGTCGCAAACGCATTATCTCAAAGAGCAAACACCTATTTTGGAAAGTAGTTGATATTTGTATTCTCACTGCTAAAAACCATCCTATATGCACAGTCAGTGTGGGGTATGGACAGATCAGTTGAAAAAGTTACATTTTGGGGTGTTTTAATGGGTGCTTATTGGACAAAAGTTGCAGCTTTCACAAAACTCAAAAACGAAGTTGTGCCAAAACTATGAGAGCTACATGGCCAATTCTTGCTCACCTAACGCAACGTGGGGCCCTGTATAACATACTGGAAAATTAGCCTTCTAGCCTTTATGGTTTTGAAGAAATGGGCAATTCATTTTTTTATTGTCGCAAACGCATTATCTCAAAGAGCAAACACCTATTTTGGAAAGTAGTTGATATTTGTATTCTCACTGCTAAAAACCATCCCATATGCACAGTCAGTGTGGGGTATGGACAGATCACTTGAAAAAGTAACATTTTGGGGTGTTTTAATGGGTGCTTATTGGACAAAAGTTGCAGCTTTCACAAAACTCAAAAACGAAGTTGTGCCAAAACTATGAGAGCTACATGGCCAATTCTTGCTCACCTAACGCAACGTGGGGCCCTGTATAACATACTGGAAAATTAGCCTTCTAGCCTTTATGGTTTTGAAGAAATGGGCAATTCATTTTTTTATTGTCGCAAACGCATTATCTCAAAGAGCAAACACCTATTTTGGAAAGTAGTTGATATTTGTATTCTCACTGCTAAAAACCATCCCATATGCACAGTCAGTGTGGGGTATGGACAGATCAGTTGAAAAAGTTACATTTTGGGGTGTTTTAATGGGTGCTTATTGGACAAAAGTTGCAGCTTTAACAAAACTCAAAAACGAAGTTGTGCCAAAACTATGAGAGCTACATGGCCAATTCTTGCTCACCTAACGCAACGTGGGGCCCTGTATAACATACTGGAAAATTAGCCTTCTAGCCTTTATGGTTTTGAAGAAATGGGCAATTCATTTTTTTATTGTGGCAAACGCATTATCTCAAAGAGCAAACACCTATTTTGGAAAGTAGTTGATATTTGTATTCTCACTGCTAAAAACCATCCCATATGCACAGTCAGTGTGGGGTATGGACAGATCAGTTGAAAAAGTTACATTTTGGGGTGTTTTAATGGGTGCTTATTGGACAAAAGTTGCAGCTTTCACAAAACTCAAAAACGAAGTTGTGCCAAAACTATGAGAGCTACATGGCCAATTCTTGCTCACCTAACACAACGTGGGGCCCTGTATAACATACTGGAAAATTAGCCTTCTAGCCTTTATGGTTTTGAAGAAATGGGCAATTCATTTTTTTATTGTCGCAAACGCATTATCTCAAAGAGCAAACACCTATTTTGGAAAGTAGTTGATATTTGTATTCTCACTGCTAAAAAACATCCCATATGCACAGTCAGTGTGGGGAATGGACAGATCAGTTGAAAAAGTTACATTTTGGGGTGTTTTAATGGGTGCTTATTGGACAAAAGTTGCAGCTTTCACAAAACTCAAAAACGAAGTTGTGCCAAAACTATGAGAGCTACATGGCCAATTCTTGCTCACCTAACGCAACGTGGGGCCCTGTATAACATACTGGAAAATTAGCCTTCTAGCCTTTATGGTTTTGAAGAAATGGGCAATTCATTTTTTTATTGTCGCAAACGCATTATCTCAAAGAGCAAACACCTATTTTGGAAAGTAGTTGATATTTGTATTCTCACTGCTAAAAACCATCCTATATGCACAGTCAGTGTGGGGTATGGACAGATCAGTTGAAAAAGTTACATTTTGGGGTGTTTTAATGGGTGCTTATTGGACAAAAGTTGCAGCTTTCACAAAACTCAAAAACGAAGTTGTGCCAAAACTATGAGAGCTACATGGCCAATTCTTGCTCACCCAACGCAACGTGGGGCCCTGTATAACATACTGGAAAATTAGCCTTCTAGCCTTTATGGTTTTGAAGAAATGGGCAATTCATTTTTTTATTGTGGCAAACGCATTATCTCAAAGAGCAAACACCTATTTTGGAAAGTAGTTGATATTTGTATTCTCACTGCTAAAAACCATCCCATATGCACAGTCAGTGTGGGGTATGGACAGATCAGTTGAAAAAGTTACATTTTGGGGTGTTTTAATGGGTGCTTATTGGACAAAAGTTGCAGCTTTCACAAAACTCAAAAACGAAGTTGTGCCAAAACTATGAGAGCTACATGGCCAATTCTTGCTCACCTAACGCAACGTGGGGCCCTGTATAACATACTGGAATATTAGCCTTCTAGCCTTCATGGTTTTGAAGAAATGGGCAATTCATTTTTTTATTGTCGCAAACGCATTATCTCAAAGAGCAAACACCTATTTTGGAAAGTAGTTGATATTTGTATTCTCACTGCTAAAAACCATCCCATATGCACAGTCAGTGTGGGGTATGGACAGATCAGTTGAAAAAGTTACATTTTGGGGTGTTTTAATGGGTGCTTATTGGACAAAAGTTGCAGCTTTCACAAAACTCAAAAACGAAGTTGTGCCAAAACTATGGGAGCTACATGGCCAATTCTTGCTCACCTAACGCAACGTGGGGCCCTGTATAACATACTGGAAAATTAGCCTTCTAGCCTTTATGGTTTTGAAGAAATGGGCAATTCATTTTTTATTGTCGCAAACGCATTATCTCAAAGAGCAAACACCTATTTTGGAAAGTAGTTGATATTTGTATTCTCACTGCTAAAAACCATCCCATATGCACAGTCAGTGTGGGGTATGGACAGATCAGTTGAAAAAGTTACATTTTGGGGTGTTTTAATGGGTGCTTATTGGACAAAAGTTGCAGCTTTCACAAAACTCAAAAACGAAGTTGTGCCAAAACTATGAGAGCTACATGGCCAATTCTTGCTCACCTAACGCAACGTGGGGCCCTGTATAACATACTGGAAAATTAGCCTTCTAGCCTTTATGGTTTTGAAGAAATGGGCAATTCATTTTTTTATTGTGGCAAACGCATTATCTCAAAGAGCAAACACCTATTTTGGAAAGTAGTTGATATTTGTATTCTCACTGCTAAAAACCATCCCATATGCACAGTCAGTGTGGGGTATGGACAGATCAGTTGAAAAAGTTACATTTTGGGGTGTTTTAATGGGTGCTATTGGACAAAAGTTGCAGCTTTCACAAAACTCAAAAACGAAGTTGTGCCAAAACTATGAGAGCTACATGGCCAATTCTTGCTCACCTAACACAACGTGGGGCCCTGTATAACATACTGGAAAATTAGCCTTCTAGCCTTTATGGTTTTGAAGAAATGGGCAATTCATTTTTTTATTGTGGCAAACGCATTATCTCAAAGAGCAAACACCTATTTTGGAAAGTAGTTGATATTTGTATTCTCACTGCTAAAAACCATCCCATATGCACAGTCAGTGTGGGGTATGGACAGATCAGTTGAAAAAGTTACATTTTGGGGTGTTTTAATGGGTGCTATTGGACAAAAGTTGCAGCTTTCACAAAACTCAAAAACGAAGTTGTGCCAAAACTATGAGAGCTACATGGCCAATTCTTGCTCACCTAACGCAACGTGGGGCCCTGTATAACATACTGGAAAATTAGCCTTCTAGCCTTCATGGTTTTGAAGAAATGGGCAATTCATTTTTTTATTGTCGCACACGCATTATCTCAAAGAGCAAACACCTATTTTGGAAAGTAGTTGATATTTGTATTCTCACTGCTAAAAACCATCCCATATGCACAGTCAGTGTGGGGTATGGACAGATCAGTTGAAAAAGTTACATTTTGGGGTGTTTTAATGGGTGCTTATTGGACAAAAGTTGCAGCTTTCACAAAACTCAAAAACGAAGTTGTGCCAAAACTATGGGAGCTACATGGCCAATTCTTGCTCACCTAACGCAACGTGGGGCCCTGTATAACATACTGGAAAATTAGCCTTCTAGCCTTTATGGTTTTGAAGAAATGGGCAATTCATTTTTTTATTGTCGCAAACGCATTATCTCAAAGAGCAAACACCTATTTTGGAAAGTAGTTGATATTTGTATTCTCACTGCTAAAAACCATCCCATATGCACAGTCAGTGTGGGGTATGGACAGATCAGTTGAAAAAGTTACATTTTGGGGTGTTTTAATGGGTGCTTATTGGACAAAAGTTGCAGCTTTCACAAAACTCAAAAACGAAGTTGTGCCAAAACTATGAGAGCTACATGGCCAATTCTTGCTCACCTAACACAACGTGGGGCCCTGTATAACATACTGGAAAATTAGCCTTCTAGCCTTTATGGTTTTGATGAAATTGGCAATTCATTTTTTTATTGTCGCAAACGCATTATCTCAAAGAGCAAACACCTATTTTGGAAAGTAGTTGATATTTGTATTCTCACTGTTAAAAACCATCCCATATGCACAGTCAGTGTGGGGTATGGACAGATCAGTTGAAAAAGTTACATTTTGGGGTGTTTTAATGGGTGCTTATTGGACAAAAGTTGCAGCTTTCACAAAACTCAAAAACGAAGTTGTGCCAAAACTATGAGAGCTACATGGCCAATTCTTGCTCACCCAACGCAACGTGGGGCCCTGTATAACATACTGGAAAATTAGCCTTCTAGCCTTTATGGTTTTGAAGAAATGGGCAATTCATTTTTTTATTGTCGCAAACGCATTATCTCAAAGAGCAAACACCTATTTTGGAAAGTAGTTGATATTTGTATTCTCACTGCTAAAAACCATCCCATATGCACAGTCAGTGTGGGGTATGGACAGATCATTTGAAAAAGTTACATTTTGGGGTGTTTTAATGGGTGCTATTGGACAAAAGTTGCAGCTTTCACAAAACTCAAAAACGAAGTTGTGCCAAAACTATGAGAGCTACATGGCCAATTCTTGCTCACCTAACACAACGTGGGGCCCTGTATAACATACTGGAAAATTAGCCTTCTAGCCTTTATGGTTTTGATGAAATTGGCAATTCATTTTTTTATTGTCGCAAACGCATTATCTCAAAGAGCAAACACCTATTTTGGAAAGTAGTTGATATTTGTATTCTCACTGTTAAAAACCATCCCATATGCACAGTCAGTGTGGGGTATGGACAGATCAGTTGAAAAAGTTACATTTTGGGGTGTTTTAATGGGTGCTATTGGACAAAAGTTGCAGCTTTCACAAAACTCAAAAACGAAGTTGTGCCAAAACTATGAGAGCTACATGGCCAATTCTTGCTCACCTAACGCAACGTGGGGCCCTGTATAACATACTGGAAAATTAGCCTTCTAGCCTTCATGGTTTTGAAGAAATGGGCAATTCATTTTTTTATTGTCGCAAACGCATTATCTCAAAGAGCAAACACCTATTTTGGAAAGTAGTTGATATTTGTATTCTCACTGCTAAAAACCATCCCATATGCACAGTCAGTGTGGGGTATGGACAGATCAGTTGAAAAAGTTACATTTTGGGGTGTTTTAATGGGTGCTTATTGGACAAAAGTTGCAGCTTTCACAAAACTCAAAAACGAAGTTGTGCCAAAACTATGGGAGCTACATGGCCAATTCTTGCTCACCTAACGCAACGTGGGGCCCTGTATAACATACTGGAAAATTAGCCTTCTAGCCTTTATGGTTTTGAAGAAATTGGCAATTCATTTTTTTTATTGTCGCAAACGCATTATCTCAAAGAGCAAACACCTATTTTGGAAAGTAGTTGATATTTGTATTCTCACTGCTAAAAACCATCCCATATGCACAGTCAGTGTGGGGTATGGACAGATCAGTCGAAAAAGTTACATTTTGGGGTGTTTTAATGGGTGCTTATTGGACAAAAGTTGCAGCTTTCACAAAACTCAAAAACGAAGTTGTGCCAAAACTATGAGAGCTACATGGCCAATTCTTGCTCACCTAACACAACGTGGGGCCCTGTATAACATACTGGAAAATTAGCCTTCTAGCCTTTATGGTTTTGATGAAATTGGCAATTCATTTTTTTATTGTCGCAAACGCATTATCTCAAAGAGCAAACACCTATTTTGGAAAGTAGTTGATATTTGTATTCTCACTGTTAAAAACCATCCCATATGCACAGTCAGTGTGGGGTATGGACAGATCAGTTGAAAAAGTTACATTTTGGGGTGTTTTAATGGGTGCTTATTGGACAAAAGTTGCAGCTTTCACAAAACTCAAAAACGAAGTTGTGCCAAAACTATGAGAGCTACATGGCCAATTCTTGCTCACCCAACGCAACGTGGGGCCCTGTATAACATACTGGAAAATTAGCCTTCTAGCCTTTATGGTTTTGAAGAAATGGGCAATTCATTTTTTATTGTCGCAAACGCATTATCTCAAAGAGCAAACACCTATTTTGGAAAGTAGTTGATATTTGTATTCTCACTGCTAAAAACCATCCCATATGCACAGTCAGTGTGGGGTATGGACAGATCAGTTGAAAAAGTTACATTTTGGGGTGTTTTAATGGGTGCTATTGGACAAAAGTTGCAGCTTTCACAAAACTCAAAAACGAAGTTGTGCCAAAACTATGAGAGCTACATGGCCAATTCTTGCTCACCTAACGCAACGTGGGGCCCTGTATAACATACTGGAAAATTAGCCTTCTAGCCTTCATGGTTTTGAAGAAATGGGCAATTCATTTTTTTATTGTCGCAAACGCATTATCTCAAAGAGCAAACACCTATTTTGGAAAGTAGTTGATATTTGTATTCTCACTGCTAAAAACCATCCCATATGCACAGTCAGTGTGGGGTATGGACAGATCAGTTGAAAAAGTTACATTTTGGGGTGTTTTAATGGGTGCTTATTGGACAAAAGTTGCAGCTTTCACAAAACTCAAAAACGAAGTTGTGCCAAAACTATGGGAGCTACATGGCCAATTCTTGCTCACCTAACGCAACGTGGGGCCCTGTATAACATACTGGAAAATTAGCCTTCTAGCCTTTATGGTTTTGAAGAAATGGGCAATTCATTTTTTTATTGTCGCAAACGCATTATCTCAAAGAGCAAACACCTATTTTGGAAAGTAGTTGATATTTGTATTCTCACTGCTAAAAACCATCCCATATGCACAGTCAGTGTGGGGTATGGACAGATCAGTTGAAAAAGTTACATTTTGGGGTGTTTTAATGGGTGCTTATTGGACAAAAGTTGCAGCTTTCACAAAACTCAAAAACGAAGTTGTGCCAAAACTATGAGAGCTACATGGCCAATTCTTGCTCACCTAACACAACGTGGGGCCCTGTATAACATACTGGAAAATTAGCCTTTTAGCCTTTATGGTTTTGATGAAATTGGCAATTCATTTTTTTATTGTCGCAAACGCATTATCTCAAAGAGCAAACACCTATTTTGGAAAGTAGTTGATATTTGTATTCTCACTGTTAAAAACCATCCCATATGCACAGTCAGTGTGGGGTATGGACAGATCAGTTGAAAAAGTTACATTTTGGGGTGTTTTAATGGGTGCTTATTGGACAAAAGTTGCAGCTTTCACAAAACTCAAAAACGAAGTTGTGCCAAAACTATGAGAGCTACATGGCCAATTCTTGCTCACCCAACGCAACGTGGGGCCCTGTATAACATACTGGAAAATTAGCCTTCTAGCCTTTATGGTTTTGAAGAAATGGGCAATTCATTTTTTATTGTCGCAAACGCATTATCTCAAAGAGCAAACACCTATTTTGGAAAGTAGTTGATATTTGTATTCTCACTGCTAAAAACCATCCCATATGCACAGTCAGTGTGGGCTATGGACAGATCAGTTGAAAAAGTTACATTTTGGGGTGTTTTAATGGGTGCTTATTGGACAAAAGTTGCAGCTTTCACAAAACTCAAAAACGAAGTTGTGCCAAAACTATGAGAGCTACATGGCCAATTCTTGCTCACCTAACACAACGTGGGGCCCTGTATAACATACTGGAAAATTAGCCTTCTAGCCTTTATGGTTTTGATGAAATTGGCAATTCATTTTTTTATTGTCGCAAACGCATTATCTCAAAGAGCAAACACCTATTTTGGAAAAGTTGATATTTGTATTCTCACTGTTAAAAACCATCCCATATGCACAGTCAGTGTGGGGTATGGACAGATCAGTTGAAAAAGTTACATTTTGGGGTGTTTTAATGGGTGCTTATTGGACAAAAGTTGCAGCTTTCACAAAACTCAAAAACGAAGTTGTGCCAAAACTATGAGAGCTACATGGCCAATTCTTGCTCACCCAACGCAACGT
The DNA here is from genome assembly GCA_021464625.1 of Proterorhinus semilunaris. NCBI lineage: Eukaryota > Metazoa > Chordata > Actinopteri > Gobiiformes > Gobiidae > Proterorhinus > Proterorhinus semilunaris. The sequence continues at coordinate 51,746 of CM038355.1, read as the reverse complement.
GGGGCCCTGTATAACATACTGGAAAATTAGCCTTCTAGCCTTCATGGTTTTGAAGAAATGGGCAATTCATTTTTTTATTGTCGCAAACGCATTATCTCAAAGAGCAAACACCTATTTTGGAAAGTAGTTGATATTTGTATTCTCACTGCTAAAAACCATCCCATATGCACAGTCAGTGTGGGGTATGGACAGATCAGTTGAAAAAGTTACATTTTGGGGTGTTTTAATGGGTGCTTATTGGACAAAAGTTGCAGCTTTCACAAAACTCAAAAACGAAGTTGTGCCAAAACTATGGGAGCTACATGGCCAATTCTTGCTCACCTAACGCAACGTGGGGCCCTGTATAACATACTGGAAAATTAGCCTTCTAGCCTTTATGGTTTTGAAGAAATGGGCAATTCATTTTTTTATTGTCGCAAACGCATTATCTCAAAGAGCAAACACCTATTTTGGAAAGTAGTTGATATTTGTATTCTCACTGCTAAAAACCATCCCATATGCACAGTCAGTGTGGGGTATGGACAGATCAGTTGAAAAAGTTACATTTTGGGGTGTTTTAATGGGTGCTTATTGGACAAAAGTTGCAGCTTTCACAAAACTCAAAAACGAAGTTGTGCCAAAACTATGAGAGCTACATGGCCAATTCTTGCTCACCTAACACAACGTGGGGCCCTGTATAACATACTGGAAAATTAGCCTTCTAGCCTTTATGGTTTTGATGAAATTGGCAATTCATTTTTTTATTGTCGCAAACGCATTATCTCAAAGAGCAAACACCTATTTTGGAAAGTAGTTGATATTTGTATTCTCACTGTTAAAAACCATCCCATATGCACAGTCAGTGTGGGGTATGGACAGATCAGTTGAAAAAGTTACATTTTGGGGTGTTTTAATGGGTGCTTATTGGACAAAAGTTGCAGCTTTCACAAAACTCAAAAACGAAGTTGTGCCAAAACTATGAGAGCTACATGGCCAATTCTTGCTCACCCAACGCAACGTGGGGCCCTGTATAACATACTGGAAAATTAGCCTTCTAGCCTTTATGGTTTTGAAGAAATGGGCAATTCATTTTTTTATTGTCGCAAACGCATTATCTCAAAGAGCAAACACCTATTTTGGAAAGTAGTTGATATTTGTATTCTCACTGCTAAAAACCATCCCATATGCACAGTCAGTGTGGGGTATGTACAGATCAGTTGAAAAAGTTACATTTTGGGGTGTTTTAATGGGTGCTATTGGACAAAAGTTGCAGCTTTCACAAAACTCAAAAACGAAGTTGTGCCAAAACTATGAGAGCTACATGGCCAATTCTTGCTCACCCAACGCAACGTGGGGCCCTGTATAACATACTGGAAAATTAGCCTTCTAGCCTTTATGGTTTTGAAGAAATGGGCAATTCATTTTTTATTGTCGCAAACGCATTATCTCAAAGAGCAAACACCTATTTTGGAAAGTAGTTGATATTTGTATTCTCACTGCTAAAAACCATCCCATATGCACAGTCAGTGTGGGGTATGGACAGATCAGTTGAAAAAGTTACATTTTGGGGTGTTTTAATGGGTGCTATTGGACAAAAGTTGCAGCTTTCACAAAACTCAAAAACGAAGTTGTGCCAAAACTATGAGAGCTACATGGCCAATTCTTGCTCACCTAACGCAACGTGGGGCCCTGTATAACATACTGGAAAATTAGCCTTCTAGCCTTCATGGTTTTGAAGAAATGGGCAATTCATTTTTTTATTGTCGCAAACGCATTATCTCAAAGAGCAAACACCTATTTTGGAAAGTAGTTGATATTTGTATTCTCACTGCTAAAAACCATCCCATATGCACAGTCAGTGTGGGGTATGGACAGATCAGTTGAAAAAGTTACATTTTGGGGTGTTTTAATGGGTGCTTATTGGACAAAAGTTGCAGCTTTCACAAAACTCAAAAACGAAGTTGTGCCAAAACTATGGGAGCTACATGGCCAATTCTTGCTCACCTAACGCAACGTGGGGCCCTGTATAACATACTGGAAAATTAGCCTTCTAGCCTTTATGGTTTTGAAGAAATGGGCAATTCATTTTTTTATTGTCGCAAACGCATTATCTCAAAGAGCAAACACCTATTTTGGAAAGTAGTTGATATTTGTATTCTCACTGCTAAAAACCATCCCATATGCACAGTCAGTGTGGGGTATGGACAGATCAGTTGAAAAAGTTACATTTTGGGGTGTTTTAATGGGTGCTTATTGGACAAAAGTTGCAGCTTTCACAAAACTCAAAAACGAAGTTGTGCCAAAACTATGAGAGCTACATGGCCAATTCTTGCTCACCTAACACAACGTGGGGCCCTGTATAACATACTGGAAAATTAGCCTTCTAGCCTTTATGGTTTTGATGAAATTGGCAATTCATTTTTTTATTGTCGCAAACGCATTATCTCAAAGAGCAAACACCTATTTTGGAAAGTAGTTGATATTTGTATTCTCACTGTTAAAAACCATCCCATATGCACAGTCAGTGTGGGGTATGGACAGATCAGTTGAAAAAGTTACATTTTGGGGTGTTTTAATGGGTGCTTATTGGACAAAAGTTGCAGCTTTCACAAAACTCAAAAACGAAGTTGTGCCAAAACTATGAGAGCTACATGGCCAATTCTTGCTCACCCAACGCAACGTGGGGCCCTGTATAACATACTGGAAAATTAGCCTTCTAGCCTTTATGGTTTTGAAGAAATGGGCAATTCATTTTTTATTGTCGCAAACGCATTATCTCAAAGAGCAAACACCTATTTTGGAAAGTAGTTGATATTTGTATTCTCACTGCTAAAAACCATCCCATATGCACAGTCAGTGTGGGGTATGGACAGATCAGTTGAAAAAGTTACATTTTGGGGTGTTTTAATGGGTGCTTATTGGACAAAAGTTGCAGCTTTCACAAAACTCAAAAACGAAGTTGTGCCAAAACTATGAGAGCTACATGGCCAATTCTTGCTCACCTAACACAACGTGGGGCCCTGTATAACATACTGGAAAATTAGCCTTCTAGCCTTTATGGTTTTGATGAAATTGGCAATTCATTTTTTTATTGTCGCAAACGCATTATCTCAAAGAGCAAACACCTATTTTGGAAAGTAGTTGATATTTGTATTCTCACTGTTAAAAACCATCCCATATGCACAGTCAGTGTGGGGTATGGACAGATCAGTTGAAAAAGTTACATTTTGGGGTGTTTTAATGGGTGCTTATTGGACAAAAGTTGCAGCTTTCACAAAACTCAAAAACGAAGTTGTGCCAAAACTATGAGAGCTACATGGCCAATTCTTGCTCACCCAACGCAACGTGGGGCCCTGTATAACATACTGGAAAATTAGCCTTCTAGCCTTTATGGTTTTGAAGAAATGGGCAATTCATTTTTTATTGTCGCAAACGCATTATCTCAAAGAGCAAACACCTATTTTGGAAAGTAGTTGATATTTGTATTCTCACTGCTAAAAACCATCCCATATGCACAGTCAGTGTGGGGTATGGACAGATCAGTTGAAAAAGTTACATTTTGGGGTGTTTTAATGGGTGCTTATTGGACAAAAGTTGCAGCTTTCACAAAACTCAAAAACGAAGTTGTGCCAAAACTATGAGAGCTACATGGCCAATTCTTGCTCACCTAACGCAACGTGGGGCCCTATATAACATACTGGAAAATTAGCCTTCTAGCCTTTATGGTTTTGAAGAAATGGGCAATTCATTTTTTTATTGTCGCAAACGCATTATCTTAAAGAGCAAACACCTATTTTGGAAAGTAGTTGATATTTGTATTCTCACTGCTAAAAACCATCCCATATGCACAGTCAGTGTGGGGTATGGACAGATCAGTTGAAAAAGTTACATTTTGGGGTGTTTTAATGGGTGCTTATTGGACAAAAGTTGCAGCTTTCACAAAACTCAAAAACGAAGTTGTGCCAAAACTATGAGAGCTACATGGCCAATTCTTGCTCACCTAACGCAACGTGGGGCCCTGTATAACATACTGGAAAATTAGCCTTCTAGCCTTTATGGTTTTGAAGAAATGGGCAATTCATTTTTTTATTGTGGCAAACGCATTATCTCAAAGAGCAAACACCTATTTTGGAAAGTAGTTGATATTTGTATTCTCACTGCTAAAAACCATCCCATATGCACAGTCAGTGTGGGGTATGGACAGATCAGTTGAAAAAGTTACATTTTGGGGTGTTTTAATGGGTGCTTATTGGACAAAAGTTGCAGCTTTCACAAAACTCAAAAACGAAGTTGTGCCAAAACTATGAGAGCTACATGGCCAATTCTTGCTCACCTAACGCAACGTGGGGCCCTGTATAACATACTGGAAAATTAGCCTTCTAGCCTTCATGGTTTTGAAGAAATGGGCAATTCATTTTTTTATTGTCGCAAACGCATTATCTCAAAGAGCAAACACCTATTTTGGAAAGTAGTTGATATTTGTATTCTCACTGCTAAAAACCATCCCATATGCACAGTCAGTGTGGGGTATGGACAGATCAGTTGAAAAAGTTACATTTTGGGGTGTTTTAATGGGTGCTTATTGGACAAAAGTTGCAGCTTTCACAAAACTCAAAAACGAAGTTGTGCCAAAACTATGGGAGCTACATGGCCAATTCTTGCTCACCTAACGCAACGTGGGGCCCTGTATAACATACTGGAAAATTAGCCTTCTAGCCTTTATGGTTTTGAAGAAATGGGCAATTCATTTTTTTATTGTGGCAAACGCATTATCTCAAAGAGCAAACACCTATTTTGGAAAGTAGTTGATATTTGTATTCTCACTGCTAAAAACCATCCCATATGCACAGTCAGTGTGGGGTATGGACAGATCAGTTGAAAAAGTTACATTTTGGGGTGTTTTAATGGGTGCTTATTGGACAAAAGTTGCAGCTTTCACAAAACTCAAAAACGAAGTTGTGCCAAAACTATGAGAGCTACATGGCCAATTCTTGCTCACCTAACGCAACGTGGGGCCCTGTATAACATACTGGAAAATTAGCCTTCTAGCCTTCATGGTTTTGAAGAAATGGGCAATTCATTTTTTTATTGTCGTAAACGCATTATCTCAAAGAGCAAACACCTATTTTGGAAAGTAGTTGATATTATGGGCGGCACGGTAGTACAGCGGTTAGCGCTTGTGCTTCACAGCTAGAAGGTCCCGGGTTCGATTCCCACCTGGACGGGGCCTTTCTGTGTGGAGTTTGCATGTTCTCCCCGTGTCTGCGTAGGTTTCCTCCGGGTACTCCGGTTTCCCCTACCACCAAAAACATGTACAATAGGCCGGGATGAATGATGTGAGTGAGTGGTTGGTGGTGGACGGAGGGGCCGATGGCGCAGATTGGCTGCCTCGCTTCCGTCAGTCTACCCCAGGGCAGCTGTGGTTACAATAGTAGCTTACCACCACCAAGTATGGAGTGAATGAATAGTGCAATGTAAAGCGTCTTTGAGTGTCCAGAAAAGCGCTATATAAAACCGCGCTATATATGGTTTTGAAGAAATGGGCAATTCATTTTTTTATTGTGGCAAACGCATTATCTCAAAGAGCAAACACCTATTTTGGAAAGTAGTTGATATTTGTATTCTCACTGCTAAAAACCATCCCATATGCACAGTCAGTGTGGGGTATGGACAGATCAGTTGAAAAAGTTACATTTTGGGGTGTTTTAATGGGTGCTATTGGACAAAAGTTGCAGCTTTCACAAAACTCAAAAACGAAGTTGTGCCAAAACTATGAGAGCTACATGGCCAATTCTTGCTCACCTAACACAACGTGGGGCCCTGTATAACATACTGGAAAATTAGCCTTCTAGCCTTTATGGTTTTGAAGAAATGGGCAATTCATTTTTTTATTGTGGCAAACGCATTATCTCAAAGAGCAAACACCTATTTTGGAAAGTAGTTGATATTTGTATTCTCACTGCTAAAAACCATCCCATATGCACAGTCAGTGTGGGGTATGGACAGATCAGTTGAAAAAGTTACATTTTGGGGTGTTTTAATGGGTGCTATTGGACAAAAGTTGCAGCTTTCACAAAACTCAAAAACGAAGTTGTGCCAAAACTATGAGAGCTACATGGCCAATTCTTGCTCACCTAACGCAACGTGGGGCCCTGTATAACATACTGGAAAATTAGCCTTCTAGCCTTCATGGTTTTGAAGAAATGGGCAATTCATTTTTTTATTGTCGCAAACGCATTATCTCAAAGAGCAAACACCTATTTTGGAAAGTAGTTGATATTTGTATTCTCACTGCTAAAAACCATCCCATATGCACAGTCAGTGTGGGGTATGGACAGATCAGTTGAAAAAGTTACATTTTGGGGTGTTTTAATGGGTGCTTATTGGACAAAAGTTGCAGCTTTCACAAAACTCAAAAACGAAGTTGTGCCAAAACTATGGGAGCTACATGGCCAATTCTTGCTCACCTAACACAACGTGGGGCCCTGTATAACATACTGGAAAATTAGCCTTCTAGCCTTTATGGTTTTGATGAAATTGGCAATTCATTTTTTTATTGTCGCAAACGCATTATCTCAAAGAGCAAACACCTATTTTGGAAAGTAGTTGATATTTGTATTCTCACTGTTAAAAACCATCCCATATGCACAGTCAGTGTGGGGTATGGACAGATCAGTTGAAAAAGTTACATTTTGGGGTGTTTTAATGGGTGCTTATTGGACAAAAGTTGCAGCTTTCACAAAACTCAAAAACGAAGTTGTGCCAAAACTATGAGAGCTACATGGCCAATTCTTGCTCACCCAACGCAACGTGGGGCCCTGTATAACATACTGGAAAATTAGCCTTCTAGCCTTTATGGTTTTGAAGAAATGGGCAATTCATTTTTTATTGTCGCAAACGCATTATCTCAAAGAGCAAACACCTATTTTGGAAAGTAGTTGATATTTGTATTCTCACTGCTAAAAACCATCCCATATGCACGGTCAGTGTGGGGTATGGACAGATCAGTTGAAAAAGTTACATTTTGGGGTGTTTTAATGGGTGCTTATTGGACAAAAGTTGCAGCTTTCACAAAACTCAAAAACGAAGTTGTGCCAAAACTATGAGAGCTACATGGCCAATTCTTGCTCACCTAACGCAACGTGGGGCCCTGTATAACATACTGGAAAATTAGCCTTCTAGCCTTTATGGTTTTGAAGAAATGGGCAATTCATTTTTTTATTGTCGCAAACGCATTATCTTAAAGAGCAAACACCTATTTTGGAAAGTAGTTGATATTTGTATTCTCACTGCTAAAAACCATCCCATATGCACAGTCAGTGTGGGGTATGGACAGATCAGTTGAAAAAGTTACATTTTGGGGTGTTTTAATGGGTGCTTATTGGACAAAAGTTGCAGCTTTCACAAAACTCAAAAACGAAGTTGTGCCAAAACTATGAGAGCTACATGGCCAATTCTTGCTCACCTAACGCAACGTGGGGCCCTGTATAACATACTGGAAAATTAGCCTTTTAGCCTTTATGGTTTTGAAGAAATGGGCAATTCATTTTTTTATTGTGGCAAACGCATTATCTCAAAGAGCAAACACCTATTTTGGAAAGTAGTTGATATTTGTATTCTCACTGCTAAAAACCATCCCATATGCACAGTCAGTGTGGGGTATGGACAGATCAGTTGAAAAAGTTACATTTTGGGGTGTTTTAATGGGTGCTATTGGACAAAAGTTGCAGCTTTCACAAAACTCAAAAACGAAGTTGTGCCAAAACTATGAGAGCTACATGGCCAATTCTTGCTCACCTAACACAACGTGGGGCCCTGTATAACATACTGGAAAATTAGCCTTCTAGCCTTTATGGTTTTGAAGAAATGGGCAATTCATTTTTTTTATTGTGGCAAACGCATTATCTCAAAGAGCAAACACCTATTTTGGAAAGTAGTTGATATTTGTATTCTCACTGCTAAAAACCATCCCATATGCACAGTCAGTGTGGGGTATGGACAGATCAGTTGAAAAAGTTACATTTTGGGGTGTTTTAATGGGTGCTATTGGACAAAAGTTGCAGCTTTCACAAAACTCAAAAACGAAGTTGTGCCAAAACTATGAGAGCTACATGGCCAATTCTTGCTCACCTAACGCAACGTGGGGCCCTGTATAACATACTGGAAAATTAGCCTTCTAGCCTTTATGGTTTTGAAGAAATGGGCAATTCATTTTTTATTGTCGCAAACGCATTATCTCAAAGAGCAAACACCTATTTTGGAAAGTAGTTGATATTTGTATTCTCACTGCTAAAAACCATCCCATATGCACAGTCAGTGTGGGGTATGGACAGATCAGTTGAAAAAGTTACATTTTGGGGTGTTTTAATGGGTGCTTATTGGACAAAAGTTGCAGCTTTCACAAAACTCAAAAACGAAGTTGTGCCAAAACTATGAGAGCTACATGGCCAATTCTTGCTCACCTAACACAACGTGGGGCCCTGTATAACATACTGGAAAATTAGCCTTCTAGCCTTTATGGTTTTGAAGAAATGGGCAATTCATTTTTTATTGTCGCAAACGCATTATCTCAAAGAGCAAACACCTATTTTGGAAAGTAGTTGATATTTGTATTCTCACTGCTAAAAAACATCCCATATGCACAGTCAGTGTGGGGAATGGACAGATCAGTTGAAAAAGTTACATTTTGGGGTGTTTTAATGGGTGCTTATTGGACAAAAGTTGCAGCTTTCACAAAACTCAAAAACGAAGTTGTGCCAAAACTATGGGAGCTACATGGCCAATTCTTGCTCACCTAACGCAACGTGGGGCCCTGTATAACATACTGGAAAATTAGCCTTCTAGCCTTTATGGTTTTGAAGAAATGGGCAATTCATTTTTTTATTGTCGCAAACGCATTATCTCAAAGAGCAAACACCTATTTTGGAAAGTAGTTGATATTTGTATTCTCACTGCTAAAAACCATCCTATATGCACAGTCAGTGTGGGGTATGGACAGATCAGTTGAAAAAGTTACATTTTGGGGTGTTTTAATGGGTGCTTATTGGACAAAAGTTGCAGCTTTCACAAAACTCAAAAACGAAGTTGTGCCAAAACTATGAGAGCTACATGGCCAATTCTTGCTCACCTAACACAACGTGGGGCCCTGTATAACATACTGGAAAATTAGCCTTCTAGCCTTTATGGTTTTGATGAAATTGGCAATTCATTTTTTTATTGTCGCAAACGCATTATCTCAAAGAGCAAACACCTATTTTGGAAAGTAGTTGATATTTGTATTCTCACTGCTAAAAACCATCCCATATGCACAGTCAGTGTGGGGTATGGACAGATCAGTTGTAAAAGTTACATTTTGGGGTGTTTTAATGGGTGCTTATTGGACAAAAGTTGCAGCTTTCACAAAACTCAAAAACGAAGTTGTGCCAAAACTATGAGAGCTACATGGCCAATTCTTGCTCACCTAACGCAACGTGGGGCCCTGTATAACATACTGGAAAATTAGCCGTCTAGCCTTTATGGTTTTGAAGAAATTGGCAATTCATTTTTTTATTGTGGCAAACGCATTATCTCAAAGAGCAAACACCTATTTTGGAAAGTAGTTGATATTTGTATTCTCACTGCTAAAAAACATCCCATATGCACAGTCAGTGTGGGTTATGGACTGATCAGTTGAAAAAGTTACATTTTGGGGTGTTTTAATGGGTGCTATTGGACAAAAGTTGCAGCTTTCACAAAACTCAAAAACGAAGTTGTGCCGAAACTATGAGAGCTACATGGCCAATTCTTGCTCACCTAACACAACGTGGGGCCCTGTATAACATACTGGAAAATTAGCCTTCTAGCCTTTATGGTTTTGAAGAAATGGGCAATTCATTTTTTTATTGTGGCAAACGCATTATCTCAAAGAGCAAACACCTATTTTGGAAAGTAGTTGATATTTGTATTTTCACTGCTAAAAACCATCCCATATGCACAGTCAGTGTGGGGTATGGACAGATCAGTTGAAAAAGTTACATTTTGGGGTGTTTTAATGGGTGCTATTGGACAAAAGTTGCAGCTTTCACAAAACTCAAAAACGAAGTTGTGCCAAAACTATGAGAGCTACATGGCCAATTCTTGCTCACCTAACACAACGTGGGGCCCTGTATAACATACTGGAAAATTAGCCTTCTAGCCTTTATGGTTTTGAAGAAATGGGCAATTCATTTTTTTATTGTGGCAAACGCATTATCTCATAGAGCAAACACCTATTTTGGAAAGTAGTTGATATTTGTATTCTCACTGCTAAAAACCATCCCATATGCACAGTCAGTGTGGGGTATGGACAGATCAGTTGAAAAAGTTACATTTTGGGGTGTTTTAATGGGTGCTATTGGACAAAAGTTGCAGCTTTCACAAAACTCAAAAACGAAGTTGTGCCAAAACTATGAGAGCTACATGGCCAATTCTTGCTCACCTAACGCAACGTGGGGCCCTGTATAACATACTGGAAAAGTAGCCTTCTAGCCTTTATGGTTTTGAAGAAATGGGCAATTCATTTTTTTTATTTTCGCAAACGCATTATCTCAAAGAGCAAACACCTATTTTGGAAAGTAGTTGATATTTGTATTCTCACTGCTAAAAAACATCCCATATGCACAGTCAGTGTGGGGTATGGACAGATCAGTTGAAAAAGTTACATTTTGGGGTGTTTTAATGGGTGCTTATTGGACAAAAGTTGCAGCTTTCACAAAACTCAAAAACGAAGTTGTGCCAAAACTATGAAAGCTACATGGCCAATTCTTGCTCACCTAACGCAACGTGGGGCCCTGTATAACATACTGGAAACTTAGCCTTCTAGCCTTTATGGTTTTAAAGAAATGGGCAATTCATTTTTTTATTGTCGCAAACGCATTATCTCAAAGAGCAAACACCTATTTTGGAAAGTAGTTGATATTAGTATTCTTACTGCTAAAAACCATCCCATATGCACAGTCAGTGTGGGGTATGGACAGATCAGTTGAAAAAGTTACATTTTGGGGTGTTTTAATGGGTGCTATTGGACAAAAGTTGCAGCTTTCACAAAACTCAAAAACGAAGTTGTGCCAAAACTATGAGAGCTACATGGCCAATTCTTGCTCACCTAACGCAACGTGGGGCCCTGTATAACATACTGGAAAATTAGCCTTCTAGCCTTCATGGTTTTGAAGAAATGGGCAATTCATTTTTTTATTGTCGCAAACGCATTATCTCAAAGAGCAAACACCTATTTTGGAAAGTAGTTGATATTTGTATTCTCACTGCTAAAAACCATCCCATATGCACAGTCAGTGTGGGGTATGGACAGATCAGTTGAAAAAGTTACATTTTGGGGTGTTTTAATGGGTGCTTATTGGACAAAAGTTGCAGCTTTCACAAAACTCAAAAACGAAGTTGTGCCAAAACTATGGGAGCTACATGGCCAATTCTTGCTCACCTAACGCAACGTGGGGCCCTGTATAACATACTGGAAAATTAGCCTTCTAGCCTTTATGGTTTTGAAGAAATGGGCAATTCATTTTTTTTATTGTCGCAAACGCATTATCTCAAAGAGCAAACACCTATTTTGGAAAGTAGTTGATATTTGTATTCTCACTGCTAAAAAACATCCCATATGCACAGTCAGTGTGGGGTATGGACAGATCAGTTGAAAAAGTTACATTTTGGGGTGTTTTAATGGGTGCTTATTGGACAAAAGTTGCAGCTTTCACAAAACTCAAAAACGAAGTTGTGCCAAAACTATGAAAGCTACATGGCCAATTCTTGCTCACCTAACGCAACGTGGGGCCCTGTATAACATACTGGAAACTTAGCCTTCTAGCCTTTATGGTTTTGAAGAAATGGGCAATTCATTTTTTTATTGTCGCAAACGCATTATCTCAAAGAGCAAACACCTATTTTGGAAAGTAGTTGATATTAGTATTCTTACTGCTAAAAACCATCCCATATGCACAGTCAGTGTGGGGTATGGACAGATCAGTTGAAAAAGTTACATTTTGGGGTGTTTTAATGGGTGCTTATTGGACAAAAGTTGCAGCTTTCACAAAACTCAAAAACGAAGTTGTGCCAAAACTATGAGAGCTACATGGCCAATTCTTGCTCACCTAACGCAACGTGGGGCCCTGTATAACATACTGGAAAATTAGCCTTCTAGCCTTTATGATTTTGAAGAAATGGGCAATTCATTTTTTTATTGTGGCAAACGCATTATCTCAAAGAGCAAACACCTATTTTGGAAAGTAGTTGATATTTGTATTCTCACTGCTAAAAACCATCCCATATGCACAGTCAGTGGGGGGTATGGACAGATCAGTTGAAAAAGTTACATTTTGGGGTGTTTTAATGGGTGCTATTGGACAAAAGTTGCAGCTTTCACAAAACTCAAAAACGAAGTTGTGCCAAAACTATGAGAGCTACATGGCCAATTCTTGCTCACCTAACGCAACGTGGGGCCCTGTATAACATACTGGAAAATTAGCCTTCTAGCCTTCATGGTTTTGAAGAAATGGGCAATTCATTTTTTTATTGTCGCAAACGCATTATCTCAAAGAGCAAACACCTATTTTGGAAAGTAGTTGATATTTGTATTCTCACTGCTAAAAACCATCCCATATGCACAGTCAGTGTGGGGTATGGACAGATCAGTTGAAAAAGTTACATTTTGGGGTGTTTTAATGGGTGCTTATTGGACAAAAGTTGCAGCTTTCACAAAACTCAAAAACGAAGTTGTGCCAAAACTATGGGAGCTACATGGCCAATTCTTGCTCACCTAACGCAACGTGGGGCCCTGTATAACATACTGGAAAATTAGCCTTCTAGCCTTTATGGTTTTGAAGAAATGGGCAATTCATTTTTTTATTGTCGCAAACGCATTATCTCAAAGAGCAAACACCTATTTTGGAAAGTAGTTGATATTAGTATTCTTACTGCTAAAAACCATCCCATATGCACAGTCAGTGTGGGGTATGGACAGATCAGTTGAAAAAGTTACATTTTGGGGTGTTTTAATGGGTGCTTATTGGACAAAAGTTGCAGCTTTCACAAAACTCAAAAACGAAGTTGTGCCAAAACTATGAGAGCTACATGGCTAATTCTTGCTCACCTAACGCAACGTGGGGCCCTGTATAACATACTGAAAATTAGCCTTCTAGCCTTTATGGTTTTGAAGAAATGGGCAATTCATTTTTTTATTGTCGCAAACGCATTATCTCAAAGAGCAAACACCTATTTTGGAAAGTAGTTGATATTTGTATTCTCACTGCTAAAAACAGTCCCATATGCACAGTCAGTGTGGGGTAAGGACAGATCAGTTGAAAAAGTTACATTTTGGGGTGTTTTAATGGGTGCTATTGGACAAAAGTTGCAGCTTTCACAAAACTCAAAAACGAAGTTGTGCCAAAACTATGAGAGCTACATGGCCAATTCTTGCTCACCTAACACAACGTGGGGCCCTGTATAACATACTGGAAAATTAGCCTTCTAGCCTTTATGGTTTTGATGAAATTGGCAATTCATTTTTTTATTGTCGCAAACGCATTATCTCAAAGAGCAAACACCTATTTTGGAAAGTAGTTGATATTTGTATTCTCACTGTTAAAAACCATCCCATATGCACAGTCAGTGTGGGGTATGGACAGATCAGTTGAAAAAGTTACATTTTGGGGTGTTTTAATGGGTGCTTATTGGACAAAAGTTGCAGCTTTCACAAAACTCAAAAACGAAGTTGTGCCAAAACTATGAGAGCTACATGGCCAATTCTTGCTCACCCAACGCAACGTGGGGCCCTGTATAACATACTGGAAAATTAGCCTTCTAGCCTTTATGGTTTTGAAGAAATGGGCAATTCATTTTTTATTGTCGCAAACGCATTATCTCAAAGAGCAAACACCTATTTTGGAAAGTAGTTGATATTTGTATTCTCACTGCTAAAAACCATCCCATATGCACAGTCAGTGTGGGGTATGGACAGATCAGTTGAAAAAGTTACATTTTGGGGTGTTTTAATGGGTGCTTATTGGACAAAAGTTGCAGCTTTCACAAAACTCAAAAACGAAGTTGTGCCGAAACTATGAGAGCTACATGGCCAATTCTTGCTCACCTAACACAACGTGGGGCCCTGTATAACATACTGGAAAATTAGCCTTCTAGCCTTTATGGTTTTGAAGAAATGGGCAATTCATTTTTTTGTTGTCGCAAACGCATTATCTCAAAGAGCAAACACCTATTTTGGAAAGTAGTTGATATTTGTATTCTCACTGCTAAAAACCATCCCATATGCACAGTCAGTGTGGGGTATGGACAGATCAGTTGAAAAAGTTACATTTTGGGGTTTTTTAATGGGTGCTATTGGACAAAAGTTGCAGCTTTCACAAAACTCAAAAACGAAGTTGTGCCAAAACTATGAGAGCTACATGGCCAATTCTTGCTCACCTAACGCAACGTGGGGCCCTGTATAACATACTGGAAAATTAGCCTTCTAGCCTTCATGGTTTTGAAGAAATGGGCAATTCATTTTTTTATTGTCGCAAACGCATTATCTCAAAGAGCAAACACCTATTTTGGAAAGTAGTTGATATTTGTATTCTCACTGCTAAAAACCATCCCATATGCACAGTCAGTGTGGGGTATGGACAGATCAGTTGAAAAAGTTACATTTTGGGGTGTTTTAATGGGTGCTTATTGGACAAAAGTTGCAGCTTTCACAAAACTCAAAAACGAAGTTGTGCCAAAACTATGGGAGCTACATGGCCAATTCTTGCTCACCTAACGCAACGTGGGGCCCTGTATAACATACTGGAAAATTAGCCTTCTAGCCTTTATGGTTTTGAAGAAATGGGCAATTCATTTTTTTTATTGTCGCAAACGCATTATCTCAAAGAGCAAACACCTATTTTGGAAAGTAGTTGATATTTGTATTCTCACTGCTAAAAAACATCCCATATGCACAGTCAGTGTGGGGTATGGACAGATCAGTTGAAAAAGTTACATTTTGGGGTGTTTTAATGGGTGCTTATTGGACAAAAGTTGCAGCTTTCACAAAACTCAAAAACGAAGTTGTGCCAAAACTATGAAAGCTACATGGCCAATTCTTGCTCACCTAACGCAACGTGGGGCCCTGTATAACATACTGGAAACTTAGCCTTCTAGCCTTTATGGTTTTGAAGAAATGGGCAATTCATTTTTTTATTGTCGCAAACGCATTATCTCAAAGAGCAAACACCTATTTTGGAAAGTAGTTGATATTAGTATTCTTACTGCTAAAAACCATCCCATATGCACAGTCAGTGTGGGGTATGGACAGATCAGTTGAAAAAGTTACATTTTGGGGTGTTTTAATGGGTGCTTATTGGACAAAAGTTGCAGCTTTCACAAAACTCAAAAACGAAGTTGTGCCAAAACTATGGGAGCTACATGGCCAATTCTTGCTCACCTAACGCAACGTGGGGCCCTGTATAACATACTGGAAAATTAGCCTTCTAGCCTTTATGGTTTTGAAGAAATGGGCAATTCATTTTTTTATTGTGGCAAACGCATTATCTCAAAGAGCAAACACCTATTTTGGAAAGTAGTTGATATTTGTATTCTCACTGCTAAAAACAGTCCCATATGCACAGTCAGTGTGGGGTAAGGACAGATCAGTTGAAAAAGTTACATTTTGGGGTGTTTTAATGGGTGCTATTGGACAAAAGTTGCAGCTTTCACAAAACTCAAAAACGAAGTTGTGCCAAAACTATGAGAGCTACATGGCCAATTCTTGCTCACCTAACACAACGTGGGGCCCTGTATAACATACTGGAAAATTAGCCTTCTAGCCTTTATGGTTTTGATGAAATTGGCAATTCATTTTTTTATTGTCGCAAACGCATTATCTCAAAGAGCAAACACCTATTTTGGAAAGTAGTTGATATTTGTATTCTCACTGTTAAAAACCATCCCATATGCACAGTCAGTGTGGGGTATGGACAGATCAGTTGAAAAAGTTACATTTTGGGGTGTTTTAATGGGTGCTTATTGGACAAAAGTTGCAGCTTTCACAAAACTCAAAAACGAAGTTGTGCCAAAACTATGAGAGCTACATGGCCAATTCTTGCTCACCCAACGCAACGTGGGGCCCTGTATAACATACTGGAAAATTAGCCTTCTAGCCTTTATGGTTTTGAAGAAATGGGCAATTCATTTTTTATTGTCGCAAACGCATTATCTCAAAGAGCAAACACCTATTTTGGAAAGTAGTTGATATTTGTATTCTCACTGCTAAAAACCATCCCATATGCACAGTCAGTGTGGGGTATGGACAGATCAGTTGAAAAAGTTACATTTTGGGGTGTTTTAATGGGTGCTTATTGGACAAAAGTTGCAGCTTTCACAAAACTCAAAAACGAAGTTGTGCCGAAACTATGAGAGCTACATGGCTAATTCTTGCTCACCTAACACAACGTGGGGCCCTGTATAACATACTGGAAAATTAGCCTTCTAGCCTTTATGGTTTTGAAGAAATGGGCAATTCATTTTTTTGTTGTCGCAAACGCATTATCTCAAAGAGCAAACACCTATTTTGGAAAGTAGTTGATATTTGTATTCTCACTGCTAAAAACCATCCCATATGCACAGTCAGTGTGGGGTATGGACAGATCAGTTGAAAAAGTTACATTTTGGGGTTTTTTAATGGGTGCTATTGGACAAAAGTTGCAGCTTTCACAAAACTCAAAAACGAAGTTGTGCCAAAACTATGAGAGCTACATGGCCAATTCTTGCTCACCTAACGCAACGTGGGGCCCTGTATAACATACTGGAAAATTAGCCTTCTAGCCTTCATGGTTTTGAAGAAATGGGCAATTCATTTTTTTATTGTCGCAAACGCATTATCTCAAAGAGCAAACACCTATTTTGGAAAGTAGTTGATATTTGTATTCTCACTGCTAAAAACCATCCCATATGCACAGTCAGTGTGGGGTATGGACAGATCAGTTGAAAAAGTTACATTTTGGGGTGTTTTAATGGGTGCTTATTGGACAAAAGTTGCAGCTTTCACAAAACTCAAAAACGAAGTTGTGCCAAAACTATGGGAGCTACATGGCCAATTCTTGCTCACCTAACGCAACGTGGGGCCCTGTATAACATACTGGAAAATTAGCCTTCTAGCCTTTATGGTTTTGAAGAAATGGGCAATTCATTTTTTTTATTGTCGCAAACGCATTATCTCAAAGAGCAAACACCTATTTTGGAAAGTAGTTGATATTTGTATTCTCACTGCTAAAAAACATCCCATATGCACAGTCAGTGTGGGGTATGGACAGATCAGTTGAAAAAGTTACATTTTGGGGTGTTTTAATGGGTGCTTATTGGACAAAAGTTGCAGCTTTCACAAAACTCAAAAACGAAGTTGTGCCAAAACTATGAAAGCTACATGGCCAATTCTTGCTCACCTAACGCAACGTGGGGCCCTGTATAACATACTGGAAACTTAGCCTTCTAGCCTTTATGGTTTTGAAGAAATGGGCAATTCATTTTTTTATTGTCGCAAACGCATTATCTCAAAGAGCAAACACCTATTTTGGAAAGTAGTTGATATTAGTATTCTTACTGCTAAAAACCATCCCATATGCACAGTCAGTGTGGGGTATGGACAGATCAGTTGAAAAAGTTACATTTTGGGGTGTTTTAATGGGTGCTTATTGGACAAAAGTTGCAGCTTTCACAAAACTCAAAAACGAAGTTGTGCCAAAACTATGGGAGCTACATGGCCAATTCTTGCTCACCTAACGCAACGTGGGGCCCTGTATAACATACTGGAAAATTAGCCTTCTAGCCTTTATGGTTTTGAAGAAATGGGCAATTCATTTTTTTATTGTCGCAAACGCATTATCTCAAAGAGCAAACACCTATTTTGGAAAGTAGTTGATATTAGTATTCTTACTGCTAAAAACCATCCCATATGCACAGTCAGTGTGGGGTATGGACAGATCAGTTGAAAAAGTTACATTTTGGGGTGTTTTAATGGGTGCTTATTGGACAAAAGTTGCAGCTTTCACAAAACTCAAAAACGAAGTTGTGCCAAAACTATGAGAGCTACATGGCTAATTCTTGCTCACCTAACGCAACGTGGGGCCCTGTATAACATACTGAAAATTAGCCTTCTAGCCTTTATGGTTTTGAAGAAATGGGCAATTCATTTTTTTATTGTCGCAAACGCATTATCTCAAAGAGCAAACACCTATTTTGGAAAGTAGTTGATATTTGTATTCTCACTGCTAAAAACCATCCCATATGCACAGTCAGTGTGGGGTAAGGACAGATCAGTTGAAAAAGTTACATTTTGGGGTGTTTTAATGGGTGCTATTGGACAAAAGTTGCAGCTTTCACAAAACTCAAAAACGAAGTTGTGCCAAAACTATGAGAGCTACATGGCCAATTCTTGCTCACCTAACACAACGTGGGGCCCTGTATAACATACTGGAAAATTAGCCTTCTAGCCTTTATGGTTTTGATGAAATTGGCAATTCATTTTTTTATTGTCGCAAACGCATTATCTCAAAGAGCAAACACCTATTTTGGAAAGTAGTTGATATTTGTATTCTCACTGTTAAAAACCATCCCATATGCACAGTCAGTGTGGGGTATGGACAGATCAGTTGAAAAAGTTACATTTTGGGGTGTTTTAATGGGTGCTTATTGGACAAAAGTTGCAGCTTTCACAAAACTCAAAAACGAAGTTGTGCCAAAACTATGAGAGCTACATGGCCAATTCTTGCTCACCCAACGCAACGTGGGGCCCTGTATAACATACTGGAAAATTAGCCTTCTAGCCTTTATGGTTTTGAAGAAATGGGCAATTCATTTTTTATTGTCGCAAACGCATTATCTCAAAGAGCAAACACCTATTTTGGAAAGTAGTTGATATTTGTATTCTCACTGCTAAAAACCATCCCATATGCACAGTCAGTGTGGGGTATGGACAGATCAGTTGAAAAAGTTACATTTTGGGGTGTTTTAATGGGTGCTTATTGGACAAAAGTTGCAGCTTTCACAAAACTCAAAAACGAAGTTGTGCCGAAACTATGAGAGCTACATGGCCAATTCTTGCTCACCTAACACAACGTGGGGCCCTGTATAACATACTGGAAAATTAGCCTTCTAGCCTTTATGGTTTTGAAGAAATGGGCAATTCATTTTTTTGTTGTCGCAAACGCATTATCTCAAAGAGCAAACACCTATTTTGGAAAGTAGTTGATATTTGTATTCTCACTGCTAAAAACCATCCCATATGCACAGTCAGTGTGGGGTATGGACAGATCAGTTGAAAAAGTTACATTTTGGGGTTTTTTAATCTGTGCTTATTGGACAAAAGTTGCAGCTTTCACAAAACTCAAAAACGAAGTTGTGCCAAAACTATGAGAGCCACATGGCCAATTCTTGCTCACCTAACGCAACGTGGGGCCCTGTATAACATACTGGAAAATTAGCCTTCTAGCCTTTATGGTTTTATAGAAATGGGCAATTCATTTTTTTATTGTCGCAAACGCATTATCTCAAAGAGCAAACACCTATTTTGGAAAGTAGTTGATATTTGTATTCTCACTGCTAAAAACCATCCCATATGCACAGTCAGTGTGGGGTATGGACAGATCAGTTGAAAAAGTTACATTTTGGGGTGTTTTAATGGGTGCTTATTGGACAAAAGTTGCAGCTTTCACAAAACTCAAAAACGAAGTTGTGCCAAAACTATGAGAGCTACATGGCTAATTCTTGCTCACCTAACACAACGTGGGGCCCTGTATAACATACTGGAAAATTAGCCTTCTAGCCTTTATGGTTTTGATGAAATTGGCAATTCATTTTTTTATTGTCGCAAACGCATTATCTCAAAGAGCAAACACCTATTTTGGAAAGTAGTTGATATTTGTATTCTCACTGTTAAAAACCATCCCATATGCACAGTCAGTGTGGGGTATGGACAGATCAGTTGAAAAAGTTACATTTTGGGGTGTTTTAATGGGTGCTTATTGGACAAAAGTTGCAGCTTTCACAAAACTCAAAAACGAAGTTGTGCCAAAACTATGAGAGCTACATGGCCAATTCTTGCTCACCCAACGCAACGTGGGGCCCTGTATAACATACTGGAAAATTAGCCTTCTAGCCTTTATGGTTTTGAAGAAATGGGCAATTCATTTTTTATTGTCGCAAACGCATTATCTCAAAGAGCAAACACCTATTTTGGAAAGTAGTTGATATTTGTATTCTCACTGCTAAAAACCATCCCATATGCACAGTCAGTGTGGGGTATGGACAGATCAGTTGAAAAAGTTACATTTTGGGGTGTTTTAATGGGTGCTTATTGGACAAAAGTTGCAGCTTTCACAAAACTCAAAAACGAAGTTGTGCCGAAACTATGAGAGCTACATGGCCAATTCTTGCTCACCTAACACAACGTGGGGCCCTGTATAACATACTGGAAAATTAGCCTTCTAGCCTTTATGGTTTTGAAGAAATGGGCAATTCATTTTTTTGTTGTCGCAAACGCATTATCTCAAAGAGCAAACACCTATTTTGGAAAGTAGTTGATATTTGTATTCTCACTGCTAAAAACCATCCCATATGCACAGTCAGTGTGGGGTATGGACAGATCAGTTGAAAAAGTTACATTTTGGGGTTTTTTAATCTGTGCTTATTGGACAAAAGTTGCAGCTTTCACAAAACTCAAAAACGAAGTTGTGCCAAAACTATGAGAGCTACATGGCCAATTCTTGCTCACCTAACGCAACGTGGGGCCCTGTATAACATACTGGAAAATTAGCCTTCTAGCCTTTATGGTTGTAGGAGCCATAATTGAATTAAGTGGGCTGTCACTCATGACTGGGTGGTGACGCGCTATGTTCGAGGTCACGTGTGCACGGGCGGAGTTTTCATAAGGCGCTCACCTCTTTTAGTGAATGAAACCAGTAGTGGAAAGAGGGGGGCCGGGGTCGCCGTAGTTTTTGTTGACCGTTCGTTTGTTTAGTTACATCGTTTTCACCGGATTACATGCAATACGTGTACACTGTTACCATCTGCTATGTATGTGAACCAAAGACACTCTTTTAATTAAATGCCACAAAACGCATTTGGTTGAAGTCTGTGCTTCTGTGATATCCAAGCAGCGCGTCATACAAATAGAACGAACCCAAGGTTTTCCTCTCTAGCGACAATAGGGCTTGGAGTCGCTACATTTAGTCAACAAAAAAGGGCATTTGATGAAAGCCATCGCTCGCAATATCAATCCACTCGGAGCACGTCAAGTAAGTGCAGCAGTGATCTACGCGCTGGCAAAGCACCGCATCAAACGCGTGGAGGCCAGGTAAGCTTACCTGTGGCAGTTTGTATGTGGATACGAAATCCTTATTGCAATAATACATGAAGTATTTACATGTGGAGCATTTGGATGAAAGGATTCTTGTTGGATGCCCGTGCGTAAAGGTGGATGTTCGCTGCTATTGACGCTTATGCAATGTGGATTAAATAATGCGATGTTCAGACGGAGTTTCATGGGAAATGACAACGCTGCTTTGTTGAAATGAAAACGATGTATTTGTTGCACACCGGATATATGAATTCAATGGTTCACTGAAAGAAATAAAGGAGAAAATGAGTGAAACAAATGGTGCAGCCTCGTGTCCTGACGCAAAACCAAAAAGGCAAAGTAAACTCACGGAAAAAGCGTTTTTCCTAAAGGTGGAAACATTACAACATGAACGCAAAGGTTTTGTGAATAAAATGAAAGCCTTAATACCGGAAATGAAAAGACTCATGCATGAAAAGGAAAATGTGTCTCAAGTAAAGAAATCTCTTGGAGCATTGAATGAATTGAGTGAAAAGGCCATCACCGCGCACGAGGAAGTGTTGCCCTTATTTCCAAAGGATAAAACTGCGCAACAAACGGAATGGTTTTCGAGCATAATGACATACAGTGAAACATTTAAAAATGATGTTCAAAAGTGGCTCGATGAATGTGAACCCGATGAAGAAGATTTGTTTGAAACAAACGGAAACCCATCCTTGGCACGAACAAATGAATCAAATGGAGTAAACGAACATTGTTTGAGCACAAAGGAAACGGCTGATGAACTAAAACCTTCAGACAGTGCGTCAAATATTGGAACACGTATCTCACTGTCCAAATTTTCTACCACTTCTTCTGCACGTTTAAAGGCTGAAGTAGAGCTTGCTGCTTTGGGTGCACGACAAAAGTTATTGGAAGAAAGACACTCACTGGAAGAAGAAGAAGAAAGATTAAGAAAAAGGAAAGAGAAACTGCAATTAACCACGGAAATTGCTGAGAAAATGGCAACATTGAACATTCTCAAAACAAGAAGTTCTACGAGTGGAAAGTCATCAAAGGTTTCAAATGCAAAAGCGGCATCACATGTCTCAAATGGAATGGATTCTTATTTTGAAAAGAATAAGTCTAAGCAGACTCTCAATGTTCATGTAGGAGAATTTATTCCAGCAATGCATGTAAAAGAAAATGCAACCAAAAATGACGGAAAATACTCTCTCAAATACACAACAGCTCCCTCTGCTGGACAAAATTCAGTGCGTTCTCTGGACTTGGCCAACACACAGCTCGTGCATGGACCCATATTAAACACACAAGTAAATGAAGATGTGGAAAATAACAATGAAGTTTTGGGAATCATGAAGAAGCAGAATGAAATAACAACTCTCTTAATTCAGCAACAATGCCTTGCTGCTCTGCCAAAGCGAGAGATCCCTGTGTTTGATGGGGACCCATTAATGTACCACACCTTCATAAAGGCATTTGAAAATGGAGTCGAGAGAAATACATATAATAATTCAGATCGTCTATATTTCATGGAACAGCACACTAAAGGCCATGCTAGAGAACTGATCAGGAGCTGTCTACATATCAATCCTGACAACGGATACATGAGAGCAAGAGCTTTATTGAAGGAGCACTTTGGAAATGAACAAAAGGTTGCTGCGGCCTATATGGATAAAGCCCTCTCATGGGCCAACATCAGGAGCGAAGATGTGAGAGCACTACAGGATTACAGCCTGTTTCTTCGGGGCTGTTGCAATGCTATGGAGGATGTGCAATACCTGCATGATTTGGACATGCCCTCCAATATGCTGAATATCATAAGAAAGCTTCCTTACAAGCTCAGAGACAAATGGAGGAGCCGAGCTTGTGATCTGCAAGAACGTCAGGAAAGGAGAGCAAAGTTCAGTGATATTGTGGATTTCATTGAAAAACAAATAAAAATCTTAACAGATCCTGTCTTTGGCAGTATTCAAAGACAGGATCACGACAGGGCGGCACGGTAGCACAGCGGTTAGCGCTCGTGCTTCACAGCTAGAAGGTCCTGGGTTCGATTCCCACCTGGACGGGGCCTTTCTGTGTGGAGTTTGCATGTTCTCCCCGTGTCTGCGTAGGTTTCCTCCGGGTACTCCGGTTTCCCCTACCACTAAAAAACATGTACAATAGGCCCAGGGACTGCAGGTGGAAATTAGCACAAGTGCTATAACCTGGTACAATGCATCTCTCCTTTCTGAGGCTAATGTATATTGTACACTGTCCCAGTTCAAAAAATAAATAAATACAAAATACAAATACAAATACATCCCTACAATAACTAGTAAAGTCACATTCAAACCCAAGTCACAACCTCGCCCTAAGGGAGCCAGCTTTGCCACTACAGTGGGTGCCGCAGGGCAGAAGGCACAGTTTGAAAACAAGGATGTGAAGGCACCAGAACAGAAGATGTGTCTCTATTGTGGAGCAGGACATGCACTGGACATGTGTATGCAGTTGGGAAGGATGGCACACGAGAAGAAAATTGATTTTCTAAAGGAAAAGGGAATTTGCTTCAGTTGTTTGTGTACAGGACACATGAGCAAGCACTGTCGCAAAAGGATTTCCTGTATTAAGTGTAGCCGTAAACACCCTACTGTCCTCCACAGAGAGCCTACGTATAGTGCCGTGCAGACTGGAAGGAGTGATGAGGTCTCTGTTGACAATACACTGGTATCGAGTGGCCTTACAGGGGCTGGGGACCAAGATTGCAAGCTGCCAATTGTGCCCGTTCAAGTTAAATCAAAGAAAGGAAGCAATATAGTCACAACTTATGCATTTCTGGACCAAGGGAGCACTGCAGTGTTTTGTACGGAGTCTCTGATGAACAAGCTCAACCTGATTGGAAGAAAAGGAAATATACTTCTCCGGACGATGGGGCAGGAGAAGGTCGTGAGAAGCAACATGGTGTCTGGGCTTGAAGTTGCTGCACTGGATGGAGAGGAGTTTCTGGAGCTGCCGAAGGCCTACACACAGGAATCCATGCCAGTGTACAAAGGAAATATTCCTACAAAAAGGGATATAAGAAAATGGCCTCACCTGATTCACGTCCACTTACCACAAATCGACGCTGGTATAGAGCTCCTGATTGGGACAAATGTGCCAAGGGCCCTGGAGCCACTAGAAGTGGTGTGCAGTGTAAACGGAGGACCATTCGCAACTAGAACTATGCTGGGATGGACTGTCAATGGACCGCTTGGTGCCAGCAGCAGAGAGACGGTTGCCTACAGTCAGCCAGAATTAACTGTCAACAGAGTTTCAGTCGTGAATCTGGACGAGCTGTGGCAGCAGCAATTCAAAAACGATTTCCCAGAGAACACCATGGATGAGATGCCTGCTCTGTCACGAGACGATCAAACGTTCCTGGAAAAGGTGACAAATACAGTAAAACAAGTGGATGGGCATTATCAGATCAGCTTGCCATTGAAGCAAATGAACATCAAAATGCCTAATAACCGGAAAATGGTTGTGCAGCGCTTATTTCAACTGAAGAAGAGGCTGCAGAAAGATCGAACCTTTTTCGCTGAGTATACCACCTTTATTAACGAGCTTGTGGCTAAGGGCTATGCAGAGATAGTGCCTGAGGAAGAGCTGGAGTGTGGCAGTGGCAAAGTATGGTATATCCCACACCACGGAGTTTATCATCCCACAAAAAAGAAACTCAGGGTAGTGTTTGATTGCGGAGCAAGCTGTCAAGGGACATCGTTGAATGCTCACCTCCTACAAGGCCCTGACCTAACCAGCTCCTTGATTGGTGTGGTGACACGTTTCAGGAAGGAACCGGTGGTGATAATGGGCGATGTGGAGTCTATGTTCCACCAGGTGTTGGTCACCCCCAACGACAGAGATCTTCTCAGGTTCCTCTGGTGGCAAGATGGTGATATGGACAAAGCACCTGCTGAGTACCGGATGAGAAGTGCTATGGAGCAATGGAATGAGGAACAAATCAATCATGTCTTGCTGCAGAGAGGAATAAAATGGAATTTTAATCCACCCACTGGCTCCCATCATGGAGGTGCATGGGAGCGGCTCATAAGATCAGTGCGCAAAGTTCTTAACTCCACCTTGAAAACTCAAAACCTGGATGAGGAAGGACTACAAACTTTGCTGTGTGAGGCTGAAGCAATCATAAATAGTCGGCCAATCACTAAAGCCTCTATGGATGTTAATGATCTGGAAGCATTAACTCCGAATCACCTGCTGCTTCTGAAGAACTCCCCATCACTGCCGCCAGGAGTATTCCAACCCACAGATATGTATGCGCACAGGAGATGGAAACAGGTCCAATACATGTCGGACTTGTTCTGGAAGAGATGGGTTAAGGAGTATTTA
The DNA here is from genome assembly GCA_021464625.1 of Proterorhinus semilunaris. Classification (NCBI taxonomy): domain Eukaryota; kingdom Metazoa; phylum Chordata; class Actinopteri; order Gobiiformes; family Gobiidae; genus Proterorhinus; species Proterorhinus semilunaris. The sequence goes on along the minus strand of CM038355.1, from coordinate 26,068 downwards.
CCTCAGCTTCAGGAGCGCCAAAGATGGACGGGAACAAAGAGGAATCTCACAGAGGGAGATCTCGTCCTCATTATGGATAATACAGCGCCACGGAACTCGTGGCTGGTTGGACGAGTTATACAAACCTTGCCGGATCGAAGAGGACTTGTTCGCCAGGTGAAGATCAAAACACGGACTAGCTGCCTGGACCGGCCTATCACCAAAGTTTGTTTGCTGCAGGAGGCTGAGGCAAACTAGGTGCAGATAGTGCTAGGCCTCAGCGTGGACTCGGACACTTTTTTGGGGCACTTGGGATTACTATTTTTGCTACTCGTTTTTTGTGGATTACTTTTTTTTGTGACTCTTGACACAGACCATGAACTATTTTTTTGGTCATTTGGACATGACTCATTAACTATTACTCTACTTTAATCAAGAAGATATCAGATTGGACTATTATGGACATTTAATGATGATTTAATTATTCGTGGTAATCATTCTTGCTTTGTTTATGTCTCCTATACTAGTCGAAGTGTTGGTAATTATTGTGAAATAATTAAGGGGCTGGTTGTGTAGGAGCCATAATTGAATTAAGTGGGCTGTCACTCATGACTGGGTGGTGACGCGCTATGTTCGAGGTCACGTGTGCACGGGCGGAGTTTTCATAAGGCGCTCACCTCTTTTAGTGAATGAAACCAGTAGTGGAAAGAGGGGGGCCGGGGTCGCCGTAGTTTTTGTTGACCGTTCGTTTGTTTAGTTACATCGTTTTCACCGGATTACATGCAATACGTGTACACTGTTACCATCTGCTATGTATGTGAACCAAAGACACTCTTTTAATTAAATGCCACAAAACGCATTTGGTTGAAGTCTGTGCTTCTGTGATATCCAAGCAGCGCGTCATACAAATAGAACGAACCCAAGGTTTTCCTCTCTAGCGACAATAGGGCTTGGAGTCGCTACAATGGTTTTGAAGAAATGGGCAATTCATTTTTTTATTGTCGCAAAAGCATTATCTCAAAGAGCAAACACCTATTTTGGAAAGTAGTTGATATTTGTATTCTCACTGCTAAAAACCATCCCATATGCACAGTCAGTGTGGGGTATGGACAGATCAGTTGAAAAAGTTACATTTTGGGGTGTTTTAATGGGTGCTTATTGGACAAAAGTTGCAGCTTTCACAAAACTCAAAAACGAAGTTGTGCCAAAACTATGAGAGCTACATGGCCAATTCTTGCTCACCTAACGCAACGTGGGGCCCTGTATAACATACTGGAAAATTAGGCTTCTAGCCTTTATGGTTTTGAAGAAATGGTTAATTCATTTTTTTATTGTCGCAAACGCATTATCTCAAAGAGCAAACACCTATTTTGGAAAGTAGTTGATATTTGTATTCTCACTGCTAAAAACCATCCCATATGCACAGTCAGTGTGGGGTATGGACAGATCAGTTGAAAAAGTTACATTTTGGGGTGTTTTAATGGGTGCTTATTGGACTAAAGTTGCAGCTTTCACAAAACTCAAAAACGAAGTTGTGCCAAAACTATGAGAGCTACATGGCCAATTCTTGCTCACCTAACGCAACGTGGGGCCCTGTATAACATACTGGAAAATTAGCCTTCTAGCCTTTATGGTTTTGAAGAAATGGGCAATTCATTTTTTTATTGTCGCAAACGCATTATCTCAAAGAGCAAACACCTATTTTGGAAAGTAGTTGATATTTGTATTCTCACTGCTAAAAAACATCCCATATGTACAGTCAGTGTGGGGTATGGACAGATCAGTTGAAAAAGTTACATTTTGGGGTGTTTTAATGGGTGCTTATTGGACAAAAGTTGCAGCTTTCACAAAACTCAAAAACGAAGTTGTGCCAAAACTATGAGAGCTACATGGCCAATTCTTGCTCACCTAACGCAACGTGGGGCCCTGTATAACATACTGGAAAATTAGCCTTCTAGCCTTTATGGTTTTGAAGAAATGGGCAATTCATTTTTTTATTGTCGCAAACGCATTATCTCAAAGAGCAAACACCTATTTTGGAAAGTAGTTGATATTTGTATTCTCACTGCTAAAAACCATCCTATATGCACAGTCAGTGTGGGGTATGGACAGATCAGTTGAAAAAGTTACATTTTGGGGTGTTTTAATGGGTGCTATTGGACAAAAGTTGCAGCTTTCACAAAACTCAAAAACGAAGTTGTGCCGAAACTATGAGAGCTACATGGCCAATTCTTGCTCACCTAACACAACGTGGGGACCTGTATAACATACTGGAAAATTAGCCTTCTAGCCTTTATGGTTTTGAAGAAATGGGCAATTCATTTTTTTATTGTCGCAAACGCATTATCTCAAAGAGCAAACACCTATTTTGGAAAGTAGTTGATATTTGTATTCTCACTGCTAAAAACCATCCCATATGCACAGTCAGTGTGGGGTATGGACAGATCAGTTGAAAAAGTTACATTTTGGGGTGTTTTAATGGGTGCTATTGGACAAAAGTTGCAGCTTTCACAAAACTCAAAAACGAAGTTGTGCCAAAACTATGAGAGCTACATGGCCAATTCTTGCTCACCTAACACAACGTGGGGCCCTGTATAACATACTGGAAAATTAGCCTTCTAGCCTTCATGGTTTTGAAGAAATGGGCAATTCATTTTTTTATTGTCGCAAACGCATTATCTCAAAGAGCAAACACCTATTTTGGAAAGTAGTTGATATTTGTATTCTCACTGCTAAAAACCATCCCATATGCACAGTCAGTGTGGGGTATGGACAGATCAGTTGAAAAAGTTACATTTTGGGGTGTTTTAATGGGTGCTTATTGGACAAAAGTTGCAGCTTTCACAAAACTCAAAAACGAAGTTGTGCCAAAACTATGAAAGCTACATGGCCAATTCTTGCTCACCTAACGCAACGTGGGGCCCTGTATAACATACTGGAAAATTAGCCTTCTAGCCTTTATGGTTTTGAAGAAATGGGCAATTCATTTTTTTATTGTGGCAAACGCATTATCTCAAAGAGCAAACACCTATTTTGGAAAGTAGTTGATATTTGTATTCTCACTGCTAAAAACCATCCCATATGCACAGTCAGTGTGGGGTATGGACAGATCAGTTGAAAAAGTTACATTTTGGGGTGTTTTAATGGGTGCTATTGGACAAAAGTTGCAGCTTTCACAAAACTCAAAAACGAAGTTGTGCCAAAACTATGAGAGCTACATGGCCAATTCTTGCTCACCTAACGCAACGTGGGGCCCTGTATAACATACTGGAAAATTAGCCTTCTAGCCTTCATGGTTTTGAAGAAATGGGCAATTCATTTTTTTATTGTCGCAAACGCATTATCTCAAAGAGCAAACACCTATTTTGGAAAGTAGTTGATATTTGTATTCTCACTGCTAAAAACCATCCCATATGCACAGTCAGTGTGGGGTATGGACAGATCACTTGAAAAAGTTACATTTTGGGGTGTTTTAATGGGTGCTTATTGGACAAAAGTTGCAGCTTTCACAAAACTCAAAAACGAAGTTGTGCCAAAACTATGGGAGCTACATGGCCAATTCTTGCTCACCTAACGCAACGTGGGGCCCTGTATAACATACTGGAAAATTAGCCTTCTAGCCTTTATGGTTTTGAAGAAATGGGCAATTCATTTTTTTATTGTCGCAAACGCATTATCTCAAAGAGCAAACACCTATTTTGGAAAGTAGTTGATATTAGTATTCTTACTGCTAAAAACCATCCCATATGCACAGTCAGTGTGGGGTATGGACAGATCAGTTGAAAAAGTTACATTTTGGGGTGTTTTAATGGGTGCTTATTGGACAAAAGTTGCAGCTTTCACAAAACTCAAAAACGAAGTTGTGCCAAAACTATGAGAGCTACATGGCTAATTCTTGCTCACCTAACGCAACGTGGGGCCCTGTATAACATACTGAAAATTAGCCTTCTAGCCTTTATGGTTTTGAAGAAATGGGCAATTCATTTTTTTATTGTCGCAAACGCATTATCTCAAAGAGCAAACACCTATTTTGGAAAGTAGTTGATATTTGTATTCTCACTGCTAAAAAACATCCCATATGCACAGTCAGTGTGGGGTAAGGACAGATCAGTTGAAAAAGTTACATTTTGGGGTGTTTTAATGGGTGCTATTGGACAAAAGTTGCAGCTTTCACAAAACTCAAAAACGAAGTTGTGCCAAAACTATGAGAGCTACATGGCCAATTCTTGCTCACCTAACACAACGTGGGGCCCTGTATAACATACTGGAAAATTAGCCTTCTAGCCTTTATGGTTTTGATGAAATTGGCAATTCATTTTTTTATTGTCGCAAACGCATTATCTCAAAGAGCAAACACCTATTTTGGAAAGTAGTTGATATTTGTATTCTCACTGTTAAAAACCATCCCATATGCACAGTCAGTGTGGGGTATGGACAGATCAGTTGAAAAAGTTACATTTTGGGGTGTTTTAATGGGTGCTTATTGGACAAAAGTTGCAGCTTTCACAAAACTCAAAAACGAAGTTGTGCCAAAACTATGAGAGCTACATGGCCAATTCTTGCTCACCCAACGCAACGTGGGGCCCTGTATAACATACTGGAAAATTAGCCTTCTAGCCTTTATGGTTTTGAAGAAATGGGCAATTCATTTTTTATTGTCGCAAACGCATTATCTCAAAGAGCAAACACCTATTTTGGAAAGTAGTTGATATTTGTATTCTCACTGCTAAAAACCATCCCATATGCACAGTCAGTGTGGGGTATGGACAGATCAGTTGAAAAAGTTACATTTTGGGGTGTTTTAATGGGTGCTTATTGGACAAAAGTTGCAGCTTTCACAAAACTCAAAAACGAAGTTGTGCCGAAACTATGAGAGCTACATGGCCAATTCTTGCTCACCTAACACAACGTGGGGCCCTGTATAACATACTGGAAAATTAGCCTTCTAGCCTTTATGGTTTTGAAGAAATGGGCAATTCATTTTTTTGTTGTCGCAAACGCATTATCTCAAAGAGCAAACACCTATTTTGGAAAGTAGTTGATATTTGTATTCTCACTGCTAAAAACCATCCCATATGCACAGTCAGTGTGGGGTATGGACAGATCAGTTGAAAAAGTTACATTTTGGGGTTTTTTAATGGGTGCTATTGGACAAAAGTTGCAGCTTTCACAAAACTCAAAAACGAAGTTGTGCCAAAACTATGAGAGCTACATGGCCAATTCTTGCTCACCTAACGCAACGTGGGGCCCTGTATAACATACTGGAAAATTAGCCTTCTAGCCTTCATGGTTTTGAAGAAATGGGCAATTCATTTTTTTATTGTCGCAAACGCATTATCTCAAAGAGCAAACACCTATTTTGGAAAGTAGTTGATATTTGTATTCTCACTGCTAAAAACCATCCCATATGCACAGTCAGTGTGGGGTATGGACAGATCAGTTGAAAAAGTTACATTTTGGGGTGTTTTAATGGGTGCTTATTGGACAAAAGTTGCAGCTTTCACAAAACTCAAAAACGAAGTTGTGCCAAAACTATGGGAGCTACATGGCCAATTCTTGCTCACCTAACGCAACGTGGGGCCCTGTATAACATACTGGAAAATTAGCCTTCTAGCCTTTATGGTTTTGAAGAAATGGGCAATTCATTTTTTTTATTGTCGCAAACGCATTATCTCAAAGAGCAAACACCTATTTTGGAAAGTAGTTGATATTTGTATTCTCACTGCTAAAAAACATCCCATATGCACAGTCAGTGTGGGGTATGGACAGATCAGTTGAAAAAGTTACATTTTGGGGTGTTTTAATGGGTGCTTATTGGACAAAAGTTGCAGCTTTCACAAAACTCAAAAACGAAGTTGTGCCAAAACTATGAAAGCTACATGGCCAATTCTTGCTCACCTAACGCAACGTGGGGCCCTGTATAACATACTGGAAAATTAGCCTTCTAGCCTTTATGGTTTTGAAGAAATGGGCAATTCATTTTTTTATTGTCGCAAACGCATTATCTCAAAGAGCAAACACCTATTTTGGAAAGTAGTTGATATTTGTATTCTCACTGCTAAAAACCATCCCATATGCACAGTCAGTGTGGGGTATGGACAGATCAGTTGAAAAAGTTACATTTTGGGGTGTTTTAATGGGTGCTTATTGGACTAAAGTTGCAGCTTTCACAAAACTCAAAAACGAAGTTGTGCCAAAACTATGAGAGCTACATGGCCAATTCTTGCTCACCTAACGCAACGTGGGGCCCTGTATAACATACTGGAAAATTAGCCTTCTAGCCTTTATGGTTTTGAAGAAATGGGCAATTCATTTTTTTATTGTGGCAAACGCATTATATCAAAGAGCAAACACCTATTTTGGAAAGTAGTTGATATTTGTATTCTCACTGCTAAAAACCATCCCATATGCACAGTCAGTGTGGGGTATGGACAGATCAGTTGAAAAAGTTACATTTTGGGGTGTTTTAATGGGTGCTTATTGGACAAAAGTTGCAGCTTTCACAAAACTCAAAAACGAAGTTGTGCCAAAACTATGAGAGCTACATGGCCAATTCTTGCTCACCTAACACAACGTGGGGCCCTGTATAACATACTGGAAAATTAGCCTTCTAGCCTTTATGGTTTTGAAGAAATGGGCAATTCATTTTTTTATTGTCGCAAACGCATTATCTCAAAGAGCAAACACCTATTTTGGAAAGTAGTTGATTTTTGTATTCTCACTGCTAAAAACCATCCCATATGCACAGTCAGTGTGGGGTATGGACAGATCAGTTGAAAAAGTTACATTTTGGGGTGTTTTAATGGGTGCTATTGGACAAAAGTTGCAGCTTTCACAAAACTCAAAAACGAAGTTGTGCCAAAACTATGAGAGCTACATGGCCAATTCTTGCTCACCTAACGCAACGTGGGGCCCTGTATAACATACTGGAAAATTAGCCTTCTAGCCTTTATGGTTTTGAAGAAATGGGCAATTCATTTTTTTATTGTCGCAAAAGCATTATCTCAAAGAGCAAACACCTATTTTGGAAAGTAGTTGATATTTGTATTCTCACTGCTAAAAACCATCCCATATGCACAGTCAGTGTGGGGTATGGACAGATCAGTTGAAAAAGTTACATTTTGGGGTGTTTTAATGGGTGCTTATTGGACAAAAGTTGCAGCTTTCACAAAACTCAAAAACGAAGTTGTGCCAAAACTATGAGAGCTACATGGCCAATTCTTGCTCACCTAACGCAACGTGGGGCCCTGTATAACATACTGGAAAATTAGCCTTCTAGCCTTTATGGTTTTGAAGAAATGGTTAATTCATTTTTTTATTGTCGCAAACGCATTATCTCAAAGAGCAAACACCTATTTTGGAAAGTAGATATTTGTATTCTCACTGCTAAAAACCATCCCATATGCACAGTCAGTGTGGGGTATGGACAGATCAGTTGAAAAAGTTACATTTTGGGGTGTTTTAATGGGTGCTTATTGGACTAAAGTTGCAGCTTTCACAAAACTCAAAAACGAAGTTGTGCCAAAACTATGAGAGCTACATGGCCAATTCTTGCTCACCTAACGCAACGTGGGGCCCTGTATAACATACTGGAAAATTAGCCTTCTAGCCTTTATGGTTTTGAAGAAATGGGCAATTCATTTTTTTATTGTGGCAAACGCATTATATCAAAGAGCAAACACCTATTTTGGAAAGTAGTTGATATTTGTATTCTCACTGCTAAAAACCATCCCATATGCACAGTCAGTGTGGGGTATGGACAGATCAGTTGAAAAAGTTACATTTTGGGGTGTTTTAATGGGTGCTTATTGGACAAAAGTTGCAGCTTTCACAAAACTCAAAAACGAAGTTGTGCCAAAACTATGAGAGCTACATGGCCAATTCTTGCTCACCTAACACAACGTGGGGCCCTGTATAACATACTGGAAAATTAGCCTTCTAGCCTTTATGGTTTTGAAGAAATGGGCAATTCATTTTTTTATTGTCGCAAACGCATTATCTCAAAGAGCAAACACCTATTTTGGAAAGTAGTTGATATTTGTATTCTCACTGCTAAAAACCATCCCATATGCACAGTCAGTGTGGGGTATGGACAGATCAGTTGAAAAAGTTACATTTTGGGGTGTTTTAATGGGTGCTTATTGGACAAACGTTGCAGCTTTCACAAAACTCAAAAACGAAGTTGTGCCAAAACTATGAGAGCTACATGGCCAATTCTTGCTCACCTAACGCAACGTGGGGCCCTGTATAACATACTGGAAAATTAGCCTTCTAGCCTTTATGGTTTTGAAGAAATGGGCAATTCATTTTTTTATTGTCGCAAAAGCATTATCTCAAAGAGCAAACACCTATTTTGGAAAGTAGTTGATATTTGTATTCTCACTGCTAAAAACCATCCCATATGCACAGTCAGTGTGGGGTATGGACAGATCAGTTGAAAAAGTTACATTTTGGGGTGTTTTAATGGGTGCTTATTGGACAAAAGTTGCAGCTTTCACAAAACTCAAAAACGAAGTTGTGCCAAAACTATGAGAGCTACATGGCCAATTCTTGCTCACCTAACACAACGTGGGGCCCTGTATAACATACTGGAAAATTAGCCTTCTAGCCTTTATGGTTTTGAAGAAATGGGCAATTCATTTTTTTATTGTGGCAAACGCATTATCTCAAAGAGCAAACACCTATTTTGGAAAGTAGTTGATATTTGTATTCTCACTGCTAAAAACCATCCCATATGCACAGTCAGTGTGGGGTATGGACAGATCAGTTGAAAAAGTTACATTTTGGGGTGTTTTAATGGGTGCTTATTGGACAAAAGTTGCAGCTTTCACAAAACTCAAAAACGAAGTTGTGCCAAAACTATGAGAGCTACATGGCCAATTCTTGCTCACCTAACACAACGTGGGGCTCTGTATAACATACTGGAAAATTAGCCTTCTAGCCTTTATGGTTTTGAAGAAATGGGCAATTCATTTTTTTATTGTGGCAAACGCATTATCTCAAAGAGCAAACACCTATTTTGGAAAGTAGTTGATATTTGTATTCTCACTGCTAAAAACCATCCCATATGCACAGTCAGTGTGGGGTATGGACAGATCAGTTGAAAAAGTTACATTTTGGGGTGTTTTAATGGGTGCTTATTGGACAAAAGTTGCAGCTTTCACAAAACTCAAAAACGAAGTTGTGCCAAAACTATGAGAGCTACATGGCCAATTCTTGCTCACCTAACGCAACGTGGGGCCCTGTATAACATACTGGAAAATTAGCCTTCTAGCCTTTATGGTTTTGAAGAAATGGTTAATTCATTTTTTTATTGTCGCAAACGCATTATCTCAAAGAGCAAACACCTATTTTGGAAAGTAGATATTTGTATTCTCACTGCTAAAAACCATCCCATATGCACAGTCAGTGTGGGGTATGGACAGATCAGTTGAAAAAGTTACATTTTGGGGTGTTTTAATGGGTGCTTATTGGACTAAAGTTGCAGCTTTCACAAAACTCAAAAACGAAGTTGTGCCAAAACTATGAGAGCTACATGGCCAATTCTTGCTCACCTAACGCAACGTGGGGCCCTGTATAACATACTGGAAAATTAGCCTTCTAGCCTTTATGGTTTTGAAGAAATGGGCAATTCATTTTTTTATTGTGGCAAACGCATTATATCAAAGAGCAAACACCTATTTTGGAAAGTAGTTGATATTTGTATTCTCACTGCTAAAAACCATCCCATATGCACAGTCAGTGTGGGGTATGGACAGATCAGTTGAAAAAGTTACATTTTGGGGTGTTTTAATGGGTGCTTATTGGACAAACGTTGCAGCTTTCACAAAACTCAAAAACGAAGTTGTGCCAAAACTATGAGAGCTACATGGCCAATTCTTGCTCACCTAACGCAACGTGGGGCCCTGTATAACATACTGGAAAATTAGCCTTCTAGCCTTTATGGTTTTGAAGAAATGGGCAATTCATTTTTTTATTGTCGCAAAAGCATTATCTCAAAGAGCAAACACCTATTTTGGAAAGTAGTTGATATTTGTATTCTCACTGCTAAAAACCATCCCATATGCACAGTCAGTGTGGGGTATGGACAGATCAGTTGAAAAAGTTACATTTTGGGGTGTTTTAATGGGTGCTTATTGGACAAAAGTTGCAGCTTTCACAAAACTCAAAAACGAAGTTGTGCCAAAACTATGAGAGCTACATGGCCAATTCTTGCTCACCTAACGCAACGTGGGGCCCTGTATAACATACTGGAAAATTAGCCTTCTAGCCTTTATGGTTTTGAAGAAATGGTTAATTCATTTTTTTATTGTCGCAAACGCATTATCTCAAAGAGCAAACACCTATTTTGGAAAGTAGTTGATATTTGTATTCTCACTGCTAAAAACCATCCCATATGCACAGTCAGTGTGGGGTATGGACAGATCAGTTGAAAAAGTTACATTTTGGGGTGTTTTAATGGGTGCTTATTGGACAAAAGTTGCAGCTTTCACAAAACTCAAAAACGAAGTTGTGCCAAAACTATGAGAGCTACATGGCCAATTCTTGCTCACCTAACGCAACGTGGGGCCCTGTATAACATACTGGAAAATTAGCCTTCTAGCCTTTATGGTTTTGGAGAAATGGGCAATTCATTTTTTTATTGTCGCAAACGCATTATCTCAAAGAGCAAACACCTATTTTGGAAAGTAGTTGATATTTGTATTCTCACTGCTAAAAACCATCCCATATGCACAGTCAGTGTGGGGTATGGACAGATCAGTTGAAAAAGTTACATTTTGGGGTGTTTTAATGGGTGCTTATTGGACAAAAGTTGCAGCTTTCACAAAACTCAAAAACGAAGTTGTGCCAAAACTATGAGAGCTACATGGCCAATTCTTGCTCACCTAACGCAACGTGGGGCCCTGTATAACATACTAGAAAATTAGCCTTCTAGCCTTTATGGTTTTGAAGAAATGGGCAATTCATTTTTTTATTGTGGCAAACGCATTATCTCAAAGAGCAAACACCTGTTTTGGAAAGTAGTTGATATTTGTATTCTCACTGCTAAAAACCATCCCATATGCACAGTCAGTGTGGGGTATGGACAGATCAGTTGAAAAAGTTACATTTTGGGGTGTTTTAACGGGTGCTATTGGACAAAAGTTGCAGCTTTCACAAAACTCAAAAACGAAGTTGTGCCAAAACTATGAGAGCTACATGGCCAATTCTTGCTCACCTAACACAACGTGGGGCCCTGTATAACATACTGGAAAATTAGCCTTCTAGCCTTCATGGTTTTGAAGAAATGGGCAATTCATTTTTTTATTGTGGCAAACGCATTATCTCAAAGAGCAAACACCTATTTTGGAAAGTAGTTGATATTTGTATTCTCACTGCTAAAAACCATCCCATATGCACAGTCAGTGTGGGGTATGGACAGATCAGTTAAAAAAGTTACATTTTGGGGTGTTTTAATGGGTGCTATTGGACAAAAGTTGCAGCTTTCACAAAACTCAAAAACGAAGTTGTGCCAAAACTATGAGAGCTACATGGCCAATTCTTGCTCACCTAACGCAACGTGGGGCCCTGTATAACATACTGGAAAATTAGCCTTCTAGCCTTTATGGTTTTGAAGAAATGGGCAATTCATTTTTTTTATTGTGGCAAACGCATTATCTCAAAGAGCAAACACCTATTTTGGAAAGTAGTTGATATTTGTATTCTCACTGCTAAAAACCATCCCATATGCACAGTCAGTGTGGGGTATGGACAGATCAGTTGAAAAAGTTACATTTTGGGGTGTTTTAATGGGTGCTTATTGGACAAAAGTTGCAGCTTTCACAAAACTCAAAAACGAAGTTGTGCCAAAACTATGAGAGCTACATGGCCAATTCTTGCTCACCTAACGCAACGTGGGGCCCTGTATAACATACTAGAAAATTAGCCTTCTAGCCTTTATGGTTTTGAAGAAATGGGCAATTCATTTTTTTATTGTGGCAAACGCATTATCTCAAAGAGCAAACACCTGTTTTGGAAAGTAGTTGATATTTGTATTCTCACTGCTAAAAACCATCCCATATGCACAGTCAGTGTGGGGTATGGACAGATCAGTTGAAAAAGTTACATTTTAGGGTGTTTTAACGGGTGCTATTGGACAAAAGTTGCAGCTTTCACAAAACTCAAAAACGAAGTTGTGCCAAAACTATGAGAGCTACATGGCCAATTCTTGCTCACCTAACACAATGTGGGGCCCTGTATAACATACTGGAAAATTAGCCTTCTAGCCTTTATGGTTTTGAAGAAATGGGCAATTCATTTTTTTATTGTGGCAAACGCATTATCTCAAAGAGCAAACACCTATTTTGGAAAGTAGTTGATATTTGTATTCTCACTGCTAAAAACCATCCCATATGCACAGTCAGTGTGGGGTATGGACAGATCAGTTAAAAAAGTTACATTTTGGGGTGTTTTAATGGGTGCTATTGGACAAAAGTTGCAGCTTTCACAAAACTCAAAAACGAAGTTGTGCCAAAACTATGAGAGCTACATGGCCAATTCTTGCTCACCTAACGCAACGTGGGAACCTGTATAACATACTGGAAAATTAGCCTTCTAGCCTTTATGGTTTTGAAGAAATGGGCAATTCATTTTTTTATTGTCGCAAACGCATTATCTCAAAGAGCAAACACCTATTTTGGAAAGTAGTTGATATTTGTATTCTCACTGCTAAAAACCATCCCATATGCACAGTCAGTGTGGGGTATGGACAGATCAGTTGAAAAAGTTACATTTTGGGGTGTTTTAATGGGTGCTTATTGGACAAAAGTTGCAGCTTTCACAAAACTCAAAAACGAAGTTGTGCCAAAACTATGAGAGCTACATGGCCAATTCTTGCTCACCTAACGCAACTTGGGGCCCTGTATAACATACTGGAAAATTAGCCTTCTAGCCTTTATGGTTTTGAAGAAATGGGCAATTCATTTTTTTATTGTCGCAAACGCATTATCTCAAAGAGCAAACACCTATTTTGGAAAGTAGTTGATATTTGTATTCTCACTGCTAAAAACCATCCCATATGCACAGTCAGTGTGGGGTATGGACAGATCACTTGAAAAAGTAACATTTTGGGGTGTTTTAATGGGTGCTTATTGGACAAAAGTTGCAGCTTTCACAAAACTCAAAAACGAAGTTGTGCCAAAACTATGAGAGCTACATCGCCAATTCTTGCTCACCTAACGCAACGTGGGGCCCTGTATAACATACTGGAAAATTAGCCTTCTAGCCTTTATGGTTTTGAAGAAATGGGCAATTCATTTTTTTATTGTCGCAAACGCATTATCTCAAAGAGCAACCACCTATTTTGGAAAGTAGTTGATCTTTGTATTCTCACTGCTAAAAACCATCCCATATGCACAGTCAGTGTGGGGTATGGACAGATCAGTTGAAAAAGTTACATTTTGGGGTGTTTTAATGGGTGCTTATTGGACAAAAGTTGCAGCTTTCACAAAACTCAAAAACGAAGTTGTGCCAAAACTATGAGAGCTACATGGCCAATTCTTGTTCACCTAACGCAACGTGGGGCCCTGTATAACATACTGGAAAATTAGCCTTCTAGCCTTTATGGTTTTGAAGAAATGGGCAATTCATTTTTTTATTGTGGCAAACGCATTATCTCAAAGAGCAAACACCTATTTTGGAAAGTAGTTGATGTTAGGGTTAGGGTTAGGGTTAGGGTTAGGGTTAGGGTTAGGGTTAGGGTTAGGGTTAGGGTTAGGGTTAGGGTTAGGGTTAGGGTTAGGGTTAGGGTTAGGGTTAGGGTTAGGGTTAGGGTTAGGGTTAGGGTTAGGGTTAGGGTTAGGGTTAGGGTTAGGGTTAGGGTTAGGGTTAGGGTTAGGGTTAGGGTTAGGGTTAGGGTTAGGGTTAGGGTTAGGGTTAGGGTTAGGGTTAGGGTTAGGGTTAGGGTTAGGGTTAGGGTTAGGGTTAGGGTTAGGGTTAGGGTTAGGGTTAGGGTTAGGGTTAGGGTTAGGGTTAGGGTTAGGGTTAGGGTTAGGGTTAGGGTTAGGGTTAGGGTTAGGGTTAGGGTTAGGGTTAGGGTTAGGGTTAGGGTTAGGGTTAGGGTTAGGGTTAGGGTTAGGGTTAGGGTTAGGGTTAGGGTTAGGGTTAGGGTTAGGGTTAGGGTTAGGGTTAGGGTTAGGGTTAGGGTTAGGGTTAGGGTTAGGGTTAGGGTTAGGGTTAGGGTTAGGGTTAGGGTTAGGGTTAGGGTTAGGGTTAGGGTTAGGGTTAGGGTTAGGGTTAGGGTTAGGGTTAGGGTTAGGGTTAGGGTTAGGGTTAGGGTTAGGGTTAGGGTTAGGGTTAGGGTTAGGGTTAGGGTTAGGGTTAGGGTTAGGGTTAGGGTTAGGGTTAGGGTTAGGGTTAGGGTTAGGGTTAGGGTTAGGGTTAGGGTTAGGGTTAGGGTTAGGGTTAGGGTTAGGGTTAGGGTTAGGGTTAGGGTTAGGGTTAGGGTTAGGGTTAGGGTTAGGGTTAGGGTTAGGGTTAGGGTTAGGGTTAGGGTTAGGGTTAGGGTTAGGGTTAGGGTTAGGGTTAGGGTTAGGGTTAGGGTTAGGGTTAGGGTTAGGGTTAGGGTTAGGGTTAGGGTTAGGGTTAGGGTTAGGGTTAGGGTTAGGGTTAGGGTTAGGGTTAGGGTTAGGGTTAGGGTTAGGGTTAGGGTTAGGGTTAGGGTTAGGGTTAGGGTTAGGGTTAGGGTTAGGGTTAGGGTTAGGGTTAGGGTTAGGGTTAGGGTTAGGGTTAGGGTTAGGGTTAGGGTTAGGGTTAGGGTTAGGGTTAGGGTTAGGGTTAGGGTTAGGGTTAGGGTTAGGGTTAGGGTTAGGGTTAGGGTTAGGGTTAGGGTTAGGGTTAGGGTTAGGGTTAGGGTTAGGGTTAGGGTTAGGGTTAGGGTTAGGGTTAGGGTTAGGGTTAGGGTTAGGGTTAGGGTTAGGGTTAGGGTTAGGGTTAGGGTTAGGGTTAGGGTTAGGGTTAGGGTTAGGGTTAGGGTTAGGGTTAGGGTTAGGGTTAGGGTTAGGGTTAGGGTTAGGGTTAGGGTTAGGGTTAGGGTTAGGGTTAGGGTTAGGGTTAGGGTTAGGGTTAGGGTTAGGGTTAGGGTTAGGGTTAGGGTTAGGGTTAGGGTTAGGGTTAGGGTTAGGGTTAGGGTTAGGGTTAGGGTTAGGGTTAGGGTTAGGGTTAGGGTTAGGGTTAGGGTTAGGGTTAGGGTTAGGGTTAGGGTTAGGGTTAGGGTTAGGGTTAGGGTTAGGGTTAGGGTTAGGGTTAGGGTTAGGGTTAGGGTTAGGGTTAGGGTTAGGGTTAGGGTTAGGGTTAGGGTTAGGGTTAGGGTTAGGGTTAGGGTTAGGGTTAGGGTTAGGGTTAGGGTTAGGGTTAGGGTTAGGGTTAGGGTTAGGGTTAGGGTTAGGGTTAGGGTTAGGGTTAGGGTTAGGGTTAGGGTTAGGGTTAGGGTTAGGGTTAGGGTTAGGGTTAGGGTTAGGGTTAGGGTTAGGGTTAGGGTTAGGGTTAGGGTTAGGGTTAGGGTTAGGGTTAGGGTTAGGGTTAGGGTTAGGGTTAGGGTTAGGGTTAGGGTTAGGGTTAGGGTTAGGGTTAGGGTTAGGGTTAGGGTTAGGGTTAGGGTTAGGGTTAGGGTTAGGGTTAGGGTTAGGGTTAGGGTTAGGGTTAGGGTTAGGGTTAGGGTTAGGGTTAGGGTTAGGGTTAGGGTTAGGGTTAGGGTTAGGGTTAGGGTTAGGGTTAGGGTTAGGGTTAGGGTTAGGGTTAGGGTTAGGGTTAGGGTTAGGGTTAGGGTTAGGGTTAGGGTTAGGGTTAGGGTTAGGGTTAGGGTTAGGGTTAGGGTTAGGGTTAGGGTTAGGGTTAGGGTTAGGGTTAGGGTTAGGGTTAGGGTTAGGGTTAGGGTTAGGGTTAGGGTTAGGGTTAGGGTTAGGGTTAGGGTTAGGGTTAGGGTTAGGGTTAGGGTTAGGGTTAGGGTTAGGGTTAGGGTTAGGGTTAGGGTTAGGGTTAGGGTTAGGGTTAGGGTTAGGGTTAGGGTTAGGGTTAGGGTTAGGGTTAGGGTTAGGGTTAGGGTTAGGGTTA